>JAMJEX010000006.1:0-600000 GCA_024713705.1 Morchella sp. 2018-W38C | reverse complement strand
GTGTACCCTTGAAAGCACACACTGCTGTTGCAATTGGGGAGGGCAGATGATATATATCCCTTTTTCCTGTTTTTCCGTTTACTGATTTTTTTCTTCTTTCCCCTCATTTTTTTTTCGAAAGCTAATGTGGCCACATGTATAATTTTGTTCTTTTTTTTACGGTTGGTTCGGTTTGTCTTTGTCGGTATGTATTTTTCAGCGATATTTATGGGTTTCTCTTTCTTTTTTTTTTACTATATCCCACTTTTTTTTACCACTCTTTTCTTTCCTCTTTCCAGGGCCTCCCACTTTTCGAAAACAATCCGGAAAATCTTAACTTCACTCACCCCCTCTCTCCCCCCCAATCAACGCCCCCCGCGTCAATGGTTATTTTTCAGTCCTTTTTTTTATATCTTATCGTTACATATCTTTGTGTGTTTTTCTCTTTTCTGTTTTACGAACATTTATAATGCTTAGGGAACATATGGTGATGGTGTTGGGAGGGAGGAGGTGGGGCTTAAATGGAAATGCCATTCTTTTTTTTTACGAGAATAATGGGATGGCTTGGTTGGGTTGGATTGGGTTGGGTTGGGTGGCTTTCTTCTTTTTGTTCTCTTCTTTTTTTTTCCCTTTTCCTTTCTTTCTTGAGGTGGTTTTTAGTTAGTGGTTGGTGCTGCTGTGTTTTTTGTTCTGGTTTGCGCAGGTTTTTTCGTTTCGTTTCTGTGCCTGTTATATATACCCTTGGGTTTGTATTTGCTACGAATCAGCTTGGGGGGGTGGGGGGAGAAGAACAGAATTACTGAGCTGGTTGGGGCTGGTGGCTATGGGAGGGTTGTTAAAGAGGCATTGCAGCTCCTACGACACCACAGCACAGATATCCAGCACGAGTGAACGAGCGAGCGAGGGCACAACACAATGGGGGGCTTAATGCGATGGAAGGACGGTGTATATTGTTGTTGGGATAGCACGATCTAGCTGGGCGTCAGGAGGGATGTGGTATGCACAGGCCTGGAGGCAACTTTTTTTCTGGGCTCGCACAGATCTTCAGCATTAGTACTCTAGTTCTAGTCAGTCGCAGACGGGCAGGCGGGCAGGCGGGCAGACATACCATCGTTCCCCGCACAGTCAGACAGACGGGTGGAGGAGGATCAAGGGCGTATAACCTAACAAAACAACCTAATTTAAAAAAACATTCTTAAAACATTCAACCCCCGCCTCCGGGCCGGTTCCATCCCCATCGTCTATGTGCTATCTACATGTATGTATGTGCCCAACACTCGAGCCACTCAATACATACCAACAACACCCACAAAAACCCAAGTGAGAAGAAATAAAAAACAAAGAAGAAAAGAAGTAATGTCCAGCCCGTATCTGTGCTTCAACACAAGTCTCTGCGTAGCAGCTCTTCAGCAGGCCCGTCACCCCCCCCTTCCAGGGGGGGATCTAACTATTGCGGCCCTTTTTTTTATACCTTCCCCCTTTGTGCCCCCCCCCCTTCCCCTTCCCCTCCGTGATCTCCCCCTTTCCCCTCCCTTTACCCGCCTTTTTCCCCTTAGCCACAGCGCCAGAAAATAGTGAAGAGACCGGGGTCGGTTTCTTTTACTACCTCCGATCGCCATGGGCCGGGGGAGGTGGGGCAGAGGGGGGTAGGAGGGAGGTAGGAGGGAGGTAGGTAGGAGGGAGGAAGGGAGGAGGATGAAGCCCGCTCCCGTCACCGTGGGGGCGTCGTGGTGAGGGAGGGGATCTGTGGGCCGCTTGTTTGTGTATGGGGGAGGAGTGGATATAAGGGAAGCTCTTGAAGAAATAGAGGGTGTGTAACCTCGGGGAAGGAGAAGTATAAAAAAAAGAAAGAAAAGTGGAAATGATCGTTTTGAAGGTTTTTTCTTTTTTATTATTATCAGGATGTAATGATCAAAAAATAAAAAATGGTTTTTTTTTCTCTAAAACTAGATTCGCAAATTCGCCAGTTTTTCAGCATTCATTCATTGATTGATTGATTCGGCCAACAGCCCATGCATATTATAATTGCGGTTTGTAATTTTCACAGTAATTCTGGCGTGCTTGTTGGGGGGGGGAAGCGTATATCAAGCTGCTGTGCTTCTCACCTCAAGCTCCCAAGTGCTGCTGGATCCTGCGTCTTCACTGTACTGTACAAGATTCGAATAGGACCTCCCGGGGCGCCTGTGGAAAAAAGAGTATCCAATCGATCTTTTTTTTTAGGGGGGGGGACTTTAGGAAGAAAAAAAATCTCTCAATTTCTTATTATTTGTGAGATTTCCCGAAAAACTCCTTATGCTTTTTTTATTTTTTGTTAAAACACAAATGCCTGACCCGCATAGCCCCAGCGAAAAGAAAGCAAAGAAAACCCTAGCACACCCACACTTCTCGTCAGCATTTCATCCCAGAAACTCCATAATTTTTCCAATTCCCAATTCGCTCCGCTTCGTCTCTACCCTTTCCCCCCAACCCCCCCCCCCCTCAAAGCCCCTCTCCACTAACCTCTCCCAAAAGCAGCTAGAAAGACCACACAAACCTCTAGTGCTGGCGCGCCCCCGACCAAACGTTCTTCAACAGACCATCCCTCTGGGCCAGCCTGTTGAGCGAGTCGTCGCTCTCGCCCATGGATCGGACGAAGCCGCAGAGGGCGTAGGTGATGTTCTCGCCGGTGTAGCGGCCGGTCTCGTCGACCTTTCCGACGGAGATCTGCACGGAGGCGTGGTCCTTGGCCTTGATGATGCGGTTGGTGGCGCTGCACTTGCGGGGGACGTAGCTGCGGCGCGTGCTGTGTTAGTATGCGTAGTGGAAGGGTGCGTGCTGGGGAGCGGAGAGGGGATAGTACAGGTCGACGAGTTCTCCTAAAGGGGGGGGTGGGGGGTTAGCTAGCTGTCCGTATAGATATTTACGGGAGTAGTCGGGAATCTCAGAGTCCCGAGATTCGATATTCAAGAAGGGGGGGGGGGTGCGTACCCTTATCGTTTTCCATTTTTGGCGGTTTTGGTAGTGTTTTTAACGGTGAAAAAAAAAGGACTATTGTAGATGACTATTAACTCTGGGGACCGTAGGTATCTTGAGGATCTTGAACTTACAGTTGATATCGGGGGTGCTGGTGTGCTAGGGTGCGGTCGGTGGTGGTGATAATTTCCGTGTGTATCGCGATGGGGGGGTTGGTTGCTTGTTCGGTCGTGGGTGGTTGTGGAGACTAGGGCTTGGGCTGTGTGGGACTGCTTTTACGCGTGACTAAGCAGGCGCTGGGAGAAACGTTTTTCCGGGGGAGGGCGTCGTCCGAAGGGCTGTGTAACGTGCCTTTTTGATGCTCCTTGGAGTAGAGTCGAGTATGTGAATTCTAGATGATGGCTGTACTGATGGCCAAGAGACAAGAAGGAAACACCGACTCAAATGTTCATATCCGCCTCGTGATATCCGCCAGCTACTCTAGAGCATAGCTACCGCTCTCGCGAGCACTGCGGCACCAGCACACACACATCTAGTACCAGGTCAGTATTTATTGCGGATGATGGGCATACCCTACATGCACTCGTATATGGCGATTTTTGAGAGACTAAGGGGAATCGATTGAATTGTGCTAGTGTGATTGAGCGATAACAGAGGGAACAGACTCATTTTATAGGAAAACCAAGGACATGATAGATAAACACGCCTCAATAACTCGTTGTCTTGACGCATGAGTACCAATAACAGGTACATGTATCTACTTGCAAGTATATAAGTTACACGGTATGCAGGGTTTACCACGGCACGGGCACAGCGGCCCGATCGATCTGCGTTGTGTGTTGTGTGCAAAGCTTAAATGCCTACGATTCTGTGCGAGACATATAGCAATGTTGTTGTATGTACCTACATGTATAAATACTTGGGTGCATACATGTAGACAGTGCGCAAATGCAGCTGGAGATGCTCGGGGCCTCTGTTCCCAAGTTTCTTGTATACGCCAGGTGCATGTATGTGCTGTGAGCATCATCATCTCATGGTATATACATGTATTCCTTCCTTCGAGGTTCATATGCGGTGTTTTCAGTATGTAGTCGGATCCTGCATCGATCACCACCAATCACCGCCCACCACCGACCGCACTTGCCCAGCGAGTCCACTGCTGACTAACCCCCTCACCCCCCCCCCACACACCCCAAATACAGCCCCCTCAGCCCAGCGCACTCGCCACACCCGCACCCCCGAAACCCCCCCGATCCCAACGACACACCCATCCATGGCCGACTCCGACGAGGACTACGTGAACTCCTCCGCTGATGAGACCGGCGCCCACAATGTCAGTCGCCGCGGCCCCAAGGGTGCGCGCCCGCCCTCGTCAAAGCCAAAGAAGGCGCAGAAGAAGGAGGCGTGGGAGGACATCAAGCGGTCGTGGGATAATGTTGTCGAGGGCGCCGACGGCAGCATCAACGTCACGGGCCTGCTCGAGGCCGGGAAGCGCAAGAGGTATACACACATACACATACACACTCTCTCTCTGACCCCGATTGATCTGGAGGGGACTATGGGCTGCAGAAAGCTGACCGAGTGGCGGCGGTGGTGGTGCTGCTGGGGACATATCACAGGCTGCTCAAAGACACGACCCCGCTGCAGCGCGGCATCATCAGGCATGTCATGCTGATCCTCGACCTGTCCATCGCCATGGCCGAGAAGGACTTCCGGCCCACGCGCTACCTCCTCGCGATCCGCTACGCGTGCGACTACGTGCGCGAGTACTTTGAGCAGAACCCAATCTCGCAGCTGGCCGTGCTGGGCATGCGCGACGGCCTGGCCGTGCGCGTCAGCGACATGTCCGGAAATCCGACGGACCACATCGAGGCCATCCAGAAGCTGCGCCTGGACGATCCCAAGGGCTCCCCGAGTCTGCAGAACGCACTCGAGATGTCGAGAGCTGCGCTGTTGTAAGGCCGCCCCTCCCCCCCCCCTGCTCCCCGCCCCCCCCGGGCCGCTGTAGGTAGCGGAATTCTGATGCTCCCATCCCCCCCTCCCGGCGGCGCGGTATATATATAGTAATGCCCCAACGCACGGCACCCGCGAGGTAGTGATCGTCTTTGGCGCGCTGCACTCGTCAGACCCCGGCGACATCCACCAAACCATCGCGCACCTCGTCGCCGACAAGATCCGCGTCAGCGTCGTCGGCCTCTCGGCGCAGGTCGCCGTCTGCCGCGACCTCGTGGCCAAGACCAACGCCGGCTCCACAAGCACCTACGGCGTCGCCCTGGACGACAAGCACTTCCGCGAGCTGCTCATCGACACCACCATCCCGCCCGTGACGCGCTCGGCCAAGCAGTCGGCCGCCTGCCTGCTCATGTGGGGCTTCCCCTCGCGCGTCGTCGAGACCACGGCGTCGCTGTGCGCGTGCCACTCGCGCCTCGCGCGCGGCGGATACCTGTGCTCGCGCTGCTCGACAAAGGTGTGCGAGCTGCCCATGGAGTGCCCCGCGTGCGGGCTCATGCTGGTGCTGTCGACGCATCTGGCGCGCCACTACCACCACCTGTTCCCGCTGCGCAACTGGGTCGAGGTGCCGTGGAGCGAGGCGGGCGAGGCCGCGGCGTGCCTGGCGTGTCAGGTGGCGTTCCCGCCGGTGCCGGAGAGGGGCGGCGAGGAGTGGGGGCTGCCGGCGAGGACGGAGAGGGGCACGAGCGTGAGTAGTCGGTATAGGTGCACGGAGTGTAGGGGGCTGTTTTGTATTGATTGCGATGTGTTTTGCCATGAGACTTTGTACAATTGCCCGGGCTGTCAGTCGAGGGAGAGGGCGGGTGGGGGTGGGGGGAAGGAGGCGCAGAATGGGGGGCCGCCGGCGGATACGATGGAGATTGATGGGTAGCCGGCGGTAATTCGGTTCTTGTTTTTTTTCTGTTTCTCTCTCTTTTTTTCTTTCTTTCTTTCTTTCCTTCCTTTTTTTTCCCTTCTCCTTCTCCTTCTCCTTCTCCTTTCCTTCCCTTGGCTTCCCTTTAATCCTCTCGTTTTAATAAGGCTTTATATACACTTGTACCATAAAGGAACAGGTACGGAGTTTTCCTGCATTTTGTCTCGAATAAAGGCCGCTGCTGCTACTGCTGTTAATTCTATCGCTGGCCCCCGGCCGGATCGAATAACGGGAGTGCTGGAAGCGGGAAGCGGGGTCATGGGATATCACTCGGTCGAGCCAAGACCCTTGGCAACGGGCATTTCACCTCAACGTCCAAATCACCCCTCCCCCCATGCATGCAACATGCAGCAAGGTATGCACATGTATGTACACAAGACCATAAGCCCTACCCAGGATATTCCCAGAAAGATAAATACCCTTCTGGCGCAAACAGCATGCACCCAGATATGGCCGTTTCAGGAAGGAGAGGTGCTATATAGTACATAGTGGGCCGGGGTTCCTCCTTTGATTTACACATGGCTTAGAACTGTTTCTTCCGCAGCTAGCCACAGCGTGCAGCCTCCCCCCAAATGTCTAGACCCCAAAGACCCAAAGCCAAAAACGAAAAAAGACACGGAAGCAACGGAAGTAAATAGGCAATTGACAGAGGCCATACCCACAAGCAAGCAAAAGGAAGCTAGCGAGGAAGGGCCCGAACCCAAAGCCGAGACGAATGTTGAGGGCGAGGTGCAAGGAAGATGAGGTGTAGAGGATGGTTGGTATGTGGCTTTTTTATATAGGCTCACCCGACCTCACGTCATGTTTGTGTGCTGGGAACGAACGGGCTCCCGCACATTGCATAAATAGAAAGTGGCCAAAAGCTGGATGAGATTAGTAGATATACGTAGGCTGCATTGGAAACCACGGCCCAAAGTCTGGGAGCTCGAAAAAAGGGGGGGCCGGGGATCTAGAAACCAAAATTCCAAAATTCCAGTAAGACGACAAGCCTAAATCTGCAGAACCTATACGTTCTCGATGTCAGATAAAACCCAAATCTACAATATCGGCAAACAGACATCATTCAAAACATTCCGTGACAGTGCCCTTTAGTTATCATTAGCAAATTCAAAGGGACGAATGCATATATATGTGCTTTGGGGGGGGTTTACTCCCCATAGCTAAAGCCACGAAGCCGGTGTCGATTATCGTTCTGCGCGAAGGCAGAAGAAAAATGCTGAACAGGGGAAATCGGGAGGGTGTACGGGGAAAAAGAGTGACTCTGCGCAGCTAGCAAAGACGTGCCAAGATTAGTAGGGACATGAGTTTTGAGAGGTCTTGGCATATGGATAGTACATGTACTCTACATAGTATCCTCACCTGTGCCAAGACGGCGTTTATTCTCGCGACTTACTATGTGCAATTATATTTCCTGTGTTACTATCGTAACGAATGACTGAAGATGACTGAGGCGTGGGTGATATATTTTCGTGCCCCGTTTTGGAGGAATAGTATTGCCGTAATACCCGTCGAGTGATGTGGTATGAAGGGAATGTAACCTTGGCGGACGTTACCCCTGTTGAGAAACTGTTGATACGCCCTTCTGCACTATTCAACTGATATCTTTCCCCAACACGAGACCAGCGCAGTCCGCGAGGACGAGTGTCCTTGTGTCCTTGCTAGGATATTCTTGGCTACAATACACACTTGATGTCCCCGAGAACAGAAAAGGACAGAGGTCAACCAGGAAGAGGCATCTCGAGGACACCCCCAACCTCCCCTCGCGTGTCCGCATTCCGGGTACACCGCTA
This sequence comes from Morchella sp. 2018-W38C, assembly GCA_024713705.1. Taxonomy (NCBI): domain Eukaryota; kingdom Fungi; phylum Ascomycota; class Pezizomycetes; order Pezizales; family Morchellaceae; genus Morchella; species Morchella sp. 2018-W38C. Next base: position 592,356 of record JAMJEX010000006.1, on the reverse strand, counting down.
CCATTAATTGGTTAATGGCAGAAGTAACTTGAACTATTGCTCTTGACCCGCGTTTGAGTTGACCCTGTGGCTTGTTAGTTGGGGGCAATGGTGTATCGAGGGCTGATAGCCTCCCGCCTATGACTTCTCGCGCCATGCATGTGTCAGAATTAAGTAGCACAGCTACCTCAAGACTAGTCTCCGACTTTGCTCATCACACATGCCCAAGCCTATGATGCTTATCTGAACCCAGGTAGATGTACGTAATGTCTCGATACTACTGCTGGCCAGTGTCGGAGCTTAGGTCGGGCGTGCGCAGAGATTGAATTTCTCTAAATCGCTATGGTTATTTAGTATTTGAATAATCCACCATGACCACCGTCTGCCTGATAAGAAAGTGAGTGCTACCAACTTATATTTCCTCCGCCGTAGATTTGATGTGAGGCCGAGTGATCAATCATGATGCGAAACATTCGGGTTCCGTTAGGAAGCGGGTCATCGCGTCGCTCTGGGTAGAATGTATGATCTGAACTTTATAGCTATAGTCCGGATCCTCATCTAGGGGTGAGGTTAGATGTGTGCATGTGAGATCTGATGCTTAATTCCTGACGCAAGGCTTAAATCTTAAATGCTTACACACCTAGGGCCAGGGTCCAAGCGCATGTGGCTGCGGCTCTGCGCGGGGGGCCAAGCCGCCCAAATTTTCGTGGCGTATGCCTGCAAACCAAACCTGAGAGCGCGCGACAACGGGCTTTGGACGCTTGTTACCTCCGCCCACCACCATCACAGCAGGCGCCAGGCTCTTTATTTGCCTCCTAAAGTCTGGCAGACATCTGCATTCATCTGAGTTTTCGTCTGTGGGTTTATCCAGTCTCTAATTCCCGCTGTTTCAACCAGCCGCTGCTTTGCGCTTAAAATTCTTTCGAGCGACTGCCGCAATTCACTGACAGCTGATGCCATTTTGCCCTGGACAAAGTAGTTTTTGAGTTTCAACCAACCACGAGGGTTTGGAATTTCGAGTTTCTAGTAAAAAAATACAATTGCGCGTCCCACAACGTTCCCCTGAGCTGGCTTGCGATTCTTTTACTGGTCCCGCGGTGCTCGAGTGTGCCCACGGAAAAAAGGTTTCTGTAAATCATCTACGGTTTCCGACATTCTCAGAGATCTGCGCCCAATAGAATTTTGAAAGGCGGTGCCTGGTTACGCATTTCAACGTTGGACGAAGCCTTATTTTTATCGGGAGTCTTTTTTGGGGCCGAAGGTATCCACTAGCAGGAACCTAAGCGTCTCGATCGATTGATCTCCCCGGATCCATAAAGGTCATCTTAGTATCCGGTTACCAGACTCTTCTCTGAGGGGGTAAACAAGATTCTCGACACATATATAGGCCCTGCCGTTCAATTTGGAAGCGGGTCGAAATCCATTATACCATTCATACAGCCCTCTTTTTAAGCGGAAGCTTAGTGTGCGCCTTTCAATGAAGGCACCAGCAGCGACGCTTCCCACAAATTCTATAAACCCGTCGACCTCGTTCTCCGCCGAAGCAGCATATAACATCAGGTCAAATATCGATACTATGGAGCACTCGGCTTCTTCCACTATTGCATACCCTTCCCCTTCTAAGAGCAGTACTATCCCCGCCATTAGCCTCAAGCTTCTTGGATCTGCTACACAAAATGGAAAATCACCTTTAGTCCTTTTACTCGCAAACCCGATTCAGTTCGTAAAAGCCTCCGTGATGTCGCCCGTTTATAACAGACCTCAGACCGAAAAATTCGGCGCATCGAGTGCGGGTTCTGAAAGCCCAGGATGGACAAAGGTAAGTCACAACTTTATGTAATCACAATCATTGAACATGGAAAAATTAATGACTAAATACAGAAAATTTCACCAAAGTCTCAAAATAACTCTTGTGTTACAGGTACTAAAGAGTACAAGATTTTACCAGGCGCACCGGATGCGGCCAAGGCTAAGGTCAGTGTTGGGTGCGCCATCACCGCAAAAGCACTACATGAGCTTATGTATGCTTCGTTTAGGTCACTGTGACCTCTACTGAGGAATCTCCCGCGCCCTCTATGAAGAAACCTACCGGATTTTCTATTGCTATAAATGGGAAAGACATCTCCCCAGTTCGTGAATATAAAGAACAAGTGGTAACTATATGTGCACTCATATCGAATAATCATAACGGAACTAACATTATGCAGCAGAAATTAGAAGCAAAGATCAACAATAAAGCTGTAACTGATGCTACGGAAAATTGTGTTACAAAAGATCACCAAAGCCTTACAAATGGGGATATTAAAATGACAGAAGTACCATCCACTGATGATAAAAGCCCCAAGTTGCGTACCAAGGTCTTGACAAACGGCGACGTACCAACGGCCAAGACCCTCACAAATGGTGATTCCGCACAAAAAAAGATAAAAAAGAAACTTGATAGTGATACCATGGTGGCGATAGAAGAGCCCATTAAGGTTTGATACTAAATACTCCTTTCCCTTTTTTTTTTACCAACTCACTATTCCCCGTCTTTCATAATTTTATATTCAAAGTAATGCCTAATTCCGAAGCTCATATGGTCCATTTCTTGTTCAGCCTTCAAAAAAACGAAAAGCCGAAGAACTAGACGGCCCAGTCGCTCAAAGACTCCGAAAGGATATCAGCGAGAAACCCAAACAGAACGAGTCATCGGTGACGAGATCAACAAGGACTTCGTCACTCAAGACAAAAGGCTTCCATAACAGGGCTAACGATTGTTACCGAAATTCGGTTCTTCAATTGATTTGCAGCATTCCTGAGCTTGAGGAGGAAATTGCAAAACACAACTCTGACAAGTGTAATTTGGGACATTCAACTCTCCAATGATTTGCATTTTCTAACCCGCCTATGTTTGGCTTGTAGGCAGGATACCTTCGTGTGTATGTTGCTTTTTGGGCGAACTTATCGCTGAACATCATTACGAGTCAACATCCCGCTCCCGGTCCAAGACAAATGAGGTGTTGAGGGTAATTAATTCTCGCTTAGGAAAGGGTAAATCCAAATCCTATCTCCATGTGTTTCATATACATGACTTTAGCTTATCTGAAGCAGTCCTTCCTAAACAGTTCAAGAGTATGCGTCAAGAGGATGCCACGGAGTACCTCCATGCTATTTTACACACTTGTAAAGACCAGCTGAACAAACGTATCAAAGACATGGCTGAAAAAGGAAAGAAGACCCCCAAGGAGGAAGACTTGAAAAACAATCCCATCGATAAGACATTCGATGCGTCTTTCCCATCAGTCCTTACGTGCCCGAAATGTGGCCACAGGTCATTCAACAGAACCGATCTACCGTCCTTAATGCTGCTGCCGTCCATTAGGCCCAGCGAGAATCGGCCAGGCAATGTAATTTCCGTCAAGGAACTCCTCGACGACCATTTCAAGCCAGAGAGAGTCGATGCCACTTGCGAGAAATGCAAATTCTCTTCCGGAAAGAAATTTACCAAGCAGGTTGAAGTAGAAAGATTACCGAGAGTGTTGGTGTTGAATGTAGTTAGGTGGACTTCAGTTGTGATGAATCGGGGTTACATCAAGGCCGACAAGATCATGAACAGACTGAAGTACGATGAGAAAATGACGATGCAAGAGAAGGGAAAGACGGTTCATTATCAACTCATTTCTGTAGTAGCACACTGCGGCAGGAGTTTGTCAGCCGGTCAGTTTCATTCTGCGGGATTTTGTGGTAAAGTTAGTGTTTACTGATACTTTCTACAGGTCATTACATCTCCTTTGTTAAGCAGCCAGACGGGAAATGGGCATTATGCAATGACAATTATGTGTGTTTATATCTTCTTTCTATAATCTTTCTTCCCAGTATTGGTTGCTGACTGGTTGAGCAGGTAGATGAAACCGGGTGGGATACAGTCGCGAGAGCGGATGGCATGCAGGCGTCAATCCTCGGATACCAGCGCATCGAGTGAAATATTTCCTTGGTCCTATTCATTTTTATTCGTCTAATTCGCATTTCCAAGGGCGTTTAGAAATTTCAAAAGTCTAGGGGTTCTTGTTTACTTTTACTTTTTCGGGGGAGGCTAATGCTATTAGTTTTGGTTTGTATCGAACTGGCTATGGGATTGAGGCGTGAAATACTTGCCGTATTACTTGCTTCACTTTAATAGCTTTTAGCGCTTGTGAATAGTTATTCGACCTTTGTACCCCGTTAGCCTCTATTTGGGCTGCGGATATCAAGAGGATGGGTTATGGAGTTTCACTAAGCATATTTATTAGCTAGTGATGACTAGAAGATCGAGGAGATGGCTATCTTTTGTCCCGAAATAGATTTTTCTTTTCTTTGAGCTACACTTCAGCATATACATATATCCAATAATTTTTTATTCACTTTAAAAATGCGTATGTGAAGTTTCACAGCATCATATCAGAATAATTTATGCAAATCCGTATTGCGAATTATACCAAAACGGAGATTATTAAGAGGACCAGTAAAATATTTATTGATAATAGAACGAGAATTCTCACAAAGAAAAAGCTCTGCTTGACCTGGGATTCGAAAGGCCAAACCCTACACCCGGAGCCCTTGCCATTAAATGAAATTCACCATTTCTCTCACTCATCCTGTAATATATAAGCTGCCTATCTAGGAGAAAACCTCTTATTTGGTCATAGAATGGGAATCTATTCCTTAATCGTCAATAATATCCGATACAATATGTAGGTATGGGTGAGAACATCAACGACTTCATCAGACTGTAGTATAATTAGCTACAGTGTGTTCTTTTAGTATACGTACTGGAGAAACCATGCTTCATATCATACTACATGTAAGATAAGATATGGCAGAATTATGGACTGCTATGATACAAAAAGACAGGCAAAAGGAACCTTTGAAGAGAGAAATGTGTTTGCGTGTTCTGGCTGGAGCTAACACTCACGTATCGACCCGATTTTCTTTTCTATTTTTGGTGGTATATGTACCACTATGTTACTGGAACATGTTGGGACAAGTTCCAATAACTAATCACAAGACGCACCTTGTTCTGGCTGCCTGTATAGATCCACAAGCAGTTGTTGAGGCCCTAGGTGAGGGAGATGAGGAAATATATGACCAGTTGTAACGATAATATCACCAGGTTTCCGCGTTTGTCCCCTTATGCTGTGATAGATAGAAATCTGAAAAACAGGTCTTCAAGAGTTGAGAGTTAACATTCTCGGCATTTTCTGTCCTGTCGGGCGCTCTTAAATTGATCGGTGCTGCTATCAATGCTCCCCCGGGAAGTTTGAAACGTTTCGAAACATTAGATCTGGAGCATGTGAAACGGCAAAACGGCAAGGTGGAATGCCCCTCCATCATGAGGTTGGTTGCAGATCAAAGTGTCAATGAGCTAGTGGATACATGTTGACACTCTGGGCAATCTGAGTGTGCTTAGATCGATTACCTGAACAACGTCTCTTCTCGCGAACCCAGGGAGCAGCGAGTGATCTCCAGTGATCAGGAGTGTGGTGGTGGCACGTGCATAAACCGATACAGAAGCTCGGTCCGAGGCCTGTCTAAGGTACCTGTCTGTGATCAATGATACGCCTGACCAGACCCAGTTTTACTCTACAAAATGCAAGCGCTGGCGAATGGACAACAGGGAATCACGGTAGCCAACCAGCCCCCTTCTGAGTCTCAGACCCGCCTCTTTCATCATCAATTGGCGAAGGAAGATTGCCTACGGTGCAAGAAATAAGTCAAGAAATAAGGGAACCACGGGAGCGAAATCTCGGGCTGAATCTCCACTCTTATCCTGATCTTCCTCCCGATTCCATCCCCTCATCCAAGCATGAGATGCGACTGGACCAGCTCACACATACCACACCACACGCATAGATAATAGATCGAAAACACTTCTCCCACACTTACCCACGCGAGTCGTTCCTCTCCCTCCTATAACATCAACACACCCTGCCCACACCCTTTCCCCTTTTCTCCTCCGAGCAGCACCTCCACACATCTTTAGCCCACATCCCATGGGCAGCGTGTCCAAACTAGACGCTTTCCGCCCATATATCAACATGTACGGCGATTTCATCACAAAGAATGCTGGAGCGGTCTCCCAGATCGAGAGTGCTCTGCGCTCTCTTACATATATCGTGCCTGGTACACATGCTTCCCCTGTGACTCTGTGAAACAACTTAATCGCGATAACCGTTACTGATATAATACTGTTGTTAAAGCTCGCTTCAAAGATGTAGAGCTTGCATCTGAGTCCATACACAGTGGTATCCAACTTCTATCACTGTACCATGACTCTGTACTCGCGCGCGCAGGGGCGCATCTCCCTGCGCCTGGACCGAAACCATCACCACATTCCCGGTACACAAAATTTTGGACACAGAAAAGTCCCGGGTACAAGCGACTTGCGTTGATCGTCACGATGATTCAGTACACGGAGCTATTGTGGGAGATGTCAGCGAAGAGACGTGGGCAGACGATGAGATGGAGGACTGTCATTATCTTAGAAACGGCAAAGTAGATCTACCCGACAAGCATCATCCTTCCCTATCGTGATAAGCGATGAAGGAATAAACAGCAGCCAATACTAATCCTGTATACAGAGCTGTGTGCCGACTCCTACTCCTACGCCTTACAAACTCGCGCCCACTACTTACACCCCCCCTCCCAGAGCGTGAAGTCGACCCCGCAGTCCTCGAGGAGCAACTGGACCCAGAGTCGCCCCCTCCAGAAACAACATGGCGCATGCCTCGCACAGGCCTCTCGCTCCCATCCCTCCCGGCCAGCGGCCAGGTTTCACAGTACCTTTTGACTAAGGTCCTAACCGCCGAGGATGTCAAGCCGCCGAACCAGCTTCTTCACCGCGTGCAAGGAACCGGCTACTTCGCCGAGGTTCTCTACATCATTAGGCCAGTTGTATATGCGGTCGCAATGAAGCAATGGGCGCATGATAAGAAAAGCTGGCGACCGTGGCTAGTCGGTGTATCACTTGAGTACGCCGCTAGGCAGCTGGCAAAGAGGGACTTTGAGTTGACTGTGCCGGGAGGAATGAAAGGGTTGACTGCACTTGAGAGGGAGGAGTTGACAAGAAGGGCATGGTCGATGGGCTGGTGGGCTATGAGGGGAGCGTTCTACGAGAATGTTTCTGGGTATGTTTTTTTTATCTCTTTCATTTGAGGAAGGATGGGAGCTAATAATGTGTGTGTTATAGACCCTGGTTGAAGACTATAACATCAAAGCTCGCCGATAAGCCTGTGCTCAATCTTGTAGCTGGCTTAGTCGACGATTACCAATATTTGTGGGACAACTATTATTTCTCGACTGCGACTCTATAAACAGACATACATATAACAGACAGACTTACACATGCAGACTTCAGCATTATTTTCTTCTAGCGATATAATTCCAATTACGCCTCATTTTACTAACTAACATTTACCTCGATTTATATCCTTTGGATCACTTACATTCTGACAACCTACCCTTCTTCTTTGTTGGTTTTTTCTGTAAAGTAGCTTTTATGACGAATTTTCTTTTCTTCTTACATGAGGGAGGGTTCGGTTTTTTCTACTTCTAGGGGGTTTAGGGGTGTTTTTGTGTTTTTGTGTCTTGAAAGCGTGTGTTTTTATTTTCGTGTAATCTTCTAATGGGGAAGAGGACCTCTTTGTACGCCCTTGCGAAAGGCTTGGTGGACTTTGCTGGTTATTTTTATTTGTTTATTTGTTTATATGAACCAAAACAGTTCATTTTGAGGAGGCGGGCCCAAGGCGAAGGAGAGGAGTGTATTCTACAAGTAAAAACAAAAGATCCTGCGGGTACGGTTGCGAAGATTTTTTACAGTTCTACTTGATATCCATCTAATAAACCTTTATCGTTTCCATTACCACCATCACACCACTCTTTTTCCCCATCATCCACCGTCTTCTATCAAGAACCACCTGAAAAACAATATACCTAGTCCATAGCCGGGGGGCGGGGAAATAGCAAAAATTTCACTGCGGGCTTTTGCTTTGTGGACAGGTATCATTGGCTCCCCGCTCGGGCATCACAAGACAGCGTGCAGGGATGATGTTTGTTTATGTAGTACGAGAATTTTGATGTTGTTATTGGGTCCGGAGGGCTGGGTTAACTTGAGTTGTTGCTCATGAGTGGTCACTCGGGCCTGCGCCATATATTAACAGCTGAGATGTGGTGGGCTTTGCTATTGGGGGAGATTAATGAGATTAGTTGGTATCGATATCGATCAGGGGCAGGGCTGGGGGATGATATGATGGTGGAGTACCCTAGTCCTTGAGCTGATCTGAGGTACGGGTGTTGCCTGAAGGGCTGATTCAGATCAAGCAATAGGGATAGTTGCGCTACTATTGATCCAATGTGTACTGGTGATCAGCGCAGATACTCTACGTAATACTGCTGCTACTAAACTTTGCTTAATTGGACTCCAGAAAGTAGAGCAACCTCCTGCTGGTAGCTAAGCGACGGCAGATCCTTTACATTAGCACTGCCTTACCTTATCAGAGCACGATGTATGGCCAGAGCGAAATATTGCCCCTGATTAGATTAGAATGTGAGTTTCGGGGCGATACGAGTGATATTGACAGTTACCGCACTAGTGATTACTACGCTATTACAGCCAATGTAAATGATCAGTAAGCGCATGTGAACTAACTCCGGTCAATGATTAATACTAATGTTGTAATTGCGATACTGGGGCCGGAAATGTAAGATCTTTGGTAGAACCTCACAGCGAGGGATGTCTAGCCAATAGATTTATTACAGGCCCTGATTGACTGGTGATTTGGTTCGTTGGTGGTGATATTGAAGAGCTATGACACGTCAAAAGTTCACATCTGCCGCTAGTATGTTGCGGTATTCAACAAAGAGTAATATCTTTCTCGTGGACGGATGGAGAGGCCCACATCCACAAATATCATAGGTAATTCGTTCAAGCTGCAAAGAGAGTGGGAAAGCCAGATCTTACCGGTTCCAATTCCGCTTCTAACCCAACGAATCAGAGCGTACTCATATACTCAAACCTCAGACTTCTCAAAGGTACTGCCATTGATTTATTTAAACATATCGCGCTTTAAAGACTATTGATCGCGCTAAGGTAGTAGGAAAGCTAATCAATAGACAGAGATTGAATCTTGCAGAAGATGTCTAACTGTTTCATGAGTACCCAGCTCTCCAACAAGCCCACTTTACAGTACTATGATCTCCCGTGAGAAGTTTAGAATACAGTATCTCCACATTGATATATCCTCATAGCCATATATTTGTCCCACTGAAAAGTTTGCAGACCTCACAATCCTACCATAAAAACCCTAGCCAGCTGGTCACAAAGTTTTCAGGGCGATTACTACCTTAACATTACCATGATGCTTCAAGAATTCCTAGCCACTGAATGAATATCTCTAGTGCTTTTGGTCAACTTATTTACCAGAATCTTTTTAGTCGGGTCCTCCACCTGTGAAAACACTTACACAGACTGGGTTGCTGTTAACTGCAAAAGTTTTGACTTTTTTTATGGCTTACCCAAAATTATGTAAAATGTTTCAAATTACTTTTTTTTGGCAATGTGCCAAATGGGAGCCATTGTGGTTTGAAGTGGTCTAACCTTTTCATAGACTGTTTTGTTTCAATTACCTTTTAATTATGAAACATTTGCCTAACCTTCAGGGGCATGATATGGTTTTTGTAAGTCTTTGATTTTTTCTGAAAAATTGACGCAAGGCGAAAAAGGGAAATCAAGACTTTTGCAGTTGACTGTTATTAGCTGATAGTATTGATGATTAAATCTAACAATCATGTAGTCCCAACGCTCTGTAGTTAACATAATATCCGAGACCTGTTACCGGCCTTGATATAATATATTCCATGCGTTATTCGACCGTGGAAGAGAAACATCTCATCTCGCGATCGTGCCGTTAGTTTGTATGTGTACCTGGTGTGAGTGACAAACTAACCTTTATTGCAGCCTCGTGCTAGATAGTCTCGCGTCCTAACGCTGAGCTAGGATAGGTATGAGGCTTTCATAGGGAAGTCTACCCCAGTCTTCTTACGATTCTAGAACTCAGAACGCAGTCCTCCCAGGATCTGGGAGCTGCAGAACCTAAGATGGAAAACTCGGTGGACAATAATGTGAAGAATGGTGCAGGCAGTGGTTTTCTCTAGACTTTACCTTGAGTAGCCTCGTGAACTACATAACCTGGTCTGACCCTGGCCTAGGTCCTGTTACTACTACGCACTACTTCATTAACCCTAGATCTCGCGCGGCACGTAATGGCGTGGCCATAAAGGCAGCTTATTGGGAAGAGCATAAATGCGAAGAAATAGCTTATCAAAAAATATCGCCACCAGAACACAATGAGTTTTTAAGTCCTCGTTAATATAAGCCCTCTGTACGAAGATCCGAGTGTCGAACACCTGTTGAGTTGGTACGTTCTTTTCTGGAGGGGAAAAGAGGGAGAGAGAGGTCTCAAGAAACGATGCGGAAGAGGTAAGGTCTCAAGAAATGATGCGGAAGAGGTGAGGTTAGAGTATGGTTATAAGTAGGCTAGTAAGCTGTATATGGTGAGCGTCTCCAATCTGAGCTTCCATTGAAGGCACATACATATAGATGATCCCGAGACCCGAGGAGATTAAGGACCAACAAGGCCAAGGTATTTTGAAGTCACCATAGTAGCTGACCCACTCAGGTGTTTCTCAAAGTGCCTCGAATGACATTGTGAACCACGTGGAATATATGCCGGCCACATCTATCAGGCTGAATACATGTATTATGATATTTATTGTCGTATAATATGAAAGGCATCTCGGATCTAAGTCTCAGTTGGAGTGTTCACATCTCTTACTAGTTAGCGACACGAACCCGACCCTGGCTATCATGCTCCTTGTGGGTGTTAGCCTTAACTGGTCTTGTATGGGTACAAGCTCTGATCAATCGAGAGTCACACGAGGACCTTCCACTAGTTAGTATCGATGGTAATTCATCACGAGTGATACTCTATGACCCGACTTCTTCTGGGTTAGCTGTGTAGGGTTCGCACTCACAGCAAAAAGCTCTATCATCACAGATTGGGATTAAATATGGGATACAACCTGTGGGAACGTGTTTTGGAGAAGAGAATATGAAGACTACAGGGATACACTACACAGAGCGTAGTACCAAAGCCACCGAGTGATCGTTCATGAAACTAAAAACGCCACTTGATTGATTTTAAAGTTATGATACTCGAATCCACATGAACAGATGACGTTTCGATAAACACACGATCAAAAAACTTGAGTGCATCAAATTTGATACCCGGCACCACACCCTCATTTCCAGTCAAATATGTGTTCGGGCCCCACGTAATCAACATGCTGATGAAAGCTATATGTAGATACAATGAATGCAACACCACAACAAATAAAATCATAGAGATAAAAATTGCCCGTAAGAGAAGATTTTGGACGCCATATCGCTCGCTGAGCTATGATGATAACAAATGAAAGAAGGGTTGTAGGGATGAAAAAAGAAAGAAAAAATGGAACAAGAAGGTCAAAGTTTGTCAATACTGTTTGTTTAGTCGTTAGTGACAACTTAGTCATCGTAATTGAGCTCGTCCGCGTTACGCGCAACGGGCCTCGTTGTGTGTTTAACGCGTTGTGGGGGGCCCGAGGAGGAAGAAGGGGTGACCGCTGGTGGCGGAGTGGGCGTACTCATGCTTTGGTTTCTTTTTGTGCGTGGGTTTGTGGTTTGCGGTTTTGGGCCAAGGACGGCGAGGCGGACTCGGGTCATTTCATCGCAGAATTCTTTGTCGGCGATTACGTTCATTGCGGCGCGGAGGGCAGCATCACTGGAGAGTATTAATTAGTCTTGGCACTGTGATTAGTGGGAGGAGAGGATAATACATACTTCTTATTAGTTGCCCAACCTCTCCCGATCAACCTCTCTTTGAATCCCCACCCAGTGAGATAGACTTCAATGCTATACCCACCTTTATTCCCTCCATACTTTCCATCCCACCTATACTCTATCGTAACACGATTACCTCCTGCAATTGTGTTCAGCGTCTGTTTCGCCATCTTATCAATGGGAGCGATGTTGTACTGCTTCGCAAACTCGGCTAACTTCGGCGCATACAGCTTCTCCAACCACTCCCTAGCCGTCTGCACGCCATGCACCGGATCATCCAACACCAATGCCGCGATATAAGCCTCGAAACAGTCCGCAAGCGTTTTGTTTGTCTCTGTCGGAGCCTTCTCCTTCTCCTTATCCAGTGACTCCGACTCTGGCGACCCTGGCCCCGAAGATAAACTGGGCAACGCACTCGGGAGCATCACTGGAGAAGTATTTTCCTGGCCTTTACCCTCGCGGATGCGCAAGTGGAATTTGTAAAGCGTCGCGTAGGTACTGAGTGGCCTGTTTGCGACAAGTGACTGCCGCATTTCAGAGAGCGAACCTTCGCGGTGGGTAGGGAAGTAGTCGTAGAGGATATGGGAGGCAATGGACTGCAAGTATGAATCACCTAGGAACTCGAGGCGTTCATAGTGTCGGTTCTCAGTGCCGGGGATAGAGACTTCTTCACCTTTGATGAAGGACTTATGTGTGAAGGCTTGCTGGCGGAGTTTGTGGTTTTTGACCCCTGGGAGGGGCGGGGGCCAGTTGAGAGTGGGCGCTGAGAGGGTGGCGGGGCGGCCGAGTGGGAGAGAAGGCGTTTTGGGCAGTGTCTTGGGCAGTGCCTTGGGGGGTGGGGAACTGTCATTGTCGGCTTCCTTGTCGCTGTCGGAATCACTGTCGGAGTCGCTGTCGGAGTCGCTGTCGGAGGAGCCGCTGTCGGAGTAACTAAGGGGGTCGCCGGTAGGTGGTGAGGACAGCCATGGGAGGTCGCCGGAGGTCTTCATTGCGCGAAGCGCGGCGAGGAAGTTGGCTTTACGGTCGCCAAGGGCGCCGCGGAGCTCTGGAATATCGGATTTGGTGGAAAGCAGGGTTTTTAGTGTACGGCGAAAGTTGTCGAACTGTTCGGCAACTGTTTCATTGGATGATCCACTGGTCTGCGAGGACGAAACAGCTATGGGAGTACGACGAGGGGATGGAAGAGGTACAGTTTTGGGGGCTGAGGGTTCCGAATGCTTGGATTTGTGCTGCTTGGCTTGCTTTGCTTCCTTGGAAGGCTTATCGACTTTCTCTTTCTGAAGAATTTGTTAGCAAAAAGAACTTTGGTTCAATTCATCGTTATGCAGTATTGTAGTTTTGTAGAAGGAGGAGAGACGTGCCTTTGATTTCTTGTGCCCGGACTCCTTATGCGAATGCGAGCCGACGGGCGTGATCGCATCTGAGTCTTCATGCTTTCTTTTCCTCGATTTGCCCATTTTTGCGTTGTTGTCGTGATGTTTCATTGCGATGTTGTTGAACGTGTGGACTGTTGCCAGGCGTAGATCCTAATTGATTGGCGGTTGCAGGTGGTTGGTCGAGAGCCTCCCGTTGCTTGCTGTATGTGGTTGGTGGTGTCTGAGACAAAAAAGAAAGCTTTTAAACCTCCACTCTTCAACGCCGAGGGAACACACTCAACATCCCCGCAATCTATCAATTGCAATCGATCAATTCAATTGTCCATTACTTCGAGTCTACTAACACAACCGACCCTATATAGAAAGACCCTGGCCCTTTGATATATATATATATGACTTCACGTGTTGAATCTCTAAACTTGGAAACCACACAAAAAAAACTGAACCGCAATTCATTGAAAAAAACGTTAAAAAAATATAGAACTGCGATTTTTTTTCTCGCTACAACAACTGGAATGGACTGCTTTGCTGCTGCTACTACTACTACTACTGTACTGTATCTCCCCACTTTTCTGCACCATGCCACCCGTCTAAAATCACCACTATCAACAAACACACCCACTACCACTAAAGCCATTACCAGGCCCAATTACTTTGACTGAACCTGTCCTTTACCAGTGTATCCCTCGCTTGAGACACCGGTGATAGGCTCGACGTTCTGCGCTTTCAGAAACTCGTTAGACGCCTCCTCCCATTCGCGGTTAAGGGTCTTTGGTGGCGGGCGGGCCATAAGGCGGGTCGAGTAGAAGAGCAAGAATGACGCTCCGAGACCAAGAAAAGTGTACATAATGATCTTCTTGTTCTCGCCGGGGGGAGGGAGGGCGCGGGGCCCGTGAGGTCCGAAAGCGACCCAGTATGCTGGTTGAGGTGTTAGCAGTGGGGTTGTATTTGTAGTATATATGGTACGATGAGATATCTCGTGATGATGATGATGGGTTATAATGATTGAACTGAGGCCTTTTTGGGGTTGAATAAGGGAACACTTACAAGCTTTCTTCTCCTGCACTGTCAGGTTGCTCCATGGCTCCTTCATGCGGTCACGAAGGCTCATCCATAGGTCAGCCTGCTCACTTGGCGGCATCGATTCCCACCGTTTCTCAATATCGGCGAGGGTGACATTGGAGACCGCATGCGAAGCGCTACGGGATTGTGAGACGACCGCGGTCGCGGCACGGAGGGGTGTTGAGGCGAGTCTAGCAGACCGCAGGGCCGAGGTTCGCAGCATAGACATATTTTTATAATCTTTTTTTGGATGATAACGTGGTAAGTGGGTTGGTTGATGGTATCTACAGAGGAAGAAAAGGGAATGAGTGGAGATTGGGGGAGGGGGGGTCTAGGGTTCGGATCAGTCGGGGATGGGGAAAAGAGACGACGTCGTATGATTGATTGTGGGATGGAAGGTTGGATGTGAGAGGCTGGAATAGAACTTGCTAGCGAGAAGTCCCGGCGGGCAGCGTTGTTTGCTATTCCGAAGGACAATCGCATTGTCCTCCTTCCCTCCACCCCGCTATCGTTTCGCCCCCCCCCCCGCAGCCTTCCATCCGATGATTGCGATTGAAGATGAATTATTATGTATCTGTTTGATTTCTGTGCGTACGAGAGTTAATTGACCCCCTCCCCTTGCTCCATCTTGAGTATTAATCAAAACTCAATTGATTTACATTGGACGACTCGGGCATTGACAGGGAGGGGTCTGAGCATCACGTCGTCCATCCATGTGGTGAAGGTTTCGGCATGTACGACATCTGCTGTTACTTAGCCATCTGAGACAACCCCCATGCACTGGCCAGCCCCAAAGTGTGCAGCACCAACGCAAGCCCCGCCAAATTTTCCTTCTAAACACCTTCTACAGTGGGTAGCGACATATGTTCCAACGGGCATCTCCAGCACAGGAGAGTAACAAAGTTGAGGCTGAATTCGTTGCCCAAACTATATTAGGCGTAATATTAGTATCACAGAAATGGTGACATCACCTAAATGTTTCTATACTCCACATCGGCCGGCATGTTTGTGGGAATGCTTTGATCAGATGGGAGAAGACAATTCCATCCAGGACCAGGAGCAAGCTGCTCGGATGATGTGACAATTACAATATGATGCTGCATCGCTGTGGCTGAGTGGCAAAAGGAAAGAAAGAAGCCGTCCGTTTATCTGAGTATCACAAACACTCGAATGTATGGAAAACCAAGCAAGTGACTCGCAGTGAGCAGCGGCAGCCCCGGCAGCAGTTCCCTGTAAGGCTTTCTGGTGTGCGAGATGCCGCTCCGATAATCATCTCAATCGAATGACGCGGGAAAAGAATAATATGAAAGTGGGATGTTTTGTTGCCCCGCGCTAGTAGAGGGGTTATTCGTGTTGTAAGGCAATCCACCCAATCCACAGTCCTGGGCCAAGATTTATAGGGACATGCTACATGTATGTATATTGCTACAACATAAAGGCCATCCTTTCCCCGTTCTCCTCTTCACTTTCTCATCTTCTTCATTCCCACCGAATTCTTCTACCATCACGCCAAATTCTTTTGCACAGTTAAATACCTTTCACAGGTAAGTTTGATGCTCCATCAACGAATATACTAGTATATCAGCTTGTGTACTCGATGATGTCATATTTAAAGTAGGATAATAACTAACGATACATACCTGGATAGATAAATTCCAAAATGGTTGTCAAGTGTGGAATCAAGTAAGTTTTAACTCGCAAGTTGTTGGTCACATCAGAGCTAATAAAAATAACTGTATAGCGGTTTCGGACGTATTGGACGTATCGTATGTCAACATAATCACTTGAATTCGTGATTGGTGAGTAATTTATTAACCGTGGTGTCTTCTGGTCTAAAAGGTCCTCCGTAATGCGTAAGTTTCCCGTGTTTGTCAACGATAACCTCTAGATGAGAGAACCTCAGCTTACCTCCTACTAGCATTGAGCATGATGATATCGAAGTCGTTGCCGTGAATGACCCCTTCATTGACACGAAGTATGCTGTGAGTATCCGCCAAAGCACCATAAATCAAATCATGGCTCACACATCCCCTCCTACAGGTGTATATGCTCAAGTACGACTCTGCCCACGGTAACTTCAAGGGAGAAATCTCTTCCAATGACTCCGGCGACCTCGTCGTCAATGGCAAGACCATCAAGATGTACCAGGAGCGTGACCCCGCCAACATCCCATGGAAAGACACCGGCGCTGAGTACATCGTCGAGTCTACCGGTGTTTTCACCACCAACGAGAAGGCCTCTGCTCACTTGAAGGGTGGAGCCAAGAAAGTCATCATGTTTGCGCCCCATTCTGCAAGCTCACATTTTCAATACTCCCGTACTAACAACTCTTCATCTAGCTCTGCCCCATCGGCTGATGCTCCCATGTTCGTCTGCGGAGTCAACCTCGAGAAGTACAACAAAGACATCCAGATCCTCTCAAATGCTTCCTGCACCACCAACTGCCTTGCCCCTCTTGCAAAGGTCATCCATGACAACTTCGGCATCATTGAGGGTCTCATGACCACTATTCACTCCTACACTGCTACACAGAAGACTGTTGATGGTCCCTCCGCTAAGGACTGGCGTGGTGGGCGTACTGCTGCCACCAATATCATCCCCAGCAGCACTGGTGCCGCCAAGGCAAGTACTCTCTTCCCATCACCTAAATACCTACTAACATCCCCCTAGGCTGTCGGAAAGGTCATTCCAGAGCTCAACGGAAAGCTCACTGGTATGTCCATGCGTGTGCCAACCCAAAACGTCTCAGTCGTCGACTTGACCGTGCGCCTTGAGAAGGGCGCCTCCTACGATCAGATCAAGGCTGCCATGAAGAAGGCTGCCGAGGGTCCAATGAAGGGGATTCTTGCATACACCGAGGACGAGATTGTGTCTACTGATATGAATGGAAACAACGCCTCAAGCATCTTCGATGCCAAGGCGGGAATTTCGCTCAATGATAACTTTGTCAAGCTTGTTGCTTGGTATGATAACGAATGGTAAGCTATCTCATACTATCTGAGCAGGCACAAAAAAGGCTAATAAGTTTCTAGGGGTTACTCTCGCCGTGTCCTGGACTTGATTTCATATATCGCTGAAGTTGACAAAAAATAAGCTGATGGGAACGTTTAAATATTAATGATTGCATAAATACACGAGTGGCTAGGAGAGAGAAACAGAAAAATGCTGGCTGTTTGTTGTATTTAAAGCTTTGATATTAAGAAATCGAGCTGTTTGCCACCGTGAGTTACTTCTTGTGTAGTTGTGAGAGTTTTTGTTGAGAATGGCATTCCAAAAGGTAAGATGTAGATAAATATATAAAGGCATGACGGCGGTTCTGGTTGAAGTAGGGCGAACATATAGAAGAATTGAAATGCTACGATACCTTGTGAATTATGGGCTGTTTTGAATCATTTGTGAAATAGCGCAATCATACGATATCACTCGACCGTTTGGTCTTGTTTTTGGACTAGTGCGAGACACTAATCGTAGAGGCAAGGTCTAAGAACGCAAGCTTCTTCCTTACTACAACATGTATGCAGGTCCCGAGCGCAAATATATGTAATAGCAAAGGTATGAACAAACCCCCACCTCCCCATTCCTTGAAATTGATAATAATTACAACATGAAAACCCTGCTTCCACACCCTCGCCTGGACACCAATTCCATGCACCGACCTTTCGACAGAAAAAAGCGGGACAAAGGAAACAAGTAGAATATAGAAAAAAGAAGAACTGGCAAGTATATATTTTTATGTCTTATATCAACAAGTCTAGCCGCTAGCAGCGTACGCAGCATCACTCGGTGCTGGGTCCGCCTCTACGCCCGCTTTCGACATCTTTGCCGCCGAGCAC
This sequence comes from Morchella sp. 2018-W38C, assembly GCA_024713705.1. Taxonomy (NCBI): domain Eukaryota; kingdom Fungi; phylum Ascomycota; class Pezizomycetes; order Pezizales; family Morchellaceae; genus Morchella; species Morchella sp. 2018-W38C. The sequence goes on along the minus strand of JAMJEX010000006.1, from coordinate 574,210 downwards.
CTCGACATGGTCGGTGAGCTATGGGAAGATTCGGGTTAGCTTGTGTTTATTTCTACAATCATGTATATCATATCATTGATGGAAAAGCGGGGAGGTCAATTATACCTTCTCGAGATAACGTCCGTGAAGTAGAAGTTCTCTATCACCTTCCTCATGACGCCACCCTTTACTGGTGCGCCTTTGTTCGCCTCTACAAGTCCCACCTTGATACCCTGTGCGCTCATTGAGGTGTCCTCGACAATATCGTATCTTGTAAGTGCAGGACTGATCTGCTCCATCCTTGACCTCAGGGTGCTGAGGTCGTCGTAGCCAAGGTTTACGCCGAGTGCCTCTGCGGTGGCGCGGACGATCTTCCAGTCCTCACGAGAAACGCCGGGCATGCCGGTGGCGGCCCTGGTGAGCTGGACTCTTCCCTCAGTGTTGACGTATGTGCCGCTCTTCTCGGTGTATGCTGCACCGGGGAGGACGACATCGGCGAACTGGGCTCCAATGTCTCCGTGGTGGCCCTGGTAGATGACGAATGCACCCTTGGGGATATCCGCCTCGGTGATCTCGTCGGCACCAAGGAGCCAGACCATCTTGGGGGTGGTGTTGGCGGTCTCTGGGGATGGTGGGACAAAACCGATATCGTAGGCTGCAGAGCGTGATGCGGCACGTTGGAGGACGTTGTAACCGTTCCATTCGGGAGTAAGGAACTTCGAGCTGTTCTTATCAAGGAAGGTACCGATGGTTTCGTACATGGCCTTGCCGTCCTGGTGCTCGGTGACACTAGAGCCGACGATGATCATGGGCCTCTTGGCGTTGAGAAGCTTCTTACCGAAAGGGCCGGCAAGTGTCTGCTTGAGCGCTGCAGCGTCTTGACCGAGATGCTCGTACTCGAAGGTTCCCTCGAACTGTTCTCCGACGAGACCAATCTCGAGGTCGGAACGGAGCCACTGCTTACGAATGCGGGCATTGAGTACTGCTGCCTCGTGGCGTGGGTTAGTTCCAACCAAGAGAATGGCATCAGCTTCCTCAATTCCACTGATGCGGGAGTTGAAGAGGTAGTTGCTGCGGACATCAACACCGTGGGCGGGAGGGAGATTTCCTTGGGGCTGATCGAGGGTCAAGTTCTCAGAGCCGAGCTTGTTGGCAAGGTCCTTAAGGGCGACGAGGGACTCGGCTTCAACGAGATGTCCAGCAATAGCCTTGAACTCATCTCCCTTAGGGGCGAGGCGCTGGTGAGCTTCGTGGATCTCTCCAAGAACTTGCTCCCAGGTGGCAGGAAGAAATTTGTCATCGCGGCGGATCAGAGGCATTGTTAAACGCTGGGTCTTGAGACCATCACAGGCGAAACGAGTTTTATCGTTAATCCATTCCTCGTTGACGTCATCGTTGAGACGGGGGATCACACGCATAACCTCAAGACCACGGGCGTCAACACGAATGGCAGAGCCAAGAGCGTCAAGGACGTCGATGGACTCGACGGGCTTGAGTTCCCAGGGACGAGCACGGAAGGCATATGGCTTTGAAGTGAGGGCACCGACGGGACAAAGGTCAATGACGTTTCCGGAAAGCTCAGAGTCGAGGTTCTTCTCGAGGTAGGTACCGATCTGCATATCGTTTCCTCTTCCTGTAGATCCCAGCTCCGGGGCACCAGCAACATCGTTCGCGAATCTGATGCAACGAGTGCAGTGAATACACCTGTTCATCGAGGTCTTGATAAGAGGGCCAATGTTCTTGTCCTCAACAGCGCGCTTTCCTCCAATCTCGTGGAAACGACCGCGGTCGCCTCCGTAACGCATGGACTGATCCTGAAGGTCGCATTCACCACCCTGGTCGCAAATAGGGCAGTCGAGAGGGTGGTTGGCAAGGAGGAATTCCATCACGCCTTCGCGGGCTTTGTGAACGAGGGGAGTGTTAGTCTTGACTACCATGCCGGCTTGAACAGGCCTGTAATTGGTGAGTTGGCTTTCATTGGTGATGCCGGGGGTGGTGAGGGGGAGCGCACCATGCACATGAGGCAGCCGGCTTAGGCACCCTTTCTACCTCGACCAAACACATACGACAGTTACCAGCAATCATGAGTTTTTCCTGTAGGCGTTGGTGGTGTTGTCAGTAATCTCTATGCACCACCCCATAACTCCCGGGTGTTCGGGGCATCAGGGATGCAATTGGGAACTGTGGGGAAAGGTAAAGGAAGCACGAATAGAACATACATGGTAGCAGTACCGGGGAATGGTAACTCCGGCTTTCTCACAAGCTTGGATCAATGCCGAACCCTGCTCGATCATGATTTTTTTCCCATCGATGGTGACCTCGACCTCGGCGGAGGCTCGGGCGGTGGCAGCGAATGATCTTCGCGCGGGGCAATTAGTGAGAAGTCGGCCAGCCGTGGGCTTCGCACTCTGTAATAATTTCTGTCGCATCATTTTGGAAGATTTCGAGATGCGAAAAGAGGGAGCGGAGAGGGGGGAGAAGAAAGGGAGAAGATGGAGTGGCGGGGGGGCGAATTGATAAGAGGTAGGAGGGCGGGCTAATGACGATGAACGAGGATGGTCCAAGGGAAGTCTCGTGTGAAACGGTCGACGTCCAGGGCGGCCAATGGCAGTGCAGCAATACAAATCAGATCGAATTAGTAAGCAGGCGGCGCGTCACCAGAAATCACTCGTCCCCGCTGGCACATAGCTGTTGATTTCATGTCTGTACACCCGCAGGAAAAAAGGGAGGAAGCAGTGAGTAGCATGACAACGGGTGCCTCCAACTTGACATTCCCATATACCCGCAATACAACCCCACGAGTATTCCGTAGCCATGCCTTTTGACAAGCCTGGAAAGTGGATAGAGGCTACTCTAAATGAAAACATGAAGGTTATTGAAGCCCAAGCTAGGGAAGAGTAGGAAAGGCCGGATTAGGGGAAATGTATATAAAACCATTGACAGCATGCCAAAGAGAATTGCAGCAATAGTAAAGGACTAGGGAATTCATAAAAAGTGGTAAATATATATGTAGTTTAGAGGCCATAGTATCCATTCTGTATTTTATTGTTTCGTTATATTACCTCTTTTCATTTTTATTTTCGATTTTGCATTGGGGTTCGGACGGGTTGCACCCGCTTTCTTCACTTTTTTCCTGCGGGTGTACTACAAGTCGTATTTGAAAGGGGTTCATTGGGGGTAATTTCATCATGAGAGGGGAATACACTCTCTATGTGGACATATAACAGAAGCGGGGGGCGCTAATAGCCAAGGCAACAGAGTCTTAGATTGAAGATCGCAAGAAATATATAGTACATGTATCTTAGAGCATCAAGCTAGAACAAGAAAGGGCCATTTCTGCACTTCATTTCTCCTGGCTCCTCTTCCGTCCTCTCCCTTCTCCTTTTTTAGTCCTCTGTTCGCAGGAGTTAACGATTCTCATACAGCTATACATGTACTTATAGATATTTGAATAGGAGCTTTATTCTCGTTTAAAAACATATATACGCAACCCCATATATATATACATGTATGCATTGCATATGCCCTAGTCTCGTACCCATCCCCTACTTTTGGCATCAACACCCAGTATCCGCCAACCGTGAACGACAGTACAGCGGTAGGTAATAAGTGATAGAACGGTCTAAGACAGAGTGCTACCTGTTTTGAGTAAAAAGCCACCAATATAAGGTGTTTGCAGGTATAACCATATCTCAGGGCGTTCCATCACTTGTTACTTGTCGCTGTACATGTTTTCGGTTTATATTATCTACAGGCGACAATACCCTGGCTGCTCCCACAGATGTACCCAGGGCTCCCATAGATGTACCAGGGGCCCCGAAAAGTGATGCAACGGCTTGGGATTGGGTGGGGTCTTATAAGTAGTAAATTCGCAACCACCTTTATTAAGGTCAAATTGGGTCGCATGAGATTGACTGAAATCGTGAGTGGTAAATTGAGTCGTTACATCAATTTCTGGCACCCTAGGCCTTGGGTACATCCTGGCGTACCTGGATCCATGCCACCCCTAGTTGTGGCGACTGGAGCCAGAATACATACGTCTATCGGCGTGTGGGTAGCTGCACATATATTTATGAATTCTAAGATGGCGTGTAAATATGATGATGGGAAATCGACTCTGATATCAATCCGATTAATACTACGCCTTATATTGTTTCTTTACAATTAATGACTTATGAATCAATGAATCACTACTGGCGAATAATAAAGTACCAAAAATAGGTGGACGATTACAACAGGACAAGTCGGGATGGCAAGATGACTCTCAGAGGTTGGGCTTGGTACTGCCCCGACTCACAAATTCTGGTCGGAAGATCAACCACGGATAGAAGCTACAGAATCGATGCCAAGATAGGAAGGGGGGAAACGGGCGAGGTCATAGTCATAGATGGGAAAAGAGTAAGACCAGAGGACAGAGACGAGATTGAAAGGTACAGAGGAAGATATGTGGTAGGGCCGAGGGGAGTACGGACACAATTTGTTGTGGAGTAGTGCGTTTGATATTTGTTTATTTCACTTTTATTTACTCTTAGTCAGGTAGCGGCGGCGGATGAGTGCCAGCTTGCTGAATTCCCCTCATTGGGTGTGGCTAGGAGTTAGCAGGGTAGTTCTGGGGTTGTGGTATTGTCATAGACTATGGTCTGTATGTAATTAATGAGTTAAACAAAAAAAAATCAATGAATCACTATTGTTCCTTCATCAAATATCACTCGCTCGCTATATGTACAGCGATTAGCAATTTGGTCTATTTTATATTTATTCCTTTGAGTCAGGCCGCTTGTCGTGATGTCTTCTTCTGAGAGAAATTACAGATTTAAAATCTTATATCAATATCATCAATAGCGGTTCTGGTATAGGCCGAACAGCCCAGGCATAGGCGAGCATATCAAGAATCAAGGAGAGATGTAGAGCCCGAACAAAGATGCTGGAGAATTCCCGAGGAGGACGGAGGGGAGCCCTTCACCTCGTGGCTTTGGTAATCCTCAGACTGGGGCCTACTCCGAACTATACTTCGAATTCCTGGACCATTCCAATCAATGATTTCTGGCTTTCTGAACTCTAGCTGCTATATACACGCCAAGAAGGTTTGATTTAGCTAGAGGAACTGGTACTCCCGTCTTAGTTCGTGTCCACCCTACAAACAGCTCACTGCTTTCCGTCTCAACCAGTTTAAGTCAACTCGCGCCCATCGACGTTTCCCCTCACAATTTACCCTTACTGGACTACTTGTAGGTACCATCGCTCTCCGGGATTTCTTGGTCGGCCTTATAGCTTGGTATCTCTAACCTAAATAGAAAGTGCGAAGATTTGTATATAGTCTCTTTTTAATCAAATTGATCGCAAGCCAACTTATGATTTATTTGTTCTTCGGGTTCTTGATCATCCACTGGGGCATACGTCTCGGTTTCATACTGCGATGGCACATTGCGCAGTGCATTGAACCTATATACGATATTAAGAGGCTCGAGCGTCTTCAGGTATATTGGATCCTATACCTACATATAGCTAGGTGACAAGATTTCTCGTGATCCCGCGCGCACGAGGATAGGTTAAAAAAGACTATATATATATATATATAAGCACAGAACTACAAAGATGTATCGACAAAGAGATGATTATGTGATTAGAGAGCTGAAGAATGGTAGGGAATATCTTCTAAGTATAGGTTCCAATTATAGACTTTCGGAGTTGATCTTTTTTCTTTTCTTTTTCTTTTCTTTTCTGTTTCATTCATTGATTGCATGCAGACCATAGTCCATAGCAATTAATAAGCAATTCCTGTTAATTGGTTGCTGTGCGAAAATCACGAGAACCTTTGTCACTCGCTCCAATACCTTGACTAGCTAGGTCCAGATACCTTAATTGGCGTTAATAATATCTTTGGCTTCTCCGAAATTGAGGATGGCACGCAGGGCTGGGTTGCTTTATCTAGTAGGGCTAGACTGCGGATCTCATGTATCAGAGCAGTCCATGGGTTTTCTACGGGTTTTTATTCTTTGCAATTATAATAGACCTGTGAATAGTGTTTATGAGCGAGTCTTCAGAGGGTGGGCACATGTCTAGAGCCGGAGTTTCTGTGATCTAGCGAATCATAAAGCCTTCAGCATGTCGAATTTGAATATCAGATAGGAAGAGACCTTTAAGTCACTCTGACCCATTGGATTCTCCATCTAAGTGGCCTTTCTACAGATTTTCCTACCCTGTTGAAAAATAGATAGCAGGTGGAGTTTATACATGCGCTGGCTGGTCTTAAGGTGGGCTGAACTTGAATCCGGCATGTTATCGGCTCACATAATGGGCGAAGGTTGTACTAGTGTTTGCCATCTAGTAAGAAATAGGTGTGCCGTGTACTACGCGTGCCAGAATATGTAAGTCTGTAACGTAGACAGGCGGCGGTGCATCATCTCGAGGTTTTTGAGTGTTTCGCCGTCACCTGTCCACAAACTCCCCCTGGCACTCGTAGTACGCACGCGTGTATGATATATATGTGCACTTCGGGAATATTCTTGGACGAGTTTGGTAAGTTTGAAAGTTTTTATTTTTTTTTGTTAACTTGGTGGATACATGTATACGTATGCTGCATGTATATACATGTACATGTAGTTGTGCTCCAGCAAACGTTTCATAACAGACTTGAGCTCTTTTGTCAGGGTATTGGCCACGTCATATCATACCAACTACGGTAATACTTGGTGAATGGTGAAGGTGATATCTTGTCACTGCGGTCTATGCGATCTAAATCCACCGGGAAGATGGCTTTAGGATAAGATCAGTATAACTGCACGTCATAAACAAAGCTACTATATCTTGTAAGGGCCCGCTCCGATAAAATAAGCAAATTGTGATCAAAGATCAGAATAGTACAGGACGAGCTTGAGTTCGGTCAAAGAACAAAAGAAGATTATAAGTACATGCAATCTAGGAGCAGAAGTGAAAGCGCGCATGTAAGTAGATACATGTATTGTACACATAATCACGAGGATACATGTATCTCATAGCTTAACTTCACTTTACTTCCTTACGCTCAAGTGTACCACTCACCCTCGGTCAATTGCTGATATTACATATACATGTATTTTCTAGTATAAAATGGGAGTCCGTTAATTAAAGTAGCATCTCTTGGGCGAGACCTTTGTTACTCCATGTAAAAAGTAGATGTGGCTGCTGACGTACCTACATACATGTACTCAACAGACCCCCATACGTAATGCCTAGCTGTAGCACTGTAGCACTACGGCACAAACACCTTGCAGACCAAGAAAAGGGCATATTCGTGTTCTCCTGGAAGTCAACGAATATATCCCTTTAAGCGGTATATGTCTGTGCTCTATGAAGAATCGAACCTATAGGGTCTGGCCTTTCTCCTAGACCCCTTCGATCCTTCGGGGTCTCACTTATTACGAAAGTGCTCGGGGTGTCCCATGAAACTACATGTAGTACTACATGTATACACTCGTCCATGTATACCACAACTGCTACTCTAGCTCTCTAAGGAGCGTAAGTACCCAATTGAGATAAATACCTTAGGCGGTGAGCTTCTTCGAACGTTCTCAGCTATCAAACCACCTTCTATAGATTAGGAGCTCAAGTTAGATTTATTGATATGTAGAATGTTTATGTATGTAGAGATATATACATGTAGTTTTTTATATTCTTATTAACTTATTCGAATTCGTATCTGCATCTGGTAATTTATACTTGAGAAATTATTTTTGGCTTGCCATCTTTGAATTACTCTAGAAGTACATGTAGTATTGTGAGCTATATGTCGGATGAGTTGCATTATTTATGTTGGGATATTTCAACTTCATGATCTAGCGCTAACCACATGGCGTTTTGTGTCGACAAGGAACCAACACGAGGATCACCTAGAAGCTGATCCTGACCTGCATTACGCAGGTTGCAATATGATGCGTGGTGTTAGCTGTATTAAAATGTTACCTAGAGGGATGAAAGACGATACCTTGTGGTACAAAATTTGGTTAGGAGTGGCATTGGAATTGCAAGGAAACTCGCTATACTGCAGTGCGATCTTCATCAGGTCAATTGATTTGGATGAGAACGTAGAGATGAAATCGCATTTAAGTATAATTATAAAGACAGTCTGTGCTCCCAGTGATAAGCAATCCCCGGTGCGGCTAAACCCAAAGCGGCTACATTAATCAGCGGACGTCCTCAGTCAGCCAGACCTTCTCTCATTATTCACTCTTTTCATTTCTGCCGTCAACTTCTCTTCTCTTTCTTACTCACTTCTTTTTCTCCCATTTCTTGTTCTCTTGTTTGCTGCCTGAGGGAAGGCAGATCAAGATACATAATAATCAATCCCATTTGGTTCTCACTCACATACCCAAATAAGTCGGAACCTCCCCAATCTCAATCCTCCCCCACCCTCCCCACCAGCGAACAAATAGATACCCCCACCACCAATCACAACTACAACCGCAACCATCCGACCCATCAGGTCCCACGTATGCTCAGCTCAAGTACATAGAGCACCAGAGCCATACAATAAACCTGTGTGCATCGCCCGTCTACACCAGGACACGAGACTTACCAACCCCCCCATCTCTGCCCACACAGCATCTCATCCTAAACACCCCCATTCATCAGACTTATCTGCCATAACCTCCTACCAGTCACTACCCACCACCTACTCCTGGTTTGCCTCTAGACGGCATTGATCCAAAGTAGACCCAGCGAAGCCAGCAGCAACTTCAACACAGTCGGTTCCCGTGGTATCACAAACCACGCCGACTGTGTCGTAGGAGCTGCGTTCTCCGAGTGGTGAAAATGAACCATCCATACCCTACAGCCGTACCTCCGGCAGTCCCCAATGCTCAATTTCGGCGCAGGGACGACCCTAGGATGTACCAGGCAGCTGCTTCGGCGTGCTATTATCCGCAACAATATCATCCTCAAGCCCATACACCGCCACCTCCCCCGGTGATTGTAAGGTCGCCTCACCCGCACCAGGTCACAAAACCTCCACCTCCACCACCTCCACCACCTCCACCACCTCCACCGCCAGCCCCAGTTGTAATAAGTCCGGTGGTGAAGGCCGCAACCCCACCGCCGCCTCCTCCACCAGTTGTGAGGACTCAATATCAACCTCAAGTACTTTTACCATTCCCTGTAAATGTGGATTATGCATCTGAGCACGTTGCTAACTTTGTGAAGCTACCATGGTACTCTGCCCCGGACGAGCCCTTCCCACGTAGGCGTCGACGAGGAAGGGCCTCCGCTCTTACTACTCAGGTGTCTGCCCCAACAGAGCCCATTCCTGCAGCGGAGGAGATTGCACCTGTTGTGCCGGAAGTTCCTACTCTTGAGACAGCGCAACCCCCCTCTACTGTTTCAGACATTCAAACACCTATTACCACATGCCCACCCTCTGAGGCCGGCTCAGCAATTGTACCTACACCCATATCCACTGCTCCACAACCTGCTGCACCTTTTGTTCCGGCAACCACACCTGCACCCGCACCTGCGCCCGCGGCCACCCCTGCCCCTGCCCCTACTGCCATTGTACAGAAGCCTGTTCCTGCAGTACCCGCAGTTCCCATACCTGCGCTACCCGCGGTGCCAATTATCAAGACCAAAGCCAAGTCCGCTCCTAAATCGCAAACGGAACCGGCTAAGCCTGTGACTATCAGTCCCTTGGAACCCAGCGCGACCCCCAAGGATGCAAGTGTGAAAGAACCAGCTCCGAAGGACGTAACTCCTAAGGATATTATTCTTAAAGATACAACTCCCAAGGATGCAAATCCAGTGACACCAGCACTGCCCGCTGCTGTTAGTGAACCCGTTCCTGTTGCGCCGCCCCCACCCCCGGCCGCGCCCAAATCATGGGCCGACTTGGTGAAAGTAAAGAATGTTGCTGCGCCTGCAGGTATCGCAGGAACAAAGGTCGAACAGCAGCGCACGGTTGTCATAAAGGGAAATGGAATTGTAACAAATTCACTGTCCGATATTTTGATTAACTTCACGATTCCGAGCGAGAAGAATGTTACTACCCCATTCTTGGAACCTAGGGGATTGGTCAATACCGGTAATATGTGCTTTATGAACGCTGTAAGTTGCTCTGACGTCAGGGCAGCAGACCTTTGAGAATTCGTGGCTGACGAGATCTTAGGTTTTGCAAATGCTAGTGTTTTGCGGACCTTTTTACTACTTCCTAGACCACCTTTCAAAACAAGTCGCACACAGCTTTAAAACGGACACGCCTTTAATTGATGCAATGTAAGTACATACTTGATATTATATTCCAGAGAAATTGAGTTCGATATTAATGCGGCTCAGGATCATGTTCATGCGTGAATTCCGCGTCATTAACCCTTCAGCTGCTCAATCACAGCCTTCGACACTCAAGGCTCAGGATTTTGAGGCTTTTGGTGAGCCCTTTGTCCCTGAGTTCCTATATGAGGTTATACGGAGTATGCAGAGCTTCGCCCACATGAAGGTAATTTTACCCAAATTCACCACTTTTTGAGGTGCTAATACTGTATAGCGAGGTCACCAACAAGATGCCGAAGAATTTCTAGGATTTCTTCTAGATGGTCTGCATGAGGAGGCCATAAAAGCTATGTCAAAATCTCAGCCCAGTGGTACTTCCACCCCCACTCAGAATGGTACTTCGACTCCCACAGAAGAGTCCTTGGAATCGGGTTGGATGGAAGTAGGTCATAAGCAGAAGACCTTGACTACTCGTACCACAGAGATAATCGAATCTCCAATCACCAAGATCTTTGGTGGTAAACTTCGAAGCGAGTTCGGGGTACCGGGGTTGAAGACCAGTGTTACACTCGAACCTTACACACCCCTGCAACTCGATATTCAGAGTCCAGATGTTAGGAGTGTTACGGATGCGCTAAGACACATGGCCGTAGTTGAAAAATTACAAGGAGATTACAACCCTGCAAAAGGCCCTAATATTACAGCCACTAAACAAGTTCTCATTGAGACTTTGCCACCGGTCTTAATACTGCAATTGAAGAGATTCCAGTACGACAACACAAGTGGCGTTCAGAAGATTTGGAAAAGGATTGGGTACCCCCTTGTTCTTGAAATTCCACCAGAAGCCATGAGCCATAATAAACGCGCTGGACCACCACAAAAGTACCGATTGATTGGTGTCGTCTACCATCACGGTAAGAGTGCGAGTGGAGGACACTATACGGTCGATGTCCAGAGGCAAGATGCAAAGAGCTGGATTAGACTTGACGACACAGTCATTAAGAGGGTTGGTAGTGATGAGGTTAGGATTGACGTAAAGGTAGAAGAGGAAGGCGAAGAGGATGGTTGGGTGAACGCTGCATGGGAAGCAGCGAACGGTACAAGTGGTAAAGGCACAGGAGAGGGTGCGAAATGGGTTGGCGAAGGTGGGAAGGTGGCGTATATCTTGTTTTATCAAAAGTTCTAGGTGGTTTAGTTGTCGCAAAATGTTTTCTCTCTCCTTCTCTCACACTCTCTCAACCTCACTCTTTCCCTCTATAGTCATTCATATCCTTTCCTTCTAACCCTTCTACTTTTGCTTTTCTTGTATCTTCTTTTTTCATTCTACCTCTTACTATTTCTCCTGTTCTTTCTCATATACTCTCAATAGTCTCCTCATATTTCTGCTTCTATGTACTCCCTATTTTTTCATATATTCTTTCTGGATTCGGAGTAGACGGGGTAGTTACGGGATCGATCGAAAAAAGAAAAAAATTGGGATGGATGGGGGCGAAAGGGATGGGAAAAGTTTGCTTGTTTGGTTTCTTCCTTTATTTTTATTTTTCTTTGTATGTTCATGCTGCACGAGTGCCTGGTCAATTATACGTTGGTGAGCTCGTGCATGGAAGATGAGTGGTTATTAGTGCGGAGGGGCGTATTAGTGCGGAGGGGCGGTGGTTATTACTGCTCTGAGAGGTGTTGGGTGATCGTCTCATGCTTTTTTGGTATGAGCGGTGATGGCATATGGGGCTTGTTGTAGAGTATGTAGCGTAAATAGCTTGTCTTGTGGGTTTTGTTCTATTTTCTTTGGTTGGTTGATGGATAGCTGGGTGGCTGGCTGGATTGGCGTCAAGGTATGTATATACTTTGAATATCAGGAGAAAAAATACAGAGAAAAAAGGAAAAAGAGGGTTTGGTTTAGGTCTTTCGAGGGTTGAATATAGTGGTTCATGAGCGGTCACTCGGGGTCTTCGGGTAAAGCTTTCGGCGGAAGGGCTGGGCGGGGGACTAGCAAGGATTGTGGGTTTAGGTCTTGGGGGAATAGAATTCAGGGTCAGATTGTTGAAATCAGTTATCTCGGCAGTTTGGAATATGTGATCGATAAAATCACGAGGAACGTTCCTTGAAAAACTACCAGCTACATCTAGAGAGATAATATTATTTCAAAAACTGAAGAAAATATAATCAATTTCTACGCACTGTTGGGGTGGGAGTTAATGGTTTCTCCAAGCTATTAACCGTCTTTAACATGTCTCTGCTGTTGTTTGATAGTCATCCATTTATTTACCTGTCGGGTGTTGTTTGCTCATTCACTCCAAGTAGTTCGAGGTGCTAGAATTCGAGCATCCTTGAGCTCCGGATAAGAGGCTTTCTGGGTACGGCCACCACCAGAAGTTTATTTCTAGGAAGTGTGAAACATGAATTTATACACCGTAAACACCAGTGGATCCTACACAGGTCCTCTCCACAGCCCGAATTTCCGACCTAAGATAATTTTATGCATCAGCGGATGTCTGTGCAACAAATGACGGGGTTTGGGTTGCGATATGCATCAGTGCTAGCTTTTGGGGATGGACCCTCTCCCTCTCTCTCTCGACGACATAAGCTGCTGCGCAACACAACCAGCATCAACCACATTCAAAGGTTGCGCGAACAGAATCAGAGCGCGATACGACCAGCAGGGTGAGGGGCAACAAAACACGTCCCTTATTAAATCTTTCCCCAGTGAATCTGGTCTCTCGGCATGCCGCGTGAAACAAACGTATGAACTCGATACCTTCTACCCTGCATTCCACCAAAAACTCCCAGGAAACCCACCAGCCCACTCCTCGTAGGCAACCCACAACTCCAATCTCTAGCTCAGAGGAGATAAATCCCAGTTGTCGCTAGACCAAATGCCCTTTGTTCCTGGGCCTGACACAGATATGCTTGACGCGCCTAATGGTACGTCTGCGGCTCATATCGGAAACCCACCTACCTTTCCGAACTGTGTAAACGGGCATGCAGACCTTACTTTTACCGGCCCCTACGACCCTTCTCGAAGCGAGCATACTTCGCCCATGGCTGGCCAGACGTCTGCAATAACACTGAGACCTTCGGGCGACGTGCCCGCACGGAGGGAGGATTCGGCAAGAAAGGACCGTCAAATGTCTCCCAATAAGGCACTTCCAATATCAAGTCTCAAAACAGGACTATGTTACGACACACGCATGATGTTTCATGAACAAATCAATGAGGAGGATCACCCAGAGCAGCCCAAACGAATATTCTCTATATATAGTGCGCTGGTAGGTGCTGGTTTTGTTGAGGATGAAGGTCTCACGGGGACCTTCAAGGATGGGATCATGAAGCGGATAGACGCAAGAGAGGTGACAGAAAAAGAAGCTCTTTTGGCGCACTCTAAAGATCACTGGGACTACATCTCTAGTACCTCTGGTATGTTATGAATGGCTCTTTGCCTCCTCTAGCTCGTTGACCAAGGGTTGGACTTGGGGGGGGGGGGTTGATTGTAGTTTGACTTGTTTGTTGACTTGTTCCTGCTTGTTTAGCGATGGATCCCGTTGATCTGAGAGAGGCATGGCAAGAAGGGGACTCTGTCTACTTCTGTCCGGATAGTTTCTCTAGCGCAAAGCTCTCTTGCGGGGGTGTAATCGAATGTGCAAAAGCAGTCGTGGAGAGCAAGGTAAAGAATGCAATTGCTGTTGTGCGGCCGCCGGGTCACCACGCCGAGTATCACAAGCCAATGGGCTTTTGTCTGTTTAATAATGTCTGCGTTGCTGCCCAAGTGATGCTAAAGAGATACCCGGAAACAATCCGTAAGGTATTGATATTGGATTGGTAAGTTTTCAACCTTTGTGAATTTCAGAATCATGTGCTGATTCATGTGGCGAAGGGATGTACACCATGGTAGGACCCTGCTTTAATTTGACTGATGTTTTTTTCCAATGCTGAGATTATCCGAAAAAGGAAATGGAACCCAGGCCATCTTTTATGACAATCCTCATGTACTCTACATGTCGATACATAGATTTGATGGTGGAAAATTTTATCCCGAGGGCCAACATGGGAACTTTGACAAGTGTGGGGCGGACGAAGGCGTTGGGATGTAAGCATCTTTAATCTAGTTTCTCTTTCAGTCCTGTTACTAATCTTCAAGGAATGTAAACGTTCCTTGGAATAATGTTGATGGTGGTATGGGTGATGGCGACTACATGTACGCGTTTCAGCGTGTTATCATGCCTATTGCTCTAGAATTTAACCCCGATTTGGTTCTCAGTGGGTGCACCCTCCCATGAGAGTCTGATGATGTTCTTACCTACACTTTTAGTTTCTGCTGGGTTCGATGCAGCGGTAGGTGATGAATTAGGGAAATGCATGGTGACTCCAGCTGGCTATGCGCACATGACACATATGTTGATGAGACTCGCAAACGGAAAGGTTGTTGTTTGTTTGGAGGTAAGGGGGAAAAGATCACAACTTTCACACTAAACTGTTCGGTTTCTAATCCTGCTCAGGGAGGTTATAACCTAGATTCTATATCACACTCAGCCTTGGCAGTCACCAAGGTACTACTTGGAGAACCACCCGGGAGACTTCATGATGGGGATAAAGTCAGACCATCAGCCTCGAGGGATGTTGAAAAATGTGTTATGCAGCAGTCACGATACTGGCGCTGCATGAGACTCACGGAGTCAGGTAGATTGAGCCCCCCAAGTCATTTACCGAAGCTACTAGCCGCCTAACTAGTGTAGACCCTATGGAGAAAACTAATTCCTATCGGTTGCACGGTAAGGGTGTTGAGTCTATTAAACTAGAACTCTCTAAAAGTACTGATAAGCTGTATGGCAAAGATGTAATCAGATCTCATCAAGCGAAGGTATTGTGGGAAAAACACAGGATGTCGGATTTGAAAATATTTAGAGACACTATCTCTGTGTCCTTTGAGAACCAAGTTCTTGCAACGTAAGTAATTCTTCCAATTTTCCCAGAAGATATTCTAACAAATACAGAACAAATTTTTATAAAGCTGAGACATTAGTCCTGCTTGTACATGACCCGTACGTAGCGATATAAACCATGCACAAGTGTCTTCATCAGTACCTCTTGGTCTAATCATTCAGTTGCGTCTGTTTTGTGAGATACGAGGGAAAAGACCGTCGGTATGGGCACTCCTGGATTCCAATATGATAAACAGGATTGCGCCCCACAACGCCTTGCTGGTACACCCATTCACTCATTCACTCTTCCCCAGTCCAGCTAACTCACGCGATTCTACTGAACTTGGGGGAGGGCAGATATTGGGTTTAGGCTAACATAGTCCTTTCGCGGATTTTAGGAAGATGTAGGTAACATGTACATCGATTGGGCTGTGCAGAGGGGATATGCTGTCATGGACGTAAATATACCACAGGCTTTGACCACCAAAGAGGTATCTATTCCTTTCATGTGTGTAAGATTTGCAACTCATTATTCATGAAGGGCACGTTGGCCGAACAGCATGAATACGAAGTAATGAGGCAAACGGAAGAAATTTGCATGTACCTTTGGGATAATTACATTGAGTAGGTTCACTGCACCTATTACAAGGTGTAATCAGTAGCTGATTTTTGATAGAATTTCTGATGCCAAAAATATAATACTCATGGGCGTTGGGGATGCCTTTGTTGGGATATTATATCTCCTAGCTAACCGGGGTAATAAACCATGACTAACATTGTGATTGATCAGTGCTGACTTGCGATTAGAGTGCCGTGAACGCGTCAAGGGAGTCATTGGCATAATTGGTGACGAAAACGGCCTTAGGGCCTGCAAGCCTGGAATCCACGGGGACATACTCATCGACTGGTACTTCAATGTAAAGTAACCAGTTAGCCAACTTTGGACCATTCAAGGAACCAGCTAACATAATATAGAATTCCTTGATCTTTTGCACTCAAGAGCATAACGTTTGGGGGGTAAGACGAGGAAAGAAGAAACACGGCACGATCCGCAAATCACCTGCTACCAACCTTCAGGATGTATTGCGCGAAGCATACGACGAAATGATACAATGGCTCACGGATAGGCTTCCCCCACCCCCACCCCCCACCGTTATACGAAGGCCTAGCAGTTCTTAGCTTCATTTTGCACACACAACTTTCTATTCCCCTATCTATCACATCATTTAAAAGTTCGCTATAATTCTACCACAACCCTAGCATAGGGGATTGTGTTCATCCTTTCCCATCCTTTCCCACCCTTACCACACTTTCCATCCTTCACATTTTCTTTTCCACGCTGTGTAAACTAGTTTGTGTGTTTCTGTTTTCCGCGGTTGTCTCGTCTCTCCATCTTGACGTATTTACCAAGGGGGATTTATAAAGGTGTCAGCATAAAACTCCTGAAGGGAATTGTAGTAATTTTTGACATGTCGGGGCGGCGTGGAATCAGTGTTTCAGCTGTCGAATCTGCCGTTGATATTGTTAACCATGTAGCCGTAATATCATTCTTAAGCATTTCAGTAGGAGGCATGCATATATAGATTGTGATTCTCTATTTTGAGTTAAGCCATATAGTTGGACCTCGTTTTATGGGTGTATGGATGTCTAATTAATTGCCTAAAGGGGGCTTGCTCTTGTAGCCGGGGCGGGTCAGTGAGTGCACGCACAGCTTGGCACCAGGTTTTGGGAATAGTCGAGTGATCAAGCATGCTTAGCCAAGCGGCACGTGAATGGGCATGGAACTAGCGCACGCGATCATTTCCAGTCATGTGGGCGCCTACACAGCCAACAACGAAATACGCTTTTGAGACTTGGATATCTTTTCTCTCTTGGCTTCTTGGTTTGTCAAGCTGCGTGAGATGTCACTCGGCGGTATTGAGCACTCGAATGAGAAGTCGGAGTTTGGCTGATTAGTTACATGTATTTTATTAGCTAGCTACATATATGCACTCAAATGCAGAGGAAACAACACTGAAAGGAAGAAAAATCTCTATAAGAATATCTATACAACCGCACCCAATCTAGTCCCCCTATCCTTCTAAACTCCACACGCTCAAAGCAGTGATATCAATCTAACCAACCAACCAAACCATCTAACCCCCCAAGATTAACTAATTCAACAAAATGGTGACCACGCCCCCATCCTCGCCCTCGACCCTGATCCCCGCCTCCTCGTCTACTAACGCATACCTCCTCCTCACCAACTCAAACACAATCAGGCCCGCACTCGTACTCGGCACCTGCCTTAGAGTATTCATCACAAACCCCCGATACAGCCACCTCGCCCATCCGCCCACCTTCTCTTTCTGCAGCGCACACTGCGCCCACGTATCCCTATACGCATTTGCATACACCCTCCACGCCGCCCTCACCCCCGCACCTCCACCTCCACCGCGCGGCGCCAGCTTCTCGGCATAATCCATCGACTCCAGCCGCCCCCAATGCACATCCTGCACCTTTCCGAGCGGATGCTGCACAACCTGCTGCAACACACTCGCCGAGATGCCCGCGGCCAGCAGGAACGCCGGCTCCATCGTGAAATGCGGGCGCACCGTCGTCTCCTCGCCTGGCCGGAGGCCGCGCCCATAGTACCACCGCGCATAGCCGTAGAAGCCCTGCTGCTTGACGCCCTCAAACGCCGCAAAGAACACGCCGTAGCCGAGGCTCTCCTTGAGCAGTGAGAGGCCGTAGCCGGCAAAGACGCCGCGCGGGCCGATCTCGCGGAGCTTGTGGTGTGCGTATGTCCACATGGAGGAGTATTGACCCGTCAGCATTTCGCTGACTTTGAAGCGGATGACGAGGGCGTCGAGGGGGGCAGCGACGATGGATTGGAGGGTGCCGGCGAGGAGGCCGGCGGTGAATGTGGCGGTTGGGGGTGGTGGGGGGTGCACGCGGCGTGAGTGGTGCGAGGAGGGGGCGTGAAGGGTCGAGAGGGTGGTGAGGTAGGTGGTGTAGAGGAGGGCGCCGACGGAGGCGTTGGCTATTAGTGGTGGGAGGACTGCGAGGATGGGGAGGTCAGTATATATATGGGTTTTTGGGGTTTTGGGAGTTTTGTGGGGGCGGTGATCATAGGCGGGTGGTTCGATCATTGGTCCTACCTTGGTTCGGGATGAAGCCCCAGCCGTAGTGCTTGACGGCGTGTGCGAGCAGCAGCGGTGTCGTCTGCCGGAAAGACCACCTCTCGTTCGCCTGGATCAGCGGGTTCACGGCGCGCACCATTTGCTGTGGTTCCTTGCCCATTAGCCATCATGATATCCCGATTCCCATATAACCCTGGGTAGTAATATATGTATTCCTCATAAGTAAATAAATGTAGTAGGGAATCACAACCCACCATATAATCCACCCTCATCCTAAAAAACGCCTTCACGGGCGCCCTAAAGTAGAAAGCCACCAGCTGCGTGCCCACGGCCCGCACCCCCGCCGCGGACGTGCCCTGCACGATGTTGTTTGTGGGCTTTCGGGCGGCCGCGGCGGCGTCGGCATCGCCGCGCGAGGTCGGGATCGAGGGGTCATAGAGATTTTTTGTCATGGCAGCATCGGGTGTTGGAGTTGGAGAAGTTGAGGGGTTATTTATCACGAGTAAGAGTAGAAAATAGGTCTGCTGGGGCAAGACAGGAAAGGGAAAGGTATAGCAATGTATAGCAGGGTCCTCTTGAGCCTCAAAGCTTGGATGGGCCCCACCAATCAACCCCGCGATACCAAGTACTACACAACTCAAACAACTCTCATTATCTACAACTCTCCAACCATCTACAGCTTCACTCTACAGCCTACTCACGCCTAGCTATTCACCACAGCTATGGTGGCCGCCACAACCCCGCTCTCCGTCTACCCTGACCACTACGACTTCCCCCCCTTCTTCACCAGATATGCCCCCCCCCCTCGCCCCCTCCCCCACTCCCTCCCTAGCTAACACCCCCACACACAGCCAAACGAAACAACCTGGACCGCCCAGCGCACAATCTGGGCTTCCTTCATCCTCGACTACTGCCGCCACCACCGTCTCTGGCGCCTGAACGTCTCGGACGCCCTCGAGACCGACCTCTTCTGGAACAAGAAGCTCTCCCGTACTTGCCCTCCCCCTTTCCCCTCCCCTTGCGCTCCCCCCTTCACCCCCACGCACAGGCAAGCCCGCTAACGCTGGTAAACTAGGCCGACTACCGCCGAAAGACGCAACGGCAATCCTGGAGTGGATGGCGGGCGAGGGCATGATCGGGTGGGACGGCGCGGCGGCCGTGGTGTATTGGCGCAGCGCGGAGGAGTGGGCGGAGCTCATATATCAGTGGATTGATGCGACGGGGCAGAAGGGGAGTGTGTTGACACTGTATGAGATCTCGGAGGGGGACTTGACGGTTTCTCAAGGTATGTTATATGGGAAAGGGAGAAGGAGGTAGGGGTTGGGGTGGGGTGAGAGAGAAGAGGGCAAGTGGGGGGAAGGGGATAGAGTGGCTAATGTGTGTGGGGTGTGTGTGTGTGATAGAGTTCCGTGGCATTGATCCGCTGATATTAAGGAAGGCTCTGGATGTGCTCGTCAAGAAGGGGACTGCGCAGGTGTTTGGGAGTGAGGATGAGAGGGGGGTCAAGTTCTTCTAAGTTAAGGCCCGCCAAAGTCTTTCCGAGGGTGGTGTGGGTTTCGTACGTTTGATTCTTTTAGTAATGTGTTTGGTACAGTATAGCTAGCTAGTATATTTTGTATTGTATTGTAGGAGAAGGGAGTGGAGTATATCTCTGCCGGCGCTGGCGTAGTGGTAATATTCACTGAAATGAAAAGGTAATAACGGATCCCCGACCTCCAATATTCCATTCCGAGCGTAATTGGAGAATAGCACTACACCCATATCCGAGTGACAGTAGGCGAAACATATTGGTCTTCTGGCAAATGTGCTGCATGTGATCATTCAAGATACATATATGCTCTATTTTTGGACATACGGTCGTTTTGTTGTAGCCAATATCTACCCTCCCTGTAGAGTAACTGCAGCCAATCTTCAATCTCAATACCCGATATCTTTCCCTCCCAATCCATAACAATGATTTAAGCCACCTGGAACATCCCTTGCCAAAAAAATGAGCAGCAGTGCAAAGACTCCCATGCCTCCGCTACACTATGGGCACTACTCTAATAGCATTCCGAGGAGGGGAAACAGCCACCTTAGGTACTCCTACACTGTAGCTGTAGTAGTCTCGTACCCATCCCCTACTTTAAGCAGAAGTAGCATGTATCAATAATGCAACACATTTGTTGTTATTACGAAAGCTATAATTCCTCAATATATCCCAGCTTATATTATGCCCTGTGGTTTCTCAGAAGATGTCTGGTGATCAACTACAAAATAAAGTATGTCTTACTAGACTATGAATAATATAACTGTAATACTGAGCTTCAAGGGATAACACTGCTGGGAGGGAGAGGAGAATCTAGGTGGAACAAGGAGCCGGCCCCTCTACTCCCACCAATAGAGCAAGCTCTAAAAACCCACAAGACATAACCAACCTCTTTTCTTAGCTGCCAGTAGCACATCTATATCATTGACACATCACAAACACACGGCACACCACCACAACACCACAATCACGAGCAAGCACTCGCAAAAACACCAGACACCAGCAAACTCCTCAATTCTAGCTAAAAGAAAAAAAACAAAGAAAAAAGAAGAAAAGAGCGGCAAAGAAACCCACCACTACCTCCTCTCCACCACCATCCCCCTCGCCCGCCTCCTCTCATCCACCTCCAACTTCCAGTCCACGCCATCAGTCCCCTCCAACATTTCCGCAACCTCATCCTCCTCCATATTAACACACAGACAGATCTGCGTGCACCTCACAAACGTATCCCTCACACCATACATGCCCCCCCTCACCACCACTCCCACCACACCCGCCACATCCCTCTCCAGCCTGATGGCGCCCAGCTCATTAATCCTCCCCGCATACCCCCACACCCTCTTCTCCAGCAGCCTCGAAAAGTACCCCGCCGTGGTCCCCAGCAACTTTGAATACATGCGCGCCGTCAAGATACGCTTGTACGGCGTCATCAGCGCGCCCCACCCCTCCTGAAACCTGCGCCTCACAATCTCGCCGTCGTCCTGCTCCGCGTCGCCGTCAGGGTCCGCCGCCCCGGCAGCGCCCGCCGCGTCAGAGACCACATACTCGGCGTCGCGGAACGCGTCCGTCAGCAGCGGGCGCAGCCGCGGCTTCACAACCTGGTTGAAGAAGACGGTGATGCCGTCTGCGACGAGCTCGCCGGCCTTGGCCTCGAAGCTGCCCTCCATGCTCCGCAGTGCGCCTCTGACGGCCGCGGCATCGCTCTGGAAGGGGAAGATCTCTTCGAGGGCGACGCTGCTGGTGGTGCCGGGGACGGGGGCGGAGGTGGCGGTTGCGAAGGATGTGATGATGCGTGTGTTGTATTCGGTGGCGATGTCGAGGTTGTTGATGAGCACGAGGAAGGAGATTACTTTTGCGTCGGGGGGCGGGGAGGAGGCGGTGGCGCCCTTGGGGTAGGACTCGGTCTGCATCTTGCGTTGGATCATGCCGATGAAGTCGCCGTTGAGGACGCGGCCGATGGTGGAGATTGCGGTGGTGACGAGGCCGCGCTGGGAGGTGTTGAGGGTGCGTTGGAGTAGCGTTTGGACGATGTACATTACGTCGTCGACAGCCGAGGTGATGAAGGGCGCGTTTGAGATTGTGGATACAGGGGAACTGAGGGAGAGAGTTAGATCGAAAGGGGCTTCGTCGAGCTGGAATGCCTTCTCGACGGAGCGCCGGCAGAAGAATGTTGTCATCGCGGAGAAGGGGAGCAGCAGGCGGGACTCGACTTTCTGGGCGAGGAGAGAGTTTTGGAGGAGAGGCGGGAGCGTCAATGGGATTGCCACTTCGGCATCGGTCGAGGGATCGGGTTGGGGTGGCTGTGGTATGTCAATGATTGTGTTGCAGGTCAATGATTAACACTGGGATTTAGAGTCGAACTTACGAGGCATTTTCGGGCAATAAAGCGACAGTACAAGGACCAACGGCTAAGCATCATACCGATTTCTGAGAGCAGCATGTCGATTTCTTTGACGTCGACGCCTTCGTCTTCGGACATGCGGGGTGCGCCTGGCGCCGGGGAAGACGAGCGAGGGGTTCCCATAGCACTACGGGTCTGTGGAAGGAAGGATTGGACCAGGAAGGAGAAGGCGTAGGATTTGATATCGGTGAGCTATCATATCGTCAGTGAGATGAATCTAGCAGGATCACCAGATGTCACTCCACACACCTTTCTATCGACATTGCGCTCATCACCGAAGGTATCAATGAGAATACCGGCCTGGGTGTCGGCCTCGACCTGCAATCTCTCAATAACCTTTACCATGCGTCCTTCACCATAGTGCCGCTCAACCAACTTGCCATGCTGCTCTACGATGTTTGCGATGTGCTCAAACAGTCGGCTCATGGAATTGCCATAAAAGAAATCGCCCAATCCCACACCGTCTCCCGAGGTTCTCCGGTTCGCCAATGTCTCTCTCGCCTTCGCACTGACACCCTGACAGACATACCTCCCATACACCTCCAGCCCCACCTCCGTCCTGCCAATCAACGGAAACAGCTTAAAAAACCTCGTCACCTTCTCGCCATCTCCGGCCGCCGCCGCCTTCTCAAACTCCCTCAAAAAGAGCCCACATAGCGCCTCTGCCGCATTCTGCAACGTCACATTCGGCGGATCAGGCACCTCCGCCGTCGGCACCATCTCCTCCGCAAACTCGCCCTTGACGATGTGCTCCGGCACCTTTGCCGACCTCGCTAGATACCCCGCAGCCGTTTCCCAGTCCTGAGGCGCACCCATGGACCCTGTCACGCCGAGAACACATGCCTTGAGCTCTGCGACCTGCTCAACGACCTCTAGGGTGGCTTTGACACGCGATTGCTCGACATCGAGGCGTTTCACGGCGCCGGTGACGCGCGCGGCGGTGCTGGCGGCGGGGGACAGCATGCTGTTTGTGAGGGAACGGGCGGCGACAACCTGCGTTCCCAGGTGCGCGCGGATGAGATCCAGGCGACTGAGGGAGCGGGTGAGCTCTGTCTGGGTGTCGAGGAGTGCATCGAGGCGGGCCGTAACGGCTGTTTCTTGCGCGTTTAGGTGGGCGAGTGCAGCCTGGAGTTCTTCGGTGGTCGTGCAGTTGTGGACAGACGGTGGAGGCGGTGGGGAGACGTCTGTGCCGTCGGCCTCTGAGGGGGGTCCATAGAGCGTCATTCTGGGGGGTAGGTGGAGGTGGGGGGATGGAAGGGTCCCCGCGGTGTCTCAGGTGGGGTATGGTATGTAGAATTGGACTTTAGAGGGGGGGGGAAAGGCAGCCAATGGAGCGAGAATAAGAAGAGAAGAGAGCTGTGGGGATGAAGCCCGAGTCCTGGAGTCGAGCTGGGAGCTCTGCAGCTGCATTCGCGGATTCTGGGCCTCAATTGAATATTTGGCGTTGGAGAGCTATCGAGGGCCAGGGTTAGGGGTTATCCGGAGATTGCCGGACGTGGTGCGAGATTTGGACCCGGGAAAGACATCGAGGAAGGGAAAGAATTCGAGGAAGGGAGAGACATCGAGGAAGGGCTTGAGGTCAGTGGCATTGTTACTGTAGTCTACTAATGGCATCATGACTATAGAACTCGGGGGTTATGGCAGGCTGTCCGAGCCTGCCAAAGAGTCAGAAACCCCGCTGACGATCGCGATAAGGACAGATGAAGTCGATGAGATGCACCATCTTGCTTTTGGACAAAGATGCCATTGGAGTCAATTGCCCCAATCCTAGAAACAACAACAATATAGCCAGAGATATGGAATGCGCTGCGGGATTATAGACAGTAAATTGATTGTAGATTACCAACATCAGTCACCGGCATGATGCGATGACTGATTATGGGCGGCGATTACTCAGAGAGAGGCAACGGCGGCTTTCCCACTCGAACCATCCTTCCTTCCTTCCTTCCCCAACCTGATTGCCCATATCTTCCTCTCTTCTCCCTCTTCCTCTTCCTCTTCCTTTCTTCTTCTTCTCCTCTTCTTCCAATCGACGTCACCCTAACAGGTCGACACTCCCCCCACTCCCCTCAACCCTCACCAAAGGGTGAGTAATTCAACTTCACTGCCCCTGCTTGCTTGCTTCATACTCTGCGTCCTGGTTTCGTTTCGTTTCTTCTGTTTTTTGTACAATATACTATCCCCACAAGGTGCATCTCTTCTCCACTTCCCTACTGCCTGCCATGTCCTCGAATTCTCAACTCGCCAGTTTCCCTGCAAAACAGCCCGCGTCCGCTTCGCCAGCCCTTACGACCAACGACACTGCCCAGAGACGCAATAGCATTACTCTCGGCTCAAACAGTGCAGGAGGACCTCGTAATATCCCTGACGGAAGCACGCCACGAAACGGCCAGGCAGGCAGGAAGTCGCACAAGAACCACAGGAAGCCGCATACACCACGATACGAAAACGACGACCATCTCGACGAGGTATTTTTTCCCCTTCCACATTGCCACTGGGGTTATTGGGACGAACGGCTGACATGGCTCAGGACGCAATGACGCTGCCATCGGGAGGAAGAAAGGGTACGAGTATTACGCACTTGATGAATTGGAATGTAGCTCCGCGCCCGCAATCGCATCACCATAGCTATCGTCACGGCCACAATTACCGAAAGACCCCAAGCTGGGGATTGGGTTCGGGATATCATGCGACTGATAAGGCACGCTTTATCAATGCAAACTACCGCTTTCTCGTGCACCCTCGCGGCGATTACCGCGCGCAGGCCGTTGACTCGGATGTGCATCTACCGTGGGACCTTGTGCTGCAGGTCATTGCATCAGAGCAGACACAGCGCACCAACTGCCCAATCTGCCTTTCTACCCCCGTGGCGCCCCGGATGGCAAAGTGCGGGCATATATTCTGTCTCCCGTGTCTCATGCGATATATGGCCTCTACAGATGACAGCAAGCCGCAGGGACCACCGGAAAAGAAGCCGCGATACAAAAAGTGCGTAATCTGCACGGACAGTATCTACTCTAGCGAAATTCGGCCGGTTCGATTTTTTGTAGGGCAGGAGAACCCAGCGCCCAGGGAAGGCGAGGATGTGGTATTGCGGCTTGTAATGAGGAGGCAGGGCAGTACATTGGCGCTTCCGAAAGAGAATGCGGAATTGCTGCTGTCGGAGAGGGAGCATGAGATTCCGTGGCATTTCTCAGCGGAGGTCATGGACTATGCGAGGGTCATGAAGGGGACGGAGGAGTATATGGAAGAGGAGTTTACTAGAGAGATTGCGGAATTGGATAAGATGGCTAAGGAGGATAAGGTGATGTTTGGTGAGGATGGCGAGTGGACCAGAAAAGCTATCAACAACATCAATGTCCAAAAGGAAGGGATCAAGGGAATGGGCAATCCACCCAAGGCTGTAGTAGAGCCCTTAAAGGCCAAGGAGAAGGAGAAACAGCGCCCAGAGATTGTGTTTAACGAGAGTGATGAGCATGTGCCGGCATTCTACCATGTAGTTCATGAGGCCTCATCCGGTCACTCGTCATCAGCTAATTCACGGTCCCAATCTACTACGCCTTCACTGCAACCCTCGGAGCCCCTGGAAGCAGCTAAGCCACCAGCCCCAGTACCAGAGTCCCACCTCCCACAAACCCACGACATGCCCTACTACTTTTATCAAGCCCTCCCCCATTATTACCTCAGCTCCCTCGATATCCGCATTCTCAAAGCGGCCTTTGGCTCCTACCATGCGCTCCCAACCGCAATTCTTCCCCGGGTTGAGAACATCACCACAGGCACATCCGTCGACGACGAACTCCGCAAGCGCGCAAAGTACGTAGCGCACCTCCCAGCCGGCTGCGAAGTTGGCTTCCTTGAGTGCGACTGGACGGACATTGTCCCGCCAGAGGTCCTGGACCGCTTCAAGGGCGAGCTTGACCGCCGGCGGAAGAAGAAGCACGACAAGGAGCAGAAGGAGGAGCGCGACCGCATCCGCGCCGAGAAGGAGGAGGAGGCACTGCACCGCCACCGGCGACGAGGCAGCATGCGGGGCTTCTCGGAGGAGGACTTTGTAGCGCTGGCCACCCGGGAGTCGTTGAACGAGCTCCCGCAGGCTGAGGCTCCAGTGTTTGCGAACGGCGGCGGCGGCGGCGAAGGGAGCTCAAGCCTGCCCCCGCTGCAGCATGAGGGCGAGTATGCAAGCCCAGGGACGAGTCCGGAAACCAGTAGGACGGTGTGGGGCACGCCGCTGGTCCTCCCGCGGGGTGCGGAGCAGAGCTATGCTGCGGCTGAGAGAGAGGAGACAGGGTGGTGGCAGGACTGGGAGGACGATGAAACGCTGGCTCGGTTTGCTGATGCTGATGCTGGCGGTGGCGGCGGCGGCGGCGGCGGCGGGAAGGCGCCGAGTCATGGTAAAGGGGGCAAGAAGAAGAAGTTCAAGAAGGTTACGCTCATGACCAATGGCGGGAAGAGGGGCGCTTAGCGTTAGCATGCAGTGTCGGCCTGTAGCTGGGCTGGAATTCTATCTCTTTCTTCCCTTGGTTTGGGATTCCTATCTCTTTCTTCATTTTGTTTGGGATTCTTGTGTAATTCTTTTAGTTGCGGTAGCTCTTTTTTTTTATATTTAAATATTTTCTGTTGTTCTATGGTTAGCAGCTGTGGCGGTCTCAGGCTGCATCTGATCAACTGGGCGGGGGGGCAGGTTATCAGCGGTTATAGCCACATGTATGTGGCTATTTAGCTACAGCTACAGCACTTCTTCTTCTTCTTCTTCTTCTTCTTCTTGGGGGTAGGTAGGTGGGTACTAAGTATGGGGCGGGCAGCAGGGACGGAAGGAAAGGGAGTTTAGGGGAGTTGTTTTTTTTCTTTCTCTTTCTTTTTTTTTTTTGCTATTTCTCTTTTCCTTCTTTCCTTCTTTCTCCTCCGAGTCCTTGTTTTTCCATCCTGGGAGGCTCGTGCCTACATACATACATACATACATACTGGGTTATATAATTATGTATAAAAAAAAAATGCCTACATTTATATACCGAGGGGGGCCCGTGGGCTATATATGTACCTACATGTATGTATTACTTGTGGTGGTAGACGGATGGCAGTTTGAATCGTTGTGCACTGTACTATACATGTACCTGTGCTGTGGGTTGTTGGCTCCCATGATACCTACCATACACCCGTTCTTTCAGCACCGACAGCCACTCCCAGTTGCAACAGTGGATATACCATTGAGTACTACGATACATGTGGCCGAGCTGGCGGAAACCACGACACGAACTAAGACTGGCCGGTAGCTGCTGCTGCTGCTGCTTCTTCTTTGGCCGCCTGTATGGCGCGGGCTTACTTACTTGCGGGCTCGTAGAAGGAGGTTGTGCATGTATGTATGTATGTACCTACATACATGTACTTGTGGCAATTGGGGCGGTTGGCCAACAGAAACCGGAGAAGAGAACATGCATGCATGTATGTAGCTGTCCAGCGTTCCAGCCTGCCATCCATCCTTCGTTCTTGCGTCCCCCTTTTTCATCCCCCACCTCATGGAAACGAAGGAATATTCCCTCCATCTCCTAGACAGACTGTGGATATCAATCAACCACCCCCTGTTGCACATGTGTCTGGTCGTGGCTTGGACCCTCGCCACAAGTGTCGCGGCCCTTGGAGTGTGGCAAGTAACTACATACCGGGTAATGGAGGGAGAGCGGCCGTTGAGGAGTGGGGATAAACCTTTGGTGTGTCTTGAGTTTATAGTAGTATGCCAAGGTAGATTGGACAAACTGGGGCCACAGAGGATGTCAGTTTTTTTTATCCATACTTTATTTCTCTACCATCTACATGTGTAGTTGCATGTATTTCCGTGGTTTCAATTTCATGTGTTGAGATGCAACAACAGCCCACCCCCCGTCCCCACCCCGTTCCGCTCCCCGCCGCAGCCCAGCGCGTCACAGAATCTCGCTCGCTCCGGGGGGGAGGGGGGGCGGTGGTAATGATCGATGCGCCCGCTTCCCGTATGCGAGCAGGTTGTTTTTCATAAACTGCGTGTATCTGGTCTGTGCTGTGTTTGTCTTGTCTTGTCCGTTTTGGCGGTGTGTTTTCAAGTGTGCCCGCAGACTGCGTGCATGCACTCTATATATTCCCGTGTGCTCGTAGGCGAGGCGACAGACACAGACACGCTCGCAGACACAGACACAGACAGACACAGACACAGACACAGACACAGACTCTCTCACTCACTCACACTCACTCACACTCGACAGCCAGGAATCGGCTTGCAGAAGGGTTGACAGCGACAGACCGCCGCAGAGAGAAGCGCAGCAGAGAACAGAAGAAGACGAGAAGACCCCGTTCGGGAAGGTTACACACACACCCGGGCACTTTCTTGGCCACAGCGCGTCCGTCCGTCGCGTCTTCCTGCGCAGCATAGACACAGAAACACACACGCACACTCTCACACACACACACACGCACACATTCAATGTACAACCCGCCCGCCCTCCCCCGCCCGCCCTCCCCACCTCGACCACTTCCTCGCCGCCGCCGCCGCCGCCCATAATGCCCATGGCGCCGTACATCATCGACCTCTCATCCGACGACGAGCCCCCTCTGCAACAACACCCGCCCCACCACCCACCCCACCACCCACACACACACACACACACCGCCCCCCTCCCCTCCTCCTCCCCCCCCTCCTCCACCCCCTCCCGCCCTCGCCCCCCACCACCAACAACCACACCAACCCCCTCCCCGCGCCCCCCCAAACCCCACCAGCAGAGCATCACCTCCTTCTTCACCCCGCCCGGCATCAAGCGCGAGCACCAGCAGCTCCTCCCCGCCTGCTTCGCAAGCCCCACCCGCCCCCGCCGCCCCCACACCGCATACCCAGACCCCGCGCCCACGCCCGTGCTCTTCACGCCGCGCGACATGGCCGTCAGCGACGACGAGGCGCCGCCGCCCGCGCCGTTCGACACCACGCCGGCCTGCAGCGACGGCGAGGACGAGGACGGGTGGCGGTGGGAGCGCTTCGCGCCCGAGATGCTGATGGAGATGGAGATGGAGATGGAGATGAGGCAGGCGCAGCAACGGACGCCGCCGCAGCCGCAGCAGGAAAAGGGGGCGCGGAGGAGCCAGCGTCAGGGACAGCGCCAGAACCATACACTGCCCTCACCACCACCACCACCACCACCACCGCCACCAGGCAAGCGCAAGTTCTCCAAAGTCCAGTCGTCGCCGCCGCCCGCCCGCAGCAGCAGCAGCAGCCGGAACAGAGATGCCAACGGCAACGTATCGAAGAAGCGGCTCTCGTTCGCAGCCGTGCCGTCAGTCTATGGCCGTGCTGCAAAGAAGGCGGCGGCAATGGCAATGGCAACGCCAACGCCAACGCCAGTGGTGTATGCTGGTGCAGCCTGTGTTTCGCCGCCGGCAGAGTCGCCGGCGGCGCGGTTCCGCGCGGTCAAGACGGTGAGGAGCGTGCCTGTGGCGGCGGGTAGTGGTGGTGGTGGTGGCGGCGGTGGTGGGGTCGATGGTATGGACAGGATCAGTACGGATGTTGCAGCGGGAGCGGGGGGGAAAGAAGAAGCACCACAGCCACGGCCACCTTCTCTGCCAGAGCCAGGGCCAGTGCCAGAGCAAACGCCAGAACAAGGTCAAGACAAGGAGGGCAAAGTCCACACTCCACCACCGCCGGCGGCATCTCCCCCTCCCCCTCCGCCTCCGCCCGCAGCAGCGACTATGGACGGGAATCCCCACACCCCACCGCCACCGCCACCGCCGCCGCCGCCGCCGGCCACAACCTCAGCTGCCGCGAGCCTGGACGTGGAGCACATGCCTCCGCCGGCTGCGGCAAGCTTGAACGCCAGTCTGAGCCTGAATGAGAATCTACGCTCCTCGCCGCTGCTGGCCACTCTGGGTGCTGCAGCTGTGGATGCGAATACGACTACGGATATGAATACGACTACGAATATGAATACGACTACGGATGTGAACATGGCCAAGAATGTAAACATAGCTAAGAACACGGGCGGTATGTACATGCATTCTCCCCCCCTCTCACTCCCCGCATGTGTGTGTGCATGCCGATAACACACGCACCTGGCAGAGCCAAAACTTACTATCGATGGCAGACCCCGTCCCCGTCCCCGCCCCCGTCCCCGACCCCGACCACATGGACATCGACGCCCCATCCACGCCTCCTCCGCGCCCCTCCCACCCACACACACCATTCGCGCCCCCGCCCCCCCCAACACTCTCAAACAGCCCCTACTCCACCGCCGCCCTCGTGTGCCAGTCCACGCCCATCGCGCGCCAGACATTCGGCCTCCCGTACAGCGAGCGCGCAGCCATCGCGGCTGCTATGGCTGCTACCACCACCACCACCTCTGCTACCCCTTCTTCCACTACCAGTTCTACCACCACTCTGACCGCGGCGGGGTATGGTCCGCTGCGCCCGTACCCTTGCTCACCTGCGCAAAAGAGTGCACCCGCGCTCCTGCGGGCGGCGTTCAAGGCGGGTGTTGCGCCGGCAGCGGTGGCAGCGGTGGATCCAAGGGCGGTGCGTGGAGGGGGAGATATCACGCTGGACGCGGCGGGGCGTGGGGATGGCGGCAGGGCTGCTGCGGTGCAGGCGCAGGCGCAGGTGGAGGTGGTTGATCTTACGGACAGCCCGCCGCCTGTGGACGTGGACGTGGACGTGGACGTGGACGTGGACGTGGGTGTGATGCGTCAAGACGATGCCGTCGTCCCGCCAGTTGTTGCCCATGCGGACGGCTCTGCGGTTGGGGTTGGCGCGGTGGGCGGGGACGTTGTTTTGGCTGATGCGGGTGCGGATGCGATGTGTGACGGCGAGCCTCCGGTTGGTGTTCCGGAGCTGGCCAACCCCCCGGACGCGGCCATTCCCCCTCCAGCCCGCACCGTCGCCCCCTCCCCCTCCGACCCCGACACCCTCTACGCGCACGACGACTTCCCCCCCGAAAACCCCTTCCCCTCCCCCGCCACCGCCACCGCCTCCAGGACCCCCCAACCAACCATCAACGGCCAGCCCGTGTGCACGCTCCACCGCTCCGCCACCTGCGACGCCGAGTCCTGCGTGCACGAGTTCTTTTCCAAATACTGCCCGCTCGACGACGTGGCCACCACCACCACCACCGCCGCCGTGGTGTACACGGACCACGCATACGCGCCGCGGCCGCGGGCGCAGGCCGGTGCTGCGGCCGCGCAGGAGGAGGCGGTGCTGCATGCGCCGGTGGGCCGCAAGGAGCTGCTCGCCGTGATGATTGCCGCGGGCACGCTGGCGGGATACCGCCGGCTGCCGTATCTGACGGCCGAGGCGCGCGAGTTTCTGCGCTGGCATGCGCACAGCGTGATGGGCGAGTTGAAGAAAGTTGGTGAGTTGTTCTGTTCCTGTGTGAGTGATGTTGTATATGGCCGCCCTCCCCCCCCCGCCCCCGCCGCCATGAGTGATATTCTGTGATTGGGGGAAATGGAGCCATGAGTGGGAATGGGAATGGAGTGGAGGGGGCTAACGAGCGGTGTGTATATATCTACAGACGGAGACCTGCTCCACGTGCAGTTCACAGTCCGCGAGATCATCACGCTCATCCCCGCCATCCGCGCCTACGCCCTGCAGAACAAAATCCGCCTGCCCAACTTCAGCACCAGCTCCACGCCCACGCCCGCCCAGCTCGTACAAGACCTCTACAGCCTCCTCACCTACACCTTCAGCCACGACAACGACACAAAGGCGCTCATCAACCGCTTCCTCACCACCACAAACTTCTCGCTCCCAGGCCGCCAGCCCAGCGACATCCACCACTTCATCTGGGACGCCTACAACAACATCCCCAACCTGCGCGACCCCGCCATCATGGTCTCCGTCACGCGCCTGCCCCCGCTGCGCAGCCACAGCCGCCGCCCCGAAAGCGCCATAGGCAACAGCCGGCTGCGCGCGCTGCAGCGCGAGCTCGGCGCCGGCGCCGACCTCGACCCGCTCCGCGACATGCAGGCGCGCCACAACTGGGCCGTGGCGCGCCTGCGCCCCGTGTGGACGTTCAACGGCGGCAGCAGCGACATCCACGACGCGCAGTGGGCGCCCGGCGGCGGCGGCCGCTTTGCAATGAGCACGCTGTGCACGAGCGACGAGTACAACCGGCCTGGAAACCTCATGCTGGGCACCAGCGGTGCGGGCGCGGGGGGGGCGCCGCCGAGCGTGCGTATGCTGTACCGCCATGCGCTGCGGGTGCGGCCGACGGGCGGCGTGTCTGAGCGGTACGAGTACACGAGTGTGCCGTCGATCCGGTTCAGTAATGATGGGCGGATGCTGCACAGCTGCGGGCTCGATGGGCGTGTCAAGACGTGGAGCGCAGCGGACGGCAAGTGGCTGGGCGAGGTGGCCTTCAACGACCAGGTTGTGGTTATGGAGAGTAGTGCTGCGGTTGACGGGCTGCTGGCGGCGGGGCGGTCGAATGGGGCTGTGGCGGTCATACAGGTCAGTGGGTCTGGCGCCCATGAGTCGGTCCGGAATCTCAACCTCTTTGACAGGCTGAACAAGAACAAGGTCTACCCTGCGGCCATGGCCTGGGGCGGCGCCGCCGGGTTTGAGAATGTCCTCGTGGTGGGCTATGATAATGAAGCGGGTGCTGATAGCAAGTTTGGCGGCCTCGCCGTGTGGGATGTTGAGCGGGGGGTGAACCTCTTCAAGTATTACGGCCATATCAAGCACCCGCAGCGGCACTTTGACGTGCGGATGGGGCAGCGCGGGAGGTTTGTCACGGGCAGTCTCAGGCCTGGAAAGGCCGGTGGCTCGATCGTCAGGCTGTGGGACCTGAATACCATGAGCGAGGTCCTCGAGTGCGTCAGTGACCAGTCCGACCTCAACTGCGTTTCCATCTCGTGAGTATTCTCCCCTTCCAAACTCTCCCCGTTGCTAAACAGGAATGGCCCAGGCCCTGCGAGCGCTACCTCACCTCCTCGGACACAACCAACAACACGCTGCTCTGGGACATCCGCAACGCCTCCCGGCCACTGCACTCGCTGCAGCACGGCGCCACCACCATGCCCACGTCAGCGCAGACCAACCTGGCCGAGGACGACACGGGCGTCACCTTCATCACGTGGTCGCCGCACAGCAGCACGCTCTTCACCGGCGGCTCCGACGGCAAGATCAAGCAGTGGGACCCCGCGCGCGCGCAACCCTTTCTCGTCGACGTGGCGGCCGTCGAGTCGCAGATCATGACGGCGGCCTTCAGCCCGGACTGGGACGCGCTGATTGTCGGCGAGGCGAGCGGGCGGGCGACGCTCTTTGCGGTGGGGGGCGACGAGGAGGAGGGGGGGCGCGGCGTGCCCGTGCCTGTGCCAGAGATTGTGACGGATTGGAGTGAGGATCGGGGGCTGATGAACCCGGATGGTGATGAGAGTATGCGGTGGAGTAGCTGGAATGGGCAGCGGGCGGGGCAGGGGCGGTGGTGGCGGCGGCGGCGGCGCAGGGGAGGAGGAGGAGGAGAGTGGTGTGCTGCTGGGGAGGAGATGGTGGCGGAGGGGCTGATTGAGAGGGATCCGCGGAACCCGAGGTATGTGTGGGCGACGGAGCGGTACAGCGCGATGAAGGAGAAGGAGAGGAGGCGGGAGAAGGCAGGGGGGGAGGAAGAGGAGGAGGAGGAGGGGAGGAGGGGGAGGAGGGGAGGGAGGGCTTGATGGTGAGTTTGTGTCTGTGTTGGTGTGTGTTGCTTTTTTCCCTTCATTTTTGTTTTTGGTGCGGTGAGTATGGCGGAAGTTTGCTACTATAGAGATGGAGGGGGTCCCATACCCAGCCCCTCCTCCCCGTCCTCCTCCTCCTCCTCCCCTCCTCCTCCTCCTCCTCCTCCCCTCCTCCTCCCCCCCCTCCTCCTCCTGCAGCGAGCAGCGCCAACAGCGGGCACTGCAGTCCGTTCCCAGACCTGGCTCTGCCACCACTTTGTGGAGCAGCTGCACAAGAGCCCGGTCCCAAAGTCAAGATACACACACACATACATACATGCATGTCCTGTATGTAGGGAGAGTCTGGGAGCGAGACTCAGACCGCCTTGTGGCAGGTCTCGCGCCCAGGCCCTGACATGTGTATGTATGTATGTATGTATGTATGTGTGTATCTTGACGTTCGCACTATACTCCATAAAACACCCAGGTCTGGGGCATGGGACTGCAAGACGTAGCTACCAGCGTATCCTCCTCCTCCTCATGCCGTTCGCATTCGCAGGGGGGGAAAAGCTCCATCTAGCAAGCGAGAGAGGGAGGGAGAGGGAGAGGGAGAGGGAGGGAGAGGGAGAGAGCAAGCAAGCATTCGCTGCACGCACGCACTGGCCGCAGCACCCTTTCCTCCCCCACACCCACCCTAACCCCAACCTCAACCCCAACCCCAACACCGAATCACGCCCCATGATTCCAGCTAGCTAGCAACCGTAGTCATGAGTGCCATTACTAACATGAAAAAACAGTCTGTGCTGCTCCATTTCAGTTCGCCCTACTATCACATACATATACATATATAATTCAGCATTCAGTCAGCCAGCCAGTCAGTCAGCCAGCCAGCCCTATAAGAAAGCAAGAGAATCTTGCAATACAACCTTTTTCTTTGTGGGCCGCCAGCCGGCTATGCTAAGGAGGCTGTTTAGGGGCTGCTTCTTCTTCTTCTTCTTCTTGTGATTCTACACACCCACAACCTTTTTTTACAGCACTCACCAACCCATCCAACTATCCATTCACTTATCATATTTTTTTTTAAAAAAAAGGGATTTTTGAAAATCCATGCTGCATTTTAAGCGAGCGGGCGGGCGCAACCTTATAACTAGTTTTTTTCTTTTCTTCTTTTGTTTTTGCCTTTTTCTTGTTTTTTTTTTGCTTTTTTTCCTATTTCCTATTTTTCTTATGCAGATTACATAATACTGTACTGTGTCCTAAACAGTTAGTGGTGGTAGTGCTAGTGGTGGAAGCAAAAGTAAAAAAGCAAAGAAAATAGATATATAGAGATTAATGAATACAATAAGATTCCCATTGGGTATTTAGAAGTTTTAAAATGCATTTCTTTTGTAAAATGGATTTTCTACAGTTTACAAATCATCGCAACAAAAAGTGTATTTAGCAGTATTGTGCAATAAATATACTATTTGTTTTCTAGTAATACACTTTGACAGTCATTACACTTTAAGAATATATTATACTAGTATCTAAACCCCATTGATAATATTCACATTGTATCAAGTGAATTCAAAAAATGTTTCAATACACTATTGGTGTAACTAACTATATAATAATTAAACCATTTGTTACATATAAGATTCATTGTGTACTATGTTGCAATTAGTTTTATATATAACACTTTACTTGAAGTGTTGTATAATGTTTTTAATATTTTTTAACCTTTCTTTTTAAGTTATATCACTAAAATTATAAACCTTTCATTAACAAACTAGTACTGTTAGTGCTCAACATTTCATGTTTAACTGGCTGTTAACGTCCTCATCTGTAAATAATATATTATTTACTAGGTTTAACATATTAATACAAGTATATTCTCTTTTTGGACGCATTCTACCACTAATTCTTATCCAAACCAATTCTGTCGAGGTTCAAATCCTCCTCCCCAGATATCTACTGTACTTTTACCTTCATAACTGGCCCTCAATTGCCTCAATTCGGATCCCCAGTTATCAAACCCCCACTTGAGCGAGCCCGGGACTGCTCTCCCCAAAAGCAATGCTTCAACGAAATCTCGCCTATCTTCAAGCCTCAACCTCAGCTGTGCAACCTAACCCGAACCGTACCTAACCTCCAACCCGCTCTCCCTGCACCAACCCCACCAAAGCCCCCACCACCCCCACCACCAACCATGGCCACCAAGCTCCAAATCTCCAACCCACGGCGCATCCTCCTCGTCGGCACCCCCGACTCGGACCAGCTCATCTTCCTCAAAAGTTCTTTCCCTCTCCCTCCCTCCCTCGCCCCCTCACTACCACCAGGCGACTAACGCCCCAAGCAGCACTAACAGGCACCCTCCCACCCCTCACCACCGACTCCCCCGCCGGCGCCTCCCACACCCTCCACATCCAGACCGCCTACTACGACGTCAGCGTCCCCATCTGGATCGACGAGACCACGCCCGCCGCCGCCGCCGAGTGGGCCAGCGGCTACCAAGCCCCCGAGGCAAAGGACGTGCTCAAGGCCCTCGGCGGGTTCATCATCACGTTCCGGCGCCCGCAGGATGAAGCCGGCTTGGTAACATACTCCTTTCCCCCTACCCACCCCCCACCTTCGAGGAGCAGTGTGTTGACGGCGAGCGCGGGGGGGCACTGTGTGCTGTGTGAATTATAGGAGGCGATCAAGCGGCTTCTGGCGGCGCTGCAGCGCGTGGTAAAGGCGTGCGGATATGCGTGGGATGGGGTCTGCCTGGCGGTCGCGATGCCGCAGAGCCTGAGGCCTGTGCTGGAGCGGTCGGCCGACGACTGGGAGGACCTGTGCCGCGAGTATGGGTTTGAGTATGTTGACTACGAGTTCAGGGGGCGGAACGACTACGGCGAGCCGGCGGGGATGGAGCGTGTGCATGAGGCACTTGAGGCCAATGATTGGGGCGGCGACGACGACGATGATGATGCGGCGTCGTTTGGGTTGTTTGAGGATGGGGAGGAGGGGGAGGAAGACCCGTTGAAGTTGGTGGGGGATGAGATGGAAAGGGAGATGTTTGGGCTCCACAGTGCCATCTTCCCTGACGAGGATGAGGAGGGGGAAGATGAGGATGAGGAGCTGCAGGTGGAAAAATTGGAGGCCATGATGATGAGGATGGCGGCGTTAAAAGGTATCGCCTTACCACCACCCAGTAATCGGGTCCATTAATCTATTACGAATCTACTGATATACTAACTACATTTTACGATCTAGATATGGGCGAAGAAGTATCAAAAGAAGAACGCCGTAAGATTGCCACAAAGGCAATCGCAGATATCATGAAATCTGCATGATGTCTAACCCAGTACCCACTACCTCCTTAAAAAAAAAAAAAAAAAAGAGAGAGAAAAAACCTATGCAAACCGCCCTTCACTTTCCTCATGCGCGTTCGTCAACATCCATCTCCTCCATATCATCCATCAGTTCCCCAATCTTTTCAGCCAAAACCACCTTTCCATACCTAATTGCAACCTTCACAGCCAGTTCCAGAGTCTTTTTCCGCTTGAAAAGACCACAGATCTCGAGTGATTTTGCGCCGCGGTCGTCATCTTGACACTCCATCGCTACAAGCTGCAGCAGCGTTTTATCAATAATGTTTTCCCGCCTGGTCAAGTCACTCTTCTGGTCAGCAGTGGTAGTCGTGTAGGCTGCGAAATCCTCTTGTAGCGAGCACAGCACGGATTCCCGGATGAATCTCTCTTCCAGTATGTCTGATTTTGGTACCTCGGCCCCCGAAGGTGTCGCGGAAGTAAGTGGGACAGAAAACTCAAACTCGGAAAGAAGAGGTCGGGGGAAGTATGGATATTTTTCATCGCCCTGTTGTATATACCATTAGCATGGAAAATGAGTGATAGATGTGGGACGAAGGTACATACCTTGAGAATGATACAATGGAATCTGTTCTGTGCCACCGCAACAGGCCAGTAACTCTCCTGCTTCATCCCACTGGCCAGACGGTCCAACAGTCTAGTGTCCAGCAGGGGAACCCATTTCGCCTGCCCTTGTAGCCTCCAATGCAAACAAACTAACAAGACACCATCAGAATCGTAAATACAAGGATCCTAACCACCCACACCCGTTAGCGTCACAGCTCATCACTCACAGGAGAAATACCCTAACCCACCCCATTATCTGAGAAGAAAACACTGTTTATACTTCCCTCGGCGGGAAGGGCAACAATATCCTCACTTTGCAGCGTCTCGTCTCGCTTGATATTCTCAATGGTATAGACAAGTTGTGTCCTCCCATCGGACCCAACCGCGCCATTCCCCATAACAATCACATAATCCCTCCACGAAGCGCACGTGACAACTGGAGTATGTTTTTGTCTCCACACGCGGAATGGGACGCCGAAGAGTGTAAATACTCTCACGTACCCCGCGGATGTGCAAACTACGATATAACTCTCGCTCAGCGCAATGCTTACAATGTCCTCTCCCTTCGGCATACTAGTTCTCCAATCGCCTTTCATGGTCCAGCTCTCATGTGGGCGATAATAGATCATAGCATCATTGCCGTCCTTTGGCTTGCAAGAGAACAGTGATCCGCCCTCATTCAAGCAAGCTTTATCGTATAGAAAAGGGTCTGTGAAATGGAAGTCTCTGTAGACCTCACGGTCATAGAATTCAACAGTGACCGTGTGATGCGTTTCCTGATCAACAGTCCACACAAAGCCTACGAGATTCAGGCACAGGTACCTGCGCATACCCTTCCACGGCGTACTTCCAGGTTGGAAGCTTTCATGGGTTTCGGGCGCCCAGGGCTCGGTTCCATAAGCCCGGCGTTTTCCCATAAGGAGGCCTCCGAGGGGCGGATCGGAGGCGCGCCGCTTGTTGCCTTTGCTAACCTCGGCATAGCCAGCACCATCATCGTCGTCAATGAAGTCGTCAAGGTAGTCGGGGAGGAGGTCATCAAGTGAATCGTGGGAGAGGCTACGCTCGCGGTGAGGTTGGGCAGGAGGCCTGGAGCGGGTTGGTGGAGCATTTGGGCGGCTGTTGATGCCGGTATCATTGAGGAGGGGTGCAGGGCGGACGGATAGATTTAGCAGCCATCCTTGGTCGGAGGGTACGGGGTTGGGGAGAGTATAGAGCTGACCTTGTGAGGTCGTAAAGGAGATGGTGTTTTCGGTAGGATGCCATGCGAGACTGAGGATATTTTTGTAGTCCCATCTGCAGAATTGTTAATACGAGATATTTTAACAGTTGTTTGGGGGAAAGGCACCTTGAGATTATGGTTTGGGTTTTAGACTCCCAAATCAATAGCTTTCCGTCCGTGCCAGCGGAAGCGAGAAAAGCGCCGTTAGGAGACCATGCATAGTCAGTAATGTCTCCGTTATGTCCATTAGCAAAGACCCTGTGTTTCTGCCAGTTGGTCCTATCCACAACCACCAGCTCCCTAGTGGGCGTTTGTGCGAGGAATGCTCGTCCATCCGGATGCCAAGCGACCTTTGAGCTAGACTCCGAATCTTCTTTTAGCGCGCTGATAATTCCATCAATCTTTTCAATCAACTCCGGCTCCTCCGTAGAGAGAGAATAGATATATATCGTCCCATCAACTCCCGATATAGCCAGGTAGTTCCCTGACGGATGAAAAGCTACATGTTTGGCCGAATTCTTTTGCCCGCGAAGGATCATAACCTTCTGATTGTCTTCCAAATTCACAACCTTGACTACTGTCTCATCACTTGCAACAGCAACCAAGAGACCATCCGGCGACATTGAGAGGTCTCTTGGCGGTAAACTTGTCCGTACAAGTAGCTTCGTGAATGTGTTTGTTGCCATTGAGAACATGGTGACTGTACCATCTTCTGCTGAGACGACAAAATGTTCATCGGAAGCCACGACGGCTGTCTTTCCGTCTTGCGATTGCTCAATCGTTGCCGGTTCATCCTCAGAGGCTACAGTGTACTTTCGGATAACTTCATTGTTACCGACGGTGATTAGATATTTCCCGTCAGGGGAATAGGTCATCGACGTGGGTCCGGCGGTGTCTAAGGCCTATTAGCATAGCTTCCTAGAGCTCCCAGACTAGAAGAGGACGCACGAGCATATCGTGGAATGACACGGGGCTGAGTAGTCATATCTGTGGTGCTTTTTTCCCGGTGTTGAATCTCAATTAGTATTCTATTTTTCTTTTCGCGAGTAGTTGGAGTTGGGAAAACGCGCTGAAGCGCGTAAATGGCTTTCTATGCTTCGTGTTTTGGCAAGGATTATCCGCCAAGAGTGCTACGAGTGAGATCTTATGATACTCTCAAGAGCCTCACGACAGGGTAACCTTTTTAACTGAGACTGGCGGGGCAGGAAAATTGAACTTTTCTTTAGGTACACTGCTTTTTTCTTCATCAACCAGCAGCATAACGAAAAATTCCACAATGGCTAAATCAAAATCTTCAACAACTGT
The DNA here is from genome assembly GCA_024713705.1 of Morchella sp. 2018-W38C. NCBI lineage: Eukaryota > Fungi > Ascomycota > Pezizomycetes > Pezizales > Morchellaceae > Morchella > Morchella sp. 2018-W38C. The sequence goes on along the minus strand of JAMJEX010000006.1, from coordinate 533,968 downwards.
AACGAAAGCTGCGCCCAAGGCTGGCGAGGCTAAACCCGAGGTCAAAGAAACTGAAGTGGTCAAAAAAACCGAGACAGTAGTAATCGTTCCTAGTGACACTCCATACCAATTGAACAAGGAGCAGGTAATTTTTCCTTTCAATTTTGGCGCAATTTTTTTTTTTTAGCTAACCACGACGTAATTAGGTCCTCAAAGCTTCCAATGCACTCATAAAATTCATCGGAAGCAAGGAAGACAAAAGCGCCAAAAAAAACTTGCTTAAGGATGACGAAGACTCAAACGAACGCGCCCAGGCGATTTGGTTGAACTTCACAACGAAGAAGTTCAGTACTGACGTTAGAAAGCTGAAGCCTATCCAAGTGTTAGACTCTCTCCGTTGCTTCTTTCTCTATTTCACTCCTCTTCCATTTTGCCAATGACGAACAAATTGCGTCTGCGCCGGAATTCCCGACTTCTCAATCCACTAACAACTTGCGCGCAGTCCTCTCCCTCACCCTATCCATGATCTAACCACTATCACCGTCTGCCTAATTGTCAAGGACCCCCAGCGCACCTTCAAAGATCTCATCGTCGCCGCCGGTCTCTCCTCCACCGTCACCCGCGTCATCGGAATCGGCAAGCTGCGCGCCAAGTTCAAGTCCTTCGAATCTCTCCGTCTCCTCCGTGACTCCCACGACCTCTTCCTCGCCGACGACAACATCGTCCGCATGCTCCCCCCGATCCTTGGAAAGACCTTCTTCCAGCACACCAACAAGGTCCCCATCGCCATCGAAACCCCTCCCAACAACGCCGAGAAGCTCAAGAAGAAGATAGAGAAGGCCCTTGGCTCAACAATGATCCACTTGACCCCCAGCCCAAACACAAGCGTCAGGGTCGCGCTGAGTACCTTTACGGGCGAGCAGGTCGCCGAGAACGTCCAGGCGGTCGTGAATGCTGCGCTTGAGAACAAGAAGCTCCCTGGTGGATGGCGCGGGGCAAGGAGCATCCATATCAAGTCGCCCAACTCCGCGGCCCTGCCGATATGGATGACGCCGCAACTCTTCGATGAGGATGATGTGCTGTCGGCGGAGGCGGCTGCCACAAAGGATCAGAAGTTTCTCGCAAAACAGGACAAACAAACTGCAAAGAACAAGGAAAGGGCGCAGAAAAAGAAGGCGAAGAACCAACAAAGGAAGGCTGCCCTTCCGCCCGCGGATGAAGAGGTCGAGGTTGATAAACCCGAGAAGGAGGAGAAGGAGAAGAAGCCGGCGGGGGAGAAAATAACAAAGAGTACGGAGAAGCTTGTAGATGCTTCTATTAAAGAGCAGAAGAAGAGAAAGCGGGTGGTCGATGTACTGGATAAGGGCTTGGATGCGAGTGTGAAGGAGGCTAAGAAACTGAAGGCGAAGAAGCTGTAGGCTCGACATAGGTGGAGGGAATGTTGAGAATTGGTAATGGCTACGCTGTAACTATATTTTCCTTGTATTGTTTTTTGATTCGAAAAGTTTCTTCCTGTCTTGTGATTTAAACTTCTAGCAACACATTGATTTGGGTTCGAAGCGAAGTGAACGGGAGATCAAGACTAGTATATAATCTTTTATTGGTTAGGAAAGAGGTCTCACTCGAGGTATAAACTCAAAACAAAAATTACGCTTCAGGACTATATATCAGGATGTGACAGAAACTGTATTCTGGATGTCATTGACCCCAGTCATACTAACCACATTAAGATTTAAAATGCACTAACTTACTTAATCAGGCAACTGAAGACAACGGGTTCTTAATGCGGGCCGAATCTTGGATTGTGCATATGAGCCCCAAAATCGAGTGATAAGACATGATGTAAACGGCCACGTCATATCTTCTTTTTGCCCAACTTATTAATTGCATGCAGATCTTCATCTATGGCAGTGATCACATCATCTTGCTGCAGGTCACTTTTACCAGTGGAAGGACTCTAGAGCCAGATTTTCTACTATGTACAGACAAAAAAAAAAGAACTTGGCTCAACCTTATAGCGAGGAAATAGAAGTAGAGGACCTCTCCACCCTATTTTAACCCTTCATGGGCGTTTCCACTTCTAATCACCTCACTCCAACCCCACAAAAGCAAAAGAAGAAACAAGCACCGCGGGATCAAGTATGTGCCATTACAGTATCACACTTAAGCCTCCTCGCGGTCTTTCTTTTGTCCAAGACCCTACCCACCAACAAGCAAGGGAAAAAATCTATAACATAAAATCCCGTAAATCACCCTCCACCCACCCAACCACCCACGCACAAGAGTTCGTAACGCCTTGTTCACTACTTCCCCCCCCGTCTCTGCTTTACCTCCTTCACCGGCGGATCCAGCTCATCGTCCAAAACAAGATACACAAACATGGTGGCCTGTACACATCTCATGTCAGCAACCACATCCACAACTCTCCGCAGCAGAAACAGGACATACATACAAAGGCCGAGCACGACGCAAAACATATCCAAAGCAGTATCTCTTGTCTCTTCTGTCTCTGGTCTATTGTCAGTTACATACTGGACTACGCCGGGGGCAGGTGGAGAACCTACGGCATTGAGAATCTCGACCTGATAGAGAAGTTCGCCGACGCCCTAGCAGATCAGTTTTGCTGGCACAAGTTGGTGCGTGTACGGGAAACCTACAGCCCTAGTATCCAAGAAGTACCCTTTCACCCTCCCCTCCACAGAGAGCTCAGGGAAAGGGCGAGTGTACATATCGCGGCCGATGACAGTTCGATGGTGAAATGTGGAATGAGCTCTAGCAGGTACCTTGACCTTGACCGTAGGCGCGCAGCGTAATAGCAGATGGCGAGCTGTTTGAGAGAACATTTCGGGTGATGGAAAGTAGGGAGTAGGGCTTTGGTGGAAGACGGGTTAGAGTGAAAGGAATGAGGTGCAGCTAAAAATGACGGGAGTATCTGGCTCTATATATTCTAGGTTTGAGTTGGTTACGTCATGGGCTGTCACTCGCGTGCACCGTACCATATCGATAAAGCCGCAGTTGCTACATAAAACTGCGCACAACTTAGGTCACACATACCTAAACTAACTACAGCACTACTTCCAGAACACCGCAAGTCTATATTATTAACAAGCGGCAGTTTAAACTTCGGCCACACAATAATACACACAACATTCAGCCATAGTTCACCCTTAGACAGCAGAAAAAACATACAAAGCCAAAACAAAACCCATATTCTATAAGAGCCAATATCATCGATAGTCCCTCCATTACGAATTACAAGAATTCCAGCCCGCCCGTCGTCAACTCATACCTCTGTCATCCAAACAATAATACACTAAAGTTTCACTTTCTAAGAAGACCCGCAAAAAACAAAAAGAAGAAACGTAAAACCCGAACCCCGCTCATTAACAACGTAGTAGTAATTTAACATTTACGCCATTTTACCCTGGTGCCGCAATCCCACAACGTCTATCACCAGCCTGCATGACCAACGCCCCAACAAGCAGCCCTATGAGAGGAACTTGCTAGCATTCTCCTTCTTGACTCTTGTCACAACCTTTGAGACAGCAGCCTTGACGACGGCCGCCGCCTTTTCTGTCTCTTTTTTGGTGTGGCCAATGCTGATGCAAGCCTTGAAAGTCGCTTCATGCTTCCATACAACACGGGTGCTGTTCTGCCCAGGGATGTTCTTGACACGCGAGATGAGGACGCCGTTGGCAACCGCCTGTTTTTGCATCATATCAGCACTCAATATTCAAGGGCATCTGAAGGAACAAAACATACCTCGTCGACAATATCCATCATCAATCTCTCCTGGTCCGCAATGCCTCCACAGACCTCCTTCTTCAAGGTGAACATGCACACCGGGTTTTCAATGTCGCTGGTACACTTGACATACTCGCTGCGGTCCATCACGGCCCTGAAGGCCTTTATATTCTCTCTGAGGACTGACAGGACATCTGAGTTGTTCTCCAGGAGCTTGATGGTCTCACTGGCGGTAACAGCAAGCATGGCGGGAAGAGCGGCGCTGAAGACATATGCGGAACTAGAGATACGTTGGTGCTCAATTATCTCATGAGACCCGGCGCAGAAACCACCACCGGCGCAGATGGAGTGTGCAAGTGAGCCGACGAGCATGTCCACGGAGAGAGGGTCAACATTGAGGTGTTCGGTGATACCGCGGCCGGTACGGCCAAGGGTGCCGAATGAGTGGGATTCGTCAAGGATAAGGCGGAATTTGTAGCGCTGCTTGAGCTCAATCTGCAATTATGTTAATAAGTATACTTTTTAAGATTGTACCCTGGAAACTTACGATCTTGGGCAAGTCAACCATATCACCAGTAGTCTCAAAGAGACCTTCAGTCACGATGAAGCGCCTTGTCAGTGGCTTCTTTGCCATCTCCTTCTGTACCTTCTCCAGCACCCTCTCCAAATCCTCCAAATCATTATGTTCGAACCACCTCACGGTACTCCTAGAGACATCGAGCCCCTTCTGTATCGAGTAGTTGACCGCCTTATCCGCAACAATGATATCACCCCTCTTGGAAAATGCCGGGATCACACTGCTAATCGTCGAGAGCGCCTGCGCATATACAATGCAGCTCGGCACACCGAGGAAGTTTGCAATGTCCCGCTCGGTATCCATGTGCACGTCCTGGGTCCCGTAGAAGTTTGGAGGTCCACAAGCACCGACACCGTAGTTGCGCAATATCTGGATAGCCCGCTCCTTCAAAATCTCGTTTGAAACAAAGTTGAAGAAGTTGAACGATGCATAGTTGTTCACTGTGCGGCCGTTGGCGAGCTTCACCTTGGGGCCCGTGGGCCCGACGATGACAGGGCGCTTCTCGTTCTCGGCGACCTCGAGCTCGGTGGGGTGGGTGACGAGCGGCTCGGGCGTCCAGTCTTGCACGAGCTCGTCAATTTCCTATGTGACACACGGTGGTTAGCCTCTGTAGCCCCCTGGGACCGTGAACAAAGGAGTTTCGCACCTCTTCAGTTAGGTCTGCGGCCTTCGACTTGTTCGTGCTGTAGCGCGGCGCAAGCAGATACCGTACCGCGAACAGGAAGAGCCCCAATTCCACGACACTGCGGACGGGGTCGTTCTGGTATGAGCTTTTGATGTATCGGAGGAGGATCGCCGAGCCCGGGACCTGCTGAAAGCGGGTTGAGAGTTGGCCGGCGGTGGAGTTGAGGAGCTGGTAGGCTTCGTGGATATCCATTGTGAGATTTTTTGAGTTTTCTGAGACCTTCTTCTATTTCCCTTTCTTTCTCCGAGCGGTTCGTGAGCTTCGTATCTACGGTTTAGGGAAAGGGAAAAAAAAAAAGCCGTACGTGGAAATAGGGAAAAGGAGAGCTTGTGTGGCAGTCAGGGCCTGATTACTCAAGTCGGGTAACTGCTCACCCGATACCCGTTCTGGTGTCAGGGGTAGACAATGATAACGGCTAGGCAGAGAACGTCTTGGCTGCTGGGCCGAGGCAACTCGACGCAACCAGCTAGTGGGGGATCGTGGACTGATGCATGAATTGTCACTCGCATTTGGTATTCCAGTCCTAGGTACTAACTACATGTAACTACATGTATATGCAATTAACTCATACACGCAACGATTAAAAAATAAATAAAAAATATAAGTCACTACTCAAAGCTCCCCCCCAGAATGCTGATCTCCTGCATTAAGCTTCCCACCTGGCCCTAGATAAATCTTAAAGAGCACTTTGAGTCCCTCATCGCTCAGCTCCATGTGTCTGCCCGGTATCTTCAAAAATTCCAACTTGCCCTTTGCACCCAGACTCTTCAGTCCGATCCAATCCTCCTTGTAGATGTCCCTATTCTCCAATAACGTTATCTCTCCACTCGTGCGGTTAACATCGGCGAACCACGCACTCTCCTTTGGCACCACAGTCAAGTCCTCCTCAAACATAATCATCACAAACCTCTCTAGCTGAGCCAGATTCTCCTTATAAGTCTCATTCCTTCTCCCATCCCTCTCGTTGTTGATGTCCGCTAAGAATGCTGACTTTTCTAGATACGTGCCTAGGTCCGCAGGGTCCCTGAAGTACTGCGCAGGCACAACCTTATTCTGTACCCACGGGGACCACTTGCTAGACCTCAACAGTGATGACGCAGACTTGCACACAAAATCCGTTGGTTTACACTCGCCCAAAAAGTCCGAGATACCATTGTGCTGCGAGCCAAATGTAAGGAGTGTCTGCATAGGCGGGTTGTTACAGCGCTCAACATATCCGCGTAAGAACTGTCCGCCCTGAGAAAACCCGATCGCGTTGAAGCCGCCGGCGAGCTCGGGAACGGAGGCGAGTTGATCACATACCGTCGCTAACTGGGTGTTTATGAGGCCAAAGAAGCTTGCGGAGCGGTCAGCCGATGGGTCTTCGTCGAGATAGACAGAGTGGACAAATGTGCCAGGGTTTGTCTGCACTTGACATTAGTGGCGTGTTTGGGGGAGACACAGGTGGGGGAACAACTTCGTTGGCTAGCTCGCCGACAGAGGTTATGCCTTCGGAATCATACGTGTCGCCTGGGATTCATGATTGTTAGCTGGGTTCGGAGGCATAGATTGGAAATATTCTGGCTATTACCGAGACCGTGCCATATCACCAGTGGTAATTGTTTCGGCGACTTCTCGATAGGAGTCGCGCGTACAACTGCCGCGGAGGTGAGCAGAACCAGAGCCAAAAGCACCATATTGATGGTGGATATGAAAAAGTTGAATGTTGAATAAGCCTCGTATATCCAGATAGACACGTAAAGGCGAGAACGGGTGAGCGAAGCGTGAGATCGATAGCTTACGTAGGGCAGTAGTTATTCTCCGTCGCTAAACGCGGTTGGCTCCACAACTATAGGGACTGGTACAATAGTAAAAGGGCCTAGCCGAAATGGTCATCACTAACAATTACAATAAATACTCACTCTCAGCGTATCTTTTACTGGTGGACACATAAATGTGTGACCTTTTCCCTCTTCTTCCTTCATACTCAATCCATACCCACCAGAAGAATATCTCATCTGTTCTTTCGGCGCTTTCTTTTTTTCTTTTATCTCCAAACTGCTTGCCCAATTATTAATTGGTATATTCAAAGCCGTCTCAATTAATGGTAAAAATACCTCGGGAAAGAATAATTTAATCTCTTGTTTCTCTGGTGGCAGTACCGGCTTCAATATTTTTCCAACCAGCCTATATTTGGCTGATGCCAGTGCCGGTGCCGCTCAAGAAGCACGAAGAGGTAATCATCTGGAGGTTAACCGGAAACTTTGAAAATTCTTTTGGAGAGTAAGTTATTGGATTCTTTCCTTCTGGTTTCTTCGATAATCTGCTACTGATTTCCTGATTATTTGCTATTGCTATGTATATAATTCCCCTTGATAATTTCCCAGTTTCGTTAAAGAATCAATTGTTATACTCACCTTTTTTTTCTCTGGCCAATTGATTTATGAGTTTACTCTTTTGTGTTTTTTTTTTACATCACTCAATTAACTGCTTGTATCCCTGCATGCAATTAATGAATTAAACAAACAAACAAACAAAACTACTTGTATCGTGTTCAAATATAAAAATAAGTCTAACAAATCGTTTTCACCACAGGTCTAGATCTCTATCCCCCATTTCCTTAGAGAAGGTTGGCCTACATACAGCGGCGTCCTATGGGGCTCGGCCGTCATGCACATGATATATACCCACGCCTATAGCGTTCGGCGACCGCATACACCGACGCACTATTGGGCTCGGCCTTCTAGATGCCGATAAATTATTTTTATAGGGTGTCCCTCACGTTCGATCGTAAACTTGACAGCGGAAGGATCATTTGTGGACGGGGGGACCAATTGCATGTTTTTCAAACCCGGTATATATATTGGATTGGCTCCGGCATCAGTTCCGCAGCTGCATTTTCCATCGGCCTCTGGGTTTTTACCAGCTGATTGGAGGTTCTTTGGGGTTTGTTTTGCACAGTGAGTTTACAATTGTCCTTCTTTCTTTCGAAGTTCTCGTGTTAGTTAATTATAACACCACCCCACTAGTGTTATTAAGAACGAGAACCTTCATCTGTGTCCCAGCAAGACGAGACGGTCTCACTCTCTGTGGGAACGTTAGTTTATATTCTCTCTTCCTTTATGTTATTTTATTCATCGATATAGGTGTACTAATAAATTTGCTTATGTTCTTAGACTGAACTAGGATCTTCATCTGCTCGCTGAGAGGACATTAAGGGCAAACGATCTTCCGCTCTTTAGAAAAGGATATCCTGGGCGGATTCATGCTATTGGTAGTAGTGCTTGTAACGAGTATTAATACCATAGCTAAATTCCGAAAGGGCTATTGCTCTCAGTGCGCGAGTACTACATTTAGTTTCTTTTTAATTGTTGGACTAAAATAACTGTATTCTTTTTAAATTTTACCGTGTGCTGCTTATATTATATTAGTCACCTCTGTTTCTTTCTGTATATTTACAAGGTGGTTTACGTCAAAGAAGGAATTAAGATCTAAAAGAAGAAATGGAGTATATCCATGATTTGTGTTCAAGGCTTGGGGACAGTAACGAAGATTTCGATAACCCCCCCTCTCCCTCTCCGGCTCCCCACCCGCTCTCTCTATCTCGACCTTTTCCCTCTCCTTCTTCTTCGTCTTCTTTGACCCCTTTTTGAGATATATTGTAGAGATTCACCTTATTGTGAGCAAACTAATTTTATGCTTTGGCATTTTTTTGGGTTCAGTCTAATAAGTATATAATTATAACCTGCATATGCAATGTCTTCTGATTGGCTCACTGGTAGAGGTTTTGCTTAACTTGAAACATATTGTGTTGGATATTAACATAGGGTATTGTGTTAGGTTGTTAATAGGGTTTCTACAGGTTCTGGGAATCGATTAGTAGTTCGATTCTAGCGGCTTGATGGTTGCTAAAGGGATATACTTGTAGCTTTAATTGGAGAAATTGTCTGACCAATTCGCTGATATATGGGGGATATTAGAAAAAGCACATTGACCAGAGCAGATCTAGATACACATTTAGTGATGGACTTCGCCTGCCAGAAGGGTTAAGGGCCGCACAGCGCCCTGAGAGCCCCGACTGACAGACAAATAGAGAAAATAAGCCGCTTTGCGGCTTGCCTGTATATTGGACTGATTGATATGCATATAGTATACCTGTATGCTCAAGATCAAAGTTCTTTCATGTACTTCTTCACCAATTAAGGAATTGTCAATCAATAAATCAATATATGCTGTTTCATAGAATATCACTCGTTCAAATATCTCATCTGTTACCTATGCAGATACTGCACTTTTTCTTCTTTCCGTTTAACTCATAATGTAGCCCAATAACCTTTTCGCAAGCCCAACAACCTTTGACTCTATTTATATATATTATAGCTGTGGTGGTCATGAAGGGGTGATTGCCGGCTTTTAGATGAGTTTCATTCAAAAGCCGAAGTGTTCGTTAAGCCGAAGACCTCTGGATCTTATCTTCTCTTATCATAGTGAGAATTTAGTCGTTTAGGGCCCGTTCGGACAACTTTAGATTATTTCTTCGGATTATTGGACAGACTGGATTATCATAATCAGTGGACAATCTACATGTCCGGATAACGTTGGAGTAGCATTAGGCTCTCGGGATATCTGTGTTGTGTGGGAACAATTACCTCCGAAGGTGGTTGTTTTTTTGGGATAATCGGGAGTCCGAATTTTGGATTGTTTAATTGCACGAATAGCGTAGATCATTGTGATAATCTAAAAGTCGATAATCTGTTAGATTATCCCCAATAATCTAGATTATTGGGTTGTCCGAACGGGCCCTTAGTAACCGCATCCTAGCGCTGCAGTGTGGTCGAATCATCAGCTGCAGGCTAAATCCTTATAATTAACACCACATCCGTACTGGGTCATAGGATATTAAGACATCATACAGGAAAATCCGCCTCAGCACAGAAGTAGAGTAGAGATCTTTTATTGAGCCCTAGATTCTGTACAGCCCCTGCTCATCCGCACATATAGCATACATGTATGTTTCACGGGATGGCTTTCGGGAGGGTGGTTTTTAAATAGGTACAAAGAATGTTATTGAAAAAAAGAAAGAAAAAAACGAACACGACACAATGCTAGAACTCCCATTATTTTTTAAAGTTGGGTTTTACATTACATGGATTTGCTTTATTCATTGATCTTAGCCAAAAGCCTATAGCCATGTTAGCACCGCATGTAATATAGACATTCGGATTGAGAAAGACGGCGAAAAAATGGGAAGAAGACATACTCATGATCCCTGAAGAGGGTGTACTCCTCCTCCCCTACCTTGACTGGACTTCCACCGTACTGTACCATTATTAGCTTTACACACTTAAGTACAAACCAGCATATCAAAAGTCCTACCTGGGGGATTAAGACACGGTCACCAGGCTTGACTGAGACCTCGAGTCTCTTTCCCTCCTTGTCGAAGCCACCGGGGCCGACAGCGAGGACTTTGGCTTCAGAGAGTTTCTCGACGGTGGACTCGGGAAGGAAGATTCCTGAGGCGGTCTTGGCTTCGGCCTTGATGCGCTGGACCAAGATACGGTCGAGGAGAGGAGCAAGAGACTTGATGGAACGGAGAGAGGTGGCCTGCACACAGTGGGATTATTTGGTTAGTAACAACGAAAATTGCTAGTGGGTTAGAGAGCAAATCATTACCATTGAGTAGGTTTATAGAGTCCAATTAAAGGTCAATTTTGTGGATTAATGGTGAATACGTTTCCAAAAGGAATTCGAGTCTGCGATGAGGGAGAGTGTATATCTTTTCGTTGTGGGGATGACGGATGAGATGGGCGTTTTTGTACCTTTCTCACGGTTGCTGAAGAAAAATTTCTTGGCAGAATAATCCAGAAGCCCGGCACAATCGCCCTCACCCGAAACAACCTCTCACAACTACATTACTCGAACTTACCGACTACCCCCCTCCACTCCGCTCCTCCGATCTTACAAAATGAACACTCTCCGAGCCGTCAGCAGACTTGCTATTCGTGCGAGGCCCGCCAGGTCTTTTGTCAGGACCTATGCCGATGCCGCAGGACCGGCTGATAAGATCCGATTGTCACTGACGCTACCGCACCAGGTGGGTTTGAATATTGAACTTTTTAGGTGTCAGGAGTCAATGGCTAATGGGGTGTGGTACGGATAGACTATCTACAAGGCTTCAGATGTGTACGTTCCCTCAATTGCGATGCTTCGTGATTTTCCTCCCCGCATTTTGTTTCCGAGATGAGGTGGGGTGTTATATAGGACAACGGGTTGAACCGGGGCAAAAAATGTCGAGGAGCAACAGCGAAATGGAGGAAGGGCGAAAAACTAGTATAGGAATCGAATGCTGATGATTATTCGACATCACAGCGTCCAAGTCAACATTCCCGCCGAATCCGGTGACATGGGTATTCTTGCCAATCACGTCCCATCCATTGAGCAGCTCCGACCTGGTCTCATGGAAATCATCGAGGAAGGCGCCGCCGGCAGCAAGCAGTTCTTCCGTACGTCTCCCAGCGATATGCTTTGAAGATATACTTGATTGACCCAATCTCCAGTTTCTGGAGGATTTGCTGTTGTCCAGCCAGACTCCCAGTTGAGCGTCAACGCTGTTGAGGCTTACCCCATGGAGGACTTCAGCGCTGAGGCTATTCGCGCTCAGTTGGCCGAGGCCAACAAGGTTGCCAGTGGTTCTGGAAGTGAACAGGACATCGCCGAGGCTAAGATTGAGATTGAAGTGCTCGAGACTCTCCAGGCTGCGATGAAATAGATGGGGTAGTGTAACTAGTACCATCGCGTGCGTATATGGCAATATTTGGGCTTGGGAGGTTATAGATGGAGGCGGGTTGGGATTGTACACACTCAGAAAGACAAAAAATCATTGTGTTTCATTAGATAACAAAATTGGCAGCCATATGGTGGAGGGTGATGACGAGCCTTGTGGATACTGGTCCGGGATAAATAACTCTTTAAGACTCAATGGTTTTTAGGCTTACCTTCAACGCTAACAAGGGCCGCTACAAAAAAATTCCCAGGAACCTAGATTGAGAGAAAGAGCCCTGTAATGAGGTTGCTGAAGATCGGCGTCCGGCAAGGGAAGAATGGTCCTTGTCCTCGTACTGACAGGCCAAAATAGCTCCAGACGTCCGGGCCAGAGATATCAAATACCTCAACGGGAGCTTTCCATCAGGGTTATCAAAAGTTTTGATGTTGTGGTTTGTTAAAAATAACCGGAAACTAGCTTCGCAACCAAGCAAATGACCAAATTTGGAAAGTACCACCCTGGGCCCGTATCAAAATCCTAGACAATGCAACTACAGAGGATTACAGAAATAAAATCTCTTGTCTTATTCCTGCTATGGCTGTGGTGTAAGGCGACATTGAAGTTGCATCTGTACTGCGCTTCCCTGGAATGCAAAGAGCTTTCTCCTAGAATTAATTATGAATTGGGGACTCTCTGCCAACTACTAAGCCCACTTTAAAGGTCGTCTTTCCAATCAATATCTAAAAGGGATTTGTAGGTACAAATTGGGGGCAATTAAAAGTTGTGATAACTCAGGCTCGCCATATGGCTGGTAGGTGCTGATGACTTCGTGGTGGAAGGTACATCTTGGGTTGGCAATTGGATGGTACCATTGAGTTATTTATGTAATCATGGAGATGCTTTCCACAAAAACCACCATTGAACCATTGAACATCCTATTCAAGAAAAATTGGCCAAGTGCGGAAAGAGCCAATAAAAAAAATACAGAGCAGAAGCAAACATTATAGGCAAAAAAAAAAAAAAGGGAAATGAAAAGAAAAGAAGGAAATTAAAATCAAATTTAATCACCACTTGAACGCCCGTCTGAAATCTAAACCGTCTACCCAATGATCATACCACTCTTCTTCCCTTTGCTTTGGGCTTGTCTCTTGGCCTTCATTCTGCGGATCATATCATCACCCGCCGAACCCATCTGCTTAGCATATGGATTGGGGCCTGACACAACTCTGTTTTGCGGAGCAATCTCATATGATCGTGGCATAGCCTGAGGGACACGAGTGCGATTCTGGTTGCGCTGGGGGGGGGCAAGGGGGTTGTGTTCTTCCTCATCAGGACGTTGGCGGGGACGTGGAGCAAAACCATGGCTGAATGGGAGTCAGCAACTATTATCAGAGGGAGTTGGAAAACTGGGCAAACATACTCTCTGCCTGCAACTGGAATTTCACGAGAGTGATAATCATCACTGCGGCCCAGGATCGGTCGCGACCATTCCCCGATGAGCCTATCAGCTTCACGCTTGATGTGAAGCTCCGGCCTCTTGTCCTTTGTATAAAACATGACAACCTTGCCCACTCCGCTCTCACGGAGATAGTCAGTAGTCATCTTGATCTTCCCCATGATCTCAAACATAAGCTTCTGAATGCTGTATGCCGGAAGCGCCTTATTGGGGAGCGGCTCGAGCCACCATTTAATGGCCTCAAGGAAGTTGTTATCCATCGCCGTAGCCATAAGGTTCGGGCGCTGGAGAACATCTCGAACTTCCTCTAGCATGGCAAGTTTATACACTGCAGGGGACCTATTTCTGATTGCGTTTTGATCTGCTTCTGCGGCTTCCCGCATACGTTCTTTCAGCGTCAGGATAAGTTCATCGTTGAAGACTTCAAGATCAACATCGTCCTTCTTCTTCTTCTTCTTCGGGCCCTTGAGAGCGGCATTAATCTTGTCATCCAGCTCCTTCCTTGCCTCTATAGCGCACTGTTAGATCTATATTGAAGGGGAAGTTAAATGTCGAACTACTTACTTTCAGCAGGTGTCAGCTCCACTTCCGGAGCTGCCCTTCTGATCGATGGACCAGAATCATCCCCATCATCATCACGTCGCCTTTTGGCAATATCGCGCCTGCGCTTTTCTTTCTTCTTGCCAGTAGATACGGTCTCGCCGCCCGTTCTTTTGATCTTGTGTTTTCCGATCGCGTGAACAGTTTCCTCGTCGATGGGGATCACGTGTTCTGTTCCGATAACTTTCTCATCGAATTCGTTGAAAACGTCCTCATCGACGTCAGAGAGAACTGAGTCGCCGTCCGAATCAAGGTCTTTTTCATGAGCTGGAATAATCTCATCTTCAGGGGGTGGGGCGAGCTGAGGATGCTCGGTTTCAGACATTTTGGGAGTAGTCGTGGAGCCTTTCTTTGAAGTGAATGTGTAGAGGTGAAGAAGGGAGCTGGGTATTCCGCTGTTTGAAAGCGAAAACTCAGTTACCTTTAAATGGAGGACGGCTGTGCTGGGAGCTTCAGGTGTCTGTCGCTGGCGCCCATCCGTCTCCGGGTAACCATGGCGGCTAACTAGAGTAGCCTCTCTTTCTTCCCCTGCAAAAGTAGCCCTGTCGGAGCTGCGGTGCATTCGGAACGTCACCGCCGCACATCTCATAAAAAAGTGAACGTCGTCGCATCTCTCGAGTGCAAAACAAAATTTTCTACGCTACCCTCCCTCCCCTCCCCGCACAAACAAAAACCAAAACTTATTGCAAATATGTTTGGAGGTGATTAATTGATCCAATTACTAGTACGCAGGTAAACTTATACTAACGACTGGGCGAACACATAGCTGGCCCCCCACCACCGTCCGCCGAAGAAGTCAGAGATCAAGAGCTCGCGGCTAAGAAAAGCATCCAGGCTGTTCTTGGAACTTGCCTAGTCCTCTACCTTTGTATGCATCCCACTTGCTCTTTTGTATATATTTCAGGAGCTTGAGTTAATTGGTCTGTGTTCTGTCATGTAGCTCCCTTCTTTGCCGGGTACGCCAAGGAGTTCGTATCCTCCATGATCTAATTGGAAATTAAGGCATGGGGATTCTATAGACATAATTGTACGATATATGAATAAAGAAACGACCGTATAGACGTTGGATTAGCTGGTTAGTGAATGCTGTTGACGTGCCTGCTTTTGGTGTATATTACAAGCGTTTCACACCTATCAATTTTTACAAGTTCGTTATAATTACATATAGTATGTGGATAGACGCATAGAGCCAACGTGAAATCTTAGTTTTTAGGGGAGTTGACCACTATCACCTACGTTATCGTACAAGCATACAACACATTGAAATCTCCTCCCCTTAGGCAGAAATACATGTAGCAAACCATCAAAAGAAACATATGCGTGGAATCGATAGTTTCAAAAACAAACTCCACCATTCAAACAAATCCACATAGAAATTGCACCGTTTAAAAGAAAAAGAAACAAGAACAGGAAAAAATAAAAGAATTAATCGGATATGTCTACAACCCTAACCTTTTCCTTTTCCTTTTTCTAGAACCCCCTGGGACGAGTCTTTTGCTCCTCCTCCCATGCGGCGAATGATCTTTCGATTTCCTTAACCTCTTTGCTGAGATGTTCTAAGCCGTTCGCATTGCTTGATAAGAGCTGAACACAGATTTTCGTTAGCACAACCACTCAAAGACCAGTATGGCATTAGCACTTACCCTTCCAGCCGTCTCTAACTGCTTCTGATCCCAAACAATATCTACCTTTCCTACGCTCTCCTCCATCTTCCTCGCCTGCTCACTAACAACCATCATCCTTGCCCAGATCTCGTTGACTCTGCCTCTAACCGCAGGATCTCCGACCTGTCTTGCCAGGCCTTCGAGTCGCTTTTTCAGCAGCTCTTCATCGGTCTGCAACGCGTATCCCCGGTTCTTGAGAACCTGGACCTTTGCAGCAAGGGAGAGGGCCCTGCGAGCAAGAGCGATGTGCCGACGGCGGCAGTCTTCTTGCTTGATACTTGTGATAAGGTCATGGCGGCTTTGGAGGGCTGTGAGCTTGGATTGGATCTCATGGAGGCGATGACGAAATACGTTGACTTGGTTCTCTTGAATCTTCACGCGCTTGTCGAGATCGAGAAACCCATTTGCTAAGACGGGCACAGAACTGTACGCTATTAGAAAGCTGAAATCGAGAACACGGAACAGGAGGCATACCCCTTGTTTGGTCTTTCTGCCCAAGCTTTCTCCCACTCTGCCAGGTCTTCATTAGGCGGCTTGACGTAATGAACTGCACGATCTTCGCCGACCTGGTTGTAAAGATAGTATTTGAATGCATATTCTGGGTGGTTAGGATCCCAGGCATTCTTGACCCTTTGGATCTTCTCAACGATTACGTTTGGACCTATACAATCGTGATAGTAAGCCATAGTCCCAGAATTATGAGAGGAGATGAGTTCCCACCTTGTTGTTGCTGCGACTGCATCATCATCGAGTTCTGGTTCGCGCCAACCCCATATAGCCCTCCAATAGCGCCCTGCTGGTTCCCACCAAACAAAGAATTACCAGGCTGCTGTCCCGCAAAGATGCCTCCACCCTGTGCGAGACCATAAAGACCTCCTGGTTGCTGTCCTTGCTGCTGCTGCATACTACCAAAGAGTCCACCGCCCCCCTGTTGTGGCTGTTGTTGCTGTTGCTGGTTCCCGAATAGTCCCCCACCTCCCTGTTGTCCACCGAAAAGTCCACCACCTCCACTTTGTTGCTGCTGTCCCTGCTGTGTTTGACCAAATAGTCCACCACCGGTGTTAGCCGTACTTTGTCCAGCGTTCCCGAATAAGCCACCGCCACCTTGGGTGTTTTGTGGCTGTTGTTGTTGTTGCTGACCGCCGAAAAGTCCACCACCGGTCGCCGGTGCCGCCCCGAACAGGGAGCCAGCGGGTTTCTGTTGTTGCTGCCCACCGAAGAGACCACCGCCCTGTTGTTGCGGCTGCTGCTGCCCAAAAAGACCTCCTGAAGGCGCTTGATTCTGCTGTTGTTGGCCGCCGAAGAGTCCACCACCGCCTGGGTTAGTTTGTTGTTGCTGACCGCCGAATAGACCACCGCCGGACTGCGTAGGCTGCTGCTGGGTTGATCCGAACAGGCCGCCACCGCTAGATTGGGGCTGCTGTTGCTGTGTGGCCTGTTGGCCAAATGGTGAACCGAACATTTGAAGATGTAGAACTATGCACTAGCTATTCTATGAATGAATGAATGAATGACAATAGTAGCAGTCGGTGATGTGCCTTCTTTGTCCTGGGCGAGCGGTGGGCAGTAGTCCCCCGGTAGTGTACAGGCAAGCAACGACTAGATGTAGAATGCTCAGGAGAAATCGGGCTGATGCTTTCACGACGCGTTGGCGAGTGGAGGATGGACTTTCACTTTGGCTGTTTACGACGAGGGGAGCGTGTTGTCGGAACAACCAATCGGTCGCTGCTGAGTAACGGTAGTGGGTGCCAAGATAACCCCCCCCCCCCCGCCAAACTGACGGATGTTTATCCTATTAAGATAGGGTAGCATTTCATAGCTTGACTAGTCAACTCTTCGCTCTTCTCTCACCGCAGATTTATACAATATGTCCGGTTCACGACACCCGCAGTAGGTTCTCTCTCTTCCTATAAGGCGAGCAGTAAACGGATGAATGGAGGGCGATCTGACAATTCGTGTGCATAGGTTTAATCAGACTGTCTTGATTGACAAGACTCCCCTTCCTACTTCAATCCCACCAGTCCAGGAAGTTGGCGCAACATCGGCCCCATTGTTGAGTAGTTCCTACTTCATTGGCGCCAGGTGTAAGGACTACAATGAGGACTACATCCTTTGCAAGCACGAGGCCGGTGGAAAGGGAGAGGTCGAGTGCTTGAAGGAGGGTAGGAAGGTCACTCGGTGTGCATCATCGGTGTATGTATACCTCTTCCTCTAGACATGGACTTGCGACTTATGTGGGACGGGGGTGGCAGTCTCGCGGACATCAATAAGTACTGCCTCAAGGAGTTCAGAGCTCATTGGGAGTGTCTTGAGAACAACAACCATAGGTTATTCCACTGCAGAGCACAGGAGAAGCCCTACAACAAGTGTGTGTTCGACAACTTGGTGCGTATACATACTTAGTGGCTCACCCATACTCTATTCATATACTGACAGCTGCATAGAAGCTTGAGAAAGTTATTCCTGGTGTTCCCAAAGGCGAGACTCCGATACATCTTAAGTAGATACAGCACGGAATGGGTATGTGTATTTTACTGGAGAGGCTCTGCTTACTTACTGCGGAGCGTGGCAACATGGCATTGTGTATACAGACAATATGAAAGATATCATAGAGATCCGGATGTCCGTTTGGTTTGTTTTATTGGCTGGCAACTCGGGGTCCTCTTTATTGTTTAGTTAAGGCCAATGGCTTCTGGAGAAGCGGTTTCCGAAGCAGGCACCTGAGATGTAGGTATAGGGTACGTTGCTTGTATTGGCGCTCATATATTTATCTGGGTAATGTGAGACGGTAGCCTGGATTAGGCTATAAAAAAAAGGCATCCTATTGGTTGGTTGGTTTCAGTAACAGCGGGTTCTGGGTATCTAATTGTCTTACCAGGCTTGACAATCCTTAACTAAAGAGGGGACTCAATATGGGAGATCGAACATTATAAAAGAAGGTTTTGGAATTGGACATCGAGAACCAAGACATCTTTTGTGTCATGACTTTGTAAAGGACTTTTGGTTTAACATTCGGTATAAAAGAATACACAAAAGGTTAGGTTTAAATATTCTAGTTGACTTAGATCACACCTTGCACGATTAATTTGTTCAAGTAACTAAATAATGTTGGAGAGATGAAAATTGTATTCTTTTGATATTTACGCCCACTCGGTTTCAACGTCATAGCTACTAGCTTAATACACATGCATCAGAAGATTCCGACTGGCCTGTCCCAAGACAGGGTAACTGCGGACGACAGCCACACCACACCACCGGCGCCACTTGTGACTGCTTCCATTTGTGGGCAGCACACTCCCAACAGCTCCAACATCTCGACTTCACTCCAGGCTGTTGTTTGCAAGGTAGCGATAATTCACCCACCGACCAACCAACGAGAAATACAGCAAAGAGTACGTATCATCTGTAGAGAGATATCATGTTTATGGGAAATGCTAACCTTGTGTTTTCCTACGGGCTGTAGTGCAAATGTGAGTTCTTGCAGAAACGAGATCACCGCCACTCCAGCAGCGAACTGACGGAATTTGGTGATTTAGCTTCGTCAAGACTTTGACGGGTAAGACCATCACCCTTGAGGTCGAGTCCTCAGACACCATCGACAATGTCAAGTCCAAGATCCGTACGTTACCCCCCCCCACTTGCGCGGGTGGAAATACCAGTAACTCTGGATATGTGGGCTGACACCCAGCAGAGGACAAGGAGGGAATTCCCCCAGACCAACAGCGTTTGATCTTCGCCGGAAAGCAGCTTGAGGATGGAAGGACTCTTTCGGACTACAATATCCAGAAGGTACGACAAGATATCACATCCTATTACGGCTACCATGGATTGGAGGAGGGCATTGAGTGATGGATTGATTATGGGGTGCCGGTTGCTGATTGGGTATTTGGAACTGTTTAGGAGTCTACCCTCCACTTGGTCCTCCGTCTCCGTGGAGGTATCATTGAGCCTTCCTTGAAGGCCCTTGCCTCCAAGTACAACTGTGAGAAGATGATTTGCCGCAAGTGCTACGTACGCTTCTCTTCTATACCCCCCACCATAACCAGCTAACCGTTTTCTCAATAGGCTCGTCTGCCTCCCAGGGCTACCAACTGCCGTAAGAAGAAATGCGGCCACACCAACCAGCTTCGCCCCAAGAAGAAGCTGAAATAGACGTTTCGCCTCAACATACAAAAAAAAAATTCCATTTTCTTTCGCGGGAGAGTGTTGGTTGTCAATCTTCTTTTTTTTTTCTACGGCACGTTTCATGAGATCTAGAAAAAAAGACTCATGGACGCTGGGTGGATTTGGGGTTTCTTTGGGAAAGGGTTGTAGATTAGGGAATGAATTATAGCCGTTTTCTTTTGCTCTAATCAAACCTCGCTTGGAGTTGGCTGTTTTTTCTTTTCTTTTTCTTTCTTTAATCGTATTGCAAAATTTCAGGTTCAAATAAGTGTCGAGTGATATTTGAAGCCATTAAGGCTCTAACGGCCAATCACAGACGCCTGAACCATGCATAGCCCTTGCACACCCATAACACATACTACTCTTCGCGTCTACGCTGTCCACTGCATTCAGCGTGAGCGCGCTCAAAGTAATATCCCCCCCCGCACCATCTCCAGGCAACCCACATATCTTGCAGCTTATATTAATACCTGCCGGCCTTCGTAATGGCTTAAGTTTTCCCGCAGTACTGACAACATTCGCCACAATAGAAGGGTACTGCGTCTCAATGCCATTAAAATATTGTATCATAAGCTCGTCGATCGTAATGTTCCGTCCACTTGCGGCATTAGCGACTGTATGTTTTGCATCTGACGAGTAGGCTACACAGAGAGGTAGTAATGGTTTTGGCGAGGTTGGGAGGGGGATAGAGACGTAGTTTACGAGTTCGCTCTTGAGGAGGTCACGGACCGGGTACCGGAACTCAATACCTAATCATTACCGATTATATCAGACACGCTGAGCCATAATTTTGTGTATGAAAAGTACGTACCAAACGGAGAATCCCCATCTGAAGTCTGCCATGGTATTGAAAACCCTCTTCCCTTTGCCGTCTCGGCCAAGGTTTTCTGAGCCAGCCGAGTCGTCGAATCGCCCCATAAAACCGCTGCACATCCCTCCTTTTTAGCAACCTCCACGATTAATCGTGTTCGTAGGATCGATAATATGTCCATTCTCGAGGTCGTTGACGAGAGTGAAGATAGTAAGTGCATCAACGCCTCTTTCTTGTCAAAAGCATCACTACCGCCCTTCTCCTCGTCCAACCCATGATCCAACTCTATCTCCCTTGCCACATTCCGGAAATCATAGATATCCTCAAGACTTAACGCTCTAAATGTCCCAATATCGGAAAATCTCTCTTGTACAGCATTGATGCTTTCCTGGGATGGAACCGAAGGGTCTACACAGCTTTCGTCGACATGAATTACCAGACAGTTATAACCAGTTTGGCCGTTAGATCTTTGGCGCTGAGCTTTAAGTTGGTTGGAAATGAGATTTAGGAGGGCGATCGAGGAAACTCCAAAGGAGAGAGGAACAAGGAGAGTGGTTTGGGTGGGCACTATGACGCCGGTATCATTGGGAGCGTAGCGGACTCGAAAAGATTCCATGCGCTTGATATATTTTGAACGGACATACTTGTCGAAGCATTCACTACGAGGAAATTAGCTTTTAAATATTGGGCCTATCATTTTCCCGGAGAATTTCGCAACTTCACTGAAGAGTAAAATGTTCCGCGACGAGAATGTTAATAAGGAACGAACCTGCATAAGCTTTCCTGCCTCACAATCACTAGAGCCTCGATTTCCTTGCACCGCTTACATTTCTGGATCGCCTTGGGTTCAAGAGCCTGTGAACCATTTCCCAGCTCCGTTGTGACCATTTTGTTCCTGTTTCCCAGGATATCTCGTTACGGTGGCGGGTTTTTTTTGGGATTGTAGGTTGGCTTTTGAATTTAGTGTAGTGCACCACAACCTAAACCCTTGCTGTCGAGTTCACTGCTAGTTAGGCCCAACATCAACACCACAACCAACCACCATCAACCCAACTACGCCCTCTATTAACGACCCTCGTACTCATCAGCCCGCCTCCGCTCCTTCCAAAAGACTTCCGGCTTTCTTATAGACACCAAATCACAACTATGGGCAGCATTGGAATTCCAATAAAGTTGCTGAATGAGGCTCAGGTGGGCCAACGCACACACCCCACCGCCTTAGATCTTTAGAAACTATACTCTAACTTCATGTGGTGGAAATCTAGGGCCATGTCTGCACCCTTGAACTCACATCCGGACAGATCTTCCGTGGGAAGCTCATCGAAGGTGTGCTATATACACCTCCACCCTCCTCCTGTCTCGTCAATCGATCTATATGAAGCGCGTAGATAGCTAATGATAGAGTGCAAACATAGCCGAGGACAACATGAACGTCCAACTCAAGGATATCACTGTTACCGCACGTGATGGGCGTGTGTCCCATCTTGACCAAGTCTATATTCGTGGTTCTCACGTTAGATTTTTTATTGTGCCGGATATGTTGAGGTTTGTCTACACTCCATCAATCAGCAAAACGGAATAAATAGGCAATTTGCGTGAATTTATCATCTACTAATACTTTGAAACGTGCATAGGAACGCACCAATGTTCCGCTCCAGAGCTGTTAGAGGACGTGGTGTTGGACTGGCAAGAGGAAGAGCTACGGTTATTCGTGCCAGAGGACAGCAAAGGGGTAGAGGTTAAAGAGGACTCGCAAATAGTCGAATTCAATCGGTCGTAGTTGATGGCATACTTTTGGCTTTCTCCGATGTGTCAAGTGGCAGGGTGATGATAAGATTTAAAAGATTGACATCCCTGAAGGTCTAAAAAGGATATTAACCAGCAAGAGAAACGGAGCTACCACTGTACAATACCAACCCAATGATATGGAGGGTCACTTTAAACTTTTTTTAAACTTATATATTTATTAAAGTGAAGAGAGTTACGCCAGGCAACCAAAAACCCAGCTAAATACGGACCTGTACCTGATCTATAATGCAGGTCCTTGCCATGCACTTCTAATGTCTATGCTATACTACAGCTCGATGACTAGCCTTAGGCGAACCCTGATTAAAACCAGGATCTACTAACTGCTATACCCTTAACATATGGTAGACTATTCTGCGACTTAGCCGACCGAGAAGCTCTCTCCACAACCACATTGATCCTCTAATCGCCAATCAGTAAACGCTTTGAGCCCGGGCCGGTAATGGGGGATAGGGTAAGGAAGACATACTGATGTTCGGATTTCTGAACACAAATCTTGAGCTCAGTTTATCCTCAACCCAATCCATTTCACTCCCAATGATGCTAAACAGCGCCTTACTATCAATCAAAACCCTCACATCTTCTTGCACCACTTCCTCATCGAATTTTCCTGGCTTGTCCACATACTCCAGGTGATAGGCCAATCCTGAACAACCCTTATTCTTCACCCCAACCCGTATTAGTTTCGGTTCCGGTAATGTAAGAAGGCTCTTTAATTGTTGCACTGCCGGCGATGTCAAAGTCATCGCCGCTTTGCGAGGGCGAAACTTTGTCCTTGTTGTCGCTGTGCTAGTCTTTGCCGCAGGCGTTGGTTGTAAGGTAGAGGTGGATGCAGTGGTATTCTTAGGACCCGTGAATGCGGAGAATAGTGATTGTGTCGACCCTGCCGGTACCTGTGGCGCTGGAGGAGGCGACAAAGGCAAGTGCTCGTTGCCTGGGATCGTTAAACTGGAGCCTACGCCGGCGCCCCGTGGTGGCGGAGGCTCGGTATCGAGGCTATTGGGATTAGGACCATGGGTTGCTGTCTGGAGTAGTCTCTTTGACGATCCTGTTGAGGAATAAGATGCTCGGAATATGTGTGTGCTGCAGGCGGCGACAGAAGTTATGGTAGTAGAAGAGGAGGCCAAGCACCGTAATGATGTCAGTGACGGGAGGATAATTCGAGGTATCGACATTAGAATTATATATGTGAATTATAAGGGATGCAAGAAGTTGTCGTGATATTGGAAAGGGAAGGGTCCCCCTTTTAGTAGTTATGCTGCTGCTGAGCGGTTGAAGTGGTCAGCAAATGGGGTGGTCTTGTCGCAGAAGTGACAAAAGCCTTATGTTGGGATGGGTTATCGGGATAAACGTGACTCGGGTTGTTGTGGACCAATGAGCGGACACCTGAAAATCAGCAGCCAAGATTCAATAGCCGAGATAGAACCCATCTTGATTGGGGAACGTTTAAGTGTTATCGAAGATGTATTTTCGTCATTTCACCTTACCTAGAGCTAGAGCACCCGGTACAGGTACCACTACCTTCGTCTAGATGCACTTCAAGAAAGAGAAGTCTCTGTTGGCGCGTAGAATCCCTTCATAATATACAAGGCTCATTCATTCTTATAAAACGAGCTATTGACCGATCACGTGTAGATCAATAAACATCTAGCTGCGCCTCTTGTGCCTATACTACTACAATAATAGAAGCTACAATCAAGGCGTGAAGTCCCTCTCGAGTCTCAACGACAACATCGTGTCCCAACCTGAATTTCAAATGACAGATTTCGATCCCAAATTCCACCAATTTGACCAGTTCAAGCTCAACACAGAATTCGTCGACGGTTACTGGAAACATGCTATCGTATATAAAGGCGGGGTAAGGACTGAAAGATGGACTAAAGTCCGTGTACTCGGACATGGTGCTTTTGGTACAGTATGTCTGGAAAAAGAGGAGCGACATGGAGACCTTAGAGCAGTAAAGCAGATTCCCAGGTCCCATATCTTAATGAACTTCAGGGAATTATTGGCTCTAATCAAGCTGAAAGGAGTAAATATTCCCCTCATCAGTATTCCAAGGTGATGGAGATCATAGAGTTAACAGGGCGTTAGTATAACGAACACTTTGTGCAGTTCTTCGGATGGTTTAATAATAACGAAAATATCTACCTTAGCATGGAATACGTCAAATTTGGCGATCTCTCCCGCCTTATTGCCAATCAAACCATGTCCGAGAGAACCTCGAGCGATATAACTAGGCAATTACTCGAAGGTCTAAAAATTATGCACGCGAACGGGTTTTGTCATCGGGATTTAAAGCCACAAAACATTCTTGTGGCGTCACTGTCACCGATCAAGGTTAAGATTAGTGACTTCGGTGTTTCAAAGAGAGCAGTAGATGGCACGGCATTTCAAACACAAGTGGGAACAAGCAGTTATATGGCCCCTGAGGTTTGGGGTTTTCTAGACTGCGATACCTCGATTTACACATGCAGTGCTGATATATGGTCCCTCGGTTGCCTAATACATACAATGATCACAGGACGACCGCCATTCCCGAAGACAAAATCTCTTATAAATTATATCCAACACCGAATACCGTTTCCTGGAAAAGAATTGATAGAGAAGGAAATAAGCTTAGGTGCGATAAGGTTTATTAAAAACTTGGTAATGCCGCAGCCAAAAGATAGATTGAACGCGGAGGAAGCGCTTAAAGACCAGTGGTTCATTGTAGAAGAAGAAGAAAGTGGGGGATTGGCAAGAGAAATTGAGCGGTGGGCGGGGGAAATCGAGGGAGTGAAAGAAGAGAGGGTGGCGCTCCGAAATAATGGCATAGAACAGGAAAAAGTAGAACAGAATGAGTGGCAGAGGGGTTGGAAATGGGAGGGAAAGGAGGGGAAGTGTGAATCAGGTGGTAAAGGTGTTCCCGCTGGATTAACGTATTGTCTCCAAGTCAGATAACACCTTATATTGACAAGACTAATGGTGAATCTATAGAAACCATCCTCAGCTTGATAGATCTAATGACGAGGAGGCGAGTGAATGTGAAGTTATATGGGATGAGAACTGGAAATCACATCCACTGGTATATTCGGGTTCTGGTGAGGGTTCTAGTATTATATCATATTAAGAGAAATAATAACATATTCAAAGACTCAAGAAGCACGAGGGAATCTCCGACCGTAGGACAAAGGTATGTGTATGGGCAAATCCCCGAAATGAAAAGATATGAAATTTATATGCAATACTTGGTATCAGCCAAGATAGTGGTTGGAAGAGATACACATACGAGATGCATGTCCATGGAGACGATATGAATGAGCACAAAGAATCTGCTTGGCCGCAGAGCAACCGCAATCTACAACCAACAGTCGAAGATGTCCCAGATGAAGAAGAAGAGTCCCTTAGGAATCAACCCCCTAACTACCTTCCTGGCAGACAAGATAACGCTTGGGATGAACCGCCACCAGTCATCATCCACCCCCACTCACCCCCACCACCCCTTCCCCACAACAAGGATCCCCCGGAGGTCTATAGCCACAATATCCATAGAGGATCCTTTCAACCCTTTCAGTCAAGGGACCAACCTGGTAATAACTTCCTTGTTGTGGAGCATAATGATATTCCTCGGCCAAAGAGCCAGCCTGTAAACCCAACGGAACCGCAATATCAAAGCTATAGACCTCAATTTTCAGACCCCGGCTATGATGATAATGAAACCCATTCTGGAGAACTAAACGCTCGGCCAGGTTATTGGGAGAGTCTTGCAACAGAGAGAAGGCTTCTTTCGGCAATAAAAATTAAAATGTCATCGTGCACAGATCCAGAATATAAGGAAACGCGAAAAACACTACACGAAGCTGTCACGGAAGGCGACCATGATATGGTTTCAATTTTACTTGATGAGGGAGTAGATGTTGAAGCGATAAGCGATGATGGGTTCACACCACTGCACATGGCGGTTATTTCGGGGCAAGAGTGGATAGTAGTGCTGCTATTGGATGCTGGCGCAGATATCGACGCAGAAACCTCTAACGGGGAGAAACCACTGCACCTGGCAATAAAAAAAAACGATAAGGTGATGACGGGAGTTCTGCTAGATAGTGGCGCGGGTGTTCATGGAAGGTATTCAGATGGATCAACAATATTACATGGAGCAGTTTGGGCAGGGAAGGCTTGGGCAGTTGAAATGTTGCTGGATTTTGGCGCCAAGGTTAACGCGCAAACTACACTTGGAGACACAGCACTAAGTTTTGCAATGAGGCATCAGAACTTTACCGTGGCGAGAATTCTGCTGGATCACGGGGCAAATATCAATATCATGAGTAGGGACGGATATACACTACTATTCGATGCTATCCGTGCTGGCTCCAGTGCAGCAATAAGGTTTCTTTTAGCAGAAGGCGCAGATTTTACAATAGCAGCGCATAATGGCGACACAGCACTGCACATTGCAGCTAAAGAGGGTTTAGATAACGCCGTGCTTTTATTGTTAGAGTTTGGGGATAACGTTAGGAAAGCATCTCCCAGTGGAGTCACACCTCTACATTTGGCTGCCTGGATGGGAGATTGGAGAATGATTAAATTGCTTCTCCAGTATGGAGCAGACCCTACAGCAAAAGATTGTAATGGCTGGACACCTCATTACCTACAAACGGTTAGAAAGGGCGAAGATGTAACGATTAGGGATGTACGTGAAGATTTAAAAGATGTAAGACCAGGAGTATACAGGAAGAAGCCAGAACATTGAGTGAACAGATGAATGATTACTTACAGAAAGAGCAGTATTGAGGTATGTAGAACCTACCCGCCATGGTCATGTTATAAAAAGTAACATCTCCACCTGATATAGCATAGGCATCGTTCACAAATCTCAAACCTATGCGGCTGGCCACATCCAGCTCGTGAATGGGCTGCAAGAGAAGAATTGTTGTGTGTTGACTCCGTTCATTTAATGTTATAAGAGACTAAGAAAAAGAGCGCTGCCATTTCAAGGCTTGCTTTTTTTTTTTTTTTTTGCAAGGTAAGAGTAACGAGAATGTTTTTATATATGGGATGTGGAATGCAAAGTTCTGAATGTATATAAGCTGTACAAAGGGAGTAACATTAAGCCATCACGGGCCCAATTTGGGGGGAACTAACAGTGTGCTTAGAAAGTACATGTATATAGTATGGATATTAATTTATTCAATCGACAAATTTTTCGCGGTAAAGGCAACATCTACGCCTCCAAACTTAACATTTCCCCCATCAATCTCCTCTGATAGGCATCTACAATTCCTTTGATCCTAACTATCACACTCGCAGCCAAAATCCTTCCCTTCTCCTCCTCGCCCAACTGTCCACTTTCCATGATTCCGGAAACCCACTCTTGTGTTTCCAGAAGTTCTTTTGCGTGTTCATCTGCTAGCCTACGGCCATTATCATTCGACGTGTTAACTTCTAGTAGTGTAAGAAGTGCAAAGAGCACAGCCTCTTGGACACTACTGTCATTTGAGGTGGGGAAATTATGGTTTCGCAAAGAAAACAAAAGATCCCACAACTCAGAGGTCATCTGCGGAAGCGCAACAGCAGAGGAGCCGGTTGCATGGAGTATTATAGAGAGTGTTTTGAGAAATAGAGTCAATAGGAATGGCTCAAAGTGGATTCCGCGACCACCACTATAATTATGTCAGAATGTATCGTTACAAAAGATAGAATATAAACTTACAAATCCTTCAATGCACCCCACCACCTCCCCGTCAAGGGAAAAAAAAACGCTTCGGCCACCACCTTCCCAAGTTTATTCTCCGCTGGCTTCACTCGGCGCTTCTCTACTTCAATTCGACTACTAAATGTTCGAACCTTGAGTATGTTCGGGCCGGTCACCTTATCTGCCGCCTCCGCTGCCATGGGGGAAATCATCTTCTTCTCCATACCACCAGTAATCCTGTCTAATGGACTAATTTTTCCTTTAATCCACTGATTATGCATTAATCCAGGTAGCATCTTCGACGGGAATAACTCTGCCGATTTCCCTTTAGCACTTTCCACACTCAGTGGTAAGTCTCCGTCATCACAGCCCGCCAGCTCCCTAGCCCCCATACCGATAGCAGATGCCATTGCCGCGCGCTGTCCGAGAGAGTAGTCGCCTTCAAAGAATCCGCGGGCGAGCAGTCCACCAACTAAGACGGGCGAGGAGACTACGAGTGCAATGAGCGCCTGCATTCGCATCTCTTGGAAGTTTTCCATCTCGAATTTATCGTTTAGGCCAGTTAAAAGGCTTGCAAGTTCTGAAGAATGATCAGAAAGCTCCTTTCCAAAGTTGGCTTTGCGTCGAATCAATGCGGCAGAAGATTGAAGGGCGAGGAGCTGGCGGTCGTAGGAGTCTGTGGATCTCAGGTAAAGGAGGAGGTCACGGATGTAACTAAAGACGAATGAGATATCATGATTGGAAGTAAGCGTGGGAGGGTTTGATATACTTACATTGGCGCCATATCCTTTTTGCGATTGATCAATGTTGGGTCTTCATCGGAGTCTTCGGCATCTGAGTCAGGTTTTGGGTACGGTTGGAACTCGTCGTCCTCTTCCTCCTCTTCACTTTCGAGCTCCTCAACCACCATCACCTTGCTCTGTATTTTCGACTTTATCTCCGCGTTTTGCTTTTTTTTCCTCACAACAATTTCCCCTCCTTGCACCAACCTGATAACTTCGCCAGCATCACTGATAGTATCTTGAATCCCAACAATGCTTTTCCACCACCTCGCCTCCTCACTTGCAGTCTCTGTCACTCCAAAATCCATGGGCTTCCCATCTTTATCCGTTAATCCTGACAGTGATTCCCCAACTATCATTCCCAAGAACCTAGCGCGAATAGATGATGCAGCTAGTCGGTTCGATACTCCATTCAGAAATGGTGAAGAGCGAGCGAGACGGTGTAGGTATTGAGGGAGTTGACGATGCGCATATCCAGAAAGGAGAAGGAGTAACTGGACATTTACTGGGTTGACATGAAAATAAGTATATTTCTTAATAATAAATAACGAGTTATAGAGATGGGGGTAAAAAGGGAAATACACCTTCTTGCCTCATGATCGGTGTGTGCTTAATCCAAAGACTATCTCCAAAGATTATCATACTTTTTTCCAGCAGGCCCTTAAGAACATCCTGATCCTCATTCAATAATGCGATCAGTGCTCTCCTTATACCTATTGGTTCTCCTACTCCGCCGCCATTGCTGGAAACCAACCAATCTACTACTAGATCACGGTAGGTTGTGTCACTACCTAATATGATATTAAGAAGAGCTGCAACTTGTGAGACCACATGTGCGTCGGACTTCCACCATTGAGCATCGAAGGTGTCTGGACCGGTCGGATTTTCGGAAGGGTCTTCGAAGCTCCGGAAAAGTTGAGGATTGAAAAGGTGTTTTTTTGAGAGAATACGTAAAAGAGAAGATAGATATGTGCGTTTTTCGTGAGATAGAAGCTTAGAAAGAAGTCGGTGAAGCTTAGGGAGGGTATTGAGGGTAATATGGTAGTACGTTAGGGATTCCACTAGGTCATCTACGCTAATTGTTAGTATAAACCATCATCATACCAATATTTAAAAAATGGAGGTTACGTACCCGAATAGCCTAAACTAAAGCCTCTCCCCAGTAATACGGCCAAGGCCTTCCACTCTTCCTCATCCTCCTCATTATCAATTTTTGTAGTGGCTCTAGATATCTCCCTACCTAGCCACGTTGTATATAGCTTCCCATCCCCTACCCATCTCTCCTTACCTCCCTTACCAAGCATATTCTCTCCTTCTCCTGCGACAGATAGTAGCTTCCCTCCTGCAGCCAATGTAACAAATTCCTTCCATATAGCCCTTCTCTTTCCATCTCCTCCAACGCCACCAGATACCCATATTCCATGCACAATCCCGTTTTGGGCTAGAATACCCTGTAGTAGATCTAAGAGCTCCTCGATTTGTCCCTTCGTGCCTGGATGTGAATCGGTAGATTTAATGAGGAATCTTAGACGTAAAATGATACCACCCAGGCCTGTAATAGATCGAAGACATGATATTAACTTTGTACGTCCAGATTTTGAGATAATGCTCCAGAAATCTGGGACAGTTAGTTCGAGAAGTGCTTTCACTACCTGCGAAGCTTTGGGTGAGGGCGTGCTGATATCAAAAGAATTTGTGTCAGTACTAGGAACTAGTATGTCAAGAACCTGTGTGAGAGTTTCGGAGGAAGGTTTTGAACGCAGGGTGGTCAGGACATCGTCAAGTGTTGATAGCGAAGCCGGAGAAGGAACAGCCGTTAACTGTGGTGGGGCGCTTTGAGAAGGTTTAAAGATTGCCATGAGGGGCTCATCTCGGGGGGTTGAGGTTGTTCGCATAGGTATGAGAAGCCCTTCCATGATGAACACTTCAATACGATGCTAGTGATTTGGTTGTAGTGTTCATAAGTAGAGTCTATGTTTAATATTTCGTTCGAGATGTTAATCGTCTGCAGGTTGCAGAGCCTCATTTCTGCAGCCCTAAACCTACCACAATTTTAAAAAGCAAGATATCTACCCTCTATTTCATGACGTTTCCGGACTGGACTGGGTCTGTATACCACCAAAATATAGTTGCTATGCACGATTTACGCCCATATGCAGACCCAGTCCAGTCCGGAAACGTCATGAAATAGAGAGTACATGTGTGTCATGCAGGTGAGACAGAAAGGGATTTCGAAGGTATGCAGTTTTCAGTATCACGTTCAAGGTTCTCTGCTCGTAGGCTTTGGCACAATCTACGCTGATAATAGATATGATAATCTCTAGACATCCCAGCAACTCGAAGAAGCCGAGGTTTAATCACTGATACAAGGTAGAGTATACTATACTATATGTAGGTACGTACATGTGTACCATCCATAAGTTGAATTAGTAGTACCGGGTATATGTGTATATGTAGGTACATCATGTATGACCACCAGCACTGTGGAAGTACGTGTATCTACTACTCGTAATTTCGTAGGTGCCTACATTGTACGAGTCGTTTATCAACAGCCAATGATCAACGCCATCGATCTGCTCCGACCGTGTCACAGTTGACAAAACAGATATCCGAGATTTCATTGGCTATATATATGAGCATAGAGATATATCAAAAATATAGACCCAAACAGACTTAGACTGAAAACGAACCCCACAACCAAGACTCGAACCCCGGGGTAAGCTTCCTCATTTTTTACCCTTTCCCTTAATTCCTTGGCTGACCTTTCCTTTCTGGTCACAGGACAATTTGCGTTGCAACTTGCATCCACGGTGCGTGCGGCCTACGGTTTCCCGAGTGCCAGCATGTGACGATGTCCCCTCCGCGTGTGCCAATACATCATCCCTCGGGTCTCGGTTCTCAGCCGTGAAAGAAGCAGTTAAAAATCAAATAAATAAATACCATATGATAGCCCAATGCCCATGCACCCCACACCCAAAGTTCCACGCTTCCCACATATCCTCAAAGGGTTCCGGAAGCTCAACACAACATCAGTATAACTTTTTTTGCAAAACATAAAAATCACTCTCACCACTAGTAACAGCAAAGGAACGAAATGTACAACGATCCATGTCTCGAGAAGGCGCGGAATAGCATCGAGAAACCTCCCCCAGGGGTTCCTCAAGGTGTTATCCTTCCTGGCTCTGAAAAAGATGGAAGGACTGGTGTATATCGCCACTGGAGAGCTGCTGAGGGAGATCTATTGAAAACAATCGATCCTGAGGTAAGAATCTGAATGGCCATCTAATTGAGCCCCTTGATCCTCTGTTGGAAACCCTTTTTCCAGTCGTATGCCACCTAAATGAAACTCGGCGAATCAAAGCTTTCCACCATACTTGGTGAACAATTTCTCACATTTTCTAGATTACAACCATGTTCGAAGCTTTCGAGGCAGCTAGCAGAAAATGGCCAGACAATAAATGTTTAGGATGGCGTGAGCAGGATAAGAAGACAGGTATTTGGGGACCGTATCTGTGGATGGATTATCAGACTGTCCAGAAGCGACGTACGGACTTTGGCGCTGGTTTGGTTCATTTGCACCAGTCAATGGTAAGTCATCACTTGTTACACCAAGCTAAACTATGGTTTTGTAGGACCTGTAGAAACACCAAGCTAACAAAGCACATCAGGGCCTTACAATAGATAAATACGGTGTTGGCATATGGTCTGCCAATCGCCCAGAGTGGCAGATTACAGATCTAGCAGCAATGTCACAGTCACTCTACACTGTGAGCATTTACGATACTCTAGGCCCTTCAGCTACTGAGTATATTATCAATCATTCTGAGCTTAACTGCGTAGTCGCATCTCTAAACCATATTCCCACCTTACTCTCTCTAAAAGAACGACTTCCTACACTCAAATTTATAATTTCCATGGACCCCCTCGAAGACGGCGAACCAGCAGGAAACACAAAGAAAGCCCTTCTTGGGGCGTGGGCTGCAAAGGAAGGTGTACAGCTATACTCTATTTACGACGTTGAACTCCTTGGCCAACAACATCCCAAATCATTTGCACCCCCGAGTCCTGATGATGCAATTACAATCAACTACACCTCGGGGACCACGGGTTTCCCTAAGGGTGTACTGCTAACTCACATGAATGCTGTCTGTGCTGCTTCATGTGCGCACCTATCGCCCATGTACCAAATGCCCGGCGATTTCTCCCTCTCTTATCTTCCGCTTGCACATATATATGCCCGAGTAACGGAACATGCACAATTATGGTCTGGCTGTGCAATCGGCTACTGGCATGGTAACATTCTCGAGCTCACTGATGATCTGAAAGCACTCCGACCCAATACCTTCATCTCTGTCCCTCGTCTCTATAATCGCTTTAACAGCGCCATCAAATCCCTAACTATCGAACAAGGTGGTGTTAAAGGTGCACTGTCCCGAAAAGCAGTAGACACAAAACTTGCAAATCTTAAATCGTGTGGCTCAAACAAACATGGCCTCTATGATCGTCTCTGGGGTAACAAAGTCCGTACTGGAATCGGTTTTGACCGTCTTCGTGCTTGCGTGAGCGGAAGTGCTCCTATCGCGCCATCTGTTATATCGTTTCTCCGGATCGTTTTCTCGAATAATTTCATTGAAGGCTATGGTCTCACTGAAACCTATGCAGTCACTCTTGGCCAGCTTGCACAAGACAACAGCGCCGGCAATGTTGGCCCTCCTACATTCGCCTCCGAATGTGTTCTCCGTGATGTTCCCGAAATGGGTTACACCTCAAAAGATAAACCTTACCCCCGGGGAGAGCTCCTTACTCGCGGTCCGATGGTCTTCAAAGGATATTACAAAGCACCTGATAAGACTGCCGAGGTCCTAGATGCAGATGGCTGGTTTGCAACCGGCGATATTTGCAAAGTTGATGAATTAGGCAGATTTAGCATCATCGATCGTGTGAAGAACCTCCTCAAGTTAGCACAGGGCGAATATGTTTCTCCGGAAAGAGTCGAAAACGCCTACTTGGGCAGCATGAATATTTTCCAACAAGCCTATGTCCATGGTGACCCATTCCAGCCATTCCTCGTGGCAGTCATGGGCGTCGACCGTGAAAATTTCTCAACATTTGCCGGAAAGGTCCTTAAGAAGACGATAGCGCCCCTGGATACAGAGGCTGTCACTGCTGCATGTGGAGATATCGTAGTTCGCAAGGCTGTCCTAAAGGAGATGGACAAAATCATTAAGAAGAATAAGATGACAGGTTTCGAGAGGGTGCGGAATGTACATCTCTGCTTGGACCCTTTCACTATTGAGAATGATTTGTTGACGCCTACGTAAGTTTTTACTCATTACCTGTGTATAGTGCGACTGATAGCTGATGACGCTCATTTTGGATAGTTTAAAACTCAAACGCCCGCCAACTGCCAAGGTATTCAAGGAACAAATCGATGCTTTGTACCAAGAAGCATTGGCAGAGGAACCGAAGAAATCAAAGCTGTAAACAAAATATAGGCATCCAATTCCACGTACTTTCTTTTTTCCCCTTTCCGAGTCATCAAAGGGATGTGAGATACCTTAGGTGGATGTATCTTATGTGGTAGTTGTAGATAGATTGAATTATATCCGAAACTCTAAAGCATCAATCGAATCACAATTTGGCAAAAGATGTAAATGATTTTTGAGATGAGATCCATTTATATTAGAAAACTGCCCGAGAAACCTCTATATTAAGAAGCGAGGAAAGAAACAAACAAGACAATAAGGGAAAGGGCTGTAATGTCGTTCTACTTCTTCTTGCCGGTTGCCTTCTTCTTAGGTGTCTTCTTTCTAGGCTCTGTCTTGCTCGGTTCGGTCTTGCTCGGTTCCGGTTTGCCCGGTTCCGTCTTGCCCGGTTCCGTCTTGCCCGGTTCAGTCTTGACAGGCTCTGTCTTACTAGGTTCCGTCTTGATAGCTGCCGTCTTGATAGGAGCCTTGTTCTTGATGCTCGGGACCGGGAAAGAGGGATGATATTTGGACCTTTCGATTTCAACCTCCAAATATTCTTGAGTTGCGCCCCCAGCAGACTTCAGCGCCTTTGTAATCTGAGCCACTGCAACACTGAGACCAATACAGGATCGAAGCATCTCGCGGTTGTTCTAGTCGAATATATTATTAGCATTGCGAGTCTGGGTCGCTGGGGGGTTGCACCTACGATCTTGAAAGCGTCTTCGCATAGTACTGTGCGGGAAGTCTCCGCATCGAGTTTTCCCAGCTGGTCAAAGTCTTTGCGCGCTTGAGCAATCGACCCCGACGCGAGTTCAAGGAGCTCCAATGTCTACGAAAAACGCTTAGTTTTGGTCTGGTGAATAAGGCATATATGTAAGATCCACACTTACTTCAACTTGTGGGTTATCTACTAAAGTCGCGAATATATCATATGGGACGACTTCGGGGCAACCTATAGTGAAAAACGGCTTCATCCTTAATTCATAGCGGAGATGATCAGAACTATATGGCTGAGGTGGTTTTCTAAGCAAAGTGAGCCTTGACAAGGCAACATAGACCTAAGCTATGTTAGCTATCGTATTTTGCGTTAGGGGATTGTGTATGTACATTGACCATGGCTCCAGCGAGCTCTTGTATGGCCGATCCTTCAAGTAGATAGTAATTCAACAACGACAAGGATTTTTGTTGCTGTGTATTTGCTGAAGACCCCTTTTTCTTTTTGTTTTTCGAGACTACCTTAGTGTTGAGGGCTGCAAATTGTCGAATCCGCTCAAGATGTCCAATCTTGGTACGGACGTAGATTTGCAAATACCAAAACATGTCTGCATATTCATGCGGTTGGTATACCTCGAGCTCGAACCCGAGAAGAATGATCCATTCCATCTGGCGCAATTTGTAAAGGTAGACCCACGAAGATAACGGAAATGAGTAGCTAGGAGAACCATTTGGGGTTTTTTGTGGCTCTTCTTGCGTAAGTTCACGAAGCTCCAAATCTATTTCTTCACACTCAACTTGTAAAGAATCCCAATCTAATATGGCGTGGCATAGGTTTCTTCGTAAACGGGACCTATTCTGGCAAATATTTCGGAAAAGATCAAGGTACGAACGTCCCGCACGTTCTATGAACCAATTGGTTCTTTTTACGATGTTAAATCTCGGGTCCTGTGGCGCCTCAACCTCTTCATTCCGTGGGTCCAGTAGTAAATCTACAGGATTAGTCAATTCCTTCACATCGTCAAAAAGGAGTTGTTTTATCGGCATTGTCCCCAGGATTTTCATCTCTTTGAAGAATAGAGACTGTAGAAGAGAGCGGACATATGGTGAAGGTGACGGTTTTCGAGCCATGAAGGTCAAGAAATAGTTCTAGCGACTAGAGGTTAATATATATATATAAGGGTTAGATATTCACTTACGACTAGGTTAGTCGAGCCCTTGTATTTCAAAATTTTCAATACATCCTTCCCTTCAATGCACAATTTTTTCAAACTAGAAGTGGCATCCTGAAAGGAAATTTCAACCATTGGCCTCGGTGGCACCTGGCTTGCCAACTTTCTTTGTACAGACGTGCTAAATGCTTCCGAGACCGGCTTCCCCAGCGGGTAAGATCTCTCAACTTTTACTAGAAGCTCAAGGGAAGAATCCCATTCAGAAGGTGCTCCAGAAACCCATTCTTCAATCTCACGGGAAAGGTCGCGAAAAAAGGCTTTCCGGTGCAATAAACGGCACTCTAATGCCTCGAAGATCTCGTCTGTATATGAGTTCTTGGTAGCTTCCAACCACTGTAGCGCAGAATCCAGGATGTTCAAAATTTCATTTGATTCCACAGAGTCGAGCAGAGATACGTTGTATGTTTGTGTAACAAAATCTTCTTCCTAAACTTTTGTCAACGTGTGCTGTTTGAGGGAACTCTGCTATCTCACGAACTTCATATATATGCTCCATCTGTATCTGTTGGTTGACGCAGTAGCAACATTTGATAAGAGCCAGGCAATATGGTCTTAGCACATTTTCTAGTAATTGCCGCTCTTTGGAGTCTGTATCTCCTTCTATTCCAGTAAAGCTAGCAAAGGTTGCTTGTGCAAGTGTTTCCGGGCCCGATGAAAGGAGTCTATCAATATACAGACAAGTGAAAACTGTCTGTGAGAGAGCGCTTCCATTGTGCCACGCCATCTACCCCCAAAAATGAGCTCCCAGTCATATAAAATTCTTGTTTATGGAGTTACTGCTTGCCTCGTAGGACAGTAACTGGTCCATTATTCCAATAACTTCTTCCGGTAGCCTTGGCTTTAAAGCATTGAAGGATTCATACTCCGCTTCAAGCATACCGCTGTCCATCTTTGGGTCCATAATCTTCACCATACACGCAAATGTGATTAGCAAGCCCATCCTGCGCTCGCCAAGGAAACGCAGGTTACTCTAATAAACACATACCTCTAAGGCACCAACTGCCTGTAGCAGGGTGAAATATGGGTCTTTGACGAGCTGGCCAACATTGAGTTCTATAACCGCAGCGTAAGTCTAGAAACATGACACTAATGGGATGAGCGAGAAAACGGACTTGCCGATGCTTCAAAGAACTCGGCAGTGATGTCGCGGAACGAATCGGTCGATAGTGGTGAGTTTGGATGCATTGCGGGGATGCTATCATTCTTCATGTTGTGCTGAACGGGACCTTTGGCGGGGTCAGTCACATCAACAATGGGTCCTCAAAGCAGCATACCATCGCGAATTCCATCCACTCCGGTGTTTGTCATATCTTAAGTGAGTTGATGAAATGAATATCACGCTGTGAGCTTGCGGGAGTCTCCGATTGGTAGTGACAAGAAGCCTCAGTCCCGAAGATTTGTCACAAGGCGGGATTGACTTGAGACCACGGATTCAAATGTCAAATTGACTACAGAGCCATACAACCCGGGAGAGACAAAAATCAATTCTACGAATAACACACCCACGTCTACGATGATCAACCCGCCTCTGAATTTTCTACATTCATTTACAGTGACGATGGTATATTCCTTTAGACCCAACCTTATATCCCTTTTATTGGCCTTGAGTAGAGAGTTGTTTCATTTCACCTTGCTTGCCGTTCTGATATTGATCTTACGTTAGTGCCTTGGAAGGTTTGAAGGGCGAGTATTATAGACGAACCTCCCACTTCGCGAATTTGAGTTCCATTTGTCCACGGCGCTCGGCAGCAAGACGAGGCTGGTCCTTCAAGGACCTCCGCACGACTCTGGCAGCGATTGCCAGGTACTTGTTGTAGCTGATTATCTCTATGTTAGCGAGCAGACCCGAGTATATGGGTATTGGAATACCTACGTAAGACCAGCAGTTTTCCACGCAGCAACCATTGTGATAGGTAATCTGTTTAAAGTGAATTGAATTTGTTGATAGAGTTGTCGGATATGCCGTTTGGAGACTCTGATGGGGTTTCGAGAAACTGTCGACAGCCAAGTGTGTCCCCTAACCCTGTTCTGAAAATAAATTATGTAATGTAATTTACCCGGCTGCCCGATTTGCACCTCGGTGGAATCACCATGGCTCCGGGTACTGATTAAATATGGGAAGAGTCCCTGTTTCTACCCTACTGCAGTCAAAACTGGGCAACGACGAATCTGGGGCAACGACGGATCTGGGACAACGACGAAAATGTTCGTCTTGTCGTTGCCCCCAAGGCGACTGTAGTGGTCGTGTTCACAAACGCTGTGAAATTACTTGTACAATAATTCTCTCGCTGTAGAGTAGATGTATGTGCAAATAATGAATGTTGCAAACGATTAAAAGCCTCTATTAAACGATACGCCATATCTTGATCTAGATATTGATTCTAATTCCGGGTATGGCTAATCTCCCCCCCAGAAATTTTTGACACAAGCTTAAGGTATACTCCTACTCTCAAATCATAATTTGCAAGCACTCATCCAAGTAACGTGGATTCAATCAAACGGATGTTGATTCCCTCCTTTGAAATTTATTGCAATTGGGGTTCTCATTAAATATGTATATAGTAACCAGCATAAAGCGTTCGTTGGTGGAATTAATATATGCCGGCCTAATTAAAATCATATGGATGTAACTTTCATCCCGATGTAGGGTTCCATCTGAGTGCCCTCTAGTCGGGTAGGGGCAGCCGTCTCAGAGGGATCCAGATCTAGAGGGTATCTAAATAACTACATGTAGATGCGTAGTACCTACTTGTATGTACAG
This sequence comes from Morchella sp. 2018-W38C, assembly GCA_024713705.1. Classification (NCBI taxonomy): domain Eukaryota; kingdom Fungi; phylum Ascomycota; class Pezizomycetes; order Pezizales; family Morchellaceae; genus Morchella; species Morchella sp. 2018-W38C. Next base: position 495,112 of record JAMJEX010000006.1, on the reverse strand, counting down.
CGGTACATGTACTATCTACCGATAGATGTATAAGAATAAGAGGTATATTTTATTCGGTGAAATTTTGGAAGACAACGCCAGCATATATGAATCAAAATGTGAAGCTACTATTGAGCCCAGCACGTCACTGCGGTACTAAGTCAGGGCCTTGAGTGTTTCTCGGGAAAGCACTTATGCTTAAACACTCTTAGAATATTAATACCGGCTTAAGGTAGTAGATCTTCACCTCTATAATACCAGACTATATGGCTCTGCATCTAGATGACCTTACATCTATATACTTATGACCTTGGAATTTAAGCCATAAGTGGGTGCGTGCTTAGAAAGTAATCAAATGTTCGAGTGATAGTTTGATGAAATTTGATGTAACTATCCTTGAAGACTTTCTCCCAAATCCATTACCAAACTACAACTCGTCCTCCTCCTCATCAAAGTCATCGATCTCCTTATCTGGTGTAAATAGGATAGCCCCGCCCCTACCACCACCTTCGCGTTGTGCATCCAAATACGGCAACACAACCTCATCTCTAGCTCTTTTCTGCCTTTCTGTGAGTCCCAACTCAAAGGTTGTCCTCATCCCGTCCTCTTCATCATGGTCATGATCCACGTTTCTCACCTGTTCCGATAATCTCCATCCCGGATGGTCCTCGAGCAATACAATTCTCTCCTTTTCCCTGACCCCATTATCTGCAACATCCAGGGGAAGGTAAAACATTTCGCTAACCCCTCTACCACTCCTCCTCCTATACTCCATTTCTAATACTACGCCCTCGGTACTATTGCTACCTAACCCTATTACTACGCCCTCGGTCCCCTCATCTAGCCCCCACACCGGTGCAGGTAATGATCGGTCTTTGTGCTGTTTCCTCAAGAGGGCATGATGAATCGAATGAACCGTTACCAATGTCGTGGACAAGTATTTCAACAGTGTTAAAGCCTCGGGCGCAGTCTCTGGGTATGATTTTTGTGTGGGAAGTGGAACATCGAGATGGTACGTGGAAAGAAGAGTAGTTGTCGGTGTGAGGAGAGACGAAAGAAACAAACAAAGGGAGGATGGCGAGGATGAAGCAAGAGGGTTGAGAGAGTCAATAATTAGGAGTGTTTCTATTATGCTCGATTAGTTCTATTGACTGAGAGATGAGTTAGAATTGTCTTACTGGCACCGGCCGGGATTGCAGCTGTGATTTCTCTCTGGAGTACCGGGATTGTCTTTCCACGGGCCTTGATGAACTTGCCGATACCAGGCGGACAGCGAAGTGTTTCGAATGCTACGAACACGATCTCACATTTCGCCAACTGAAGTTTTTAGCTATAGATCTTCCAAGGTCCGATGAGGAAAATCTCACCAAGCCACGTCTAACAAACTCCCTTACTACCGGTTTCGCGCTCTGGGACAAAGAGTCGAGCAACAATGTAAATGGCGACACATTATCGCGTAGATTCAAAAGTCGTGATATCAGTAGTAGGTTATGTATACGCCGGTGGGCTATAGACTGTGGAGGCGCCATCTTTATATTAGATTTTCTAGAGGTTGGATCCGGCAGTGGGGTCGGTAAGATTGCGGTGAACCCTTGCTTTTTTTTTGACCGATGATGTATGCCAAGGATGTCGACATGCAACCTTAAATTTTCTAGTGTGGATACTGAAAGTTTAGTTCAAGTACAGTAGAGCGTATTTGACAACTGTCGATTCCGGCTTCAATAGCGGTTTGCCGAACCGTCAATTTTGATTGATGAGGGTATCGGCACAGGGTACCGGAACTCTATCAATGCGCAAAGGGCCTTATATGTCTCGATCTCGTCACCACTAATAATGGTCGAGATCTACTAAATAATTTAAGTATAATGTCAATTTTGCGACCTGCAACTGTCAAAGCCGAACTGTCAATTGTCGAAATCGACAGTTGTCAAATACGCTCTAGTACCGTAGTGATATAGATCAGGTCGGGGGTTATCTACATGTAGCTACTCTATGTCATAAGTGGGAAAATCGAAGAGCATCTAGTCCAGAAAAACCGTCAAATTGAAGCTCTCTCTGTTTCATCAACACCATATCAAATCATTTATACTCTTGTACAACATCTTCTTACACAATTTCTCCACCACCACTAGTACTCAGTACCAAAATAACCAGAAAAGTGTAATTGCAAAGGAAAAGGTATTCAAACGCCGGCAAGCACGCCCATGAAACTGCAACCAGAAAACAAAACGAGAGAAATGGAAACATTCTTAACGATAATGGGGAAGGATGTTGGGAAGGCAAATTAGTTAAGGGTTCTCTTTTCTTCCTTTCTGGGCTGTCTAACCTCCTGATAAAAGAGAGTGAAGTAACAGAAATACGAGGAATAGCTATAGTTATACATTGAAACACCTACATCCCATCTTATCTGCCTGCAAAAAAGAAAGGTGATCAAAAGTTTCCATTCCCGTTACCATTCCCAACTGTGTTTCCGTTCTCGTTTGATGAGGAAGTTATGCCCTGCATTTGGTCTTGATAGCTTGCGACAGCTCTCCATCGATCTGTCCCGGCAGCATTTGGAATTTGCACTGGGCTTCCCGAGAGTGAGCCTAGAGAAGCAAGGTACTCCCTGAGGGATTTGATATCCTCTGAGATAGCAGCGGCGCTTTCTGTGTGTAGGGCAAGACGCTCGGAAGCGGAGACTGTCCAGTCTTTGATATCGTTTATCCTCTTATGATATGCAGCGATATGATCAGTTAATCCCTTTTCAACACCGTCAACTCGTGTTCGCAAGGTATCAATAACTGCAATAGCAGAGGTGAGAGAGGGGCTCGGCCCTTCGGATGAGTCGGATTTGAGGGCCCCGTTAGAAGGGCCGTCTTGAGCAGAAGCAGCGTCTAGGACAGAGTGAGGGGATAAGTTGGCATTGATATTTCGTTGCTCTGTTAACTGCTTCAACCGTTCGCCAAGGATTCGGAGTGCGTCTTTCATCGTTTTCACTTCGCTACAAACGCTACTGAGCTGATGTGTTTGGCTGAATATCATGGGGTTGATCTTCATAAGTTCTTGAATCACCCGTTCGTAAAAGTCTTTTGTCGTGAAATTTATCACCCTCTGATCAACGTGGCTGATTGCGACTGTGTGACCTTCAAGCTGGCTTTCCACATAGCCTACTCTGTTGCCAACCTCCACCATATTAGTTGCAAGTCGCTGATGTTCTCCACGTAGAGATTTGATCTCTTCGATATGAGCAGCCCTGTTCCTTTCCTGCAGAGAAGTGAGGTTTTTAATTCCATCGCTCCGCGTTTGTTCTAAGGCCTGGAATCTTTCTCCTGTTTCTTGGTTGTTCTTTTCCAAAGTTGTCTCAAGAAGATGGATTGTTTCTGACACTAGCGCGGTGTCTCCCTCAATACCAATACGGACATTATCAATTAAATTATCTTGTTGGCGCATGTGATCTTCCAAGCGCAAGATATCTGATTTTGTTGCGTATTCCTGTAGAGGGAGGGCTCCCTGAATCTGGGAGGCCTGTAATTCTTTGATATCCAGCTTGGAAATCTTCTGTTCGAGACCCTTGATGTCGTTGGCACATTTCGAAGCTGTTTGTGCTAGTTTTTGTTGGGTCTTCCAAAAAACGAAAGAAGAAAAAACTTAGCAAACTTTCATTTGACAAGTCATTGAGATTCTGCCGAATTGAATACGTACTGTTACGAGAGTCTTCTGAATAGTTTCCAGAGTTTCAAAAAGCTTTTTAACCTGCTCGGAGACAGTCCCAATATCGTCACCAGCGTCACCCATTACAACATCCGTACTACCCTTAGCACTTGCAGCCTCCTGCAGTTTCTCTACATCACCTTTTACCTCTGTCAGCAGCGTCATCGCTGTCTTTAATCCCTCCTCTGTCATGACAGCTGTGTGCTTAGTCTGCTCAACTTCTGTCTCAAGTTTCTTCTGAAGCACCTCTATCTTACTTTGCCTCGAGCTCAAAGACCGGAATCGATCGGATTGGCTGTTCTTGTAGTTATGAAACTCGTTATGAAAATTCTGCCTCATCTTCTCATCTTCCTCCTGCTTCTTTTTCATATTCTGTAGTTCATCACGGAGCTGTTGGAACTCGCTCTTCGACGGACCCGAGGGCACCAAGGCTGGTGCCGGCGCGTTTGACTTAACAAACTGCGTGAGCGAACTATTTCCAAGCTCCTTCTGTATCTTTTGAAAGAACGCAATGGCGTTTTCCGTGCCCGTATTTACGGCATGCTCTTTGAACAACTGTCGGCAGAGCTCCTCTAACGGCATGGACTTATGCCTCAGGGCTTCCTGGGCTATATTTAATTCTTTTTTGGCTGCTCTTGCATTACCCTCATAACGTTCTCGCATGACTGGAAAGAGATTGAAGTGTTCGGCATGGTCCCTACATTCCTTATCGGCAGCTTTGAAATTGTTTAGGGCTTCGAGGTACTTGCAATAAGCAAATGATGCTTCCTGGAATATGCTAGGATGAAGATAAACGTGTCAGCAAATAAATTTAGGATAAAATTAGCAATGAGGATCCCGAATCCACTAACCCAGCATATCGTTGTTCTTTTCCACCACTATGAGCCGTAGCAGTAGAATACGACAATGCTGATGGAGGCATCAAAGCAGAAGTAAAGTTGATTGTTGAATTTGTCGTTGTCGGGGTAGCAGCGGCAGATGTTGTAGGAGACGCGGCACGATGAGCACTCCGGGGGGACCCAGCGGGCGAGCGAGATAGCCGATGGCTGTTATTAAGTTCAACCGAGTTGCGCTGTGTTTCACTCCTAGCTCTGTCATCACCCCCCCACGAAACTGGACCTGAACCTGAAATCTGTCGACGAGGTGGGGGACCGCCTTGGGGATCCCCAATCATTCCTCTTTCACGCGGAGAGGGTTCAGCAAACGTCTCCTTCCGCGTGGATGGTGCCCCAGGTTGCCGGCGAGAGTTTGGATCGAGTGGTGGGAGAGGCTCACGCGTGATGCTGCCACGGCGAGAGAGGACTGAAGATTGTTCCCTCGTATAGCTAGACTGCTGCTCGGGCAGCAAGGGAGTGGGCGGCAGCAAAGGGGCGGGGGGCGCGGAGGGGGCAACTGGCGGTGGAGCAGGTGGAGGATGCGGCTCTCTCTCTCTCCCACCGTCTCGATCTCTCTCTCTGCCGTCTCTAACGTCTCTACCGCCTCCCCGGCGCTCGAAGGTGGTCTCGTCTCGATACGGCCCTTCACGATCTCTGTTGTTACGATAGCTTCTTTGGTAGTCACGTTCTCTACCGCCTTGCTGGAAATTTCTAGATGGGTCTCTGCTCCTGTCTCTTCCACCAGTTCTACCCCGCGGGTACATGCTCTGCTGTGGTCGAGCAATGCACTAATTGATTGGATAATAATGGAGGGTATCTGCGTTCGTATCGTGTGGCAGAACTATGTGCGTACGTATGGACGTACGGGCGCAGTGAGTCGCGACGTATAAATGGGTGAGCTGAACGAGTTTGGAGAAAAGGGTAGTGAAGAAATGAGAGGTGCCGCAATTTACAAGATGAAAGGGGTTGAGTGAATGTCCAATCGTTAGAAGTATCGACACGGTACAGTCTTTCCTCTCTCATCTAACTCTACGCAACTAGGAACAATTCGTTTTTTTTCTTCTTCTTCGCCTGGGTAGAGTCGCGGAGCGCGTTGGAAGATTCTCTTTGCGAACCTACGCTTAGCAACCGATACTATCCGTTCTAGGTTGGTATGACATGTATACATGTAGGTACCTATATGTACTTGTACCTACTGTATTTATATGGCCACCATCATCATTAGAATGGCACACGACATTTATTTCAAGGATGTTTGACACCCCATAGAGTGCTACGAGCTTCGCTGCTCACAACCCCCAAAGTTGACTTTAGCATGTGCGTCCTTATCCTTGCATCATGTACTCACTAGTACTCTACGTGCTCTATCAGAAGATCTCACCTTATCTAAAGTAGCTGTCACATTAATCTAATCTAATCACTATGTTTCTTATCAGTCGCATCAATACAGCATCAGAAGCGTACGCAGTAGTGAGGTCATAAATCACGACCCAGCCACCCCCCAGGACAAGTATTATTGTAATCTTGTTTCTTGAAGGGGTTTTGAGCCGTCTATATAAACACTTTGTCTTTTCATTATAGACCCACATCCCTCTGCATAACTAAATAACTCAAGAATTTCGTTCATAAACTATCACTCACATATCGATATCACTCAAAAACGCCAATTATTCAAACCATATAACAATGTCGTATACCAAAAGTCCTCGCGCCAAAAGTCCTCGCGACAGTGGCTTTGGGCTTAATGAGAATTTTGCCCCTCCACCTGGCCCTCCACCTCCAATAATGCCCGAAGGATGGGTCGCACGTTTTGATGAGCGCTACCAACGCTTCTACTATGTCAACACCTACACAAAACAATCACAATGGGAGAAGCCGCCGGGGACTATTGATCCTCCTGCTCCAGGTAGGTCCTAAAAGGCCCTGCCCACAAGAAATTCACTGATCAAAATTTAGGTCCGAGTCTCACTGATTTCGACCGTCCACCCGCCTATAACAGCGAAAATAGCCGCCGCGAAGACCGACCAGTAACCCCAACTCCTCAACAGAAATATGAATCTCTCCTCCCTCCACAGACTCAACAGCAGCAGCAACAGTACCTACAACCTCCTCGGCCCCAGATTTCAACTTCAGGGTCAAGCTCTCCTTCGCGAGGGCTTAGCGGGCGCTTGTCATCGTTTCTAAAATCACATGCTGCCAAGTCGCCCCGACCACAGCAGCAGCAATACTACTATCAGCAGCAGCAGCGCCCGGTATACTATGGCGGTGGAGGACAGAGAAGACCGGGAATGGGCGCCGGTGGTGCGGCAGCGTTAGGTGTAGGTGGCGGTTTGTTAGGAGGTATGTTGTTGGCAGACGCGATGGATAATCATCAATACGATCAAGGCTTTGAGGATGGACAGGATTATGATGGTGGTGACTTTTGTGGTGATATGGATTTTGGGGGAGGCGATTTTTAAGAAAAAAAGATCATGATGGTGGCATGTAAGATATATCATTGTTGGCGTTTTTTTATTCAGGATTTAGGTTCGGCTTCTGGGTACAGGTGAATCATATGTATATAAATGTACATACGATATGCGTATAAAATTAAGCTATGAGGCCATGAATGTCAATAGCTGATGGTATCTGCGCCGACGGTCACCACCATCTCAATATCAAGAATAGCCTAACTAATTGATGAGTTTTTAAAAAAAAGAATAGCCCAACTACAGGCGAAGCACACGAGTGATAACTTGTGAAACTAAGCGCAAAAGCATTTATCAACGTAGCAGCAATCAAACGGATCTGGGGATAGACTCCTAGCCTATTGCTACAACTCAAAAGGACAGGATGTTGCGAAACAAAAATATAATCACTCGTTTGTATTTTAACTTCATAACTAATAAGACGTACAGCCACTCATCAAAAGTGTTCGTGATTCGGATTTAATGTGACATGTCCGGCTCAAGTTATGAATCAAAGTGCCCATTGAAATGTTCAAAACCTCAACACAGCAACAGTCAATGGTGGCCAAAGTCAATATTAGACATTCATGGTATTTTTATTTTCTGTTACTCACTGGATATAATTATATAGATACATTTAGTTCCTCAATTTGACCGTAAAGTCTGGTAAGCCACATTACGCACGGGCTAACTTTGATGAATCGCGAACACTTTTGATGAGTGGCTGTATATCTGAAGACAAGATCTGTAACAAATCATAAAGGGCCCTTTTCTCTTTTCTATTCTTTAGCCGCCAGTATGGATTTACCTATAGTTAAGTATTCAGGCCGGTCAGAACTTGCGAGCAAAGTCTAGTATAGAGATAAAGATTTTATCTGTTAAAATAAGGCCCAAACACCAATTGTTGTTAATATACAGTGAAAATAATATAATGCCCTGAATGATATGTGATTTATACATGGTATTATAATGGGCACCCAGATTTCCCGCTCCGAAGTTGTAACTGTATAGATCTGGAGCCTTACATAGGGTCCCAATGAATCTTTTGAAGTAGCTATGTAATTGTCTTGGATTAGCCGGCGAATCAACAGATATAAAAGATAAATTAGGAGCCCACCGAGAAGCTTTCGAATGGTACTCCTCTCCATTCCCGGCCGCTTTTGCCCTTTCCGCTCAACGTGGTCGAATCACTGTAGAATTGGGGCTCAAAGTCCAGCAGCTCTCCCCACGCTACCAAAAGCCTCCTCCAATAACAGTTGGTCGCGGCAGGACTCAAGTACCTCCTCCAAACCTCCCTACTCCTTGCTGCGATCTCTTCGGCCTTTGCAGGATTCTTCATCAAAAATTCAATCTTCTCCTCCAAATCGCTCCAATCTCTTTTGACCTCTACAAAGTTTTGTAGTGGTCCCTGTGAAATCATGAGTGGGTGATAATGCTGAACCCAGTTCAATTTATGGGCAATGATGACAGAGTGGCAAGCTTGCAGATACTTGAGTCTCCCACTGTAACTGTAACCCTCTACATGTGCCAGGAATTTATAGCGGCAGTGGTCTGCCATCGTCAAAAGGTCGCTCTTAACACTTTCCGGATTTCCCCAATCCACAGTCTTAATGTCGGACCATGGCTTATCCTTCGTGGCATCAAACAGGCCTTTCCTTATATCCAACCCCAAGTCCGCGCCACGCCAAACCAATTTGTCTTCCTTTCCATTAAGTGAATACCTCCCGTCTCTAGGTGATATATATTCCGCATCGACATCGTCAGCTTTGAGGAGAGCCTCAGTAAAAGAGCCAACTTTAGGTTCAGGCCATGACCAGTGACCAAAGTCAGGCATGAGCCAGGTATTATCGGTTTCCCCTCCAATTTCCCGAGCGAACGCCCAGGCAAGGTACCCCCCCTCAAGTTTATCCCCGGTGGCAAGAGCGAACTCGCTGTTAGGAATAGGGTGTGGACTGGTGATTATGGCTTGGTGGAGGGAATGAAGAGTTGCGAGACGGCGGGAATTAATGCCGTCGTTCGCAGTAATGACATAAAGCTACATATTGGATTGGTTAATGGCGTTGACAAGTTAGACGCTCCAGAACAATAATACCTGGCTATCACGAATCATCGCCCTGATATATCCGTAAGAGTCTTCAAACTCGGGTTTCTCTAGCTCATCGAGTCGTACTTTCTGACCTTTTCTTCCCTCTACCATCCTATCAATCTCAACAAACAATCCTGGAAATGCAATTTCACACTGATCATTTGACATGGCTAGATTCTTCACGTTGATATCTGACTGGAGGTGTCTTGATTCACATTGTCCTGAAAATGGGAGTGATGAGCACTCAGAGGATAATGAACTTAAAAGGTATAAGAATAGGAAAAATGCAGCAAGCCAGAATGAAACGACGAGAACACTCGGCCGCGACTGCGAGAATCGAAGGAGACCCAGCATGGTGAAGAACGAGGAATGGCCTGGTTTGTCCTAGGTTGGCGTACAGTGGTGGTCGTTCCTTTCTGTATTGAACACTGGGATAGCTGCCCAGGAACGTAGAAAAGAGAAAAGAAGGGAGCCGGGTCAATTTAGTACCACACGTCTTACCCCCTTCTCCGTCTAGAATCACCTATCTAGTAACTTCGCGGGCCGTCTCGCGGCTAGGACCGAGAGAACCTATAGGGGCTAAGATCAAGGCATTATACAGGGGTCATTTATGGCTTCTCTCGAAAAAGATGTGTAACACGGATATTAATTCTCAGACGGCTGCAACCATCCGTGGTTCTAATCGGTCAACCTACAGCATGTATCGAACACACCTACGCCTCTTCTCGCCACTCCTCGGGCCTGGGGCCTATGTCTACATAGGTTTAGTGAGGCCGACTTTACAAGCCGCTTTGGCTGAACTGCAACTCTTTAATTGACGTCTTTAGCCCTTACTGGGTCTGCAAATGGGTAATAATTGTGGAGACGTTGAGAACTCATTGAGGTGTTGGGCGCCGCAGATGCACAGCAAGCGGCATTTATTATTGGTTTGACACGATCCATCATGCGGGCATCTCAGGCTGTGCCATCTTGTGCCCCAGTCTATCCACGGCTATCAATACTCCTGTCATCACGATATCAGAATCTTCACTTTACCCTTATTCAACTACTTGTTTACCAGCAAAGAACCAGGGATTATTTGTATGAGAGAACAACGCCACCCCATACAAATCATCCTTGCCCTGAGCGACTGCGTTTTCTGGTTCTTTTGCTAGTAAGCAAGTAAATACATTACCCGAGATCGAAAGGCCATACTGTAGAGTATCCACGCTAGCCTCATCTATATGTAGAGTAGTTTCCATGGATCCGGACCCTGGGCCTTATTTTGACAGACCTGGCGTTAGCTTAGCCCTGTCGAAATCCGGGCGCTCCCGCGATCTGTTGAGCAAATTAGTGGCATCTGCAAAAGTCGTTTGTTCAGGTCTGTTGTCTGGGCTGTGGTTGGCTTCTTCCCGCCGGATACCGGTGGAGTGCTTAAGCTTTTGCCGATCCCTTGACCTTACAGATTCTGGTAGAATTAATGTTGGTTTCTTAACCCTTGCTCACTGACAAACCTCTTTTAAGGGCCAATGGGATTAGTGGGTTATGGAAACTCACTTTCGCATTAATACTACCAGAATCTGTATGTACTCGTAACTTCCTGACGTTTTTGGGCCAAGATCCCGATTTTAGATGTATGCAATAGTGGCCCAGTCCAAAAACGCCAGGAAACTACGAGTACACGCTTACCAGCAGAAAATGCAGTTGCTCAAGGCAAGCATAATTTGTATGGAGTGGCGTCGTTCTCTCATACAAACAATCCCGGTTTCCGTCACTTCCATTTTCTGGTTCTTTTGAGGGTACATATGAAAATCCCTGCAACAGGAATCGGGTCGTCCCGCAGATTTGTATGATCTTGTAGATCTACCACGCTGCCCTCGGGGCACAACGTGTTGGTGTTACCCGGAAGATGGTTCTGTTTCACCCCTTCATGACCCGGACAATGAATCTCCAGGCCATCTTGATGTCAGAAACTAATTTTCTTAATCATTGCCAGGAGAAAAGGCGACTGAGTTACGCACGCTCATTTGTAGACCTATTAATACAACAACGGCGCCCCCCGTACGTTGGACCTTTAATTTTCACGGCGTCATCTTCATGCAAAGTCGCGACGATCGAAAGAATGCATACATATATTGGAATGGCAGTCATTGGTTTTGCTAAAAACTGACGGTTGCCCTACACTTTCTATTTGGGGAAGAGCTACGCAAAACGAATTGACTCTACTTTGATTCTACTACAGCGGTTCATGTGAGCGCCTACAACTTATAATGTAGGTATTACTATCACAGTGCTTTTGCCCGAACCAGGCGTACGTAGCTAATAGGCAGCTCTTATTGGATATCCTTTACTTACACACTTACTCAATACCAACCTGTCCAATCTAGTATCACCCTGGTCTCAGTCATGACATATCACTCACCACCGCAAAAGGCCAAAAAAATGGGTTTTTATTGAAGCTGTTTTATAACAAAATAATCTAATGAATGTCTTAACTCTACCGCATGCATGCAAAACCAACAACTAAACCAATCCAAATAAGAACAATGAACGGCAGCCAGCTAGAAGCATACGTATACTCCATAGCTAGAACTCAACAGACCAGCCCAAACCACATGAAAGAAACCCAAATGCAATATCAGCGCTCGTTCGCACACCCCCGCACACCCCCGCCGCCATCCATCCGCCCGCTTATCCATCAACACTCGCCATTTAATAATGCCCGCCACACTGGCCACCAACGGCAACCCAAATCAACGCCCCATTAACCTTAGTACACTTCAAGTCTGCCTTCTTTTGCCCATCCAATCCACAGACCACGTTTCCCTCGGTCGCACACATCTCACATGCCTTCCTTGTCTCCTGGAACGGCTTTCCCGACGGGCACCCATAGACCTGCTGGGGCGGGGTGAAGACACCGCACTTGTCCGAGTCGTCAACCGGCACCCAGGTCAAGGTTGTGCCAAAACTAGTGCAGATCAGGTCCGTGATACGGTCCTCATCGCGGCCGCAAACGATGTTGCCGACGGTGGTGCAGGAGGAGCAGCCGGCTTGGCCGGTGAATGGTTTGCCGGAGGGACACTCAGGGACGGGGGTGGTGGTGGGAGAGGTGATTGGGCTGGCAGCAACGAGGATACCAGCGAAGGCAACGAGGAGGAGGGAAATCATGGAAAACATCTGCATTTTGATATTGGAGGAGTAGGTTCTTGGAAGTAAAAGTCTTTGCAAAAGAAGATGGAGGTAGAGAAGTAGATGATCGGAGGCAATTGATAATCGGGAACTAATCTGAGTTGAGTTGAGCTGAGAACTGAAGATGAAGATGAAGGTGGTTGAGAAGGATGGGGAGGAGAGAATTGAGGTAGGAATTGGGAGTCCTTTATACTGGAAAATTGCTGTAGTAGAATAGACAGATATTTCCACACACATTTTCAAACCTACAGATTTCCTGCGATCACCATAATTGTCCCGCCAAATCGTAAGAATACACGCTAGACATCGTCAGCAGATATCATTACCACACCTCCACACCGGCAAGCACCTCTATTAGAAACCTACTCTAATCGCAATATTCAGTGAATCATGAACAACTGAGTAATACCGAGTGAAGCATTTGGAATGTTCATGACATCAATGTGGATGTACGTAGGTACACAGGTTGATACATTGCTACCAAGACAAAATAAGAATAGTTTTCAGCTTATCACACGGTTTCTCCAATGAACGGGCTACTCCGTAACTCACTTGCAGTATGTATGATACACAGTAAAATAAGTAAAATAAAGTAAAATAGTAACATTACCGATTGAGTTAGGCACTCCATGTGGTCAAGAATTTCCCCAGATTTACTCTTACCCGGTGCCGACGTATGGTAATACGTATATACCACCAGCCTTAGGATTGGTAACGGGGCAATCACACGTAAGTACCCAATCTTAAATTTACCGGCCGAAGCCATCGCCACGGTATTGGGTTATCTGTAAGACCTATATCGAGAATACTGCATATGTAGTATGTACCTACAGGTACCTTATTTGTCATTGGCGGGTAGAGTGGTGGCTGTGAGTAAGGTAAGATGTGTGGCTATGACAACGCATGCATGCCCGGATCGTTTCATGTTTATTTGCGATTGGTCCGTGAGATCAAATAATCGCGAAAAGTAGGAAAACCGGGCGTGCAAAGACTTCCTTACCAGTGCCTAATAAATGATATCATCGAGTGATATTCTATGAGGCAACTTTTTGAAGGCTAGGAGCTGTTCGATGATCCTCCGTGAGTCTTCTCTATTCTTGGGTAATATTAAAACTAATCCAGGATATTAGCTAGGTCATTATACTACATGATCAATCGCGGAGAGAATTCCAGTCAAAAATCTCTGTCAGCATGATTACTTTCAGTATGTATCTCTTCTCTCGTTGTCCTGGTCTAAAAATATATTACGTTCACGGTCATTGGCCTACCTCCCGAACCGCATCACTAGCCTCTATTATATTGCCAGGTCCTGAAGGCTTTTCTCTTGTTCCGGCCCTATTAGAAGTATTTTAGCTGCGCGAGTTGAACCGAAGGTTGGGCACTCGACAAAAATTCCTGCACACCTTATTGGTTGAACGGTTGAAGCCTCTTCCTATAACTACACTTTCTGTCCAACCCGCTCGATTTTCGGTTCAACACGCGCAGCTAAAAGTTCTGTTATCTAGCTATGTCACCAGATAATGTATCAATGGTAAAAATTACCTACTTTTCATCGCTAATACTTGCCATAACTATGTAGGCAAGAAATACCAAGCAGATGATCTGCACTAGGTAGCTTTTCAAAATAGCACACTGATCAGCTGCAGAGCGAAATAATACGAATCCCCATGGCCAGGAGTGCAAGAACATCCTTACTCCAAAAAGACAATGAAAGCGAGTACGTACATGTAGTGATACAAAAGTGCCGGTACAGTCACCATTCCAGAATATGCTTCGTCGTTTTTCCTAAGTTTTTTTTTTTTTACTAATTTGGTAACAGGTAGAACGAGGTTAGGTATGTATCTCGAAGTGAAGATATTCATCATGCTTTAAAGCCGATATGATAAAAAAAAAAGGTAATCATATAGTATATACCGATAGGATCGTATTGCCAGTGGAAACTATCATAGCAGCTTTATCAGTCACATTTCAGAGAGCCCCAGTTATCTACATGTTGAAATGATGGTGATATGGCCAAGCTGTGGTACCTACACCATAAGATGTAATTTAAGTAAGGTCGAGACACCCTCGCTTTTGAAGTCTTGGTACTGGAAACTGTTGAATTGTAGAAAAACCACAAGATAGCTTAGTAGAGATCAGGTGATATATATGTTTATCAAGGATCACAGTTTAATTTTTTCGCCTAGAAACTACTCCCACCACTGACCGGTCTGGATATATTCTATTTGAATTGGGTCACATATACACGATATTTAATCCGACGAGCATTCTGCCGTTAGATAGCTTGTCTACATCTTACACCGCCTGTCATTGGCGTTAATTGGGGAGCTGACGCCAAACAACATAAGTTCCCAAAACATGAAATGGTAGAGTGATATATTATGTCCGAGCATACATACACATAATTCATCTACCTCTAATGCTCCGTTGACTCAATCGCCTCCGGATACCTAAATCCAGCCTGCACTCTCACGCTATCCATCGCCTCCATAATCAGCAACGACTCATCCAACGGCATAGTCTCACTCTCCAGTTTCCCATCCCTCAGACACCTCGCGGCCTCATCCGCCTCCCAATGCGTTCCCTTGCCCGCAGGCACGGGGCACTCCACCCTCTCAGCGCCTTTCCCAGCCACAATGATTGAGTATCCCGCTGGTGCATAGGCCGGGTGGTCGACACGGATCTCACCGAGCGTCCCTTGGATCTTGATGGCAGTGTGGTTTGTGTCTTCGGGGTCAGCAGCGACACGGATGCTGCTCGTGGCGATGCCGATCGAGTTGGGGAACTTCACGATGACGGCGTTCTCGACATCGACGCCCGTGCGCTCGTATTTGGAGATTGTGCCGGTGATGATGGGTTTGGATTGGGGCTTGACGGCGGCGGGGAGAGTATGGTAGAGGGTTTGATAGACCCAGGTTAGGGCGTAAATGCCGACTATGGGGTTTAGAGTTAGTTATGAACCTTTAGCCTTGGTCCTAGCTTTGGCTTTGTTAGGATGCCGGATGGTAGCTTACGATCTAGTAATACTCCTCCCGCAAGATCAGGGTTCACCTGTGGCATATATCAGCATCTTCCATATCTGGCCGTCACTCCAGGGGCATCCACAATCCTAACTCACCATCCTATGCGAATCATCATACTTTTCCTCCGGTGCCTGTGCCATACTCAGATCTGCAAACACCCTTTTTACCTCTCCGATGCGTCCCTCCTTAATCAGCGACCTGATCTGCACACTGATCGGGAAGAACCTCGTCCACACCGCCTCCATCAAAAACAGTCCCTTCTTCCTCGCCAGCTCCACCAAGATCCTCGTCTGCTCCGCATTGACCGTGAACGCCTTCTCGCACACCACCGGCTTGCCCGCATTCAGCGCCAGCAGGCATTGTTGGAAGTGGTGCGAGTGCGGCGTCGCAATGTAGATAATGTCGACGTTGGGGTCGGCGACGAGCTCCTCGTAGTTTCCATAGGCGGTGCCGTTAGGCGCACCAACGTCGGAGAGGAAGGTCTTTGCCCGCTCGAGAGAGGTGGCGGAGGCGACTGCTTGCACGATGTGCTTGATGTCGGTCACGCCGCGGGTGCTGGGGTCGAGAACGAGGTCGTTGGCGAATACTGAGATTGGTTAGAGATGGTGATGCGTGAAATGACACTTGAGGGGGGGGGGGGGTATACCTCCTGCAATCCAGCCGGGACCTGTAACTAGCTGTTAGCTTCATGCTCTGATAATTGATATCTGGCTATGAAGGATGACATACCGAGGATCCCCCAACGAACAGTGTATGGCGCAGACATTATCTCGGGAGGTTTCTGGTAGGTTTGAATAGTACAAATCGAAGCAGTGCTTCAGTATACAGTTTGGAGCTCCATCTCTATTTATATCCACTGCCCCTCACTGGTAGCACTGTACTAGAGGCGGGGATCCGGGCGTAGTCTAGAGTATCGTCTATTTACGCTTTACCCGACGCCCAGGAAATCTCTCGCCTAAATGCGGGGAAACCAGCCCGAGGATCCGATGCTAGCTATCCGTACGTAGTACCTGCAGCTTTAACGTCATTGGAGGGGAGCTCTCCGGAAGGGAGGTCTTGCTGTGTTCTGAGAGATCGGTCTTGTCTCCGCATGCACAGCTACATGTAAGTACATGCATATATCCTTGTAGATGGTCATCAGGAGGATGCCAGTGCTTAACGGGCTTAGGGACTCGGGTTTAACGACAAGGAATACTTTTTGTGATATCAACGCAAGTCTGGATCCCTATCGCTCGCACTCTGTTCGCAGTTTCTTTGCGGGGTATAGTTTGGTCATGCTTCCTGGGGCGTTTTATATACCTCTCTCGAAACATGTAAGACCGGTTATTGGCTGTTTGATCGGAAACAGTAGTAACCGATCAATTGGGAGTACCTACATACATGCACAATGACAACTTGGTTTCAGGGCTAGATAACCAGTAACTACGCAAATCATTCAACGAAGTCAGTGCAAGATAGAGGGATGATCAGTGCCGATTGATATTGCATGACGCACATCAATGCGCAATATACTATCTAAGCCACAGAATCCATACCAGTAAACTATCGAAAAACGGAATTAAAAATGGCAGGTTGTCATCCTAATGGAATGTCACAGGTTACACCTTACTATTGAGTGAGTGAGAGATGGTGTTTGGGAGTTACTTTGCGTCTATTCTGGGAGATGAATGTTTTTTTCAAATGTCACTGCCTTAATTAGTGTTATCCCCAGTGTGTGGGCCCTCCCGGCACCCAGGTGTCATCACGGAGTGGAGGGATTCGTTTTCGGGGTCACAGCTAATTGATAATTCATTAATCGTGTGCAGCCTGGCCTGGCCCGGAGGCTGTGACAATATCTGACAATAGAATCGACGGAGACAGGGAAATAAGACACCAGAATGCAATAATGCATTACAAGTCTCCAGATACAGTTTGCTTCCCTTAATTTCTCTCTTCGTCAGTCTGCCCTTGTTGCCCCACCCCATTCTAGTTCGCTCGGCTGCTGGAGTCACGACGGTTCGGGCTGCTCGGGATTTTTATAGAGTGACGACGAGTACTGTGTGTGAATGTTAGTTCCTTGAGGCGATGAGGATGTAGATGGCGTATATATCGATTACTCTGAGAGTCTTTTCAGATGGATTTGATCTAGCTTGGGTGTAGTGTTCACTGGTATCTCAATTTATAGGATCGGGTGGAGATATATGTGATGATATATATGAGGAGGTTGTGGTCGGGATGAGGTGTAGGCTTTCTTCTTCCTCATCAACATGACGCGGAGTGATCTCCCTCCTGTAGTTTAGGCTGTTTTTCAGCTAAATGTATTCTATATTCAATGCGGTATTGGCATTTCCTAGTGTTTTCTATTGATTGTTGCTAGCGATTTCCTCTGAAAGGGATTTCTGTGCTCTATCGCTTCGAGGATGAGGAACATTGAGTATACGTTCCTTATACGTTTCAAGTAGTCTCCACAGTTGATTTTTGATGAATTATCGTTGTCGATTCTTAAACATCGAAATGATCCAGCCACTGAGAATAGTGTGATAATGAGGTAGAGGTGTGATAATAAAGTGGATTGTTGGTTATGTTGAACGTACTAGGGTACTTCGGTATAAGAGGAGACTAGTATTGACATCTCGATTAATTATTAGGACCACTCCCTACCCGGTCCCAAGGCCCTCCACAATAACCCCCGCCTCCAATCACCGCCTCTCCAGCTCAATCTCCACCCACCTCTCCAACGCCACCTGCTCTTCCTGCACATACCCGCCGAACAACCCTGGACACCCCTCCACCAACACACACGCCACCAGATGTACACACACCGGCACATCGCCCTCCCCGCGCATCCTACCACCCCATAATCCACCCCCTTCTTCCATCCCCATCACCTCCCCCGCTTCACCCCCGGCCCCCTGCCGCCCAAACGCGGCCCATGCAAATGCCCCGCAGCTGCACCACCACGCCGCAGGACGCACCACGTGTACTGTGGCAGAAGAGGACGACGAGACGAAGTATGCGTATTTCTTGCTGTGCTGTGCGGGGTGGCAGCGGTGCACGCGGCGATGGTCGAGGAGGTCGAGGGCGGGGAGGAGCGTGCTCGGGAGGAGGTGGGAGAGCGTTAGGAGGAGGTCTTGGGATGATGGTGGGAGGGTATGGAGAGTGTGGAGGGTGTTGGGGTCTGGAGATGCAGGGGTGGGGTGCTGCTGTTGCAGGGTGGTGAGGAGGGTGCTGAGGAGTTGGCGGGGGGTGGGGAGCGACATCGTGGTGGGGGCTGGTGAAGGTGGAGTGAGGCTTGTTGTACGGTTTGATTATGTAAGTTTAAGGTGTACCATACTTTAGTCCGTGAGCTGGCCGCCAATGTCTTCTGCCAGTGGTAGGAGGCGAAAGATTTACAGTGATCTTTACAAACAGTGCATCTTGCTCTTATATGCAAGCAGCAATATAAACAAGCCGATAGCTGCTGGTTCAGACCTTAGTGAGTACATACATGTACCTATAACGAGATCAGCCTACAGTATGAAAAAACGGGGTGAGATCACTACCATAGGACTACGGAACTTGGTGACGAATACCGAATTAAACCGGGGTTGGAGGAAGAATACTGTACCAATACCGTATTCTTACCGCATTACTAGTGATCCCACCTCCTTTTTTGGTACTGTAGCTAGGCGGTGGCGGCGACCAGGGTTAGGTGTATGTCAAGGAAATGACCGAAATGCAGGAAACCCCGAGGATGTCAAAGCTTTGCCTTTCAGCAATGGGCATGTCCGTAATTTCCCTCTCAGGAAAGAAGGATATATGGGGCCGTCTGTAGTGCTGGTGTGTTGGCGAGTTTCCGGATGGGCGGTTGCTGTCAAAGGAATAGAGGGAATGTCTTTGGGCCCGGCCTGAACAGCTGATGTATAGTTTGTTTAGTCTTATATAGATGTGTAGTAGAGTGCAAAGCATCAATTATTCATAGTTTGACCTTGTGACCTGGGGTATGGACCAAGCTAGCGGTATAACCGGGCCGGGTCTCAATCTTTGATCAATTGAGAAAACTCGGGCCCTCCTAATTCCAAGAAACCGCCGATAAATCCCAACACGTGATCTGAGATTGATAAGAATAGCTTAATTCACACAGAAAGCTAAAGTCGGGAACTTGGCTTGTCCTCTAACAGACCCACTGCGGTCTATATACACGCACCCCTAGTGTTTATATAAGTTGGGGTATCAAACCGAACAAACCCAACGACTCCCTGCCGAAAGGATTAAAGATGATCAACAGCACTAGTATCGTGGGCCTGAATTCCGATAATATCTTCATGACTTAATCATTGAAGACTATCGTCTAGGAGCTTCGGGGCAGAGGATTGACCGATGAGAATGAGCTGGCAAATAGCCTCGGGGCCGAGTTGAGCATCGTTTAATGTTCGCCCTATAGTGGGTATGCTCAATTAGCTATATATATACTTTTTTTTTTTTTTTAGGGGGGGGGGTACTTACTTGGGTGTTTGGACAGCAATGAGCGCAACGCCGTTACAGTGGGTGTGGTGTTTGCCTACGTACATGTATCTTATGCGAAAGACATTCTTGTGGCTAAAGCGCTAGCCATAAGTCCGTTAGTTGATATATAAGTGTTACATACAATATAATATATAGGCGGCTTAAGCACATAGAATCTAAATAGATTGGTGAACCAACTTCCTTTGACAAGTAAAACCGAGTGATCTTTGGTGACACAACTAACAATGGCTCCCCTCGTGGAGGGGAATACAGTTCAATATAGCAAAAGATCATCACCAAGCTGGGCTCTATGCGTGCTTCGTGCTATTATAGAAAAAAGTATGTATGCACTTGTTTAGAACACCTTGGGGTTGTCTATATGCAGTTGATGAATTAAATCTCGAAGGAAAAAAACCATCTTGGGTTTGGTCGAACAGCAAAATTGTGAGGGTTAGGTGTTTCCGTTTCGTCTTGCCACTAGTAGTTAGTGTCAAGTACCACTCCTGGGTGTTGCACAACATGGGCGGGTGGTCTAATCGGTAGACTGCTCGTCGGGTTAGACACCGAGTGTTTGTGCTCAGGGCGACGGAAGGCTCTGGGTTCAAGCCAGGGGTGGGAGTAGTAACTGGAGTTAATCGCCGGTTGCAGTACTTTTTGTTATTTTTCCTTGTCGGAGCGGAGTGATGCTCGGAGCTATTTTTATTTATTCTCGTCTTGCGGCAGACTTTATAGGCTCTTACGGACCTTTGGGAAATCATGAATCCACCCCCGCTCCCCTCGGAATCTTACTGACCAGTAGGAGACCGGGCCCCAGCCCGGAAGGGAAAGAACCACTCCAACACCACCGCACGCGGAGGGAAAAAGAGACTTTGGCAGTTTTAAGCAGTTTTAAGCAATACCCTGGCCCAAAGTATCTACATGTACATACAGTCACTCATCAAAAGTGTTCGTGATTCGGATTTAATGTGACATGTCCGGCTCAAGCCAGGAATTAAAGTGCCTATTGAAATGTTCAAAACCTCAACACAGCAACAGTCAATGGTGGTTAAAGTTAATATTAGACATTCATGGCATTTTTATTCTGTCACTCGCTGGATACAATTATATAGATACATTTTAGTTCCTCAATTTGACCGTAAAATCTGGTAAGTCACATCACGCACAGACCAACTTTGATGTGAATCACGAACACTTTTGATGAGTGGCTGTACATATAAGGGTACTGCATTGAAGTTTAGCATATGGTGCCCCGGTCTTAAAGGTAACCAAATTTCAATGCCTTACCACTACAAAAGATATCAAATGTCTGTCAGAACAAAAGCTAAAAACAATGATGAAGAAGAAAATGACATGAAATTTTTTTAATATGATCATGAAGCTATAAGAGATTGAAATTGGCTAAGAGTAAATAAAGTGTAACAGCATTATACCCATTTATACCCCCTAAAAAGTAAATTCACCCAAGCCGTGACAATAAGGCAGCAAGATAGCTAGAAATGGGCCCTCCGATTGGCCTTTGAATCACGATTACTCTACTTCCATATGCCGCCGTGTCGCCTTTGAAGCTGGGCGCACCATATATATATCGGGTCGTCAGTCATATTTAAGCCTAAAAAAAGTACTAAACTACACAAAAAGATATCCAAAAACTCATCACAACTCATCGTCATCGGTCTCTCCCGATGATTCGTCCATTGCCGGGGGTTCTACGACTGGACTCTCTTCCTCTTCCTTCTTTGTCCTTGTCGGCTGCTTCCTTGCCGGCGCCTCTGCCTTCCCTCTGCCTCTACCTCTTCCCCTGCCTCGCCCTCTTCCACCTCTCCCTCTCACTGTGGGCTGTTCCTCTTCCTCCTCTTCTTCCACAGCATCCCCTACCTGTGTCTGGGATTCCTCCGGCGTCCTCATAAGCGTAAACGCTTGAAACGGCTTTCTCGGCGGTGGTAGATCATCATCATCAACGTCACTCCGATCCGACGGCACGTTGGGGCGTATATAACCCTCCTCAGAGTCTTCCGTGTCCTCTGTCTCATCACCTGGCGGTGGTGCAATGGACTTCCCTTTATCGACATTCATTTTTACGAAGCCATCAGAATCAGAGTCTGACCCGCTGGGTGGGCCGACAGGTTTGCGTTTTCTACTCGCTATCGTAGTCTTTGGTTTGGCACGGGACGCGCGGGTCGCGCGGGTGGGGGCAGGAGCTGGTGGTGGTGATGGGGAAGGATCTGGTTCGGGCTTGACCCCTACAGATCCTTGCGGTCCAGCAGGACCTGGGCCTGCGGGGGTTCCGGTTGCTTCCTCTAGAGCACGCGATAGTTCGCGAATCTTACTCTTCTTAGAATTGAGGAGCAAGGCGAACTTGGAGAGGAGCATCTCCTCGTGTTCTTTTTTAAGGTCTACAAGGGTGCTGAATTGTTTGGTAAGTTTTTCAATCACTTCTTCCTGGTGCTTGAGCTGTGATTGGAGGTCTTTGAGCTCGGACTGTAATGTCTTGTTAGTAATTGCCGTCTTGCGCAGGATGAGAGAGATGCTTACAGAGCTATCCGAAATGGCACCACAGGTCTCGATAGCCCATTCAAAAATAGGAATATCATCTTCTACCTCTGGGAGCTTGATGGCAGCGATACGTTGCTTGATTCCACCAATATCTTGGCGGATCGTCAGCTGTTTCGGCGGAAATTAGCATATCAAGCTACTAATATCCGAACCGATGGAAATACATACAGTTATATGATTTTTATCCACTGAAGCTGCCATTTCAACCCCCCTAGGGACCAGCTGTGGCTCGGTGATTGGAATCTTCAGCAATACTGAAAATATCCTCTCTAGCTCTGCGACACTGCCGGTGTAGGACTTGGCCCGGAGCTCATCTAGTTTACTCTGTTTCACTACTCCCAAAGTACCAATCAATCAATCAGTCACTGATAATTTCTTTCAGGCGGCAAAGCGAAACAAACATTTCAATCCAAAAGCTGACTCTCCATCAGTCGCGTGCAGCTGCAGATTTAGCGGTGAGGAGGGGTTCGTGGGCGTAGTGTGGAGAAGTATGTATTGGTTTTCATCTGGCGTGTCGTTTCGTAAGACACGCAAAAGCGTCCCCTTTGCTTGAGTTGCCGCCATTTCTTAATTGCGCAGTGTAATTGTTCGAGGAGGAGCAGAAGACGCGACGACAACAGCGGGGTTTGAATGCGTCGCGCGTGCTGGAGGCCGGAGTCATAGTGGCACGTGATGTTACACTAATTACGCGTTTCGAGTGAGAGATTGTGCCGCGTTAATTACCACACGATATTAGGTATCGTCATAGTCGTCAATCATTATGCACGATGGATGGCACTTTCTTGCTTTCTTGGTGCCAGATGGTGTTCCTGCAGAGGCTGCGGAGTTAAGCTTAAGCTTATCTCACTCTGCGTGCGCTTTTGTGGGCCAAGACGGTAGGTTTACTCCTTAGTTACATGTCCATCTGCAAGGCGCCATGATTCTCCGCTTAGTCAAGCAATTGGGGATGTCATGTTTCACTGCATACAGCATACGGCATACAGGAGGGAGAAGAGAAGATGTATCACGGATTATTGCCTCTAGGATTCGGGGTTTTCGGTATTTCGGGAATGCTTCAGGGAAGGCTCGGAACGCTACGTCTAGGAACCCCGAGTGTTAGGATGGGCCTGCAAAAACAGCTTATGCCATGCTTTACCGCCGAAATTTCCTCCGGTCATGCGAGTAGGTTTCCAAGCATAGGGTAAGATGATTTAGACTCTCTTGATCTGGGAGGGGGGGAGGGGGGGGGGCTTGCGCACAAGGGAGTAGGGAATCGGGGTAGTTGGGGGCTACTTGCGAACACTGCGGGGTAACTACACAGTACCGGTACTGTATCATATCGGACAAGTGGTATGTCGAGTATGATAACAGTAGATAATCACGATACAGTGGACAGAGGCAGTAAGATGAAGCGCTCCTTAAATGTCGCAACATAGAGTAGCTGGAGCTCATGTAGCTCGTCAGGATCAGGATAAGGTTTTAAACTGCCCATCTCAGGCTGAAACTGGCAATGATTGATCTCTGATGCGCGATATTGCGCAATCACGTGAAGAGGGAATTATCTAGGGTTAGGGGAGCACGTCAGATTACCGTGGTCCGCATATGGCGGTAATCGTCACTTGTGCGTCAGAGCGAGCAACGTAACCCCATCAAGTCCTCAGGGAGGAAGGGAGGGCAGGGGGATTTGCAGGGAAGCGAAGGGAAGTCTGATTACAATCTGCGATAGATGTCTATGCGTAGGAGTGTGTGTGTATGTGTGTGTGATGTGTGTGTGCTTGATCAAGTATGAGTGTTCAAGTGTAGCCCGGGACACAAGGGAGCAGGAAATAGAGAAAGACAAGACAAGGCGGGCAAAGAGAGCCAGACAACGTTATAGGCTACATACATCGAGAAACAAGAGATACGGCCTGCGAAAGGGATGCTGTTCTGAAGAACCAGCCACAGGGTCCTGACGGAGTCCCATTGGAGAATTGCCGTCATCTTAAAGGCCATCTTCTTGACCTTCTTCTCATCCCCACAAACCAAAACCCCACACACGCACACACATCACATAAACCTTCCCCCCTCCTCGTGTTTGCCCTCTATTCTCCTATTCGTCTATCTACAGTCTAGATAACTTGCATTTGTGATTGTGGCTTGCTCACTCGATGATTTGAACTACATGAGCTAATCTACATACATACACTACTTACTCCACCACCACTCTACAACTGCTGCTGCTGCAGCCATCACATCACATCACATTCTTCCCTCACCCACAAGCTTTCTCCGCATTATTCAACAACCTCAACCTCTCAACACTTCCCCCACATTCACACCACACCACATCACTCACACACCCTTACAAAAGGTACACAGGCTGAGAGAGAACAAGAGAGACCACACACATACGCATACTTCTAATACATGGACAATCACGATGCTCCCTCTTTGCCCTCGCCACAGAATACAGAAGGAGAGGTTGAGAGATCCTCTACCGGTCCCGCTCCTCAGAAAATGCCAAACTCAACATGCTCCTCCCCAGCCCCCCTAGAATCCGTAGACGAGCTCTACGCCAGCTCAACCTCTTCTGCCTCGCCCGCTTCACCCAAGCCTGCCTCCCCCGTCTCTCAGCGCTCCATCTTCCGCCCGCCCGCCGAGTCACCGTCGCCACGCCCCCCACCTCGTGTTTCACCTACTAGGACAACCGAAGATCCCCGCTCAGTACTGTTTGACGATCATGTGGCATCCGCACATGTTCCGGGGAGTCTACACCTTGCGCCAGATAGCACCATCGAGCGCCTCATTGAGCGCCAGGGTGCAACCATGCTGATTCGTCAGCTAGCGTCTGATCTAGCTCACCGGGACCGTGAGCTTGTGTCTGTACGTCGGCGCGCAGAGGAGCGCGAGAGGGCGCTCAAGCGTATGCTAGTGGAGGTGGAAGTCTCGAATGCTAATATTGAACGCCGGCTTGCCACAGCGACGTTAAGCAGGGAAGACACTAGCTATACGGAGAATATTGACGAGATGATGCAGCAGGCAATGAGTGAGGAGGACACATTTAGCGTTGTGGACGACTCATTTAGTGAGCGGATAGACTGGGATGACGGTGCCGGGGATGACCTGATCACGCCAAAAGCAACAATACGGGCACGTTCCGGAGTACGGGACAGTGACACCTTCTCGATCACATCGGCTGGTTCCATGAGTCGGCGTAACTCTACGTTGAGAGGCTGGAAAGACTACTTTTGGGGGCCCAAAGGAGCTCAGGAAGAGTACAATAGAGGCCGACCAGCGTCACTGTTGGCTAAGCGCAGAGGAATCACGAATGAGACCTTTTCGCCGCCCCCAGGCCTAGATCGAAATGACGCAGATAGCAGGGCATCGAGCAGGGCGCCGTCGATATATAGCCCGACGTCACCGGGGAAGCAGGGGCGGGCAGCAAGCCTACATATATCTTCTGCGATACGGGGATCTGCGCCGCCGTCATCGCTATATACCTACCCCCATTTCGCTTCCGACCAGTCGCACCCTGCACCGGCGCATTTTCAGACTGCCTCACTGTCCCATAAAGACGGGAATGTTGGTGATCTTACAGATAATCTTGCAAGAAGGCGGACATCAAGCACAGTCACAGCCTGGGCCCTGCGCCTGGTAGCCCACGCCCCACCAACTGACCAAGAGAATCAGCAATATAACCCCAAGAGCCCACAACAGCGGAATGTCAGCGGCCCTGCCGAGTCCTCAGACCGCCGTCTTAGCGCTAGCTCGATCAACCGCGAAGACCTTCAGCGCATCATGGCTAAAAACACGGCTAGGGTTCAACCCAGTAGTCCCCGCCGGCGTGCCCTCTCTTCGGCATCTAACGGTGGCGCGCCACCCGTCAAGTTCTTTCAAGCAACGGGCGATGCTAACGCTAGTGGGGCTGCGGTGGGCCCAGTGGAGATGGACACCATTGTACCGCATGCGGTCCAGCCACCGACGTTATTACAGTCTTGGAACGAGTACTATCCTACAGACTATCTAACGGATAGGTTTGGCTTTATCTATAATAAGGAACGGAGGAATAGGACCGAGGGTATAGTGAAGTCGAAGGGGTCAAAGGATGAGGAAGAGGCAGAGAGCAGCAGTTTTGGCAGTGCTGACATGGAGTTCCCGGCTACTGTCACCACCTCCGCTACCACCACTACAAATCACACGGCTACCGAAGAAGGTGTTGGCAAAGAAAATGAAGTTGCGGACCCAAAGACACCAACAAAGTGGCAAGAGCTACTCACTCGACCTCCATCACCAAGTGTGGGTGCATCAAACGTCTCTCCCCAAGCGTCAATGAACGAGCCACCTGCAAGCCGCAGAGGGAGCCTCGCAAAACCTAAGCAACAAGCTATGTCAATCCTTGACAAGCTCAGCACGCCGGCGCCGCCCACATTTTCCTCGGCGCCCCTTGCCCTTCGCTCCCCACTTCACTCAGACCCCACCAACGGCACCGTCCGCCTACTCCTCGGCCAGCTCAGCGACCTTCACGACACCCTTCAGCGCGACCGTTCTACAAAATGGAACGAATTCTTCCGCCATATCCGACGCGACCGCGAAGAAGCCCCTGAAGGCAGTGGTGTTGGTGACGGTGAGCTTATCGGCATTTCCACTCTGGGCCGTGGTGGAAAATCGCGCTGGAAGGAGTTCAAGTCACTCGTACTAGGTGGTATTCCAGTTGCATACCGGTGGAAAGTGTGGGCGGAGTGTAGTCGCGCTACCGCCTTGAGAGTGCCTGGCTACTATGAGGATCTGCTAGTGAATGGAGCTGATGACCCGGGAGTGCTGGGGCAGATTGAGATGGATATTAATAGGACTCTCACGGATAATATATTCTACAGGAAGGGACCGGGAGTCGGTAAGCTCAAGCAGGTACTTGTAGCGTATAGTCGTAGGAATCCTGCGGTGGGGTACTGCCAGGGTATGAACATGATTGTAGCGAGCTTGTTGCTCATCATGCCGAGTGAAGAGGACGCATTCTGGGTACTGTGTAGTATTGTGGAGAAGATACTCCCAAAGACGTATTTTGAGACTAGTTTGCTTGCGTCGAGGGCGGATCAACAGGTATGGTTCCCCATTGCCTTGTGTGGCTGTAATCACAGCCTCTCACTCGTTCAACGACGCCTGCTAACCCCACCACAGGTGCTAAAACAGTATGTCCACGAGATCCTTCCCACACTCGACGCCCACCTGTCGAAACTTTCGGTTGAGCTTGAAGCCCTTACCTTCCAATGGTTTTTGTCAATCTTCACCGATTGTCTCGCCGCAGAGGCGCTCTTCCGCGTCTGGGACGTCATTCTGTGTCTCGTCGGCTCTCCATTTCTGTTCCAAGTATCTCTAGCTCTGCTCAAATTAAACGAGAAAGCATTGCTAGACTGCAATTCCGCTGCGGGGGTTTACAGCTATCTTAACGGCGAGATGACGCATCAAGGCATTAGTATCGATGGACTTATCAGAGAAAGCGATGCCATGAGACATGTGGTTAAGAAAGTAGACGTAGAGAGACGTAGAGAGAAGGCCGTCGAGAGGGAACTAGCAGATATGGCAGGGAGTGAGGCAGCCCCTGGCGATATTGCTGCGGCTATGGAGGACTCAGTCAAATCGCAGGATCCTGTGGTACCTCCGGACCCGGCTGCTCCCCCGGAGACGGTCGTTTCTCCGGAGCCTGTGGTCTCGGAGGCAACTATTACACCGCTGCACCCGCTTTCACCTGAGACTGCACCAGCGGTGTCTGAAGCAGAAAGGTCACCTCCGCTGGCTGAAGTATTACCGGAAACGGTGGAGGAGGTGGAGGAGGTTGAAGAGGTGGAAGGGAAGCCGATAGCAGTGAGGGTGGAGGAGGTGGAAGAGGTTGAAGAGGTGGAAGGGAAGCCGATAGCAGTGATGGTGGAGGACGTGGATTTGGGTGCTACCAAAAACCTTGAGGTTTCGGTATCTTTGATCCCTACTCCCGAACCTGAAATGGAGAAGTCAGAGAGCCCGACGATATCGCCTAAGTCGTCGCCGATGCCGTCGGCTGCTGCGGCGGCAGCGTTGTTGTCCGCTATGTAGTGTGCAATGGTATATGTGAATGTGTTTTTGTGCCTTTTTCTATCTTTTGACATTGGTTTGGGTGGGGGCGTTGGGATTTATCTTTTTGTCCTGTCTTTTTCTTTGCATGGGGGCACTTTGGTTATATAAGATGGTATTACCGGTGTTTTTGTATCCATTTCCTCCCCTTTTGTATCTTCTTTTTCTTTTCTCTCTTTTTTCTTTTTGTTATATCGCGTGCTTCTTTCTTTCTTTCTTTATCGTTCTCTCTTTCCACTCCCTAGGGTCATTGGTTCAGGTACTGGGTTTATTGGTCGATTCCAAATAGTGATCGGCCTGGGTTTTTCTTTCTTTCTTGCCTTTTCACTCACCAACTGCGAATATCATTTACGGAGTTTGTCGCTTTTCATTTCTTTTTTCTTTTTCTATTTATCTATGCTGTCTTTCAGTACTGGCTTGGGTTCGGTTACATTTAGGTTATGTTAGGTCGGGGTTCGGTTTGGTTAATTTCGGTGTTTCTTTTTCTTTTTTTTTTATTGTTCTACTTGATCACCGTAGATGTGAGGGATGTCAGACTACTTTACATACATTATGGGAGAAGGAGAGATAAATTATACTCTTTTCCTTTATATTATTACATACATGTAGAACATGGGCGGAGAAGAGAGTGGTGATGGGGCATCATGTACTAAGTTTTATATACAACATAATACATGCTATTTATGGGCTTTCTTCTACCTAATTATTGGGATGGCGCGGAGAGGAGAGGAGGCCGGGAGGGGAGAGGGAGAGTTGGGGTGGAGCATGGGGTCTCACTCTAAGTGGTGTTTCTTGGGTTCGCTTCAAGCTATTTGGGTATTCGAGAGGTTGCTAGTAAGCTGATTCTTAGATTTTATCGCGGCTCCTGTACTCGCTCATAGATGGCCTACAAATGTAACTTCCTGAATTACCAGGCAACTACCGTGATGCGAAGTCCCTTAAATCCAAGAGGGTTTAAAAACCCTTCCATACCCGCACCGGGAAACAACCACTACTAACCCCCACGCTAACCACTAACCAACGCTAGCAAACCACAACTTACTTGACTAAAAGTTTATATTTGCACGCACGCATCAGCCTAACGCATGGTTTCGTGGTGTAGTTGGTTATCACACAAGTCTAACACACTTGTGGTCCCCGGTTCGAGCCCGGGCGAAATCATTCTTTTTTTTTCCCTTGGGTTCTAGAACTTTGCTGCGTGTTGCGCGCGGTTCATGTCTGGTTCATGTCTGATTGTGAAGGGGATAAAATCTTTTGCTGTTTGAGTTTTCTCTTCTTTTTCTTTTCTTTTCTTCTTTCCAGCTGGGGTAGGGAAGTTGCTTGTATGTAGGTACTCTCTGCAGTGAGTGATCCTCACAAGGATAGATGGCGGGTATCTATGTACCTACATACATGTATGTATGCTTTTTTCAGCGTTCGGATCGGCAGGTGGGTTAGTTGTTGGGTTTCTGGTACTTGTGCTGCTTTGTAATCTTTGTATTGGGACATTCGTGGGTTTTAGATGCCCATAGTTCAAGCCTTGGGTTTTGGTAAGAGGCAGTGGCGGTTGGGGGACTTCTGTACCTTGACGATCGGGTAATTTTAAATGAGCGCTTAGATCATTGACACCCCCTATCATCCAAAGTATGCGTGTCAGGTAACGTAATCAGCCTTGGCGCTGATTACGTCTTAAAACTGCTTTTTATCGTGCAACCCTGTAAACCAACCAATACAATCCCCCATCCTTCACGGATTCTCGTTTTACACCCCGTCAAGACCCTGTTTGGCATACTTCCATATGCTAGGGTCTTCATATTTCAAATAGCTGATTTGAGTTCCCCCCCCCCCCTCTGTGTGTTTAACCACGGTCGCTATTGATTTCAAATAGTGCCAGAGTGATTATACTAGAGTTCCCCTCCTGGTAGACTCGACTGCACACGCGCGCAAGATGCAGCTGGGACTGTGGTACCACACTCACTCCAGTCCTGGGGGGGGGGTGTTGCGGCGCTTTTCGGGAGCCTGTGTGGTGTTGGGGCGATATGAATATGATGCTCTCTTTATGTACTATCTAGATCTGCTGGGGTATGTTGTTTTTCGCCGAGGTGTTTGTTTCGTTTCCTAGCGCTATGGCATACGCGCCTCGCCTTGGGTACCTTCGCTGTCTGTGCAGTCGGGGATTAACACGGCTCATAGAGAACTTCTGCAGAGCTATGCCGAGCTATGTAGCTAGCCAACTAGCTAGAGCTACAGCTACAGCTAGAGTACAGCTAGAGTACCTACTCTACAGCTACATACATGTAGAGTACCTACATGTACACATGCATGCATCACCGCGCCGCACCCCACACCCGCATCCGCTGCGCAGATGTCAGTCTTATGCACCCTTCCTCGCACGCCCACGCACATGGCAGGCAGACAGGCCCCGTCCCACCCTCGGTACATTCACTCCATGTCCATGTCATGTCATGTAGGTACCAGGTATGTGATCAGAATCTGATAAGTAAATGCTGCGGTGAATACGTGTATTTCTCTTATCAGATTCCGAACACTTTTCGCTACACCCTAGTATGTATGTACCTACTCGCGATAAAGTAAAGTGCTCCATTGTAGATTTCCGATGATCATTGGTCCGCGTACGATGTATGTAATAGCTTACATAAGGCGGCCCCAACAGTAAGACCTGGGGGCCAGGAACGTGTGCCTGGTGACCGGGGTTGGGGATGTTGGGATGATGACTGACATCACACGCACCGCACAACACAGCACGGCACGGCTGGGTCAGTTCTCTCCACTCCATTCTTTCTTCCTGCCTGCTTGCCTGCCTGCCTGCCTATCCCCTCGCCACGACCATCGCCATCACCGCAATCACCACCACCACCACCACCACCACTGCAACCGTCATCACAACTATCAGCATCGCCGCCGCCACCACCACCGACAGCAGCAGCAGCAGCAGCAGCAGAGATAACAGCAGTCCCAGAACTTGAATCGAGAGACCAGAGAGCTTCACCCACAGCCACAGGCAGCCAGACAGGAGATAGTAGATAGCCATGACACAGCCCTGGGACTATATCGCCGTACGCCCCCCCCCCCCCTGCCCTCCTTCTACTCTAAGCTTCAACTAACAACCCATCTAGAAAGTCGTCAACATCGGTGACAGCGGCTGCGGCAAATCCTCCGTAACGCCCCCCTCCCCAATCTCCTCCCCTCCATAGCCATTCTTCCCCATCCCCACCCCCTCCCTACTCTCCAGTTCCACATCCACAGCTAACCACCCCCCACAGCTCACAATTCGCCTCTGCGAAGGCCGCTTCACCACCACCCACGACGTCACCATCGGCGTCGAATTCGGCTCCCGCATCATTCCCTGCGACCCCACCTCCACACTCCCCAACCCACCCAAGATCAAGCTCCAGATCTGGGACACGGCCGGGCAGGAGTCCTTCCGCGCCATCACACGCAGCTACTTCCGCGGCGCCACGGGCGCCCTGCTGGTCTACGACATCACACGCCGCGACACCTTCACGCACGTGCAGGGGTGGCTCGAGGAGCTGCGCGGCGCGGCAGAGCCGCACATCAGCATCATCCTCGTGGGGAACAAGAGTGACCTTGCAGACGACGGCGACGGCGACGGGGCTGGGAAGGGGAAGAGGGAGGTGGGGATGGAGGAGGCGCGCGAGTGGGCGAGGGCGAATGGCGTCAAGGCGGTGGTGGAGACGAGCGCAAAGACGGGCGAGGGCGTCGAGGAGGCCTTTGTGGATGTGGCGAGGGAGATCTACCGCAACATCAGGGACGGCGTGTATGACCTCAACGACCGCAGCCATGGCATCAGGGCCAACTCGAACACGGCGAGGACGAGCCTGAGTATGGATGAGACGGCAAAGGCGAGGGGCAGGTGCTGTTAGTTGTGGTGGGATGGGGGTGTCTGTAGCTGGGTTTTACTTGGAATTGTGGTTGCTTGTTTTTTTGCGGTTGTTTTTTGTGGTTTCTTGTTTTTTTGTGTTTGCCTTCTTTAATTTTTAGTTCCGGGGTTGGTTAGCCGTGGTAGTGGAGGTTGCGGCGGCGGCGGTGGGAGAGCTCTTGCTAGCTGCGCGCGGTTCAGGTTTCTTTTTTCTTTGGGCGCTGGGATAGGACATCATTCGGGGTTGGGTTTTTTTGTTTTCCCTTACGTTTATTTTTTTGGCTTGCGGTATCAGGACCCAGTGGTTACATACGGGCCCGGGAGCAATATCTCTTTTGTTACCCGCACAAATCTTTTCGTCTTTTTTTACAAAGTCAAAAAATACATAAGCACATAAATACATACACCATTTCAGAGCCGATAATCACTGCTGTGTGCTGAGAGTTTTTTTTTTGTTTAATTCATTAATCTGTGGGCTGAGAGGATCTGGAGGGAGAAAGAAGAAAAAAATGCAACTCCGTTTTTATTACCGTACTTATTACTTAGCATAACGTCGCTAGCTACTAAAGTTGTTGGCCTGTTTTTGCCTATGAAGGGGGATTGCCCCGACTACTACAAAAGAAAACCCACCAACCAATCATTACCCCTCAAACTAACTAAAAATCCATCTCGACGCCCACACTCATTCCATACCACCCCTTGACGCCCTTCGCGCCGCCCTCCCCGAGGAAGCTCGCAATGCCCCTCTCGCCCTCCTCCAGGTCCTCCGGCCACTCCACCTCGACGCCCAGCCCCTTGCTCCCCCCAGCCCTCTTCCCCCCAGACGCCCCCTCCAGCATGTCCCTGGCCGTGCTCCAGCTAAAGCGCACCACCTCCGCCCGCCACCCAAACACGCTGTCCATCTCCCCCCTCAGCCACCGCTTCGTCTTCTCATCCCCCGGATACCCGCTGCCGGCCGCCTCCGCGCCCTCCCCGCCGCCAACCAGCACCTCCAGCGCCTCGTCCCTCGTCACCTTTGCACACACGCTCGCCGCCGACACAATCGGATACAGGCTGTCGGCCTTCTTGCTGACCGTGACCCGCACCGTGGGGAAGCGCCTCTGCAGCTTCGCCTGGTACGCCGCCGGCGGCCCAACCGTGTCCACGTACACCTCATCCACATTGACGCCGCGCTCGAGCACGCCCGCGATCAGCGCCACGGTCGCGTCAAGCGCCTGCGCGTTCAGGTTGTAGGCGGCGGCGCCGCCGCCGCGCAGCATGCCCGCCGAGATGTCCTTTGCCGAGAGGGCCTGCGTCGCCCAGCCGAGGGCCGCGTGCAGCGGCGAGGCCGCCGCGGTGAGCGTGGCCATGAGCGAGGCGCGGAAGGCGGGCGTGAGCTTCTTGGAGTCGTCAAACTTGTGGGAGGTGAGGAGAGGGGCGTCGGTGGTGAGGCAGTAGGCGACGGCGTAGACCATGGGGCCGAGGACGGGGCCGCGGCCGGCCTCGTCGACGCCGAGGATCACGGGGGTGGTGGGCGAGGCGGCGATGCGGGCGGGGATGGGCGAGTGGTAGGTGTGTGTTGTGCCGAGGGTGAGGGAGGCGCGGTCGACGGAGGGGAGGGTAGCGGGCAGGAGGGCCGCGGAGGTGGAGGCGGAGGAGGGTGCGGGGGAGGGCTCGGGGGATGACATTCTGGCACGGTGTTGTAGGTGTTGGGGTGTTGGGGTGGTTGAGGTTTTGAGGTTCTGCTCCAGTCTCAGAAAGGAATTCAAATCCTCAGACTCTCGGTGCGACGCGATTGATCTCCAGCCAGGGAACGCGACCCCCACGTGACACACAAGAACCCTAACCCTACAGGCGATGCAGATCCCGCAGCCAGGCAGACACAAAAGGCCCAGAGCCCGAGACTGCTGCTCGGTCGTGGGGACTCGGCCCTCCCGCGCGAGGGCTGTGTCGTGATATGTCGACGATGGTTAATGTGGGGTTGGGGCCAATGATTGCTGTGTCGCCTTTTCTGCAGCTGGCTCGCGGCCTGGCCTGGGCTTGGCATGGGTAATGATTGCTCTGCAGCTAAACGTGGCTGCGGCGCCTAGGTGTGTTTGTGGGGCTGTGGACAGCATCTAAATCTAGGCTGCAGTTTGTTTAAGGCGGGTGCTCTCCACTAACGGACAGCATTTGAGCCGTGCGCTGCAAAACACGGCTAGGGGGTGCGCACTGGTCTCCACCCGTCCACCCAAGATGACCGAATTGAAGGTCCCTCTAACCCCAAGGTTGCGCTCTCACTGCACTGCATGTATATGTGTGTAGTGCAGTGGTGTGATGCATGAGAATGACTGTCTTTGCGTTCGTTCTTGCCGAGACAGCGGCGCTCAGGCTGATATGCAATCACTTGGTTGGCTGAAATCTGTGTTTTCGTCGTTGTTCCAGGTTCGTCGTTGCCCCAAGGTTGACTGTACCCCGCGGACGATCCGAAACCTCTCCTTGAGTGCTCGTATGGACTGCACTGGCATTGATTCGGTGCATAGTCATATTCGATGAGGGACCAGAACAGTATGCCCCCCTATATGGACCGTATAGGCACAAAAGCGAGTTGACGGGGATATAGCTAGCCCAGTGGCCAAGTTTATCGGTAAACGGAATGGCACGGTAGTTTCCTAGAGCTGGCCTTTAGGTCTGTAGCTAGGGTTCTGTAAAAATAAGCGAAGGTCATCATGATAGACTTGATGATTGACAAGAGCGGGGAGTCCCTCGGGCCCTGTATATAGCCAGGAGGTGTGTTCCTGCCCTCTTCTTGGAGTCCCGTTGTCCATAGTTCATAGTACTTAGAACGTGCCGGAAGCCAGTCAGGGTTAGCGACGAGTGACCGCTTGTGACCCAGGTTATATCCAGCCCGCGCGTCCCCCCCAATCACACTCCCGATCCGGCATCCCACCCGCTACATGTACATGTAGTCCCCATCAATCCAATCCCCATTCTCGCCACAACCCACAACCACACTCCCTCCGACAGTTCCACAGCATGTGCCACCCTTCTGCACCAGGCTCGCCACACCGGCCTCTCAAACAACACCGGCCTCCCAAACATAACCATCACCAATGCAAGGGGGATTCCCCACTCCCATCCCGTCTACCTGAATGTATCAGAACATACATGTATCTATCCCATTGATCATCCATCATCCACCTGCCATCCTACCACCCTATCTCCCCCCCTGCTTATGCACCTCCATAACCAACAACTCCTCGACCGAGGGGCCGCTGTGTCAGATCCATCTGATCCTAAGGCTGGCCTACGCTGGGTTTGGAAGGTCTGACATACTGGTCCCTGGGCGCGCGGGTGGGCACACATAGTTAGCTAGCGGTGTGGCATACATACGTGGGACTAGATAGAGGAACGTTGGCCAGAAACCGGGGACACATACGGAGCGCCGCCTCGAGTTCTGTACACCCCCGTTAATTAAGAGCGCGCGCGCTTCATCAGGGGGGGGGGGGGGGTTGTAGGTTACATGCAAGGTACGGCCTTCGATTCTGCAATGCAATGTAATGCTGTACCAGCTGCAGCCACGAGGGCGAAGGCGTGGATCCTGCGAGACACTGGCGGATAGTGGCGGATAGTGGTCGCGATCGAAGGCCCAATTGAAGCTATATATGTATTGGAAGCTGACACAGGAGGATTATGTACATAGTAGCTAGCTAGCAAGTGTGTTATCCGGATATGTACTGCATTATATGAACTTATACCTATACAAATACAAATACGGTGGCCCCCCCTAGCCTGGGTTCCGTATGTGTTTCTATGGCTTTGGGCTTCTCGAGGTCTTCGTCGGTGATGCTCATCATGGCTGCGCTTAGCTAGACTTCTATATAATACATGTACCTCAACCCACTCCCCACCCCGCCCCTTCCCGCATAACACACAACACAAGTGCAGCTTTACGCACGTAAGCTCTCCTCGTGAATAGCGATCTTCCAGCTTTATTTCCGGGAAATGACTAATCCCCAAACATAAACATAGACTACTACTACAACTCAGATACCATCGATCGAGCCTCTGGTGGTCCAGCAGCCATGCGCAGGAGTAGGAACAGAGGCGTACCGACTAACTCTGGGCAACTACCATTAGTGCCAATGGACCGGTTAGTCAAGCAACGGTTCCGGCGCCAGTCACGAGTTATCACTCGACGGTTTCGAGCTGATAGAAGCCCCACGCAGTACTTAGGAGTATGAACTGATTGATTGAAGGAAGTATGAACCGTTCTCTTGGTCACTTCTAGCAATGCAACGTCTACATGTAGTATAAAGGAGGAGGCCGAGGCTTAACTCGCGAACATCACTACTACAAGACAATTAATGAAGTAATAAATCATCAGTCTCTAATACAAACCATCCGACTCCTGCATGTGGGAGCTTGCTTGTCTCTTTCACCACCCATCAAGTCTAGAGGTGTTGATGTGTCCATTCTTGCTAATTGCCCTTTGGCGAGGCCCAGAAGTGCGGGAATAGCGAAATTATAATCGCTATAAACTGGCCTCGGTCTGTGGGCTCCGAACCGTCTATCTATTACGCTGCTTATATATCCCCCCATCTGCATCGTAATTGGTTGTTTTGGCTGACTCAAGCCACTGAATAATATATGATTTGCAGCATCTGTGCACTCCAATCAACTTTAGCCCAATACCAAAACCTCGTCTCAGGTGTCTGAGAACAATTGGCTATAGAAAGCAAGCTCTTTTTTCCTTCTTCCTGGGCTGTAACTAACCTGTGAGAATACTCCAACCCAATTATGGCCAGATCTCACTGAGGCAATTGTG
Source organism: Morchella sp. 2018-W38C (assembly GCA_024713705.1). Lineage (NCBI taxonomy): Eukaryota > Fungi > Ascomycota > Pezizomycetes > Pezizales > Morchellaceae > Morchella > Morchella sp. 2018-W38C. The sequence goes on along the minus strand of JAMJEX010000006.1, from coordinate 458,098 downwards.
CAAACTCTACAAATATAGCTAATTAGCTAAGGGATAAGCTTAACTCCTCATCCAAGCCTACTACACTCCAGGTGCTGGATTCGTGTCTCACAGATAGGCCCTGGAGACGTGGCTTTGGTGGCTGCTTGGAGAGGTACTCTTCTGCATCTACATACTGGACTTTACCCGTAAATCCATATAGCTATGAGAAGTGAAAGATAGGGTTCCTCGCCGCTTTCCCGACCAGCTAGCAGTATGATTAAAAGTCCATAGCCAATATAGGCATTTTTAAGAGCTGTCTTAGACATGTATGTCGTTTCTGGGTCCGGGATTAACTGAGATCATTGAGGTCTGGGATGGTGTATGGTGTGACTTATAAAGCGGGTGCTTCTTGGGCACTGACACTGATAGACGGGAGGATCTTTGACAGCAGCAGATCTGGGGGCTGGTGGTTGACAGTCGCAGTCGTCGTCAAAGTAATGCATGCATAAAGCGTTCATAAAGTGCTGGGGCTGCGCTGCGGGCTCGGATAATGAAAGCACATACGTCGAAAAAACCACGTTTCACAGACACCGAGGCCAACAAAGCCGCGATAAACGCACACACAGCACACACACACAGACACCCACACACACCGACATCTTCCCCCCCCCACCTTGATGATCCTTTCCCCCGCACATGGATCAGGCCCTGGCTACGATTGGGCCACACGGGTATATTACCCGCTCACAGATTGATGTGCGATTGCCGAGCTGGCTGTCGAGTGACACGCCATGTCCACCGTCGGATTTTGCACCTCCCCGCGTTTTTTTTTCTTTCTTTGTTATTCTTTTTCCCCGCCCCGCAGTCTTGGGTTTTGGCGGTGCCGGTGGCGATCAGCTGGCACAGTTACACGATCCCTTTTCATTCCTTCCTTTTCGCGGGAGCCTTAGAGCTCCTCCATAGGCCATGACACGGTCAGGTTATACTCGATCATTACAAAAGAGCGGATAGCTGGAGGTGAGTATTAGTATTCTGTTTTACATTTCAGCTAGCTTGGATGGCTACATGTAGTACAGCAGCAGCATTTGATCGCCGGTACGTGCCGACCGCTGCTAGAGTACCACCAGCAGCCTGCCCCCCGCTGTACTCGTTGTTTCTAAAGCGACATCAAAGACTCGGGATTATATCTAAGTAGATAGCTTGTCGGTACATAGTATTTGAGTCGACCGCATCCCCGGGAACTCCCCTGATACCTGAGTAGCACCCAGACATGCTGCAGCAAGCTCATATTTCTTTTTCCCTCCGCAGGGTAAAAGAAAAAACGAAAAAAAAACGAAAAAAGAAAATAAAAAAGCTCAACACCTGACAGCACCTCCCAATCGTTCTGCAGGTAGCAGGCCGACCGGCGAGCCTACGGAGCTCTATACATACATACTCGGGGCAGGCATGAAGAACCTGAACACCGTTTCTTTGGTAACAGCTACTTTGACCCCTGCTAGCGCGTTTTTATGTTCAGATTCTTCTTACCTGCCCCGAGTACGCACACACAATATGTACTTGCTTACCAGCAAAAGAACCAGTCGCTCAGGGCAAGCGTGATTTGTATAGAGTGGCGCTGTTCTCTCATACAAATAATCCCTGTTTCCGTCACTTACATTTTCTAGTTCTTTTGCTAATAAGCAAGTAGGCACGGCAAATCAATCGAAGGGGCCTTCCCCCCCCCCCTCCCCCCCCCTCCCCCCACAACTGCAACGGCGGCGCGGCATGCCCTGTGATCGATATAAAACTACTACATATAAGGCCCTCCGGGATTTAGGAGAATGAGGAAAATGGGGAGGCGGGGAGCGGGAGGGAACTTTGCGGCAGCACCCGCGATCACTCGGGGTGGGGTGGCTTGATTTGTCTCTCCCATCCCGCGCGAGTGATGTATCATGAGGTGATCCTATCACGTGGTCTAGCCTGGCCTAGTTTGGTCTGTGATGCAACGGTATCACGAATGTCGTGGCCAGAGCACACAACATGCTGACATCGGGGAGGTTAGGTAGAAGTAGAGTAACAGTGGGGGGGGAGGGAGGGAAGGGGGAGGGGCAGCATTGTACGAAACCTAAATCCAAGAACGTCGCGCATACAAGCAAAAAAAAAAAAAAAAAAGCAATGCAAATACGGGAATCATCATACTTACCTTCTTAGAAGACATTCGATTCTATCCCACATATATATGTGTGTACACCGCATCACCGATGAACAAGTCTACTTGTTTGCCCAGGAAAACCACCACATATATTCCCTCATATAAAAAAACAAGAAACTATATCTACAGAGGATTACAACGCCGGCTACTTTCCGGGCAGGGTTAGGGTTTCCACAGTTTTTTCTCTCCGCATGGTAGGTATGAGGTGCTGTAGCTAGCCAGCCAGGTTGTAGCAGTAGGTACATCGTTTTTATCCACAGGGATGAGCGGGGAGGGCTATATGAAGAGCTACCTTTTTATCCGGCAAATGGTGTCCCTCAGGAGCGACATACATTGGCATACATACAGTAAGTATGGGTTATTTACATGTATGTATGTATGTGCGAGTAGGGTCAATTGCAAGTGAGCCGGCCGGCGAACGTCGGTGGGCGGTGGGCGGTGGACAGTGGGCCGTCGTCGTCGTCGTCGTCGTTCCGTTCACTCACCCACGCCCTTTTCCCTGTAAATGCACGGAGCACGTTCACGCGCGTAGGCACGTATGAGTACGGGTATGTACATACATACATGTCGAAACAGGTTGGCTGGATGTGCCTCACAATCGGGGACTGGCTACTAGCTACGGTAACTATGTAGCTGGAGTAGAGCTATTTTTTATTTTTTTTTGATTATCCTCTCCCTCGCGGCGCCGGGGAAGTTCCGTTTCGCGGGGAGGGAGTGGTGGTTATCGGGAAAGACGAGTTTTTTTTTTTATCAGTGCGTGAAGTGGGAGTAAGAAAAGTGGTATGGAAAAGAGAGAATTAAAGAGAGAGAGAGATGTGCACTTGTCAATTTTTTTTTTTTTTTTTTTTTGCTCGTGTTTCTTTCTTTGTGCCGGTGATCGATCATGCATGATGAGAACGGATGATGGACGATGAGTGGATGGCATGGGGCTGGGCACTTGGTATTCGAGGCGGATGTCGCACACACACACACACACACACATATGCTGCTGCACTCGCTGATCGGCTCGGGTTGTCGTAGTTGGACGGGGCTGACTTCTGGAAGCCGAACTGGGGGAGGTTCGAATTCTACGACAGGGTTTCTCTTCCTCCCACTTCGGCCTAGGCAGGGGTTGAGTGCTGACAGCTAATTGTTAGAGATAGAGTATATAGCTACTTAGCTGCTGGGCAGAGAGAAGAGCAGAAGAAGAAAAAAGGTGGATGTAGATGATATACAGAGCTGGCAGGCACACCGCTGGTTGTTTGTTTAAACTTTGGGGCTGTCTGGAGGTGTGGTACCGGGTGGTGGGCAGATTGGGACTGATATGGATGTGCAAGTTGGACAGACACTAGAGTAGAGCTATGGAATTGGTTAGTTCCAACGGCTTTTTCTTTCTGGTTTTTAATTTGGCTGGGCCAGCTATTACCCTACGAACCCTACATACCTGTATGTACCTACATGATTTGATACCCACCATGCCTACCACAGCGGGAAACGGATTTGAGGGAAGGGGGCGACCAGGGATCAGGAAGTAGATCAGGGTAGGGACGACGAGGATCACCGTCGGGCCCCGTCGAAAGAGAGGGAGGAACGTTTCGTTCATCTGGCGCGGTTGCGCGTTAAGTGGTGATATAATGATACATGCGAATCTCAGTTGCAGTAATGCCATTCGTCTGCATATCTTATTTCATCGATACAAGGGGGGCGAAAAGAGATATGTATCCATTGAGGTCGCCACGAAATATGACTCCATGATCTAAATAGCTGCTGTGTATACGTACACCGGGATTTTGTTTCCCTCCTGAGGCAACCCTTCTTTTCTCTTTAGTTATGTGTGTAGGCCTTGTTCACTCGCACACACACACACACACTTCTCTTGTTTCCTGCTTTGTTTGCTTTGACACAGGTTTCTTGTCCATTGTTTGTGAGTGATGGGAGCAGCAGCAGCAGCGGTTATAAGCCCTTTTCCCGCCTCGTTTCAGAGAATTTTCTCCTCACGAAGCAGCAAGCTTTTCTATCCCATTCCTTCAGCTTTTCGAGTGCTGTAATAATAATAGTATTGATACCTACTCGAGCTCACCAGCCGAGGTCAATCAACGCGAGAACAGACAGGCACGCTGCTTCGCCTCTGCTTCTGCTGCAACGCTAGGCTCACACACACACCCACACCCACACACACCCACACACATCCCATCCATCATCCCTCCCACCCTACCAACCCAGGGCTGCGCCAATGTCCCCGCTCCCAGAAACGTGGGCGGCTCTGAGATTCGGTCTAGTGACCTAGGCTACATACGCCTTTTCCTGTCTTTCCCTCTCGTGTGTCTTGGGGGGGGGGATGGTTTATGGTTCTCTAGGTAACTTGTGCATAACTACATGTAGCTAGTTTCCTTGCGGTTCCTTAGAATTCTGCTTCTTTTTTGTTGTCTCTTTACTTTTCTTTTCCCCTACTACAACATACGGCATTGTTGTTGTTTTTGGTTATACTAGAGATAGAGATAGAGGTAGAGTGAGATACATGTAGAGATCTAGAGTGAGTGAGTGAGTGAGTAAGTGAGTGGGTTATTGAGCTACTGTTACCGCTAATGCTGGGTTGGCTTAATTGTAACCAGGTGCTCTAATCTACTGTTTGTGTTGCTTCGGATCTGGATCACTGGATCAGGGTCTGGGGTGTGGGTCTTTACCAGTGCTAGGGTACCCGACGACGGATGCCCGTTGCTTTGCGAGTTGTTACTTTTACCTATCGTTACCTACACTTTCTATTTCACCACCAGGATCAAGCAGCAGCAGAGCAGCAGCAGAGCAGCAGCAGCAGCAGCAGCAGCTACAACCATCCACCATCCACTCATTCCTACTGGGCAGATAGGCCAGACCTGCCTGCCAGTGCTGCTGTTCACCTACCATTCCACCACCACCACCATAACCATAACCATAACCATAACCATAACCACCACCACCACCACCACCCCCAAAAACCCACATCCACCACAGGTAGGGTCTATTCTACACTCTGAGGTCCTTCCTTGCATACATAGGTACAATCAATACCTTGCCCCTACAGTAGCCCATCCAGCCATCCAGCCATCCAGCCATCCATCATCCATCCGTCAATCCATCCATCCATACTTCCTTATTATTCCTTACATGATTATTTACACCCCTAACCCACGCACCACACTCTCTCACCACTCCCCCTCGTCATTCCTTCCACCAACCAACCCACCCCCCTCCATCCCATCATCCCGCTGCCCGCGTTTAAGCCTCACGGAAAAATAATCTTGTCTATCCAAGCCACAACTACCGACTGATCTAATAACCTTACAGCCTACTACACTACCTACTACTACTGCTACTGCTACTGCTACTGCTACTGCTATTGCTATTGCTACTGCTACTGCTACTGCTACTGCTACGGCTGCTGCACTGCTACCGCTGCACTATAGACAAGACAAACCTTCAATCACCACCCTAACCACCACCACCACCACCACCACCACCCTAACCACCCACACACGCCTCGCCTCACCTCAACGTTACCTCACCTTCCCTTACCTCACCTTTACCTCACCTCCACAACCTCTCCCTTCCACAACTCCAGAACGCCTGTCAATTCCGCTCACTCCCTTTCCTTTCGTCACGGTTAGGTACCACCACCTCCCTTCAACCTGCCTAGCCTTCCCCCACGCACGACGCACACGCCCTGCAGCAGGAAAATTGCTGGGAAGGGTGCGAAAATAGGGAAGGCTCGTCAGAGTAACGAAGGCTACAGGAGCCGGAGAAGGGGGAAATAAAAGGGAAGGAAACAAAGGGGGGAAAAAAAGGGAAAAAAAAGAAAGAAAAAAAACAATTAACCATCCCATCCATTCATTTATTCATCCATCCATTCGTTCCCCTCCCCTCCTCCTCCCCACCCCCGTCCACTCACACTACTCCTACCACACTGCTACGCACAGGAAAAATAAAATAAAAATAGAATCCAGTGCCTACAGGTAGTTTGAGGGCAGAAGCCAGAGGGGAGGAAACAGATCTACACACGCACTCACTCACTCACTCACTCACCACCACTACTACCGGAATGGCTCACACCGCCGTCGCGTCTACCTCGTCGGACGACGGTGAGGACATCGGCGCGCGTCTTCGGAAGCTAAATCTACCACAGAAGCCGCTCATCATGGACAAGGTCAACCGTCCGCGCCAGCGACACTGCGGGCACAGCGAAACCGAAAGGTGCTGGTGCTACGAGTACACGACGATGCTGCCCCGGCCTGAGTACGAGGGGAAGTGGCTCCCGGATAGTCCTGAACCGCCGGACACTCCGGTGAAGGTCTTGACGAACGGGAATAGTAGGGGTAGAGATGGGCGGGAGGATAGGGATAGGGAAAGGGAAAGGGATAGGGAGGAGCGCGATACGGGTGGGAGCGGTGGTGCTGGGACGGCGACGGCGACGGCGACGGCGACGGCGACGGCAACGGGGACAGGGACGGGGACGGGGACGGGGACGGCGAGGGTAAATGGGACAAACAAATTGCCAGAGAAGAAGAAATTTAGCTTGGGGCAGTACAAGGATAGGAAGTTGGCTGGAAAGACACCCGCGAAATCGAATCCCTCTCTTCCCCCTCCTCCTCCACCCCCTCCTACTTCGCATCCTCCTGCTGGTGTTGCGGCTGCGGCTCTTGGTGCTACATCCAAGAATTCCCCTATGAGAGCAGGGGACAAAAAGTCGGTTTTATTTACTTATTTACATGCATTTACAACACCCCTGTACTACGAGGGTTTGGGGAAAACTTCACAATTGCTGACGGGGTTCGTGTAGGTCTAAGGAAGGCTCAGTGGACTCCCAGGAGACAATCCGGAACTCCAGAGAAGCTCGACGGAGCCCAATTTCAATTTCGCGACGAAGCCCTCCGCGACGAAGCCCCTCGCGACGGAGAAGTCCTTCCAGGCGGAGCCCCCCACGGCGGAGCCCATCACGGGACGATCAGCCGCCTCCCAGGAAACGACACAGGACCCCCAGCCCCCAGCGACCACCCCCCCCGCCAGCTACTCCACCACTCCCACCGCTGCCCCCGTTGCTCAGCCCTACGCTCCCGCAAGCCATTGAGGACGCTCTCGCGCTGCTGGAAGAAAACAATAGGTCACGCGGTGGCACGAGGGAGGACGGATACGACAGCTCAATTGCTTTGAGCTCGCGCAAACGGCAACGCGCACCATCCGATACTGAGCGTCCTGGTCGAAAGACTGTCGCGCCAGGGAAGAAACTGCCGGGATCCAGCACGAACACGCCATCGTCGCGCTCCCCACGCAACAATCCCTCGCCCACAAAGTCGGCCGCGCCCAGCAGCAACAAGACCATAAGGACTAGTCTTGGCGGCAACACCACCCCCAAAACGGTTGCGTCGAAAACAGTGCAGAAGCGACCGGCAAGCCCTAAACCATCGTCGCCATTGCCGAGGAGTTCAAAAACGTCTTCAAAGTTCCCGCCGACTTCGGTATCTGCTGCTGCGGGCCCGGAAAAGAAGTCGCTGATTGTCCGGCTGAAATTCTCAAAGAGACGCGTGAAGGATGTCGCGACCCTCTTGCTTCTCAAACCTAGCCCTAAGCGACAACGCCAAGATGATCATCTGCTGCCGGCGCCAGCCGCGAAGCGACAGGCTGTTGCGTCTGGAAGATCTCCCGCTTTCAAGTCTCCCGCTTTGAAGGTGCCGAAGGAGAAGGATATAACAACAACCCCTCCGAAAAAGGTCAATGGCCATCCCACCACGACGGCTCTGAAAAGAACGGTGTCGGAGGGACATGCGCAAACACCGAGCAAGGATGAAAGGAATGGTGGCGCCCCGAGAAAGCCGTTGGATCACTCTACACAGTCCAGGGCGGAGAATTTTAGGGCAGAGTATCAGAGGTATAAAAAAAAATTCCAAGACATGCTCCCATTCGTTGCCCCACTTTTTGTGTGCATCTGATGTTAATGTTTTTTGATGTTTGCTTGCAGGTATGCGGAGTGGGGAAAGCTTTCGAAATATGAAGCTGATAGAACATTCAAACTCCAACCTGAAATTGATAAGGAAAAGACTCGATACGCAACAGTAGTAGCTGTTGATTCCGTCCTTTGTTACATCCTGTCTTTTATGTGTGAAGAGGAGGCCAAGGCGCTCGAACAGCGATCTCCCCCGATAGACACATGGCGCTCAATTGTCCCTTTATCAAAGTTTGTTGCCGAAAAATGTCATGCTTACCCCCCACTTCATGGTCTGTGCAAACAGCTCGAAGCTATCATTCGACAGCATTTGTTTGACATGGAGATTGCCGCATTTGAAAAAGTGCCACTCCCGGACTCTGCCTCCAAAGCTCCCACCCCCGACTCGGGTACCAACACAAACGGTGTCAGCATCGACCGCACAAGCTACCTCAAGCACCGAAACACCATTGTCCGCGATGCCCGCGAACTCAAGGACTGCTGGCTCGACGGCATGCGCCACCTCACGCTCGACGTCATCCAAAGCCAGTTCCCCCACACCTGGGCCGAGCGATCGCGCAAGTTTGTTGATCCCACAGCGTCAGCGCTGAAGGTGGGGAAGTACAGGCACTCGTTTCAGCTACCGCTGCACCCGAATACGTGTATGATTGAGGCGCTTAATTTTGGGTTTTTGTTTCTGCAGGAGTGGGCGACGGCGGAGGGGATAAAGGATTTCAAGAGTAGGCTGGGTGGCTTTTTATGATCACCCACCGGCCGAGGGAGAGAGAGAGAGGGCTGGATGGCGTGGGACAAAATAAAATGGGATGATTTACAATGAAGTTAGGAGATAAAGGATATATGGCTTATGTGTGGGGCTTCCGAGAAACGGACCTCTTACTATCACTCGAATAAACTGACTGATCGACTAACCTAGCTTCTAATGTGGGAAAGAGGGGCGCATTAACTACTAATGAATTTTTCTGTCTATTTTTTATACCTAAAAACTGGTGTTGGGCCTGACCTTTTTTTTTTTCTTTACGGGAAGGGGATTATTTAGGGGTCATCAATTTCTTTTTTCTTTCCATAGTTCTTTTCTTCTTCTATTGATTCGTTTTCCTTTTCCCTTTTCCTTTTTTCATTTTGTTTTTGTGTTTTTTTTGACAAGGGCAAGGGAGTCTTTTTGTGTTATAAATTTTTCCTTTTCTTTTTCTTCTCATCTGCTTTTATTTTATTTTTTTATATATGTTCCTGACCTGATTTGTCATCTTACAGCTTTAAGTAGTAGGTATTCAATAATTTCCTCCGCCCTATTTCTTTCTTCTTCTTTCTTTATTTCTCCGGCTGTTATCTTATCTTATCTCCATCTTATCTTCAGCGAATGGATCTGAGGGAAGGGAGATGGGGATTGGGGGGTTGGAGACTGGGAATAAAGACCAGCAGCTACGTAGTGTTACGATGATGCTTTTCTTTATATTTTTTTTCTTCTTCTTATTCCTTTCCTTTGGCTTGTTTTATGTCTACTTTGTATGTGCACGGTATGAGGTTTTTCTTCCTCCCTCAACACTCTCGTGAGAATGATGGCTGGCCCCCCCCAAAAAGTGGTATTTACGTCTTTTCTTTCTGTTTTATTTACTATTATCTGATGATATGAGCCTGTCTATACTACCTACCTAAACTACCTATCACTACCCTTATCTCCCCCCCCCCGCTATTGTAGCCTTCTAGTCTTTATTGTTTATTACACTACATCTCGCCCTCTCCCGCCATTTTTTGCCCGGCTCACATGGTAGCCTGTGTGGAGTGGGGATCACGGGTGGTGATTTTTTTTTTGGTAAGTCTGTTTGGTTGTTTATTGGGTAGGTAGTGCTATAACTGGAGCTGTTATACCTACCCCCCCTTCGTTCTTTTTGCCGTTTCTTTCTCTGTCGTTGAAATATGCGTGGGGATACTTTACCGCACCCTTCTTCTTCCTCTTCTTAAACCTTCACTTTCTGCTTTTCGTTGCGTTATGTTTTTCTAGCTTCGGCCTTTCCTTTGGGGTTTCTCCACGGCGCTTTATTGTTTTCTCTTTTTTTTTTCTCTCTCAGCTGTTTTTTTTCTTTTTTCTTTTCCTTTTGGGACATGCGGTTCAAAAGAAAAACTGTTCTTTTTTGTTGTCTATAACCCTTTTTTATTTTCCTTTCTTCTTCTCCCTTTCCACCTCTGGCTAGCTAGCTAGTTGTAGCTATTCTATTCTTCTTGTGTTTTCACGCGTGTTTTTAGATGATGATAGGTGCAGGTGTACAATATCGATGGTTCTTATCTCCCCCACCCCTCCCCCACCCCGATTTCCTTTTTCTTCTATAATTCTCCTTTTTTAGTTTGGTCCGGGGAGAGAGAGGAAATAAATTTCTTGCATATGATAACGGGTTGTGCATATATAGCGGATACGGATACGGGGGGGGGGGGGGGTTGCCATGTGTGGTGTGTAGTTGTGATGGTGTGCGGTGCGGTGATGCGATACCCGATGAGGTGCTGTACACCGAAGGGGGATGGATGGATGGATAGGTATTGGTATTGGTATTGGTATTGGCATTTGGGGGCGGTGGGAAAGCGAAAGTGAAAGTGCAAGATCCTCATGCACGGCTGTAAGGATAGGGCTTTGGTCCGAGTGCTCTAGCGAGACTTGTGCCCCCCCCAAGATTAAAAGAAATGCTTGCCGCCGTCAAAATAGTAAGACATGCTTGTCTCTGGGTTTCTGGCGGGCGTGCTCTCCATGGCCAACCTTCGTCCCGTATATAGATTGCCGGTCGAGCCAAGAAGTACGTAGAGTCAAGAAATACGCATGTTACCTTTTATTTTGGGGGGCTACCGGGGAATATATCATGATGCTCTCTACACCAGGGTTCAGATGCTTTTGAGAACGCTAGAAAGGCACCATACCATCTACAGCTATAGCTCAAAAGCTATATATATGGTATCGCACAGAGGGGCCGAGGTCGATATGGCGAACCTCCCAGGCTTAGTAGAGTCATTTTGTGACTGGATGGAGGGGCAGAGCGGCCGCGGATGGCTCTCCTTTGCTGCTCTGGGTTTTATTTTTATTTGGGAGGGGGGGGGGGGTGGATAAGGTCTATCAGAGTTGAGATCCAGCTAGACATGCTGTTGGGATGAGTCCTTCAAGTACATGATTGTAGCAATCTCGCTTGCTTGCCATCCTCCTCCTCCTTTCACCACTGACGCCGTTTGCGAGGAAGGCACAGGGTGGATCTCGATCTCGATCCCGCTCTTCATATTAAAGTTCAAAGAGGACCACGGTTTCCAACGCAACCATAATGACACAGCACGTCCTCGGCGCTTATAGAAACCTCTGGCTAGGAAAGAAAGAGGGACATGGCATCCTATGGCTGCGGATCCCCCCCACAGGGAGCGGTGAAATTAAGGAGCGGCCCGAGCCAAGCCCTCGAGGACCGCCCAGAAAGCTCCAGCTCTGAACCTCCATCTAGCTTTACCACCAGAGCGAGAGACAGGTGCCCCCCCCCGTAGTGACAATTGCAATCGGCTTATCGAGTAAGTACCTACATGAAAGCCAGTGGCTAGTGACCCAAGAGCTATGGCACAGCTGGGGTGCCCCCCCCCCCCCAACCTGTGGTAAACCACAGCAGGTAGTCGATCCCCCATGGGGGGGGGTACTAACACACTCCCGCAGCGAACGGCGTGGTGGTGGGTTCGATTCTAAGCTAGCTAGCTTCCAATGATATCCCCCCCCCCCCCCCACGTAGATTACTAGCTACAGCGCAGAATCCAACGCCAAAAGGGTCAGCTCGCCGGGAAACAAAGCTATAATGCCAATCAGCCACGGATCGGACAGGTTCGGTCGGAGAGCTGATCCATGGCCTGTATCTGTGTTCAACACGCCCAGATATCCAACAGTGTGGTGCTGTGGCTTCCGAGAGCCTAGGACTAACGGTGTGGTTGTCACTGTGTAGAGTATGTACATGTACTGGGTACATGTAGTCATCTAGTCGTGGCCGCCTATGGTTTGGGGCTAGCCTGGCCTATCGCAGATACCAAGCTACAGTTGAGGCTCTGGTGTATACAAGTACATGTACATGTATACATGTATGCCTGCCTTGGAACAGGCGCCATTTTTACACATAGCTATAAAGGGCCGATCTAGATCTGCTCTACAGCTTCTCCATTAAGCCTCTAGCTGCCCACCCCACCCGTACGTTGTATCCAGACCTGTATCCCCCAACGAAGTAAATCCATCCCCCACACACGCCCCCCCACCTCCCTCCCCCCCGCGGGCGCAAAGCAACACAAGCAAGCGTGGGGCCAGACAGTCACGTGAATCACGCATCACACGCCATCACTCGATCCTCACACGCCATCACTCGCTGCTGTGTTGTCCCGCCATGGGGTGTCACTCGGTATCCCCGCCTACTACTAACTACCCCCTACATACTCTACACCCACTCTCACTGACCGCTACCGTTCACAATTGCCTACCCACATATTGCATACCACTCATGTGTTCGAAAGGGGGGGGCACGGGAATTCCATAACCAAACCACGCTAATTATTTTAACCCCCCAACACCCCATAGAGTACAGTACAGCTACAGCTAGAGCTACAGCTAGAGCTACAGCTAGAGCTGCGGCATTATAACGGCACAAATAAGCTACCATACCTTTCCCCCCCGCGCCCCGCCCCGCCCGCCCTCCATCCCTCCCGCTCCCCGCCCCAGGCGTATACGCCATACACGGCCCAACCAAGGGAAGAAAAAGAAGAGAAGAACGCAGAAAGAGAAATATAGAGAGGAAGATAGGAGAAGAGAAGATGAAAGAGAGGATATAGTACCCAACTAACTAACTAACTGCCTGGCTAAAATTCGTAATCATACACCTCCCACCCCCCAACGCTGCAGCAGCAGCAGCCCCCGAGGCGGAGGACAACACTACTTCAAGACAGGAAGAAAAGAAAAAGAAAAAAAGGAAAAAAGAAAGAAAAAACGGCAACAGAAGAGAATCCAATCGGAAGAGGGAAAAGCAAGCAGAGAAGGGGCAATATCCAGAATCGCGGTGGAAGATGCAAGAAGGTACAAGAAATACAATAAACACACGCACACACACACACACACAAAAAAAGGGAAGAAGCCAGAGGAAAAAAAAGATATTCAAAAGTTGCGGGAACTCCTAATTCTAATCCTCCATCTCCTGATCCCCGTCTTCGCCGCCTTCGGCTTCCTCTTCGTCCTCCTCCTCCTCCTCGTCGTCGTCGTCGTCGCTGCTGCCGCTGGCAACCTTCTCGCAGCCCTGGGCAAAGAACATCTTTGCTTTAAAGTCGTACGGGTTCTCGATAGAGTACAAATTCCCTACAGCGCCGCAGCTATTAGCTTCAAACCCCCCAGACAGGTAAAGAAAAGAAGAAAGGAAAAGAAGAAAAAAAGGCAAGAAATGACCACCAACCTCTCGGCACCATAAACTGCGCCCCTTTCCTCACCCTAAACGTATTCTCGCCAACCATCACCGAAACCTTGCCCTCAATGACATAAAACACCAAATGCATCTTGCCCGAGTTCTTGGTCCGCTTCACGCCCCCCGGCGGTATCTCGACCATGCCCGTCCCAAAAAACTCCTCCGTGCACGTCTTCACAAACGTAAAATCGCCATTCGCAACCTCCACCGTCACAATACGATTCCGCGAAAACGCCAACTCCCGCTCCTCCAGCTCCTCCTCATCCGCGCCGACACCCCGACGCTCACGGAACGACTTGACATATCCGCGCACCACGCCAATCTCGCCGTCAACCACCCGCGTCTCCCAGTCCTCCTCCTCGGGGTCGCTGCCCTCCTCCTCCTCCTCCCCCTCCTCCCCACTACCCTTGGCCCGCTTCCCGCCGCCGCGCCTCTTCGCAGCGGCAGCGGGCCGTTTCCGCTTCATGCCCCGCCCGCCTTTGTTGTCGTCGTCGTTGTCGCTCTCGACGCGGATCACCTCTGCAATCGTCGGCATCGCCATCGCGTCCTTGCCGCCGCCGCGCTTGCCGTCGAGCTGGTACACCACCTTCTCGCCGCGCCAGTAGGCCAGCGGCGGCAGCGTCGCGCGGGTGGACCGTCGCGCGCCCGCGGCGGCAGCCTCGACAGAGGCGGCGCGCGAGGGCGGCGGCTGCGTGATGATGCGTTGGCTGCCCTTCTTGCCCACCACTACTGCTGCAGAGGCGCGCATGGAGTTGGAGCGGGGGGTGAAGGACTGCAGTTCGGGGCTGAGCTGCTTTGTGGGCGCTTTGCCTCTACCCTTGTCCTTGGGTTTGGCTTTGGCGGCGGCGGTGGACTTGGAGCGCTTTTGTGTCAGGCCTGGATCCTCAGTGTCCGTGGGCTGCTGCGTGGTCTCGAGCGGCGACTCGGGGATCTCGATGACCTTCCTACCGCCCGGGCGGCGGGTCCGAGCAGTGACTGGCTCAGAGTCCTCCGAGTCCACTGCAGGCTGGGCCACGGCCTTCTTGACCCGCTCTGTCGCCTTCACCGCCTTCTTTCCCCCGCGAGGGCCCTTAGCTGGTGGTGCAGGCGGGTCAGACTCTGCCTCGGCCTCCTCCTCCTCGTTGTCAACGACCTTTGCAGCTACAGCCTTTCCACGGCCCTTGGCGGGCTGTTTGGGCGCTGGTTCTTCTTCGCCGGCTTCTGCTTCAGCTTCAGGTGCTGTGGCATTCGCATTCTTCTTCGGGCGACCTCTGGTTTTTGGCGCTGGCACGGGATCGGACTCCGTCTCTGCCTCGGGCTCGGGCGCAGTCTTCGCGGCGGCCTGCTTCTTGGTACGGCCGTTCTTGGGGCGGGGCGCGGTTTCCTCCTCTTCCTCTGGCGCCTTGGCCGCCTTTTTAGAGCGTGCGTTCTTCGGCTTCGCAGCAGGCTCGGTGTCCATCTCCACCTCTGGTTCTGCCTCCACCTCCGGCTCTGGTTCCGGCTGCGGCTCTGGGCCAGCAGTCTTTGCAGCCTTCTTCCTCCCGCGCGCTACAACTATCCGTTTCGGCGTCGGATCCTCGACCTCTTCACCTTCGTCCGCTTCTGGCTCAACGGCTTTCGCCTTCTTCCCCCTGCCCGCCGCAGCTTTCGCCTTAGTCGTCGGCTCCGGGACCTGCTCAACCTCCGTGTCCTCGTCCGCCTGCTGTTCCGGCTCTGCCTCCGGTTCTGGCGCTGCAGCCTTCACAATCGTCTTCCGTCCGCGGTTATTCGTCGCTTTCGGCTTTGGCATAGCCTCCGCCTCGACCTCCGTTTCCGCCTCCGACTCCGGCGTCGGAACGACCTTGGCAGCGGCCTTCTTCGCGCGCGCATTGGCAGGCTTTGGTTTCGGCGTCGGCTCAGCTTCAGCTTCCTCCTCGGGCTGTTCGGACTCTGGCTCTGGTTCTGATACGACCGCCGCCTTCCTGCCCTTACCCTTCGCGCTGCCATTGACCTTCTTCTTCTCCGTCGACGCCGCCGTCCTCCTCCCCTTCGCCGCCGCCGGCGTCACCACCTCAGCAAGGCTATCCTCCTCCGTGAGCCCACTGCCCCCCAAATCCTCATCTGACTCTATCTCGTCCTCCAACAGCGAGAACTCCTTCTGCGCTGGCGGCTTCTTACTAACTAGCAGCCCGCCCCTCTTCACCGGCGCCTTCTTCGCCTTGACCGGCGCCGGCTCCTCCGTCACCCCCGGGAGCACAGGCAGCGCAGGCGAGCTCTCCACCACACCAGTAAACAACACCCTCTCCACGCCGCCCTCCGCAGGCGTCGCCCCCAGCCCCACGCTCGCCGCCCTCCTCGCGGGCGTGCCGCCAATCGCCGTCTTGGCCGGCGATCTTGCGCGCGGCGGCAGCGACGCTCTATCTCTGCTGAGGCGTGCGGGGGTCGGACTGGTCGTGGTGACGAGGTCCATGCTCATTGACAGTTTCGCCGGGGAGCTCGTGGGCTGCTGCTGTTGGGTGGTGGTGGTGGTGGTGGTGGTGGGTGGGGGGAGGGTAGCGGCAGCGGCAGCGGGAGTCTTGGATGTGGGTGGCGCGGGGGTTTTTGTGGGCGAGCTAAAGAAGCCCGAGAGAGGCTCCATGCCGAGTTCGTCGCGGTGGCCGGTGTCGCGGATTGTGACGCCAGTTTTGCTGCGGGGGTGTTAGTGCTGCGGATGTGCGTGCGTGCGTGCGTGCGTTCGAGTGGACGAAGGAACGGGCTTGCGAGTGAAGGGCAGGTGGGGGGTGAGCCAGCGGGGCCAGAGAGAGGGGAAGCGGAGGGAGGGGAAGGAAGGGGGAGCGTAGAGGAGAGAAAGACGTACCGTCCAGCGACACCGATATCAGTAAAGTTTGTGTCGCGCTTTGGCGGCATTGCTGCTGACTCTTACAGGTTGTTGTTTGATATTCCGATTGTTCGATCCCCTCAATGTTTTTCTTCTTCTTCCTCTTCTTCTTCTTCTTCGTCTTTTGCTTCTGCCGGGGCGGGATTGATGGGCGGGATTGATGGGCTGGCTGTTATTGGGGACGGGCCGCAAGTGACGGGCCGACGGCAGCACCTGGGCTGAATTGGCTCTGCAGGATGCGAGAGGCCTCGAGGGGGAGGGGGGAGGAGGAGGAGGAGGAGGAGGTTAGAGAGTGTATCGCGAGTGCAGTCGTCTTTGGCGGTGGCGGTGGGAGTGTGTGCCAAAGGACGTGTCTGTCTTGTGCTGTCCTGTGCTGCCCTTCGCAGCGGAACGCGTCTGTGCCTGGGTACCCGCGCTACAGTGCGTGTGCGGAGATGTGAGAATGGGTGTTTGCACGTGGGGTGGGATGGTCACGTGGGTGGGATGTCGGCGTGTGGGGGAACACGTGAAAGGTGAAGTGGAGCGAGGTGGGGCGAGGTGAGAGAGTGAGAGCGAGGGACGAGTGAGTGTGAGTGTAAAGGGGGTGAGCGTGAGCGTGGGTAGTGGCCGGTGGGTGGAGGAGGTTGAGTGTGGACGAGGGCGAACAAATGGATGGCATCACACGACACCAACTACATCATGTACATGTATATACCTACGGAGGAATCGGTCAAGGACACAACACAGGCACTGGATCTCTCTAACGTCTCTCTCACTGTGTGTATGGGCGGGTGGGTGCGTGCGTGCGTGCCTGGGTGTGTGTTTCGACCTCATCTATAAACCTAGGTACATAGCCTGCAAAAAAGCAAAAAAGCAAAACCCCTCGTCCTTCTCCCTCAACTAGTACTTTTGGTGTTTCCCCTACAACCCATACTTACAGTAGAAAAAGAAAAGAAAAAAAGAGGCCTCACAGTGAGAAAAGGTAGATAGATGCACAAGAACACGAACTAGGACCCAAAAACCACGAACCACGAACCACGAACCACAAACAAGGAGCGCAAGAAGTGGGAGATAGATATCCCTTCATAAGAACGATCAGGAAAAGAAGGGAAAAAAAGACTAGAACAGAAAACTAAGCACTCCACTAACAACTAACTCCGTGCACGCACGACCCGTTGGCTCCGAAGAAAAGAAAAAAAAAAGTAAAGGATAAAAAGGTAAAATCGAGAAACAGAGAAACGGTCAAGAAGAAGCAGAAAAAGAAGCAGCTCTCTCACTCTCAATCCCATCGTTCCATTCCCCTTAAACTTTATATATCGTGAACTGGGGGGAAAGAAGAAAAAGGCTACACCACATGCACACCCAGAATTCAATCCACGATCCTCCAATCCTCCAATCCTCCAATCAAACCAGAATGGAAAAAAAAGAAGTCTACCGGAAAATAAAAGAAACAAGACCATTCGTAAGAAAAATCGTTATAAAAAAGGTAAAAAGGTGACAGAAAACGGAATCACGCTAACGCCCTAGCTATAGGCCTAGCCACTAAACACCATCTGCGCCTCCCTACAGTGCCCGCCATTCGGCCCCTCAGACCCCACACACACCAAGCACGCATCCACAATATTACTCAAGCACCCCTCCGTCGCGCCCAGCACCGCCCATCCAATAGCCCCCGCAATCAGCCCCACAATGTACCCGTACGCGCTCCCGCCATTGATGTCCCTCGCGGTCGTAACCCAGGCTCCTATCCCCATACTCAGCGCGGTGATACCGCGGGTGGCTGTCAGGAGCATTTTGCTAAACTTGTAGGCCGTCCGTGGGTGCTTCCCGGTCCCGTATCCCGCGGTGTCGATGAACCTCATGCCGGCGACGGCGCGGGAAGAGGCGACCAAGGGCTGCGAGTGGATCGCGGCGTAGGTCAATGTCAAGGGGTTAGTGAGTGACGCGACTGGCGATGTGATGAAGCTGTAGCAGAACATGTGGATGAAGGCTGCAATACGTCTTGGAGCCACCATTAACGGAACGCGGACCAGAAGTGCCACGAGTGAAGAGAAGCAGATTGTTCCAAACAGAGTTGTGGTTGAGTGTGTAAGCGCAGCCTGCATGATATCCTTGGATGAAGCTTTCGGAATCTGGTGTCTGTGAAAATACCATTGGGAAACGGTCGCAGCAGAAGTTGCCCTGTGAAATGTTAATATCGTGAAATGATGAAAATCGAATATCGTCTTACCTCTGGATATTTGAACAAATCCCCAAGGTCCACAAATACATCATAATGTAGTATGTAGCGAGAATCATCATCTTGGTATCCAAATGCCACAAAGGAACGCCTATTCCCGTCAGCGTCACCCAATCGCCCCCATCACATGACAGCAAAACTCACCTCCTACAATGTAGTTCCCCATCCAAAACATCCTCGTAAACATGGCCACCCACACCCAGGTAAACACGCAAATGGCGCCTAGGGTTCCAAAGCTCAAGAGCACTAGGGCTGCATTCTCTCCGAGGATTTTACAAGCAAGCTGGATAATTCCTATAGCACGGCCCAGTGCATTCTTCCCTCTCCACGCAAAAAAGACCCAGAATGCGGCCATGACTGCGGGGAAAATACTGCCCCACCTCATGGCTTTATCTTGCGGTGCATCACCTTCCCATTTCCCGCGATACGACATGATGAGTGGGTACATGCTCAAGGCCACCAGAATTATGGGCACTGCCCCCAGTATCAGGAAGAGCAGCGGTTTTACAAATGCCCGGAGAAGGTACATCCACACTAACGAAACTCCGATTGCAAGAAGTGTGTCCACTGTGAGAAGATGGATTGAGGATTGTATCGTGCGATATACTGTATCGAGACCACCCAAATTCAATTTTTCAGTGTGTAGCCACACCACGAAAGACGTGGTAAATAAGCAAGTCATCAGCACCATATATAAAGTTCCCCATATCGCATCATGTGACGGAGGCTCTAGGGGTGGATACGCCACTTGTTGAGGAATCTAAAAGACACTTAGTATAAACTTGGATCGATCAACCCAAGCTCAAAGAAGAAACAGGAGCAATAGCTGGGAGTCTTACAATGCTCATATGGGGCCCGCGCGGCTGTGTAGGCGACGACAGCCGCGGCATGAATGTAGTCTCCGGCTTTTTATCTGGCAAACCAGACTTTGGCGGTGGCGGTCTTCGGAACTGCTGAAAGGCGGGCTCTTCCTCATCATCATCATCTGACGGCATCTGAATGCAGATATCCCTTGGAGGCCGATCCGCGCCATCGTCATCGTCTTCATCCTCCAACAAATGCCGTCTTTCGTAACCACCGAACGGCCTTTGAACAGCTGATTCTACCATGTCCGAATGGTCGATCCCGTCCGGCACCATTCCCAGCCGCACGCTATCATCCAGACCAATATCTACCATTCTTCCCTTTCCTTTCTCACCTCTTTCCGTCCCGTCGCTCCCAACAGAGCTTGTTCTTGACGTTGACCTAACCACCGAGGACCCAGCGGACTTTGAAGCTCTCCACGAACTCCTGATGGTGTTTGTGTTTCCCAAGATCGACAATCTCGATTTCCCCTTGCCCCCGCTCTGCCGTAGCTCCTGCGTACTCCCACCAGAATAGTCGCCATCCTCCTCGTCGTCTTCCTGAACTGTCGCGTTCGAGGATGCATACGCCCCGAAATGCCGTCGGCTGCTTTTCAAAGCATAGAAATCCTGCACCTCCTGTTCGTGCTCTTCGTCCGGGGGCATAAAGTCGGCAGCCGAATGGAATAGCGGCGCGGTGTTGTGTGGATTATTTAGACGGCCCTCACGTATAGCACTCATCCGAGTCTGGGACTGCGCCAGAAACCGGGAAGCATCTGGGAGCAACACGCATTTCTCAGTTAGCTAGGGAACCGGGTATAGCATACGAAGTCGAGTTCGCGAAAGGAAAAGAAAAAAATGGGAATAATATCAAGATATTATAGGTGGACGGGGGAGTGGATAAGCGGCGATGACGGAACTAGAAGGATATCATTTTTTCTACGGAGGGGTTATGGGAGGGGTTCAAGATTACATTCGGAAAACATGATGGCGAGGCAGAGATGCCTTTGTGCCCTAGCGAAACAGCAGCTAAGAACGACGAAGCAGCGGCGGCGGTAGACGAGAGTGGGCCTTTATCACTACTGATAGAAAGTCGATGGATAAATCTGTGTTGTTCGTTGATGGGGAGGGGGGGGGGGGTACGGACGCTCAAACGAGAACGAGAGGTTGAGAGAGGAAGATGATGCGGCACTTGGTTGTGTTGTAGACGGGGAGGGAAACGGGGCCCAGGCGAGACACAGGTAGAGTATGTATGTATGTAATAGGCGGGTGTGAAAGAGTCAACCTCTGTCACAAGCAAGCAAGGAAGCACAGGGGAGCTCTATCGATCAACGACCAGCGATAGAGACGTCGATGCTTCAAGTGGTTCTTCTTCCTTTTGCGCCCCTGTGGGAAGTTGGTGCCTTTGTAACAAAAAATGAAATAAAATAAGGTCTCTCCTCTCTCTCTTCACAATAGAAATCATGCACGTATACCACCCGCTGGACCTAGCTTGTTGGAACCTTCAAGGCAACTGACCGACATATGATAATAAAGCAGCCATCCGCATCGACATATCACGCTGCTGCTACCTCCTGCGAAAAAGAGAGCTCTTGTGCGCTCACTTTCTTGCCACAAGACCGAGGAGGGGCGCAGAGGATGTGGAGGTTACTAATATCGCCAAGCCACGTCTCCACCTGTCTGTCTTTCAAGATCATGATTATCTTTGACTCTTTAATCGGCAGGCAAAATACAAGCCGCAGGTGTTGCTTCGCTGGCCCTTGTAGTACCTTCACTCTGTACCTACAGATCTGCTACACAAGGTCCTGTTGGGGAAAGCATATCCTGTGTCCACGGCCAGCGACATGCTCCCGAGTAGTTAGCACACATCCGGATCAGATCACAGTTCACACAGTTCACAGTTCACCATCCCCAGTAAGCAAGTAGGTACATACATGAATCATCAGCTTCAGCCAGGGTCCTCGACTCTGGCTCACTTTGTGGGCACATCGAAGCAAGGGTAGCATGGGTCAGGTACGGGACCCTACTTGCCAAAAAGGGTTTACTTGGGATGCAAGCCACGAAGCGAGTGCAGAATTAGGGCAAGCGAAGATCCCCTACCCATACGTCAACTTGAGCCTCATGTCTCCTCTACTCTCCAACATAGATCTGGGTCATAGATTCATCATTGACTTCTTCTGTTGGCCATGGCCGGGAAACAACCATCGCCTGAACAATCAGAATCTTGCACAAGTAAACATCCCTCCCGCAACCAGATCACTTGTATTCGTGCAACCCTTCCAGGTCAGTAGACTGTAAGATCTAGCTTCTTTTTCGTCCCTGGGACCTGGATTCTGTAACCAGGCAGGGGTTACAGGCCTAACCTTAGACAGCCATGATGCTGGCGCTGGCGCATTGTGGAATCCACCAAATGGCGGGCAGTTCCAAGCAGAGCAAGAACCTGGAGGTCAAGGGCCCTTTTCCTACGTGCAGTATTAGCGGCTTGGCAGGTTAGATGTTCCCGCAGGGGCACGATAACACGATCTGGGCGGAATTAGCTTTCCCCAGCGTTGCACCAGTGTCCCAAATGCAGTGGAAACCTTTTTCATGGGCTGATTTGGGTGCTCGTCAGGCACAAAATCCAAGGGCGGGACGAGTCGACGGATGCGGCCGTCCGCACCTAATGAGTAAAATCCATCATGATTTATCACTCGATTTCTGCAGTTCTGACTCATTCTTATCTATGAACATTTGCGCACAGAAACATGTGCATTTAGACCGTTTAGCACAAAAAGTGGCCTTGTTATATACTTTACAATACCATATGGGGCATCATTTCCACGGACCATAACTCCTAACTAACCCTAACAGGATCTACACGTCCAGTAGGGTTATCTTGCCAATATTGTTTTAAACCTAGGCTCGTTCGCCCCAACCCCAAAGTAGGGATGGGTACGAGACTATCTTAGACCCTATGTCGAAATCTTGTTTAGCACACTACCCGCTACCTGTCATAACCATACCAGCTCTATGTGCCTACCAGTGTTCCCATCACCGGCCCAACACAGCCACTAGTAATGGGAATAGAAGGATCATGAAGAGGATCGATCTCAGGCATTAAGAGTAGTGCAGTATAGGAAGCGTTTACGTTCAGATGTACATTATTCAGGAATCTAATTGAAATAACCCCAAGCACTGGCGCCTGATAGGCTGAGCCAGAGTACGAAGGCGGGGTAAATTATACTATGGAAGAGACCACGTGCAGTGTGCAGAGTATCCGTCATCTGCGTTATCGTCAGGAAACATGCTCAGAATCTGGTGCTCTGCAGAATCGTACAAACCTGGTGCTTGCCTTGACATATAGGGTAATGATACAGCTGAGATTGCAACAAGAAACTCCGGATTTACTAAGTCTGCAGAGCTCCAGATTCTGGGCAGTCCACCAGGCGATACAGCTGTATCTGCGTAGAGGGCTACGATTTTGGGGCTTACAAAGCAACCGAGGCCCATACCCAATCATACGTAGTCACTCGCTTCTATTAGAGGTTTAGCTTTCTAATTGCATGTAGATTTTCATCTATGGCAATGGGGGTTTGTGTTGTGCAATTGCTGGTATCGATTGTCATCTTTCTTGGCCCGGGACTCTCACAACTTTATACCACGACTACTTCAAGTAGCCAGCGTGTTTCACATGTTTGTGGAGTACTGTTCTAGTGTTGTAATGTTTGCTTGGAACCCACTCCCCGTGGCTTACACCAGGTATGTATGAAACCTTTTGATTGTGTGTATTGGGAGACCAGGGGAGCTTTACGAACACCCGGCCAACCTATAGACATTAAGGTCACTTGAGGCCATACTTCCCCGGCCACCTCATGATTACGGGCTTAATTCCTGTTCTTCCTCAGCTAGGGTGGGCCATGAAAGCTAGGCAAAGCTTTCAATGTTTGCAGAGTAGTTTCTGGGGAGAGTTCTGTTAGTCTCACAAGCGTCACGGGATACCAATCATCGGCCTATTCAGGTGAATTACTAGTACATAGTTCAGTGGATTCGTTTATTCAATTGACAGCTTTTGGGAACAGGAAATGTAAAATTTATTATTATAAAAGCAAAGCATATCAGGCCCGCATGCAGGTGACCAACGCCTTCTCCACACACCTTTTCCCACCCTCGCCCTCCAGACTCTCGTCCCCGCCCTCTTCAATCTGCACACTCTCTTCCACAGCTGCCTCATAAACAGCATTCAGAATCTCCTCATCAACCCTAACATTATGCCTCACAAGCGCCGTGACACAGTTGCCCACCCTCGCAATCTCCCTCCTCGTAGCCGGAGAGATAAACTCATTGACCGAGGAATAAATCGCCTCCGAAGCCTCCTCCTCCAGCCTTGTGATACTAACCTCCTTACCATCCTTCTTCCCGTCTGCACCCGTCACCCTCTTTGAGATCCACACATATCCATTGATGCCCAGGATCACATCCACCTCGCCACCGCCGTTAGCCGTAGTCAGCGTGAGGATGTGCGATTTAGACCGCTGAATCCCCTTCGGGTCGACCTTGATGAAGTGCCCGTTCCGGAGCTTCCCGTACTTGAGGGAGCGGGTATGAAGCGATGCAGCGCCGTCCTGGAACAGCGACTGGACTTCCGCGACGAGGAGGTCGCCCTCCGAGAAGAAGGTTCGGATCTGGAGCTCGTCTGTAGAGGTACGTTTCCGGAGGATACCACCAGGAAGGTTGATCGACGACAGCAGGAGATGCGCGGTTTGCGTGCTGTTTATGTCGACTTTCCAGCGTTTGGATTGCACCTATTCACCACCACCCACATCAGCTCCCACACCCCCCACCACCACACCCCTCTACCAACTCTAACGGCAAACAAACCTCCATAATCCTCCCCACAACCAAGTCCCCAATATCCGGCGTATACCTCGCCCTCAACGGCTTGACGCTCAGCAGCTTGTTCGTCTTCGTCACGCTCCCCGCTACCGTCGCGACAATGCTTGTCCCCATATCCCCCTCCTCCGTCTCAGCCAGATAGGTTCCGTGCCCCCTCATCCACTGCGGATCGCTCGTGACGACCTCTCCGGGCGTCACAATCGGCATTCTTCCGCCAGCGCCCCTCTTTCTTGTCGATGAGTCGCCCATGGCGGTGTCGCCCTCCATGTCTTCATCTTCTTCCTCTCCTTTGTAGTACTCGTCGGGCCGTGAGAACTCGGCGAATTTATCCGTGTGGGCGTCCTGAGGAGGTAAGATTGAGATTGGCATCTTTGGATTACTGGAGGTATGTGGCGCTGCTCTTCGGAGGTCTCGTGTGATTTTTTGCTTTATCGGTGAATTGGATAAGGTTGAGGCTCTGTAGGCCCAACATGCGTAAATCTCAGTCTTGTGGATGATCTACGCCAAGCAAACTAACCCTGACCCTGACACTGAGTGACGGTCTGTGATCTCAGCCCTATTGGTGGGTCAATTATGGTTTTTATGTCTAGCTATCACGCTGCTAGTACAGAATGGTGTTGATTGTCGAGGAAAGTGTCTCAACTCTCCATTGTTTTAGAAAATAGCCAATGAGTAAACCCGCCACCGGCGGATGTATATACAGGAAAGCATCGCAATGCTTTTGTTGTAGCTACAAGTTAAAGAGCAACAAAAGGAAATCTCATGGTAGCTAGAGTACAGGTAGATAATTCAACAAGTGATACACCCCGTTTTAGAGAGAAACAAAAAAAATACTAGTAGAAGGTGGTATAATAAAAGAAGAGCTGAAGAGGTAATTTAAGCTGATATAGAACAGGGTTATTCCACAGTATCCATCCATGGTGTAAAAAAAAAAGCCAGAAATATTTTTGAGAAAAGGAAAAAAGATAAGAGAAAAAAAGACAGGTTAGTCTAAGCCAGAAGGAAAACATGTAAGTATTGTACAAAATACCATAAGTCAAGTCAGCAATCCTGCATACACACGTAATATACAGCCATGGTATCATTTAGCACCACCGTACCTACAACCACACCCGGAGAAATTTTGGTGGCCATAAATCCATAAAGAGGAATTACCCTCAATAATTCAACAAGAGCGATCCCCCACTCGCCCATATATTATCGTTTCGTCGTATAGTGTTTCATCTCTTTCATAGTCCCAGGAATGTGAAAGGAAAAGAGCGTATGAACAAGGTGTCATAAAGCAGAGCATTACCCAGATATAAGTCGCAAGAGGAAAAAGATCACATATAGAATGGCGCGCCCCCATCGAGGAATGCACCTCCGTAGGATTGCTGTTGTACAGCGGCTGGGCGCATAGACGGCTGGCTGTACGAGTTCGAGCGTTGTGGTGGCTGAGGGTGTCCAGTAGGGGAACCTGAGCTCTGAAGGCCTGAGTTTTGGAATACAAGACCGCCCGAGGCTCCAGGTGCTTGGATCTTCTGTTGAATTCTGCGTCCATAAGGTGTCATACGGATTGCCGGAAGGATTGGCCTAATGCAATCAACAAGCTGTTGCTTGAGATGAGGCCCAGAGTATTCAATCTATTAATGATCAGCAATGGATTATGTATAGAGGTCCTGGGGAGCATTACAGCTGTCTGAATGACATAATTTGCATATGAGTCGCGAAGCAACTTCTCCATCTCTGCGTGGTTCATCATTTCCTCAAGCAAAATCGCTTTGGTTGATTGTTGTGCCACACGGATACACTAACTTCTGATTAGCTTGGTACGCTACGAGTAATTGAAGCTGTGTGCACCTTCTCCATCACATTGGAGCTGAATTTCTGCTTTGACAATTCGCAAACACGTCCGCGGAATTGAAGGATCAAGGGCTCAGAAAACATTGGCTCGTTAAGATCGACTGTAAGTTGTTAGAACTGGTCAACATTAGTAAGCTGCTTTTACTCACGGATGTATTGAACAACGTAGTTTCCAAAGGGATCCTGGACGAGCTGAACTGCATGAGCCGTAATCTGCTGAACCAATTGAGCTCTCTGGTCACCAGATGCGTGGTCGATACAACGTTGAAGGACACAACAGCCGTGACGATGTGTTCCCACCGGGATGCAGTGTCTGCCAACAGCATCGAAAATGAACTGTGTGATGTTAGTATGGATTTCACTTCTTTGTACACTAATCATTTGACTAACCTGAGCATCTTGGCCCTTGAGACGGTTCAAGCACTTCTGGATGACGTGGTTACCGTTGAGATCTTGAATCAAGTCGACAACCTTGCTCTCGAGAGCACGGATGATAGTGGCGATCTTCAAATTACGTCAGCCAAGAACACACAAATATCGATGGCGAGAGACTTACTTGTTCGGGGGTTGAAATGAATTCGATCATCTTCTGCAAAGCCCTGGTTCCATGCTGGTTGAGAGCGATCTTGACGAGATTGGGAGCAGCAGTATTGACAAGGACAGTACGCTGGGCATCGTTGGCAAACTCGAGAAGCTTTTGACAGAGGTAATTTCCAAAGGGATCTATCCAATTGCTTTAGAATAATCCCCAATCTTTGAAACGCGGACGAGATAAAAAGCTCACCAGTCATGAGTTCAACCACATGGGCATGTGTCTCACGGAAGATCATCTCAACATATTGGGGGTTACGTTCTTCCAGCTTCTTCTGCAAGTAACGACACCCATGTTGGTCCTTACAATACCCGTAGATATCACCCTTCAAGCTTTCAAGCTGAACGTTGGTGAATCGATTGGCTGGGGAATCACATCAGCAAACAGTTCTTCAGAAATTATTATCAAGCCGTAACCAACCTTCTCCGTCATGAGCTCTCTTTGGAACATTGCGATTTTGAGCATTGGTGGTTTGTTGAGTAGAATCAACAATTTTGGAACCTTGGGCATACAAAGGACCATAAGATCCATAAGGCGCTGCGTGGAAGACAGAGTTTGCCATGTTGATGTTTCCATACGCTCCATAGATGCCAGGAGAAGGAAGGGGGGTAATCCCAGGAGGCGTCATGACAGGCATTGGTCCAACGCCTGTCGACAGAGGAGGGCCAAATGCAAGTGCCTGGTTTCCCTATGGAATTGTAAGCTTTTAGGGTATAGAATGTGGAATATTGGCTAGGTACCGAATTCAAGATCTCGCCACTAGCCGATGGTTCACGGCTATGCCTAGGACGTTCCATCTGAATCCTATTGAAACTCTGAGTATTCATGTGATTGGAAGTTCTCATAGTCGGGATGTCTGAAGTCGAGAAAGACGATTGAAGTCTCGGCATGCTGTTTTGGTTTGCATGAGAAATGTCGTTCCCCTGGGTCAATTTTGCTTCGAGGTTTTCGGAGAATTGGGGGAATGGTTTTTCTTCAAAACGACGGAAGGTAGTTGGGGAGTCTGTTTGTGGGACAGTAACCTTGGGCGAAGATTTGCCTGCTGGTGTGTATGGGTAATTATTTGCTGGGAGGCTGTGCTGAGCGGGACGATGACGGAAGCTACTCCAGCTTCCAGATCCATTGCTCTGACCGTCCTTAGGTTTGGAGAGAGCAAGGTCAAGGGCGGCAGATGAGGAAGAAAGCTAAATATAGGTTAGCTTTTTGTTATATGTATGAAGGGGCTGGGGAAGATCATTACAACCCCAGGGAAGCTGTCACGACGCACCAGAACGGGAAAGTCATCAGCGTCTGTCATTTGAAGATAGGTCTTCAAAGAATTATTTGCAGATGGGGCATTTTTGGCATTCCCGTTCTTATCCGCTTCACTGTATAGAAAGCTGGTGTCAATCTGGCCCATCCCTAGGTGGGACGAAGCAGTATCCAATTGCTGACCTGGTCTAGCAATGGAGCCATTTGGTAAAGAGTTTCTTCAAAGATCAGCTTAGTCCTCCAAGGAGGAAGCAATAGCATTTACCTGATATTAGATCTAGGTCCAATAGGAGCCTGATCCTGCATTCCCAGAATTTCATGTTCATCCGAATTACGCCTAGATCCTGGAACAGACCTGGAGGGTTTGTGGGGCATGAAAATGCTTCCATCATCTGTAGGAGGTGTCATAAGCTGACGGCCGTCACGGCGTCCACTGCTTGGTGGTGTTGCAAGAGCAGTGGCTACGGGAATCCCAGAACTGTTAAATTCATAGGAGGCACCGTCGCGTAGCTCCGGAGGAGTAGTCGGAACACGCACAGCCGAAGGCTTATAACCTCCATGGACACTTCCTTGGGTAACCTGGCGATCCCGGTCGAGATCCTGGGCAATACGCATGATTTCCTGCTCGTCCCTTTGCTGCTGGATGTGGAGGAGAGCCATCTGGGTCTCGAATACCTTCCTTTGCTGACGTTTATGTTCCAATTCCTGCTGTTTTTGTTGAAGCTTTGCGTATGTTAGTAAGATTTTATGAAAGAGACGTCTGGTGGTAGCTAAATAAACGAACCATTTGGACCTTCTGGTTCCTCTATATGACTATATATTAGCTCTATTACTAGTAATAAGACCTCCGGGAAGAACATACATCAGCCTCCGACTGGTCTGCAACTTGAAGCCGTTGAAAGCTGGGAGCAAGATCCAATGAGTCCGAGGGGTTCATCCGGTTCCTGTGGAAAACGTTGGAAGAATCCCAGCCCATATCGATATTGGGAGGTCTCATAGAATCGGTCGTAAAACGACGCTGGAGCGTTGCTCTACTATCGGGTGTAGCCGAAAGAGGAGATTCAGAATTGTGGAGCGGGGTATGGGCGGGGAAGCGGAATCCGTGATCCTGTTGAGCTTGGTTGTTTAGAAGATTATTGGTGAACCGCATGTTTCTATCACCCACGGTAGCAGCAGCAGTGGATGAAGCCATTGCTCATGCCTACAGTACAATTGCCTGTCAGTACCTATTTCGTGTGAAGCAGGGAATCATAGATGACTAATTGGTTTAAAATGCCGAGAAGACAGCGAGATTACAGATTTGAGATGTGAAGATAGCAGCAGAGTCTGTTGTAGTAGATAATGTTACTTGCCTTGAGGGGAATGACGTTGAAGCTTGAGATCTAAAGTTGACTTTCTGTACCAGTCGAGTGAGATTATGGGGAAAGCAACGATGTGTTGAACAGAAGAGTAGTCGAAACGGAACACTGGGAACACCAGACACTGCTGACCTTCTGAACGGATGAACAGAGGGAAACAGCAGGGGAGAGGGGGTATGGGAACTTGAATGGGTCAGAAGTAGAGAAACGAAGGGGGAGGGAGTTCGGTGGGGTAAAAGGAGGGTCCCTCAGGGATGAGGTGTCGGCTTGAATGTGGTTGGCGGCGGGCTGTGGTTCGGTGGTGGAGCTCAGAGGTGCAGTGCAGCAAGCGCGGGGCAAAGAAGAAACGTACAGGGAGTTAGGTGCACCTGCTTGTTTCTCCAGTCTCTTGGGGGGGTTGGAAGAGGGCCCAGCCAGCAGCCAGAAGTAAAACGCATTTAGCCCCCACCATCCAAGTTTCTTGCACTCCATACAGTTTACAGTTACTTCAGCTCAATACATCCCCAAATATATGTCTACACATTTCGCTCCACTCTGAGATTCGGAATGACTAGAACCACTCCCAGCGTCTATATAGGGTAGAAGCACACACACACACACACGGATTTAAGCGAAGGGTTTTTTTTTCCTCTGAAAACCATGCCGGAAGCTTATTTTATCCCGCGTCTCTAACCTTGAATGACAGAGCGACTAGTAATCCACTCTGATAGGGCCAGCGTTTCCTAGATCAATCGATTCCCGATCTATCAAATCGGGGGTCCTTATTCGGTGTTCCACTGGAAGACAACAACAACAAGTTAAAACTGTAGAGAGAAGTAGGTAGAGTAAAAACAGTCAATGAGATCTTCGTGGTAAGGCATCTGTGAAAAGCTCATAGGCTCACAATTTTTTTTCTTTTTTTTCCTTTTTTTTTTTTTCTTTCTCGCTCTCAGGCTACATGTAGTTTCCCCCTACATGACATTTCGCTAAAATCGTTGGGCCACTGTGCAAGATTAAGATTCAGTCGGGGGCAGGCCAGATAACAGCAAGAGCCTCCCCGCATCGGTCCGCGATATACCGGGGAATCGGGATGACGAGGGAAGGCAGGCCGGCACGATGATTTACACGATTCCCGACAGAGCCTGGAGACACATAATTTTGACATTGCTCGGACCTTTAGGCGCACCACACACGCACGCACACGATCTCCCGTGATGATCACTTACCTCAATGGTTGCTGCGCGGATCCATAGATGAACCCTGAACTATGGGATGGGGTCTATCTTATGCAGCACACACATTAGCAATGACCATTACTGTCCGCGCAAGCGCCACTCGTCTCACGAAATCTGTTTCCCTACGTGTAGACAGGACGTGTGCTTCTTCTGCTACTGCCAGTGATGCTGCTGCTATTGCCCGTTATTTAGCCTTCAGGTTACATGCTACTTGCGGTTGCCGAGTAAGAGGTACATACATACATGTACATACATACACATACCTACATGGTAGAAGCGGGGTTTTGATCGAGGTCATGGCACCAATTCAAATCATCCAACAGACAAACTAACGGCTCCAGGATGGATAAACATCATCTTCAGCACATCAAACGGCTACGGCTACACTCGATGGAAGTCTGAGTGGATCTCGAATTCGTTGCCTGCTGCAGCGGAATATCTTCATAAATACACCTTTTTAACTTGGTAATGTATGCGGTGACTCCATGTAAGGGCTAGCTAGGGTGACACGAGTCATCGATGCCCAAACCCGCTCTGGTCCACGGCTATCAGAGCCTACCACCTACATGCATGTATTATGATGTACTCTACTCTATGGAATCATCGCGAAACTAATTTCCTTTGCCTATGGGTTAGGACCAGGCCTTGCCCTACGAGAAAGACCAAATGGCCGACGTTGACAGTTGACATTTCAGCCTCTGAAGTTGATGCCAATTCAGCATCTGTTTCCATGCACACACGACGTCACCGGACATTGGTCTTTGCACGCAAAGTAATGGAAATTCCATCTGAACTTTAAATACAGTTTTTTTGTTTAGGCCCCGGTGGCTTTTCCAATAAAGAGAACGCAAAGATATTTCTGACGATGCCCCAAGATCAGACTCTACGGGTTTTATATTATTCCACGCTTGAGCGACACGGTCACGTGCTTACGTGGTGTGCTGTCTTGACCTACATGTACCTATCTCCCGTGTGTACCTACATATGTATCTCTGGTAACAAAGAATGCGATGGGTACGAGCCTACATTATAACCTCCAGGCCCTATCACTTCCAAGAGACCGAATCCCAGGCGCTTCAGGTGGTGAAACTACAGTACCAAAAAAACGGGTGGATCCAGTACCGCACCTCGAAGAATACCGCAAAACTTACAGTACGTATCACATCCCCCTTTTTAGTACTATAAGTCCCCGATCCCGCTGTCATGTCACTTTTCTTATACGCAAACACTGGTTTCGTGTATATAGTTGATAGACTGACTGTACATGAAAACGTGTATGGTTTCCCGTCTCCAGAACAATCTTGTTCGCTATAAGCTAATACATAGTAGATCAAACCCGCAGCTGTGTTGGCTGGATATATGAGTATATGTGTCTTAATAGGATGCAATTTCTCGGAGCAATCATCTCTGGTCAAACAATCCATCCAGCTTTTCTATTAGATCTAGATGACGGCTGGCTTACCGTTTCAAGTCATTATAAAACTCGCCCGCCCATCAAATTAACCACAGCTCATGCCAGGCTTGCCTATATAACCTCGGTGAAGATGATTCATCTGTAGTCCTGCAGGCTAATACTCAGCCCTTCCACAAGCAGGCTTAGTTTATTTTTCTAGCCTGGATAATCTTGATAAACGATGAACAGGTACCCTCAGAAAGCCATGAGTGTAACTGGGAGCCTCAGGTAAATTAAGACCCTTGCATACATGTAACCGCCGAGCTTAAAGCCTGGCCTACAGTATCAGAAAGGGGTACCGTGTTCAAGCCAATACGCTAGCGATGCTGTAAGAATACGGTATTGGTACGGTATATATCGATATGGTATTCCACCTACGATACCAGTTCAAACCAGTATTTTTACCTCAATACCGTGGCCCACGGTGGCAACCCCACCCCCATTTCCGAGACTCTGCCTCGTCTACCTCAGTCTAATTAGCTTAATCTCATAGCAAACCATAGCTATAGCTTGCACAGAACCTTATAGCTTACTGACTTGTAAGGGTTATATAGTTTCGCTGACAGGAAACGCTACACACACCTGGGCTAATAATCCACGCCTATGACCTTTCCCCCGGTCCGCTCTCAGGCGCCACCATCACACGGCCGGCCGGCAAGGGTAATGAGCTGGCTTTCCAAATTAACGATCACGAATTAAGCTATCTGCGTATTCTAGCTAGCATGATCGGCCGTTGACTGACTGCATATTCCCCTACCAGTGTGGGCCATGCATGACGACACCCATGGCCACCGAATCTTATATCTAGGCGGGCCTAGCTATAGCTAGCACTGGGAAATGTTTACACTGCAGCTACAGTATGGTTAAACGGGGTGGACACTACCATAGGACTACGGAACTTAGTGAAGACTACCGAATTAAACTGGCATTGTAGGAAGAATACTGTACCAATACCGTATTCTTACCGTACTACTAGCGTATTAACGGGAATACCGTAGTGATCCCACCCCCCCCTTTTTGGTACTGTAGCTATACCACACGCATTAAACAAGTGCGGAGAATCCGTGGTAGCTACATGTAGCAAAACCTTCTCGGGGCCTAGCTATACATGTAGCTATAGTTGACGCGAGCGAGCGAGGCTATAGCTACATGTATATGTATGGGCGTTCTGCGCGTACGTACGTTGGCGCTATATAGGGCACATATTACATGTACACAGCTATATACATCCGTGACGAGAAAAAAGAATTGGCGTCATGGCACACACAGAATCTCTGGGACTCGGAAGCTAGCATTGTTCCTTCGAAATATAATATAATACCGCGGGTGGTGGGTGCCGAGTGATATTCCATGACTATGCCACCGCCCCCGCTCCCTCCCAGGTAGCTACATACATGTAGCCTCTGGTCGGTCAAGATCGAAGGATAGTATAGTCTGTTCTTATATATATAGTCCAGCTTCTAGTGGGTGATGGGCTCGTTCTGGCTGGTGGGGAAATTCAAAATGCTATGGATGACTAATAAGGCAGTCGCAGTCAATGATATGATGTTCATCACGGACTCTCACTCGGCGCACACGCCACTAGCTGCACTAATTTATTTCTGGCTTTTATATGTAGAGTACATACATGCAGTCCTATTATAGTACGCCGAGAGGTCCATATATATATATATATATACATCTGGTATGGCTACCTCACCTGCTCCACAGCAACTATCTATTCTGAGGGCGAGACAGGCGGGGGCGGGGGTTGTACGTTGTGGCTGTACGCCCGTCCCTGAATTGGCCGTCTCATGCAATGTCTCTAGCTGTAAATTGGTCAACTAATTTCTCCATGTTTTCATGATATGCGCTATATACAGTGGAGTCTCGATTGTAGCATATGGTCGGGAACGGATTTTCGTGTGCCACTATCGAGAATATGCTTGTATCGAGAACAACTTTGCCCGTACCGACTCGTTTAGGATTACCCAACTATATGCTACAATCAAGGATATGCTATTATCGAGAATGCTACTACCGAGACTCCACTGTACATGTATGTATGTACACGTAGTTTAACGAAAGACAGTCTACAAAAAAAAGAAAGAAAGAAAGAAAAGTCCTAATTAACGCCATAAAAAAAGTCGGTCTACGAGGTTGCGCCCCATTTCTGCTAGTTGGAGTACCTACCCTAGGAACTCTTGGTTTGGGTCTGATCTCCCAGGACCGAGGAGGAGGAGGAGGGGGATATGTTACGCCCGAGATATTTTCAAACAGGATATGGTATATTGATCAAGCTGGAATTACAGCTTTTGGTTTCTTAGCATGTTGTATATACTGCCGCCCCCCCCCCCCCATATAACAGCACCGAGATAATTGCTGAACCGTTCTTTTCACGGGCTCGACCGAGGCAAGGGAAGGGAGCAATTAAGTGTCTAATGGGTTTTTTTTTTCCCGATCTCTTGCTTGCTCGGACTGGCACTCTAGCGGCTGCTATGTACTTTTTTTTTTTTTTTTTTTTAAATCATTTCGATTTCTGTTTCTAGGTACACAATGATCGCATAAAGTATAAACTATGGCGTAAAGAAACCTATCCCCTGACAAACTTAAAACTCATCCCCTCGTAAAAGCAAAAACAGAATTCCAAAATAAAATATATAACAAAAGAAAAGCAGTCGCAACTAAATATAACAGTGAACAATTTGGAGGTAGGGCAAGTGCCTTTCCCTGTGAAATCCTTCTGGCCCTTGGCCGTGTGCTCTCAGTGAGACTTTCCTAGGATGCGTAGATGGTGGGTATTGGGCCCACTATGGGGGGTGATGAGGTGGCTGCTATGTACTTACATACCTACATATATATATACACATACCATCTAGATCTTGTCCTACAAGATGGGGGAGGGGGGGGGGGTGTCGGCTCATGGGATTACTTGATTACTTTTCTCTTGTTGTCAATGGGGCCGCGGCACTCTCCACTCCTTGCTTGATCTTCAATTGTCCGGTTGAAACAACTGCTACCGCGTGTAGAACTCGATTGGAAAAAACCCGGTCTAGCTAGCTAGACTATGTATATATGTATGTATATGTACAGTACAGTACAGTACAGTCACTCATCCAAAGTGTCTGTGATTCGGATCCAATGCGCCATATCCGGCTCAAGCCAGGTCAGGAACCAAAGTGCCCCATCCCCATTGATCTAAATGTTCAAAACCCTCAATCAACACAGCAACAGTCAAAACCAATACTACATGTAGATATTCATGGTATTTTCCATGCATTCCCTATCGCCGCACTGGATACAAATTATATAGATATAGATAGATACATTTTTAGTTGTTGCTCAAATTTGACCGTAAAAAAATCCGGTAAGCCACATCACATCACGCACTGGCCAGCTTTGAATGTGGATCACAAGCGCTTTTGATGGGTGGCTGTAGCTAATATCCTGCAGGGGCTGTCTAGCTATAACTACAGTACTAAAAAAGGAGGTGAGATCACTACGGTATTCCCGTCAACACGCTAGTAATGCGGTATTGGTACAGTATTCTTCCTCCAATCCCGGTTTAATTCGGTATTCGTCACTACATGTAAGTTCCGTAGTCCTATGGTACATGTAGTGATCCCACCCCGTTTTTTCATACTGTAGGATACCGCCCAGTTAACGTCGCCTAGCCACAAAGGTCGGGCCGGCCCTAGTGTTGAGTATTCTAGCCCTTGTAAGCTACAGAGCCGTGCCATAAACGAACCAGCCTCTAACTGCATATACATACAGTGCTGCAGCCGGGCAAGTCAGCCTGGGCTACCTACATAGCTCCGGTGGGGCCAAGAGGCGCGAGTGATGTTTTATGCACGGAGATCAGCTAGTGTCCGCGCTATATACATGTATATATGGGTACATGTATGTATACATGTATGTACATACATGATGTATATCGGGTACGTATAAGCAGTCGGGTTATGTGCTAGAGCGCCTGCAATTGATGACGGAAGGCACGCCCAATTGCAACGGAGAGTGTGTTTCCTCTCTCCCACGAATCACAGGCGGGTTTATTGGAGACGTCGAGGAGGAGGAGTTCTGTGGCTACATGTAGACAGGATACATAGATACATGCAGCAGTAGCCCATTGGTGGCAAGCTGCCCTGCTCTAACGACCGTTAGCTGTAGGTAGTACTGCACGCACGGCTTGCTTGCTTGCTTGACATGACACTGCGGGCAGCCCAGCCCTCCCGGCCGCCACTCGAACCCGACGGATCCCTGACACGTGTTCTCCCCCGGGCAGCTGTCTCCGCCCGTGTTTGTGGTTCTGTGGTGCTGTTCTGTGGTTTGTCTTTGGCTGCTGCTTGGTAGCCACTGAGCTGCGGGTGCTGGCTGGATGGCTGGATGAGTGACTGACTGAAGGCTGTCTGGCTGGATGACTGGCTGAAGACTGGCTGACTGGCTGACTGGCTGACTGCAGAGTAGGTACATACATCTCCAGGCACCGGGGCAGCAGATGGCTAGATAACCCACAGAGCTCCCCTCTCCCCTCAACTGCACAGATCAATCATCAATCACTCAATCCCAGACAGCCCTCCAGCGTGTGTGTGTGCGGCTCAAGCTCTGGCAAAGTGCACACTCATCCGGGTAACCGCGTGTCTCCGGATTCAACGCTCGCTCTCGCACTCGCACTCGCTCTCGCTCACACTTACATCCACATCCACAACATCAACAAAACTAAATATACACACACACCTCCCATTGATAAACAACCAACGTCTGCACATAGACCTCCACGACGAGCAATTAGGCGTCCGTCTACGAGGCACACGCAATGTCGTTCCCGCAGCCCCCCTCTGTGCAGCAGCAGCAGTACCCCCAGAATGGGCAACACATTCCCCAGCAGCAGCAGCAGATGCAGATGCAGTACCAACAGCAGCAGCAGCAGCAGCAGCAATCCCAACAGCAGCAGCAGCAGCAATCCCAGCAGCAGGCCTCCACCTCCATGCCCCCGCCCGCCTCCAAGCCCACAGACCCCACAGACCTCGCCGACGCCCTCACCTCCGCCGGCATCGACCTCAAGGAAGAAGAGGCGCGCCTCACCGCCTCCACCACCTCCACCCACCCCTCCTCCACCCTGCCCGGCGGTTCCTCGGACGAAGAAGCACGGATTGCCCACCGCCGCCAGGCCGAGATCCGCACGGCCCACCTCGCAAACCCCTTCCTGACCGCCGAGATCCTGTCCAACCGCCTCTTCCGCAAGACGCGCGACTCGGCCTGCCAGCTCTTCACCCTCAACGCCGGCAACGGCGCCCTCGTCACCCACGGCCAGCAGGCCGACATCGCCGCCCTCCTCAGCCTCGCCGCAAAGGACCGCATCAACCAGTTTGTCACGCGCGCAATCGTGCTCGCCCGCGCGCGCCGCCGCGCACAGAACGTCGTCTCAGGCGAGTGGGCCGACAGCGTCAAGGGCGCCGACCTCGACCCCGTCAAGGGCGGCGGCGGGGGTGGGGCCATCCCGGACAGCGCCGTCTCGCCGGGTAACCCGCTGAAGCGCTCATTCAGCTTTACGTCGGCGATAGCGGCGGCGGAGGCCGCGGCGCCGGTGCCGACGACGACACTTGCTAATGAGACGGCAAAGGCGCTGAGAGGGCTACAGCAGCGCGAGTTCCAAAAGGAGCAGGAGCGCATCGCAAAGAAGGCGAAGCGCGAGACGCCGGCCACGGCGGCGAGCACACCCACGGTCGAGCCGACGACGCCGTCGGCGGTGGGAGGGGGGGCGGGCGCGGGTGTGGGTGGTGGCGGCGGTGTAGGTGGAGGTGGGGGCGCGGGGGCGTCGTCGTCGTCGCAGGCGGAGCCGCCGTCGACGCCGACAATGTCGCTGAAGGAGTCTAGGAAGCACATTGCGAGCAAGAAGGAGGAGGTCATGTCGCACAAGGCTGCCAACGCGACGGCAAACATGATGATGGGCATTGGCGGGTTTGGCGGCAAGCGGAAGAAGAAGACGTACTCGTGGATGTCGGCCGCGGGGGGCGGGATGATTGGTGTTGGCGGGCCGGGTGCGGCGATGGCGCCGGTCGGGGGCGGGATGGGGGTGGGCGGGGGGATGGCGACGCCGACGACGCCCGGGGGCGGGCCGGGGGGGCTGGAGTATTGGACGGGGGGCCAGAGGATTGGTGCGTGGAGGGATGATGGCGAGAGGGGCGGGGGCGTGCAGATTCGGGATTGGATTGGCGCGCTGGAGGGCGATGGGAGGGGCGTGGGGAAGGAGGTTGTAAAGGCGTATTTGAGGATGAAATGATCTTTGCTTTGTTCCTTTCAAAATTTCTTTTTTTTAGAGAGCTGCGGCGCTTTTTTTATATCTTAATAATGTACTCTTATCTGTATCCATACGCTACTATGCCAGCGCTAACTCTTGGTCTACCATCTTGGGGGCTAGCTAGCACCTGTCCGCATCATCATCCATCCATCCATTCATCCACAAGCCACGGGGGCGGCGGTGGATTATACTCTTTTTTTCTTCTTTTTTCTTTCTTTTTCTCTTTCTTCGCTTTTCTATATGTCACTGGAGTTAACTGGGAGGGGGGGATGCAATTTGGGGAATTCAATGTGTGTGTTTTTATATATGTGTGTGTGTGTGATTGGTGATTGGTGAACTGTAAACAGGAAAGAAATAAAGGAATGAAGGAATGAAGGAATGAAGAAAGTGGCTTTCGATCTAGCTTGGTAGCTACTGCCAGGCCGCCACCGCCGCCGGTTTGTAGCTGCCATGCTGTGCTATTCTATGCCATGCTATGCTATGCTATGCTATGCTACGCTATGCCGAGTTCCTACATCCATCTACATGTATGTACATAGATAGATATGCACACCACCTCTCCTCTCGAGAAGAAGAACAAACACCCCCCAGACAATAGAATGCAATACCTTTTCCAACCAACCAACTAACCAAGCAAGCAAGCAGTATATAGCCCGTCTCTCCCCGCCCCCCATACAACCCCCCGCCCCGACCCCCGACCCGGGGTCAAGTCAACCAGCTTTGGATTAGATTATATGTGTCTGTATTGTATATATACAGCGCAAGAGGCGCCCGCGGAACACAACCCACCCCACCCCCGGACAGGAACTTGGCCCTAGCCCTAGTGTAGAGTACTATCTACTCTATATGCATTGTACATACAGCGTTCCTGTCCCTGTCCCTGTCCCTGGGTACAGTGTAGTGCATGCAGTGGAGCCCGAGACGACTCGATAGTATAGTATAGTATACATACATGTATATATGCGAGTAGCATCTGTAGGCCCCGGTATATACATGTACTTAGGCCATAGTATTAACTTTATGCCATGATTGTGCCTAGAATCAATTCACTCGACTTAAAAAAACAAACACACCATCGGCCCCGTACCAACTACACAAGTACAGCCGTGTACGCAAAGTTACATATAGCACACCCCCCGAGGCCGAGATATCAACAGCCCGGCCAGGAGGATCAATGATAGAAAGTCCGTTTTTAATGACGAGACCCCCCCTCCCACGCACCCAACCACCACGCACCACCAATCGAAAATAAAAGAAAAAAAGAAAAAATCCAATAACAGAGAGAGCGCAGAGAGACAAGCCCCTCTAACCCATTTGGAGCTCAGACAAACTTTCACAGATGTCTAAACAAAAAACCCGAGTTAATCTGCTCGCTGCACCACCGACTCCGAGCTAGGGCTGTAATTGGTTTATGAATCTCTTTTTAGCCTCAAAGTGTTAAGGTTGCGTGGTGTAGTTGGTTATCACACTTGCCTCACATTCTGTGTTTCGCAAGTGGTCCCCGGTTCGAGCCCGGGCGCAATCAGTTATCTTTTTCTCCTTCCATGCTGTGTCTGTGATGGCTGAAGAGGCAAGAAAGAGATTCTTCATCATGCAGGGCAAGGCAAAGCTGCTGCTGGTGGTGATAAACCTTTTTCTTGAAGCTTCCTACGGATGACCCCACTTCTGGTTCACCCAAGCTGCTGTTTGGCATCAGGTCAGCAACCCTAACAACCCAACAACAACCCCAACGGTGCTGCCCCCGCGCGCTGAGATCGCGAAGGCACGTGACCCCAAGATAGCGAGTCTCCTCCGCTTAGTCATTCCCAGTTATGCGGCTCTTCGCCGCGTCGCCAAATTCCTCCAGCACAAGCAAGCAAGCTCTCTCGATCTCTCATCTCATCCACCACCACCACCAATTGCAAAAACAAACCAAACCCAACCCGCAGCATTTCTAACCTTCAAGATGCTCCCCGACGAGACCGTCCCCGACGCCCTCCTCGCCAGCATCAATGCGCAGTACCCCTGCCGCGTGCCACAGCTACAGCGACTGTCGGCACTCATCGGTGATGTTTGTCCACCTCCCACCCTCTCTCCTGCATGTGCCCCCCCCCACCCCCACCCCCAACCCGCTGACCAAGAGGGCGCGAGAGAGAAAAAAATAGGAAGACGACCCGAGCCCGCCCTCGATAATTGTCCACGGCCTCGAGGCGACCGGAAAGTCGCTGGTTGTGCGGGCGTTCCTGGAGGCTGCGGGGTGCCGGTTCGCCTGGGTGCCGTGCAACGAGTGTGTTACGGCGCGGCACCTGACGCAGCGCATTGCAGCGGCGGTGGCGGCGGGCGGCGGCGGCGGCGGTGGAGAGGTGGCGGGGCGGTGTGATGGGGTGGGTGCGCTGGCGGTTATGTTGGCGGCGCTGCTGTTGGGTGATGGTGGTGACGGTGGTGACGGTGGTGGTGGTGGTGGTGGTGGTGGGCGGGGGGGGAAGTATTTTTTGGTATGAATGAATGGACGGCTGGCGGTGTGATGTGAGAGGTGATGAGGGAGAGAGAGGTGCTGATGCGGTGTGTGTGTGTGTGTGTTAGGTTCTGGATAGGATTGATCAGCAGAGGGAATTGACACCGACGCTGCTGGCTGGGTTGGGAAGGTTGGGGGAGATGGTGAGTGGAGCTATATCGCGGATGTATGGAGCGAGTGGGTCTAGGTTGGCTAACAGCAGTGTATGTCCAGATCCCGAACTTGACCGTTATATTCATCGTCACCGTCTCCAAAGCACGCCTCCTGAGCTCTGCAGAGGTCCCGCATATCCACTTCACGCCCTACACAAAAGACGAGAGCATCAAAGTCCTCTCAAAGTACGTCCGGCGCATCACCAAGCTCCCCACCACCACCGCCACCACTACCGCCAGCGGCGAAGCCGCACCCGCAACAGAAACCGAAGACGAAGAAGAAGAAGAGGACGAATACACGCCCGAGACGGCCGCCGAGGAGCTCTACGTGTGGGAAAAGTTCTGCGGCACCGTCTGGGACTCGCTGGCAAAGGGCGCCGCGCGCGACATTGTGCAGTTCCGCGACGCCGTGGAGTCCATGTGGGACCAGTTTGTGCAGCCCATCGCGCACGGCCAGTACGGGACGCGCAACTTCTCGCAGCTCTATCTGCTGCAGAAGGAGATGTTTCGGCGCGAGTCGAGCATTGTGACTTCGGTGGTGGCGGTGCCGGCCGCGGAGACGACGAGGGCGGCGATGGTGGTGGCGGCGGGGAAGAGTGAGTTTACCCCCCTTCCCCTCCTGGTTGGGTATTAGTTGTTGGTAGGGTGGTGAGATGGTAGACTAATAGGTACTGTGATATTAGATATGCATGATCTCCCATACTACTCAAAGTACCTCCTCTGCGCCGCATACCTCGCATCCTACAATCCTTCACGGCAGGACGTAGCCTTCTTCACCAAGACCGGCGACTTCAAGAAGAAGCGCCGCGGCGGAGGAGGCAGGGGCGGGAAAGGCCGCCCCGCAAAAACTAGAAAGGTATCCACCACCCCCAAATCCCTCCTAGCAATAACACACATAGACGGATAACAGAACTGACTAACCCCTGATATAGATTCACCGCCGACTCCTCGGCCCACAAGCATGGCCGCTGGAACGCATGTTAGCCATCTTCTACGCCATCCTGCCACACCCTATCAATTCGTCTGTGGATCTACAGACACAGGTTTGATACCCCCCCCTCCCCCCCTTTCTCCTCCTCCTCCTCCTCCTCTTCGCATTATCCACAGCCAAAGGCCAACTAACAACCATCCAACCACCAGATCGCAACCCTAACCTCCCTCCGTTTACTAACGAAGGCATCCGTGACAGACGCGCTGGAGGCATCGACGAAATGGCGCGTCAATGTCGGCTGGGACTATATCAGGGGCGTCGCCAGGAGCGTCAAATTTGACATTGAGGATTTTGTTGCCGAGTAGTGAGGTGGGGTGGGGGGGGGATGTGGGCCGAGTGATGGTTCGTGATTAAGTGCGGGGCCTGATGACTTTGCCAAAAAAACTAATGATTTTATTTCTTCTTTCTTTACCCCCCCCCCTTCCCCTTCATTTTTTCTTATAAAGTCGAGTTAGTGGTTTGTGTCTGCTTTTTTTTTTTTTTCTTTCGTTTTCATTATTTGTGTTTGTTTTTGTTTCTGTTTTTTTTTGTTTCTTGTTATGGGAGTCAGCGGGAATCTTAGAAATCGTGGATATCAATTATATTATCGGAACACTACATTCAGTAGCAGTAGCAGTAGTAGTAGTATGTAGTAGAGCTTATTGCAAAAAATGATCAATACCGACAGTTTAGTGTGTGCTCCATGCATGATCAACCCATCTCGTCTCGTAGGTCCAACTAGAGCTCGAGTCTTTTAGGTCTAACTAGAGCTCGAGTCTTTAATTATAGGCTCACGAAAATATTCCTCTACAGAGTGTTGAAAATGGGAGGCCGGGATCGCGAGTAAGTTACCAGCAAAGCAATATCAGTGAAAAACGTCAGTCAATTGAGCCCGAGCAGTACGTACTTTCACGTACTAGAGACCTCTAATAGCCCCCAAACCTTTTTTTTCTCCCATAATTACCCTCCGGGCCGTAGCATAGTCGGTTTATCTCGACTGGCTCGAGTCTGTGAATTATATTCTTTATATAACTTGTGCATAATAATGAATTGAATTGGCCCTAACTCATTATCAAATAAATCCCCCATGTCATAAGCCCGAGAAAAAAGATTCAGAAATCAAACGATCTTGGGGGAGGTAATTGGCCTAGGAAAGTCTACAGGTTCCGTTACGATTCACTAACAACAGTAATTTAAACTCGCCATTTTACACTGACTCCAATCAAGCAAAATCTAGGATCCAGATGATAGTTATAACTCATTAACTATATTCTACCCAAATATTAATAATGTAATTAATGAATTTAAAAAAAAAACCCCCAAATATTAGTACATATACAGCTTCAGCTCAAGTTGGCCTGGCTCAAGCCGACTCAGGCCCGAAAAATATAAACGCCGCCCTAGATGGGCCCAGATGTAGGGTCGGTACTGTCAGTTCTATCCATCAGCCAGATCGTCGGTCCCCATCCGACAGTCGGCTATCCACCGGCCGGTTGCTAGAACTATCATTGATACTTGGACCCGGGAACCAGGCCCAATGCCACGAATCCCTCAACGGTCTGCGAGCCGGCGCCAGATAATCAAAACCCGCCGCCGATTGTACCGGTTATCTATTACTCTCCTGTGTTTACCGGTCTATGAGCCTATGCCAGGCTATCAAAATACGCCCCTAATGGTACCAGATACCTACATAGCACTGGCAGACCTTACAGGTGAGCACGGA
The DNA here is from genome assembly GCA_024713705.1 of Morchella sp. 2018-W38C. Classification (NCBI taxonomy): domain Eukaryota; kingdom Fungi; phylum Ascomycota; class Pezizomycetes; order Pezizales; family Morchellaceae; genus Morchella; species Morchella sp. 2018-W38C. The sequence continues at coordinate 414,461 of JAMJEX010000006.1, read as the reverse complement.
GCCCAGAAGGTTAGGTTTATGCTTCGTACGTATACGGCTACCAATTCATTGATTGGTAGTTCATTTATTATATCTACCCTTGAGGCTATGACGGTACGTATGTTCACCATAGCCCTTATGATTCAGTATGTGCCTGTATCCACTCAGCAGCCTCAATTAAGAGCGCGCCATAATTCCTTAGGCAGACTACGTGTATACTACCTGGCCGTGAAGCAGGCAGTAAAAGCCGATCAACCATCTCTTTCTTTGGGCAGCAGGTGCACGCACCTCGCACCAAGTGTCTCTCGGTACTGTCTGTAACTGTGATCCCAAGACACAGGCGGGTATCAGGTCTGTCTGACATTCCATCCCTATCCCCCACACTCCCTCCACTCCCGCTCCTTCTCTTTCTTTCTCAGCTCTCTCCCGAGACCAGACAGAAATAACTAGTTAGTGTTATAGTTAGACGGGATGTAATGGAATGGGGTATGTCGCAAGGCAGTATCAGGTTGGATTTCTGTCTGCCTATCTGTCTGTCTGTCCCAGATCTGGGTCCAAACAGAACCAACAGAAAAAGGGTCCGATATCCTGTCAAATTTCGCCTCCCCACTACCGCTCGGAGATTTGAAACGCCATCTGTTTGTTCTCTCAAGTCATTGTGAATCACTCGATAATCATATCCCACAGAACCAACATGGGTTGCCAGCTAGATAAGATTCCAGCCGACGCAGTCAGGTTTAGGCTTGCCCTGTAATTTCTGCTGGCGCTGTTGTTCCTGCTGCGCTGGCTTGGATAGAGAATGGATGGACTCTGTAACGGTCCATTTGACCGAGTATACGTAGAGTACATACGTGTATCTACGTTGGCCAAGAAGCATTCTTCCTGTAGAGATATGTATAGATAGATTGATAGATAGATAGCACGTAGCTATGTGCATCATAGATCCACATACCATGAATCCTAGTGCGCCTCTACGTTGCGTTTTCCGATTCTTCGGGGCCTGTTTCCTAGCAGGGACCGGGGGAGAAGAGAACAGAGTACAGTACACCGGGTAGGAGTGAGCCTTGCAGAGCCTTGCAGCGCTACAATTAAGGTTATCGTTTCTTTTTCTTTTTCCCTCATCCCGACAAGTGTTTGTGTGTGTCCCCACAAAAATTACGAAACGGGCCTACCGGTCAGAACCCTCTCTCAGATCCCAGTAGACTCAACATACATGGAGTAGAGTAGAGTATCTATGCATAGATACTTTTGAGCTTTATCTGGGACCATCCTTTCATACTCCTAGTGCGCACCCCAAGGGCATCAATGAGAACGAGTCTCTGTTGATGGATATTGATATTAGGTCTTGGTAACCGGAGTATAATGATCAACTGGGTATACATGTCCGTAGTAATAAGTCTCCCCACCCACTCACGTGCGTGGAACCAAGAAAGGAGCATACTTCCGGAAACTCTCCCGAGAAGCCAAGACCGCAAGCACATATACCAAGACTTCAGGTACGTTAGCAATAGATAAAAAAGGAGAAATATACGTATGTACATACATACCTGATACACGCGGTTCACGGTTTGATATTCGTTCAGCCTTGAGCGCCCAGCGCAGCCGGGCCATGCATCTTCAATCCGGAATTTTGGCCGTTAATGTTGATGATCATTCCAGGCCCTCCCAGAATGTGGACCCCTTACACCAGGTCCATCCATCTTCTAGTTACAATTCAACCCCTGTTGCTGGTTAGATTATCTCTTGGCGCGTGCGTAACACTCTAATTCTTATGTATACCGCGTATATAGCAACCTTAATTCGACTTTCAAAACCTCCTCCAAGGGTTTCAGATGTGCTTAAGCCTCCTGGGTAAAGGTTTATCCAGTATACTTGCCACATGTACTCCACATACCAACCTGGTCGCCGGCGGAGTGTCCTCCGCAAAGTTGAGACGCTGCACCCGCTCGCGCACGACATCTCAAAGCATTGGCAGGCGGCCATCTGAGTACATAGATCTGCGCTGTGTTACACCGGGTATTGTCCTAGATTTATCGGGGATTTCCCCTAATCATATTTCTATAACTTGTATTGCTCCGGCTGCCAAGACCAAGGTACGAAACAGGTGCCATATACGAGTGATATCTCAAGATTGGCACCGCCGCACCGCCCTGCCAAGATCGGTGAGCCTGCAGAAATGTAGGGACTAAACCCCTGCGGACGATCTCCTTGTGTAGGCACTGCAATGCATCTGGGTCGGACCAATTCCATAGAGGACTGCCATGCCTGTGGAGAGAAAAGCAAATATTAATAAATTTATAACGTTGCCGCAGACGCTGGATAATGCCCAGACTTTATCGCATGTGTTATGCAGAGTATCAAGGGTCAATGAGAGATAGAGCAGCTTACTGGGTATGTTTCTGAAGAAAATATCTAATATCAACCAATAAATCCCCGATATATACGTGCCCTTTTCACAATTAATGACGACAGCATTCTCCTTACCCCCACATCCCGGCATAGCCTGAAACTCTCATTACTACCAATAATATAATTTCAGCTCCCATCGGAAAGTCTGGTGGAATGTTCTGATTTTATAATCATGATTCATCACTCGGTTTTGGAGACCGCAGGAGAGCCATACATACATAAGTCTGGATCGTTCGTGAGTAGGTTATCCGCCCGAAACGTTCAAGGCAAAAACGAAGTAGTGTCGTAGGGGATGGTGTATACGTACACTACGTGCATCATAAGTGAACATCGATAGAGCAACCTAAAATACGTAGGTTGTGACGTCTAATACTTGCGTACATGTATCAGCTGCTCGAGGCGATTTTCATATCATATCACCTTCCAAATACTTACTCATATGAGAGAAATTCTATTTCGTAACGTCGACGAGATAGCAGACTTCAATGGTAAGATGGTGTAAAGTTTTTTCGCCCCGCGCACTTAAATCGGACCCCAGGTAAAACACAGCATCCTGTGCAACCAATTGTATGTACCAACCAACTAGATATCAAAGCCTGGAAGACACGAGAAAGAAAGCATGTAGACAAAAATTCTTTCTGCAGTTATCCGAATCCCGGTCCTACGTCACTGGGTCAGCAATCGTACCCGAAACTTCTGCAATCCACGTCAAATGGCTGACGACTTTAGCGAAGAAAAAAAAGGTAACGGCTGATAAGTAAACTAAAAGTGAACGAACCGAAGGGCATGGGGGGTAATGATGACCGTTGTGATTAGCTGCAACAAATGATGTAAGTCTGCCTCGGAATTCGGGGTTCATTTGCCTTGATTAGTACCGCCAATGGAGTTCGGTGGTTACGCCCGCAGAGAGCATGTACGACCGTGTCAGTCAGTAGCTAGAAAAACAGGAAAAAAATAATGGCACAAGCCACACCGCCACGCTCACTCACTTACTCGGCATACATGTATTAGGAAATTTATTAAGTCCAGAGTGATAATAGCTTAGTCATCTAATATCCATCACCTATCACTCGGTTTGCATGGAGCTTTTGGCCCCGGAATTGGATAAAAAGTGGATCGCTTCAATTGCCCTATGTACTAGCACTCGAACGGTAAAAACCACATTTTAGCACATACTTTTATCTAGGCATCGTGCGAGGATTTGACTATCTACACCTACTGTACCAACAGTATTCATAAATATGAGACTCACAAGGAATCAGAATTAAGGTACCAATATTCCTGAGTAGACGTAGTCCTACGGCCTAAGAGCCGACATCGGATAAATACCGCGGATATGGTCGAATGGCACTCATTCCCTTGAACCCGGGAGTATTGCTTGGCAGCAGGAGTGGGACCACTGCAAGCCTCCACTACTTCGATACCCTAAAGATGTTCGTGGTTGTAGTTGTGTTACAAATCTTCCGGTCAAAGTAACTGCCAGGTAACGGGCGGGGGGCATCGTCTCAGGTTACGCGTGTAGGTGACAACCAAGCCTGTGGAGCCGTAACCCCAACCTCTCCAAAGACAGCCTGGAGGTTCACCTTGATTGATTGAATGTCTCCTCTCCCCGGAAATGATATAAATGAGTCTTCTGGCCTTAAGCGAGGAATAACAACCTTGGTAGAGCTGTCACAGAAACGACAATTCTCCAATGACCGGGCCGGCCCCGACTGCCAGTAAATAAATGGAGAAAATCTTTATAAACACCAAAATTGTCCTCTATCATATATCACAGGTACCGGTAAGGAAAGCAGATCATGCCCTCTCGGGACCGGATTCCGTAGGAGAATACAATATTGTATAGCCGCTATTACTTAATATAGGATGATTACACTCTAATCTGACAAGGACATCGGCTCTGTAGGCGAAGACCAAAGGGAAGAAAAGACTCTGCCGTTTCACAGCCCTGAAGATCGCGACTCCAGCATGATCTATTCGAATATCTTAAAACTGCGAACCTTGGGGTCTGGAGAAACAAGATTCATCCTCTTAATGCGGCTGTCGATTATTTATATTGCCCTTGGCATTGATTTCCCCTTGGCAGTAAACAAGTGGGTCTGGAGTACGTACCTAGCTTTTGAAAAGGGTAGCTGTGTAAAAGGTTCCCCCTTCATGAGCCGAGAAACATCTCATACCTCCGTGGACCCCTTAAGGTTTTACCCAGGACCGGGGAAATTGTGATAGGTGGTCACAAGTCCGCTTCCTGGGCCTTTGCGCAATGGTTTCTGAGGTGCTCAATGTTTTGCTTGGCCCCCTGATCCCAACAAACTCCAGACTTTAGAGTTGTCAACCGTGCATTATGGTTCACATGTAGAGCAGACAGGTACTCAGTATCAAGATCTTTATTAATGCTGAGATTTTTCAAGTTTGGAACCTCATGTGCATGGGTTTTTTACGCGAACGCGACACCAGTCACGGGAATTCGCGAGCAAACACGACCAATAGGAATACACAAGGGTGAAGTTACGTGGCTTGGATCAGACCCCAATGGCTTGCAGGAATTTAACGCATATTTTGTGAATCGCCAGATTGCCTGAGAGTCTATATCCAATGACAGCTGTTTTAGTTAATAAAGTTACATGGGGATATTTTGTTTGTCTGGGCAATAAGATAGTTCTAGAGGTGTTTGAGTTCTTGGACGTTTTACGATGAAGGTGTTTCTCGTTACCGGAGCCCCGATGGAAAAACTGATCGATCCCTTGTCCCTCCACTTACTTGCAGTCGTATTAGCCTGTTGTTTTAGGGCGGCTACAGTGCACGTCAGCGAAACAAGTGATACATACGAGTGATGGGTTGTGATGCAACACAGTCTTTCATTCATTGAGAGAAACATAGAGAGAAGAAGTGATTGGATGCGGTCGGATATTCCAATTTTTTTTCCATCTTGTTATATGTACATGTACTTACATGTACATGTTGTATCGATTGCTCCCAGAACGGCAAGGTGTCGCGTGTAACTCTTTCAGGTCTGAGTAGGTACACGTGCTCGGTTATGAATCTTTCTACTCACGATTACTGGTCTAGAATAAATATATTATTGCAAAAATCAAATTCATGTCCTTCAACTTTGTATCCATCGTGATGGTAGTAATTAGGCGCCTCAGACGCTATGACACATAAATTACGTTTTCCTACAGCGTACAATAGGCCCGGTGTGCTGACTAATACCAAGGCCTGACAAACTCTGAGTTTCACAGCATTCCTTGGAACGTCCCCTCACCGAGACTTCCTTTCTCCTGCATCTCCCAACCAACACCCGCGTCGTAAATCCCCGCAGCCACTGCAACATCAACTACTTACAAATCTCCCGATATACAATCAGAGAAATTTCATCTCTTCCCCCTCGTGGGCTCGCTCTCACCATCAGAAGTTAAAAGATCGTACTCTTTTCCTGCCTTGAAATCTAGGTGATCGGCGTGGCAAGAACTGGTAGAAGGCATTCAGCGGCACTTTAAAAGCTGCCCCTCCCCAGTAAAGAGAATCGAGACATCAACACATCGTCTCCGACTATCTAGAAAGCGAAGGCGTGAGTAGAGTCAATAAGGAAACGCAAATATTAGTCGCGCGCGACCACTATTGAGATTGTTAGAATCGTACGCGTCATCGCCAAACATAATCGTTGGATTGACTGCTGCTTCCTCTATTTGGTCCGAGTAATATTCTCCATTTGGTGTTTTCGAGAAAATTTCTATCATCATCATAATGTCTGTGGTGGTGGAGCTCGAGAATGCCTTGCAGGCCATGCTGGTCACCAAACCACCCGGAGTGTCTGGGTCAAAAATCAACCAAATAACTGAAATCAGCGCAAAAAACGTCCAGGTACTTCTTCCTACTGAACGATTTTTAGAAATATTTTAGACCAGCAGCACCGGCAGCTATGTAGAGCGAAAAAAAAAAAAAAAAAAAAGAGAGAATTTAAATAATCATCAGATGCTGACTGTCGATATCTATGTTTAGTCCGAATCCGTTATCATCGGGAAACTTTATACACATTTCAAGAAGTGTCCAGGAACCCATAAACTAGGCCCCCTCTACGTTGTAGATTCTGTTGCTCGCAAGTACTTAGATCTTGCGAAGAAGAGCCAACAACCGGTCTCTGCCGAAGCTCCTGATGGCACCTATGGTGCTGGTGTCTATAGAATCACCCAGCTACTCCCAAGTTTAATGAATGATATTTTGCAGCATGCGCCTCCAGAAGAGAATAAGGTACGCTATCTTCCGCAGAAGGTTCAAACGGAGATCCGTGAATGGAGTACTCGTTGTCAAGCTATATATATAATATTATTCACTTTGACAACGATTAAGAAGCCTCCCCCTCCTATTATCGCTCTGAAACACGACACCTGATCGTTCGTATAAAAAATGTAGAGGCATCCAACTTACACAGATATTGTGTCTTCTAGGATAAAATAGAAAAGCTCGTAGCGATTTGGGAGCGCAGCTCAACATTTCCTCCCGAGGTTTTAATGGAGATTAAACAGAGGATTGCATCAAGCCCCATGTCACAGGCTTATTCACAGAGTAAGCTACCACATCCCTTCTTCTTCCACGCGTACTCTCTTTCGTCTGAGCCGGTCCATTTTGGAAGAACTCCCTTAGTAATTGATGATTTATCTTTTTTCATTGAACGTAGATTCTACAACTCCAACTGGGTCTCCGCCTCCACATCTGCAATCCCTAAACGGACAGATGCAGGCTTTCCCACAGTATCCGATGTCGCAACCTCAACAACCACAGAACCAGGCACAGCCAAATGCATCAAATACGGCCTCTATCTTACAGGCGCTTGCAAACATGGCAAAACAAAATCAAACAGTTACTTCCCCTGCCGCCCCTGCCCAAGCACCCACACCCCCCGTAGCCGCTACACCGCAGTATAATGTATCAAATGGCCAGATGAATGGGATGTCTGGTTTGTCACAAGATACTTCGCTTGCTTCACGGCCTATCGCGCCCCAAGTTCAAGCTCCGGTTCCTATTTCCTATACTCCCACTCCCCCAATTGCGAACAATGTTCCTATGTATGGAAACCAAATGCCTGGCATGTATCTTGGCCAGCAGCAACAGCCTCAACAGCAACAGCCACAACAACCACAGCAACCACAAATTCAAGCATCGTATTCCCAGTATACTCAGCAGCAACCACAGCAACCCCAGCAAGTACCGGGTGCTGCTACTGCTCCTGTAGATCAGATGGCCCTTCTCCAGCTCCTGCTTAACTATCCCGGTTTGCAGGGCATGAGCCTTCCTCAGTTGACCCAGTCTTTTGGAGCCCTTGGTACTGGTGCTATTGGCGGTGCAGATGGTCAAAACGGCCAAGCTTTGCCAATGTGGCAGCAGCAACAAATGCAGCAGCTGCAGCAAATGATAAATCCTCAAGTACCGCAAAATGCATCTGAGCCTCCTCGTGATGGTGGATATAATCGCGATGTTCGTCGTAATGAACGCGGATACTCTCCACCGCCCATGTCGCCACCGCGTTACCAAGGCCGTCGGGGTAGATCCCGTTCAAGGTCTCCAGCTCGCTTCGATCGTGGAGGCAGTGCTGGAGGAGGAGCAGGGCGCTCCCCACCAAACTTTAGACGTCGTAGCCCTGTATATGGTGAATATGAAGGCAACGATACTCGCAACGGCCGTGAAGGTGGTAACAGCGGTGGTAACGAACGTAATCGTGGAAGGGGACGTGGTGGGAATGGTAGTTTTGGGCGCAGAGGGGCATCCCCCCGCGGTCGCAGGGAACGTAGCAGAACCCCTCCCAATGGGAACAGGTTCAACGGAAAGGGCAGCCAAGGCGGTGATCGTACAACACCCACTTTGCCTAAATTTAACAAACTCGTGGAGTTTGATGAAGGCATCGCGTCAAACAGCATCAAAGGTAGGCTAGTAGCGATATATTCTCAAAATAATAATCTAAGTCACGTGCTAATATACAACGAATCATCTAGTTCTCAGCAGAACCTTGTTTGTTGGTGGTGTAACGTGAGTTTTAAGCCTCCCTTTGTTCACTGTTGATATGGTATGCTAACGTCGTCACTGCCATAGCATCTCTGAGGATGAACTTCGCGGACTCTTCGAGAGGCACGGTTTGGTCCAGTCATGCATAGTGAATCAGGACAAGCGCCATGCTTTCATCAAGATGCTCACTCGCGATGATGCGGTCAAAGCCAGGGCTGGCATGGAAACCTATAGAGCTGATAATATGACCATCAGGGTATGCGCATAGCCTTGTTTCCTTTATGTTTCCTCTTTACTTTACGCGCAATGCTGACGACGTTTCCTTCTAGACACGGTGGGGAGTTGGATATGGACCGCGAGACTGCAGCGATTATCAAACTGGAATCAGTATCATCCCAATTGACCGCCTGACCGACGCCGATCAAAGGTGGATGGTCTCAGCCGAATATGGAGGGACTGGCGGGAAGCCATTGGTCGGTGGGATGGTTGTTGAAGAACCAGATATCGAAATTGGCCAAGGTGTATCCTCTAAAGGTTTGTTTCCAACCTCCTCCTTCCAGCGTATGCTTCTAGAATAGTCCCCATCCTTCCTCCATTCCTGTCTCATTTCCCATTTATCTGCATCATGAGCTCTCCCATTTGGGTCGTTTGTTGTCAATCCATAGACTAACCACAATCCCAAAACGCAGCCATCAGCAAGCGGTTCCCGACCGATTCTGGCGGAGCAAAAGGCCCACGGTCCTCCCATGACACTTTCGTCGAAGCCCACCGTGAACAACGCAACAGGCGCACGGATTATAATGACAACAACCAGCGGGGAGGTCGTGATAATAACATTGGTGTCGCCCCGCCAACCCCAGGGTTCGGTGCCGGACTACCCTTCATGAACTTTGTGCCACCGAACATGCCAAACGGTTTCCAATATCCCGGATTCCCTCCAGGTCAATCCTCAGGACGGTGAAGCGTCACGAGCCTGCGTAGATAAGTAAAATAAGAATTGAGCGATAATCGGAAGCGGCAGCGTCAAAGCTTAATACTCGAACTGTTTGACAACGCATTGCGGCTAGAGCGGGTTAATGTTTTATTGGTCTGGGATAAAAAGTTGTTTAGTCTTAGTTTTAGGCGTAGTAGGGTGGGGTGGAGGTGATAATTGTCCCTGCTTGTGGGTTAAATTCGGGGAAGGGGGGAGGAACAAATATCACCGCTAAAATAATTAGTTCACGTTGACGGGGAGTTATGGGGGTTCCTTATTTTTCCGAGTGGTCATTTTTTTTTCTCTTCCCTTTTTTTCTCTTTTCCTTTTCCACTCTCTTTTAACTTTTTTGTCTTTAGTTCTTGGTTTCCTATTTTTCCGCTTTTCTGAGTCTGTTTCATGTATCCGATCTTTTCTCTCTTCTCTATCTCTGTTCTATCACTTCTCGTCTCCGTAACAAGCTTGAGTTTACCCGGGGGTGGGTAATTTTGAGGATGGGTGTTTGGGGAAGGGATGCTTGTTCCCTCCGGGGCCCAAAGGGAAAGTAAAGTAAACTTAGTAAGGGAAGCTAGGGCTGCGCGCACTCAACTCGCCCGCCCGCTTCTGCTGAATGTAAAACGACGAGGAGAGGGCTCCAGATTTATTAATGAACCTCATCATTTCTCATATCTTCATGTAAATTATTCTTTCTAGAAAAGAAATCGGGGGGTAAAAAAAAACAAGATAGAAAAAAATACAGATAGAGGGTGCAAGGTTTAAAAAACTCATATAATACAATAATCACATATATAAACAACTAGAATATTAAATGTTAGGCTCCCACGCGCCGCGCCGCGCATGACTTGCCTCTTACTTCCCCGGCCGAGTTCCCCCTCCCCTTAGGCGTGAATTTCGTTTGACCAGGGGGAGAGGGGTTGAATGGAGGGAGTTACCCGGTGGGGTGGGGTGCGGTTCGTCCTACCTTTTCCCTTTTCCCTTTTTCCTAATTTCCGGAGGCTGGGTTGGGTTGTTATCCGGGGAGAAGAACAAGAACACGATAGGCAAATCGGAACCTTTTAGGTACATGTAGTTGACATGACGTCGCTCGCTCACTCGCGAGAGCGAGTGCGAGTGCGAGTGCGAGAGAGCCCTGTGCGCTTCGCGAGGGGCGGCGGTAAAAAGGTTACCTTGCCACTCGTCGAGGTTTCTTCCTTCCCTCTGTTCTTCTGGGGGTGGCGGTGGGGAGGGGAAGTTGTTCCGGGTGAGATGTCGGTACTGCTGTATGTACATGTATGTAGGTACCTAGGCTGACATACATAGAAGGAAGGATCCGGAGGAAGTGAAAGTACCTGCGCTGCGCTCCCCACTATCACATAGGCGCGGTTTGTTTGTGAATGGGATTTGGTGTTGCAATTGGTGTTGCAATTGGTGTTGGTTTATGCTGACACAACTGTATCCCAAATGGCTGTGATGTACCCCATGTGCGGGGGTTAGGGTAGGTTACGGGTGGAGTAGAGGGGGGTGAAGCTAAGTGGTGGAGTAGTGATGGAGGGGAAGTACGAGCGAGTATTGCGGGGGTTTCTAAAGCTGTACCTCTGTCTCTCATGTCTGTTGTACCTCTCTCTACACGAGGTGCGGTGGTGTTGATAGACGTTGAAAGTACTCGATACATCCACCAATACATCACACAGCAGATCTATCTACAGCTATGTACACTTTTAATTCACGTAAACCAGGAAAACCCCGCCTGCATCCATGCAATTCATAATTGCCTTTTCTCCTCTCTCGATCTCCCACCGCGCAGTAGAGGTACGTTAATATCACCCGTACCCGCGCCTGGGAGAATAAGAATATTGGCGATCCCATTGTCTGTATCTTAGCGGTACCGTTTAATTACCCTTCTGCATTCACATCTACATCTGTAGTAGACTCCCAGAGTATCTACATGTAGAGTTTTTCCGCTCGTCTCATACCGTGGTGGTGGTGGTGGTACTCTAGTGGCGCGTGCGGGTGGTGTGGATGATCTATCATCCATCAATCTACCCTACCTCAATATCTATCGTGAGAAAAAAAAAGGATAAAAGCAAATCCGCATAAAATGCCGCACCGACCCGGCGCGGCCGGGGGAGGCAAAATTTTTCCGACGACGACAACACCACTGAGACCTAAGGTTAACTTGTGGATCGGTGTCTGTAGGTGGTGGTGGTGGTAGAATAGTGGTAATGGTAAAAATAATAATCATATGCATGGTGGTGGGGGATCCAGAAAAGAAAAAAACCCCACATCTAGAGATGTCGATATTGAATTTTATTTTCCAAATTTTATTTTTGTCGAAAAAAAAAAGGTTTTGGCGATATGGATATGATTTGCTTTCTAGCTAACGAAACGAACTACAACTGTAACTCTGCTTTTTTCTCTACCGCGTGCCCGTACCGTCAATTACACTGCACCGCACCCGGGGTCGCCAGATACGATCTCGAGCCTAAGGGCAAGGCAACGGGCGAAGGTAAAGGTAAAGGCAAAAATTCTACCTGTAACTAAAGCAGCGCCCACGCGGGGCCAAAACCAGAATTTCCCCCCTCCACCCCTTCACCCCTACATAGCACTGCAGTAGGCAGTCGGGAGTAAAATATTCTAGAAAAACCACCGAAACGAAAGAGAGAGAAAAGCCTGGGGAAGAAAAAAGAAGGTTTTACTCCACCACCATCGTCAGGCAGTAGTACCCGTTGCAATTGCAGCGTGCCCACCACCCCCCACCATGGCCACTACCACCACCACCACCACCAAGGGGAGGGAGGGAGGGTTCAAAATCTAGATCTGTAAAGTAATCTTGCATGATGTACCCAGCACAGGATTACGGAAGTGGGTGGTGGTGCGGTGGTATGTAGGGACACCTACCTACGGTAAGTACGGTACCTTATGGGTGAGGATATATGCAACCTCCACATATACATGATGCCTAAGTACAGGTACTCTACTTTATCTACTCTACCAGAGCCGTGCCATACCTTAGTTGGACGTACCTCCATCTGCTCGGAGTATCGTGCGGTGGCGGCGAGAAGTGTTAATTCCGGGTGATATCTGATGATGCACCGGAAAAATGGTCAGCCAGCCATGCAGAGCTAGAGTAGCAACCCTGGAAGCTGAGGCTGGAACTAGATGTATACTAGACATTGAGTACTGTATGTACCTATGGCTGGTTATGTGGGTACGGGGAACAGAGTAGAGAGAGAGATAGGGACAGAAAGAGTATGTATCGAATCATAATTAATAGTTAATCCGGCCGCGCGGGCGCGACGTTGAGCGAGCGGGCGAATGAATCAACTGCAATTGTAACGCCGCATATCATTTACTGCACTGCAGGAAGCCGTAATTACTTCTACTGCAACTGTTTGATTTGCAGTGGCGTTAGCCAGCCACCAAGTGCGGTGCCGTTAGCGTTCTCATTAACTCGATTCTGCGCATTGAAAAAAAAAAAAAGAAAAGGAAGAATCCGCGATGACTTCACGAGATGAGAAATGATACGATAACAGGAAAAAAAACCATGACAGTGCTCTGTTACACCGCTTTATTATTTTGGGTGGTACGTCTCTCCCCGGAGTAAGGTATTCTTAATTCTACCTACATAGTAATTACGTATATAGCACAAAGTACGATCGCGACCTTGTGTGCAAAAACCCAGAGTAAGAAAAGAGTTTCTGTTGCTATTTACACAATAATTGAAATGAAAGGGTCCAAAAGGTAGAGGCAAAAGAACAAATCCGGTCTCATCCCTCCATCGGAACCCGATGCAGGCCCGGTCGGGTTTTTTTGCGTACATGTGCAGCGAAATGTGTGGCATGTGCCACATGTGTACCTTTCTCCTCTAGCCTTCCACCCCCCCGTAGATTTCTACTCTCTAAAGAGAAATCGGAGGTCGCGGATCATTTCTCGCGGAGAAAGCCTGTTCGTTTCGGAACCCGAAAGATCAGGCCTGGCTGGCTGGCATGGTTTTCCCACACCGCTACTCGCTGGAGGTGGTGGCTAGCTATCTCCCGGCCTTGAGTGATTTGGACCGCTAAATTTCACATCCCGGCCCCCCTAATCCCCCAGCTAATGTAGGTACAAATCATAAGAGCTGTTTGTGTGGAGAGTTGCTAGTGATAGTGGGGGGGTGTGGGTAGCCAGAGAGCGGTACTTTAGAGTAGAGTAAGCAACCAAAGGTCTAACTGCATATATATAAATGAAGAACATGTAAAAAAGGTACCTACATTAGCTTGGCTGCAATTGCCCTCTGCCTGCCATCGTGGTTGGCGAAGAGCCAGCTGTCAATCGTGAAGTAGGCCCAATACGGATAGATCCATGGCCACTGGGAAATAACCAGAACTAACGTCGAAGTTTCGCTGGTACTTGGTGAGAACTTAGAAGTCGCATCCCCATCACCCCGGGATTGTCGGGGAAAGCTCCCCGAGGCGGATTAAGTTGTGGATAGCCAGCGCGGCATCATCTGGGGAAAGGTCGAAGTGAGGAGGGAAGGAAGGTAGAAGAGTATGTAGCTACAGTACTGTAGATAGGAACTGTGCCTACATGCACCTGCTCACTCAGTGTAGTATTGTAAACAGGTAACCTAGAATAGGTATATGACCGGTAGTAAATCCTTTAGACTGTTCGTACACCATGCCAGAAGAGCAGCGACAGAGCAGGGCAATTGCGACTCGTAGAACAGAAGCTCGATCACAAATCATGATGAGCTCTCGGCCTCGCCTTTGGGGCTTTTGAGGTAGAATCAATTGAAGGTTCTGCGGAAAGCAGAGAAACACCGCTACCACAGGCGAGCAGCATCATGTAGTAAGCCAATATGCTGCTGAGGGAGCCGCCATTACCACCACCATGACCACGCGTGACTTTGGATTCGTCCCTAGTCTGTCTGCCTGCATGCCTCTGCTCTATCGCTTATCGTCCTTTTGTCAATCCCTCTCGTAAATAACTGGCTGCTGCAGCCCGAGGTGGCCCATCTCCACAGCTAACCAGGGTCCTCCCGAGGGAACACACGCAGAAACCTACATGTACTCTTACCAAGTACGTTACTCTACCTAGTTGACGCAGGGTGTAATCTAATCTGTCTTGAGCCTTGAGTGCCTGCTTACCTGCCTGTCTCTGTCTGCCTCGTTGGTCGTTGGACGGTGGGTGGCTGGTAACGAGGCAGCAGTTGGCAGCTGGCGGCGGGCGGTCAAATCTGATTGAATCTTGTGCCGACCCTGCCGAGTGGACAAGCCAGGGTCTCGAATTACATACTTACTCTCATACCCTAATTCCTATGCCTCGGCATTCAGTCGGCACGACAGGATGGGAATTATTATTATTAACAAAGTGGACGAGGAGGGCGACAAACCCAAAAATCCCTCGAAGTTCTCACGAGCGGATAACACGGCGATTGGATTGGGTTGGTTATGGTGCGAACAACCACCCACAAAGTATTTCCTCATATCTGGGGGTCTCTATGTAGACGAACTGGGTAGGAAAGTAAGGCTTACCCTGCTGACCGACAAATGTGGGGAGCGGAGAGTGGAGGGGTGAACAGAAATGCTGTATCAAAATATCGCGCATGTATTCATATCCCCTACCCCCATCCATAATGCCTCATGCTCAACTTCTGAAATGTCGAAGAAAAAAGAACTCAACCCTTCAATAAAATAATAATAATACTATGGCTCTCGCTCGTGCGGTCAAAGTCCTACATAGTGATAAGGCAACGAATGATGATATCGATAATGACGATGATGACAGGCTGACCCCCGATAATAACGACACTGAATTATTACAATGGAGTAACTGATCAATTAAACGCTTTGGCGGTGCGCGTATATGTTTCGCTCGTAACGAGGCAGAACGTCTGCATTCCCAAATCTTCAAGAGCTCCGTCTTGGATCTCTTGGAAGGTAGTCTCAGAGATAGCGACACCAGGAACGTTACGTTTGGGTAGATCAGTATGGTCGACGCAGGCAGATATGCAATTAGAATGTCGGAAGTGAAGGGATGGCCCGACAGAAGTGCTTCTAGATGGACCAGACAGGTTTCTATTCCCCCTTCCATGCAGCAAGTCGAAGAAGAAGTACGGCTGTGCCTGCGTACATAGAGTAGCAGTGTATCTAGTTTTTTTCTCTTTCTTCCCCACACTCCGGCCGGAATGCTTCGGACGAAACAACCAACCAGCTCCCACATAGTTTTTTTTTCCTTAGTGGTGGCCCTCCTTTCTTTCTTTTCCTAGGTGCTCTCGCTCGCTCGGAAAATTTCTACTAGCTAGACGGATTAGATCCCATCTCGTCTACAACACCATCACTAAGGGCAAGCTGTAGAGTAGGCAGATATCTCACGAGCCAACTTGCCCCCTCCGAAAAACCTACCCAACCAGTGTTGAATCCAGCCCACTAGGTATGGCCGCCGCACCCTGGCCGCCCTAGATGCAGAACACATAACCTACATACCCAGAGAAATAACTTGTGGCCCCTACTTAACTACATCATCATTCAAGTACTACACAGGCCCTATCCAACATAATGGATGATCGATTGTGCATGAAGGATCGTGTCAATGTCTTGGTACGCAATAATTAGGGCGGGGAGGTTGGAGGGGGAGGTAGGGTATCGTAGACTAGTAGGCGTCATCTTCGCGAAACGCGAGCGATGGGCCAAACAGAATGAGATTAGATAGAGAAAACCGGTGCAAGGGTCGGGAGGCGAACCGATTTCGACCTTTTTTTTTCTTTCTCTCTTCCTCTTCCCCTTTTGCAATCTTTTCGCCCCAAGCCGTCATCGCCGCGCCTAGAGAATGGAAAGGGTGTATCTAGATAGGGTTGAGCAATGGAAACGTCGTGGGGAACAAGAAAAAAGAAATAAGAAAAAGGGTAATTAACGGCAATTTGACCGGTGCGAGTCTTTGCCATTGCGCGATCTGCTAAAGTTCGTGACGGACATGGTGGGGAATAGCTCGACCACCACCATGATGAACGTCAATCAAAGCACGGTGACCGGTGAGCCCCGTTACATTCGCCTTTTTTGGAGGGGGTAAACTCTCCGGGGGAGGTCGGGGGGGTCCAGGGTTGGGATACCAGGTTCATGATCCATTATCGCCAACTAGCTGGTGCTTCGTCTCGTCTCATCTCACGCTTCAATCTTTGTCGGTCAATTCATCAGTTGTGAAACAAATGAAGCTCGCGGGCTACTTTGTTTGGAGATTGAGGTTGTAGGAAACACGGCCAGGGTAGGTGTATTCTGACAGCAATACCTGGGGGCATCTACTCTAGAGCAGGTACCGTATTCTGACTGGCATTTGAACCCTTGATAGGGGTGAAGCGAGTAACTCAAAAGGTTTATGAACTCTGTAGGTCACCCGGCTTGAAGCAGAATGGTTTGGAACAACAAGATGTACATTTCTAGTTTTGGTAGGCACATCCGCATTGGGTTCCTAGCGGTTCGCGGCTCAGAGTGAGCGAGTGCCGCTGTTTCCTTTTTATTGACGACGATGATGTCGATGAGGTTGGGGTTTAGGTTGGGTTTGGGAGGGGGTGAGATGATTGAGGACTTGTGTTGTTCCTTTCTTTTCTTTTTAGTTTATTTTTGCTCATCTTTAATTTTAAATTTTTGGGGAGAAAGAGTTATCAATTGAAGAGCGTCGAAATCGTAGCTACTACACGGCTGGATCATGTTTCTAGAGCGGTCCGGGGCTAGCTGCTATAGCGACAACAATACATCTCGAAATCCTTATCTCTACGTGGAGTAAAAATAATTATAGAGACTAGAGTAGAGAGTACATGTAGGTAATTGTAATTGTATGAGGCTATTTGTGTTACGTGCGGAAAAGTGAGTGATAAGCTGTGACCGCGTGCCGTCATTAATATTTGGGGCACATTGATATTTTTCTGTCTTTGGTCATTATTACTATGATTGAATTTCCCTCATCGCTGATTGGGGATTTTAACGTCGTTGTGCGGGAGAATTTCTCCAGTGAAGCGTTTAGGTTGAAGGATCGATTAACTAACTGGCGCGTAAGCGGGAGGAGGGAAGCTGGGCAGCTTCGGCCGAAGTAAGCCAGAGAGGATGGCTGGGTGGCTGATGGCAGTTGTTTCCGGGGGGGCCAAAAGTTTTTTTGCTTTCCCTTCTGCCTGCTGTTCCGTTCTTCTCCCATGTTGAAATTTTTTTACTTTTTCGGGTAATCGTATGTCTGGTTACGTTGACGGGAGGAATTGCGCAAAAGGCAGGACCTGTACTGCCTGGGTCTGGTGGGAAATTTGCTGCCTCTGCCTCTACCTTCTTCCCCCGGTTGTTGATTCCCTGTCTGCATGTGTGAAGGACACCCCACTCACTCGTACCCTACTTGGGTTCCTCTCGCTCTACACCCCCCAGTTTTGCCACTAGGCTATTTCCCGACAAGACAAGCCCGGAGGGAAAAAGCAATCGGGCGGCATCCACCCAGGATCCAAGCTTCTCCTTCCACCCCCAGACCAGTGCAGAGAGTAAGTGTGGTTAGGCTTGGAATGTTGTAAGGTACAGTTACAGTTGAGCGAATGTGGTAACCAGCCAGCAGCAGCAGCCAGTAGGTAGACTGTACCGCAACTGTAGAGAGGACCATCAGGCAGTAGGAGAGGAAGCCGTTCTTGCCAGCCAGCCAGCCAACAGCGGTAGCTCTAGCAGCAGAGCAGCAGAAAGCACCTCCACCCACTAAGAAAGTCCCACCCTCCACCATCAATCTGCCCCCCCCCCCCAAATCTACTCTACCCAGTCCCTACATCCCCCCCCTCAAACTCCCTCACGCTACACCGTAAAAGTGTTTTTGCTTGCCCCAGACCCTCGTGAGAAAGTGTGGTATATAGTTCGACCTCTCCGCCCGCCCAAGTAGATTTTTTTCCCTTCTCTTCTTCACCGTTGCTTTGTGATTCGGACAGCCTTAAAAGATTTCATCCAAAATCTTTCCCGGCGATCGCGCAGCGGTGTGTGCGGACAATTCCCTTCCAGGCTTCTTCCTAGCCGTAAAACACAAATTTATCTTTTGTGTCGCTTTCTCGCGCTAGGTCGATTCTGCCCGCATTTGGTACTCAAATCCAACGTATTACGCTATTCGTTACTTGCTCCGAAATCAACTTATAAAGCTCAACCACTTCCCACCTCCCACCACTTCTCTTCCACTCTCACACCCCCCTTCAACAATTCGTACATTCGCCATCGAGTGCTGCTACAACTTCAAGCATCACAAAAATGTCGAACCCGTCGACCAACCCCCAATACTCTTCCTCCGCAGGCGATGCGCCTCATATTGGAACTCACATCCCTTCAAGTGGCATCGGGTCTGAGAAGCATGATGCCATTGATGAGAAGAACCCCGAGGGAACTCCTCTCGACGATGAGGAGGACGAGGACATTGATCAATTGATTGATGACCTTGAATCCCAGGACGGCCATGAGGAGATCGAAGATGACAGCGACGCCATTCCCGGCTCTAGCGCTCGCCCCGTTCCCGAGGACCTGCTTCAGACTGACACCCGCACGGGTCTTACCTCTGCTGAGGTTGACCAGCGCCGCAAGAAGTACGGTCTCAACCAGATGAAGGAGGAGAAGGAGAATCTGATCCTCAAGTTTTTGATGTACTTCGTTGGTCCCATTCAGTTCGTCATGGAGGTTAGTATCTTATCTTTCTCGCTTAAGAGATTACTTCTACGCTTTGATAAATATTTTTACGATTACTGACATCACTATTACATAGGCTGCTGCTATTCTTGCTGCCGGTCTCGAGGATTGGGTCGACTTCGGAGTTATCTGTGCTCTTCTTTTGCTTAACGCTTGTGTTGGTTTCGTTCAGGAGTTCCAGGCTGGTTCTATCGTCGAGGAGTTGAAGAAGACTCTCGCTCTTAAGGCTGTTGTTCTCCGTGATGGTCGTCTCTTCGAGATTGAGGCTCCCCAGGTCGTCCCCGGTGATATTCTCCAGGTCGAGGAGGTTAGTTACAACGCCCACTCTACATCATTATTTCACGCATACTAATTATAAAAATTTAGGGTACCATTATCCCCGCTGATGGTCGCATTGTTACCGATGACGCGTTCCTCCAAGTTGATCAGTCTGCCATCACTGGTGAATCTCTTGCTGTCGACAAGCACAAGGGTGACCAATGTTACGCGTCTTCTGCTATCAAGCGTGGTGAGGCCTTCATGGTTGTTACTGCCACTGGTGACAACACTTTTGTCGGTCGCGCCGCTGCCCTTGTCTCTGCTGCTTCTGCCGGATCTGGTCATTTCACTGAGGTTCTCAACGGTATCGGTACTATTCTTTTGGTTCTTGTTATCTTCACTCTCCTTGTCGTCTGGGTTTCATCTTTCTACCGCTCCAACGGAATCGTCCACATCTTGGAATTCACCCTCGCCATTACCATCATTGGTGTCCCCGTCGGTCTTCCCGCTGTCGTTACCACCACCATGGCTGTCGGTGCCGCCTACCTTGCCAAGAAGCAGGCGATTGTCCAGAAGCTTTCCGCCATTGAGTCACTTGCTGGTGTCGAAATTCTTTGCTCTGACAAGACCGGTACTCTCACCAAGAACAAGCTCTCTCTTGCTGAGCCCTACACTGTTGAGGGTGTTGAGGCCGATGATCTCATGCTTACCGCTTGTTTGGCCGCTTCCCGCAAGAAGAAGGGTTTGGATGCCATTGACAAGGCTTTCTTGAAGTCTCTCCGTTTCTACCCCCGTGCCAAGAACGTCCTCTCCCGCTACAAGGTCCTTGAATTCCACCCCTTCGACCCCGTCTCAAAGAAGGTTACCGCCGTTGTTGAGTCTCCCCAGGGCGAGCGCATTGTCTGTGTTAAGGGTGCCCCTCTCTTCGTTCTCCGCACTGTCGAGGAAGACCACCCCATTCCCGAGGAAATTGCCAACGATTACAAGAACAAGGTTGCCGAATTCGCTACCCGTGGTTTCCGTTCCCTTGGTGTTGCCCGCAAGCGTGGTGAAGGTCACTGGGAGATTCTCGGAATTATGCCTTGCTCTGACCCCCCTCGTCACGATACTGCTAAGACTGTCCACGAAGCTAAGACTCTCGGTCTCTCAATTAAGATGTTGACTGGTGACGCCGTCGGTATTGCCCGTGAAACTTCTCGCCAGCTCGGTCTTGGTACCAACATCTACAACGCTGAACGTCTTGGTCTTTCTGGTGGTGGTGACATGCCCGGTTCTGAGGTCTACGATTTCGTTGAGGCTGCCGATGGTTTCGCTGAGGTCTTCCCCCAACACAAGTACAACGTCGTCGAGATCCTCCAACAGCGTGGTTACCTTGTTGCTATGACTGGTGACGGTGTTAACGATGCTCCCTCGCTCAAGAAGGCTGATACCGGTATTGCCGTCGAAGGTGCTTCCGATGCTGCCCGTTCTGCTGCCGATATTGTCTTCTTGGCTCCTGGTCTCTCTGCCATCATTGACGCCCTCAAGACTTCTCGCCAGATTTTCCACCGCATGTACGCCTACGTTGTCTACCGTATTGCCTTGTCTCTTCACTTGGAAATCTTCTTGGGTCTCTGGATCGCCATTCTCAACGAGTCTCTCAACTTGAACCTTGTCGTCTTCATTGCCATTTTCGCTGATATCGCCACCCTTGCTATCGCCTACGACAACGCTCCCTTCTCCAAGACTCCTGTCAAGTGGAACCTCCCCCGTCTTTGGGGAATGTCTATCCTTCTCGGAATCGTTCTTGCCATCGGTACCTGGATTGCCCTTACCACCATGCTTGCCCACGGAAGCGCAGATGGTGGTATTGCCCAGAACTTCGGTAACCGTGACGAGATCTTGTTCTTGGAGATCTCCCTCACTGAGAACTGGCTCATTTTCATCACTCGTGCCAACGGACCCTTCTGGAGCTCCATTCCCTCATGGCAGTTGTCTGGCGCCATCTTGGTCGTCGATATCATTGCCACTCTTTTCACCATTTTCGGTTGGTTCGAGGGTAACGAACAGACTTCCATTGTTGCTGTCGTCCGTATCTGGATCTTTTCTTTCGGTATCTTCTGTGTCATGGGTGGAGTCTACTGTAAGTCTAATCACTTTACCTCACTACTTTTGATCATTGTTACTAACTTTCTATCAGACCTTCTCCAGGACTCTGTCTCATTCGACAACCTCATGCACGGAAAGACCCCCAAGAAGGACGCTAAGAAGCGATCTCTTGAGGATTTCGTCGTTTCTCTCCAGCGTGTCTCTACACAGCACGAGAAGAGCTCATAAATTAGAATTATAGTTAATACGGGGTTATGGCGATGTACTATAGAATGATATCTTTTTCGTTTGGTAGGCAGGCCACAGGGCGCTGGGGTTTTGGATACATTAGTTTGTAAATTGCACTCCGGGGAGTGAGTGGGTCGGGTTTTTTTGTTATTACCCTCCTCTCGGATGTGTCTTAATGTTAGACAGTTCAATGTTATTCTTGTTGGACGAAAAAATGTTTGTATGATTTTCATGTTTTCTTTCTTACGACAATTCAATTACGTTGTCAACTACTTTTTTTCAGACCCTCGTGAAACATCTTGAGCTGTGACGTTTAATGCTTTGTTCAAAGAAACCTAGATTTCTCAACAGTCTATCTTTGCCTCTTCTATACCCCCCTCAACTGCAACCAAACAACATGATCGCTGAGCTTAACAATCTTAACCATGAGTGCACTCGCAGAAATTCCGGGGTTTTACTACGGTATAGTCTTTCACTTAACTGCGTATCATCTCAGATCAGTGATCTCCGTGGTCCTAATGCGCATATAGATGCCGTCAAAGGACGTTATTTCCGTCTTCTTCCCAACCATGCGGCTCCAACAGCATCATTCTACAGTCCATCCAGCGTACAGAAGCAACAAGAAGAAGCCCAGGTACAAAACACGTTTCAGTCATATCCATCTACCATATCATTGTTGTATTGTTCGCTAACTAACCCGAAAATCTACCTTGTAGCGTATTGAAGAGCAAAACCAAACCAACCTCCGCCGCCTCAAGTTACGTCGTAAATGCCCACTAAGCTATAGCCCCTTCCTGCGCTGTACGTTGCAGCGTGAGCTCGGCACCGTTACGCCGTTCGAGCTCGAAGAGGCTGGAAGACGCGTCTATACATCAGGGTTGAAGAAGAATAAACTCTGGGATGCGGCCTCGGTGGGCGGCGAGATCATGGCATTTGCGTGTGAGGATGCCGAGGTTGGAAGAGAGAGGGCTGTCGTCATTGGCACGGTCGCGGGGCATATTGTGTATGTTCTCCTTGGTCATAAGAGGGGTTGAGGAGAGTGGCGTGATACTAATTGTGTGTATGCTTAGGTCTGCACCGGCAACGAGAGAGGATGGTGTTATGAGGTGTGATAGGGCGAGAGTACAGAGCGTGCACCATTTCACCTCCGAGGTATGGAGGCCCGATATTTTAGTTGGGAGTGTGAATTAAAGTTGCTAACGGTGATGGTGTGGAGATTACATCGGTGTGTATATCTAAGCAAAGAATGTTGATGTATGTGCACCCAACCTCAAGGAATGAATTGCCATATATTGATTTGTTTTAGGGCAACATGCCTAGGCGGCACATCAAGTCCAGCGATATATCGCACTAGCCTACCAGATCCAGGCAGTGAAAGTTCCTTTACATCTGGTATATATGTCCACACTTCTCTCTCTTCTGTAGAGTTTACTCACACCCGCCAGGCCAGTACCTCACATTCCCACGCCCTACACGCTCCATATGGACCTCTACATCCTCTACTCACAACGGAGACATAGCAGTTGGTACTAACATGGGAGTCATTTTCATCCGTGGGCCCCCACATGACCGCGAGAGCCACTATTTCGTCACCTACAGCGACGTTTTTGCGGTTGCATTCCTCCCAAACGAGCCGTTTGGTTTCGTGTGTGGATCTCGGGATGGTGCAATGCGCCTTTTTGATATCCGGATACGCCAGAGGGAGGGGGTTGGAGGAACTATGGTTGTGAGCCATAACACCCCGATCACCCATATAGGCGCATTGAATGACGTATCAATGATGGTAAAGGGGCTGATGGGCTGTGCACTGTATGATTTGAGGTACCCGCACCCCGCAAGCCCCAGTAAAGACTTTGCGGAGAGGACTACACCGGTTAAGGTTTATGGAAACAAACGGACGGTGGAGGGGATGGGGTTCGATGTGTCTATGGACAAAGGGCTTGTGGCAGATGCCGGAGATGTAGATGGGGCGAGAATATTCTCGGCTATATCCGGTGAGGACATGGGGGAAGTGGGACTAAAGGGTGCTGAGGTTAATATCAGGGCATTGAAGTTTGTAGGCGACAATTTGGTTGTAGCAGAGGGCGGATGTTTGGAGTGGTACGAGATGTAGAGCAACAGTCTGGGATTTGAGGTAGAAATAATAACCCCGCCTCCTAGCTCCGTATGGTTAGTTACTTGGCGGGGGTGGTGGCTGCAAAGTATTTAGGATCTTAATCATTGACTCGATCTTCAACTTTATGCGTATGCGTTGTACTAGACGTTCACATTCGTTCCACAACCAATCACTCGTCAACCAAAATTGAGGCGCCCAAACCTAAGGGGAGGTAATACACATACTCAATTGATGAGAAGTATTTGAGGACAACGGGGCATATACTTCATTTGTGATGTCAGTTTGTAGAACTATGTAGTATTGGTTGTAGGAGAAACTTTTGCTATGCCTTGAGCACTGCCGTCTTCTATCGATAACTTATGTGAGGGTTATGTCCATGTTCATACTAGCCAAGGAAACAAACTCAAACTTCCCTCTATCGACAAATTAAACGCATAGATGGGTCTGGGTATAAAGTATCGTAATACCCAAAGTGGCGGTCAAGGAATTGAAATGGAGTATGTCTTCATATGCATTGCAGTAAAAGACTTTGGTCAATGGCTTCGGTGGCGCTGATTCTGAGTGAAAAAACAAGTACTAGGCACCATCTGATCATAGATTCACCTCCACAATCTTTGACACTGAGTGGTACTACGTAAAGATCTCCGTTCGTCCTAGGGAGAGACCTACTCTAGGTATGAGTAGAGCAGGTAGTTAATCTCAACACACAAGGCCAAGCCAAGCTAGGCACGCAGGGCTGCGAGAGATTATTTTCGACAAAGTCACTCACATCTTATATATCTAGGGGAGGGGGAAGTAGTCATTGATAGGCATTTATCTTCCTTCCCTTCATTCCCTGCTCCCTGTGGCCGATCAACCCCACAGAGAAGATTAAAAAGAGCTTCTCCAGAGTCTGTGTGCTTGCCTCGGTTAAGTAGGTCTGGGCTTATTTCCCCAGGTCTTGGAACGGGTTTCCCCAGGTCTTTGGAGGTACTCAGTTCTTTCCATGGTCTTTCGCTAAACTATAAGTGTTTTGTGGCGTTTTCTGATCGCTGTCTTTGCCCTGGCGGGGGTTATGTCGACTGTAAGATGGATGAGCAGAGAGAGTATTGGTATAGATAGGTGTATATATATTGAGCCATCTACTCTATTACAACGAAAAAACATAGGTTTCATATGATTGATGGTATAAAAGAAAATTAATTAAGGACTAGACTGGATATACGCTTTAGTAGCTGTATTATCGCTTGGCCCTGCGTTGGACTGGGTGTCTACATTTAAAGGAATATTATCATTCCAGGTTCCAAACCTACCCTCCTCATGGTACAGCTTGTGGTAAGATTAATGTAGAAATATGGGAGGTGCCTTATTGGCTTAACCAGCCATACAAACCCTGTTTCTAGACCCCCGTTTCTACAATAATTCTACCTCTCGCTGTAGGTGAACGACACCTACATATCCGTTCCCTAAATATCGCCCCAGGCCTAGGGGCTTAGTTTCGGGCAGGTATATACGTATACTAATATCCACAGCAGGCAACAAAAGTCTGAGAATTCAGTCGCGGGCGAGATAGTGAAGACCACCATACCATAGCTAGAAGGCTATATGTATATGCACTTCATCAATCAATCAATCAATCGAAGGGAGGAACCGGGGACAACGTGATTATAGGGTTATAGGTATGCGTAATTAGGTTCCCCCCTCACTCCCATATTATTTTTCGTTACACGTATGAAGGATTTGACATCGACCTCTCGAGAGAAGTAATGTAGTCATGTATCTTTGATACACAGTTGGTGTGGTATATAGCCTCGCTCACAGTAATAGCATAGATAGCAGGATACTTCTTCAAGGGCTTGAGTGTGAGGGATCCTGTTAATGGAACAGCTGAGCTTAGTATATATATATTCGGACGCCTAATTGAAAAGTACTACACTGAGTTTGGAGTTATCTACAACAAGTCAACCACCTGCTTTTTCAAGGGTCATTGTAAGAAACGTATCGACCTCGGCGTGTATGGGTTGATTTAATAAATAAAATGTAACTAGTTAATACATTTATTTGAGTAATTCGGACCGGGTGATACCATATGATTGCCGCACATTTTTTGGTCAATTCATTAGTCCAGAATTTGATTGACTGATTGATAATTCATTTATTAAATCTCAACCTCAACACATAAAAACGAGAGAAAATCGAGTCACTAAAATCAAAGTCTATAAAGGAAAGAAAAACCAAAGTATCTCGCAATTCCAAACACCTACCCACCCTCATCCAATCCTAATTTCATCTATCAAATAAATCAACTCTCTACCAGCACTGCTCCTGCCAGAACTTCAAAAATCTTCTGATCAACGCCTCATCAACCTTCTTACATTGACCCAAGCTAGAGCTGTACTTCTGACTCTTATCCGTGAGAGAGTATGGCACACTCTCAACCGTATCCTGCCCATATTTGGCGCCAAAAAACTCCAACAGCTTGACTGGAGGATTAACTGCAGGGTCCTGGTTTGACTCGCTAAGCCTCTTGAGCCATTCTGTTGGTGTTACCTCCTCAAACTTTAACCCGGCGGCGCGGAGACTAGGAAGGAAGTCATTGTTCCACGATGTAAGACTAGGGTGGGATACATTGAAGAAGGCATCTCGTGCAACATCCTGAGCTGAAAGGTACGAGAGGTCAATGACGGTGCTGGCCACGATATCGACTGGGAGCCATGAGACAATCTCATCGGTGACGGGGCGAGGAAGACATCCGATTGTGAGTGCTGACTGGATGGTGAGTGGGATGGCCTCAGTGGCGTTCCAGCAGCCATGGATAGTGTCACCAACAACCTGTCCAATACGGAGGACACGAGCTGGTAGGGTTGTGTTGCGGGCAGCAATGGCGCAGACCTTCTCTGTGACGAGCTTAGAGTGGGCATAACCCATGGGCATTGCATTCTCGAATGTAGTAGGCTCAGCCTCGGCGATGGTCTTGGAATCAGTGTTGAGGACAGAAGATATAGAGGAACAGAAGTTGAAAGTTGCGGGAGCAGCGCGGCGAGAGCTCAGACAGAGCGTCATGAGATTGTGAGAACCACCAATGTGGTGAGCCTCGAATGAGGTCACATCCATATTAAAGTTGACGGACCAGGCGGCGTGGATCACGATGTTGACGTTGTCAAGCAGCTCCTCGTAGATATCAGAGGAGAGACCAAGGGTCTTCTGACTGAAGTCCGAGGGGAACGCGGCAATCTTAGACAGCTGAGAGGCGGTGAGGGTGTTGTAGATATGGCGATCCTTAAGTGACTGGATCGTACGCTCACTGGCCTTCTCAAGGGAGCTGGCACGAACGAGGCAGTAGACCTTGCGGACAGTGTCTTTGGCCACAAGCTGGGCGACAATATGGGCACCGAGAGATCCGGTAGCACCAGTAACAATCTGTCAAAGTCTTTTTAGCATTGAAACAAAAACGAGTGATAACTCATGAAAGTAACTTACGATGTAATCACCATCCGGCTTGGAATTTCCAGGAACATGTTGAGGGAGGTCCGAGTACTTCTCAATCAATTGCTGTAGCAGCTCACTCTGGGTGCCGGCCTGCTCTTTCTCACCAGTTCTAAGACGGTGAAGATACCCTGCTAATTTATTAAGAGTTGGCTGTTCAAAGACAACGTTCTGACCAATTTTTCCACCAGTTTTTAGCTCACGAACGATCTTTCCCTGAATCTGCATAGCGCCCAAAGAGTCAAGTCCAAGGGAAAAGAAATCGGTATCATCATGGAGCTTCGAAGCATCATCGAGCGTAAGGATTTTGACCAGCTCCTTCTTGATGAACTGCCTAGTTTCCTCCTCCGAAAGCTCAAGACCATCCTGTGCGGCATGATTTTCAAAAGCATCGTATAGGGCATCGATCTCATCGGCATACTTTGCATAGTATGCAGCTCTGATAGCGGTACCCTTATCGGTTCTTGGGTACTCTACATCAGGCGGGAGGAAACCGATCATCTCCTTCGAGATCTTCGCATACCCGGGCATGTTCTCATTACCGGCCTCCACAGATTCCCAGATTCTTTCAACAAGCTCATCACGACTTAACCCTGCAGCCTTCTCACTTGGTACCAACAGCATTCCCAAATGGGGCCTCTGGGCGCCGAACGCGAGACCCTCCTTGATATATGGGTTTTCCCTTATAGAGAGCTCAAGAGTGACTGGGTTGGCCTTCTCACCGTTAGAGAGGACAATGGTATCATCGAGACGCCCGTAATATTTCCACTTGTTAGGGTCGGTGGGATGCTGTAGGAACAAGTCGTGAGTCTCGTAGGAGCCGTCAGGGCGGTTGGTGAGCGATTGTGATGGCCAGCCGCCTTTGATGACAAGTTCGTAGATATTGGAAGTAACGTGCTCCCATTGAGAGTATTTGTTGAAGCTTGGGAGAGGGCGGAGGTAGTTCCATTCGTTATCGCCTTCTTCGCGGAGGGATGATAGGCCGATACCGTTTTCAGTACTGAAAGTTGGATGATTAGTTCTATGAACCCTTTCAGGTATTAATATATTTAAGGGGAAACTCACGATCCGTAGTAGCTGACAAGATTCACACCATTGGAAACTAAGTTATCGCCGAGATCATCAGGACAACTAGCTCCACCAAATACAACTCTCTGACATTTAGCCATTGCCTCAACACCACCATCAGTCTCTGCAAGCAACTTCAAAGCGTACGGAACAGCATAGAAGAGCTCCGTATTTAGAGTAGTCATGCTCTCTACAATGGCAGGTCCAGTGACTGGGAGGTTGGCATTGAACAGTGCGATTGTTTTGCCAGCAGAAAGAGCTCCAGTAACGGCAATAACACCATATGCGTGAAACAATGGCAGTGTGATAAACGCATTTAAGGTAGTGGAAGAAAGAAGTCTGGCAGTGCTGAGAGCAGCCCTGTGGGTGGAAGCCACAGGCTTTGGAAGACCAGTTGACCCACTGGAGTGGATAATCCATAGCGGCTTTTCAGTCTCCAAAGAATGGTCGAAACCGTGGTCGAAACCAGTATTCTTAGCGGGGATATTCTGCACCCCTGAAGGGTTGTAGATTGAGCTATCCACCATCTTGATGACGTTCAACGGGAGTGGGTAATCATCTCTGACACGGTTGATTGTTTTCTCGAAGGCAGGCTGAATAATAATATCAGAACAGTTCGTCTTCTGCAAAAGGTGCTTGTAGGCAGCATCCGAAATTCTTGTCGACAAAAACAGGATGGTCAATCCAAGCTTTGACAGTGCATATACTGATACGAGGTAATCTAGATTAGAGGCACCGAGAAGGGCTACAACACGGGTTGGCTGAGATGATTTTGAACGTGCTGGTGTAGATTTCGAGTATTTCTTTGCGGCCCTGTAAGCAAAGTTGTCGATATCCGAGAGAGTGTAGTGGACATAGTCGAGTCCAGAACGGGGGTACGACAGATATTGCTGGTTAGGGTTTGCGGCGGCCTTCTCGCGAAGGAGCTGGTCGAGAGTGAAGGCGATAGGGGCGGCCATTGATTCGGCGGAGTTTTCAGTGTGAGATGGGGCCATGGTGATCACTTTTTATACTGGTGTTGAATTGGGGTAGATGATAGGTTAAGATCGGTAGGCTGTTTTGAGTGGTTATAAATAATATTTGTATGAATATTATGGAGCAAGGCGGATGAAGAGTTGTTATAAAGGATGTTTGATGTGAATGATGATATTGAAGTAGTAGTTACCTTGGGCAACACGGCAGTCTTTATATCATTCACTCCTGCTGGTAATGCCGAGTTTCCCATATGCTCGGGCATCGATATATCAGTGATCAAAAACAAAAAGACCACTAGGTTTTGAATTTACTTTGACTTTAGCTGCCATGACCTAAATCCGAGGCACGATCCATCCGGTAATCAGTCCCCAAGCGGATCCCGGCCGGTGGAGGATCAGCGGCTGGGTAGAATCTATCACTTCTGGTACAAAACAAGCTCATACCTGGCTGGCCTGTTCTTTTCTTCCCCTCGCTCGGCACACTATTGCCGTTATTTCTTTTTCAGATTGTTGTCACGCAACTGTGGATCTAGGGTTGAGAACTTTGTGTTTTCCTAAACAGGTCTCGTATGCGCAATAGGTACATTAGTCCCCTGGTCTATGAAGAGGGCTATGTGTGTGTGATTTGTGGGGGTTGCTACTATTGATTAGTTGAAGTTAGAATGCCGAGGCCCCCTTCTCTTTTGGAATTTTAACAGATTGGATGTCTACCAATCAATTTCGATTTATCCAACAGGACATGTCCTTGACCAGGTGCACCTGTGGCGAGCATGTACCTGTGCCGACAATCGTATCTAATCTACGTATGTACATGCATTTATGTAGAGTTAATTTGACCGTGATTAGATAAGATCTATGCTCGACATAGGTCATGCTCACCACAGGTACGCCTGGTCTATGAAACCATGTACAGATAGTGACTGTCTATGAGATATCGCTGTGTAGACGTAGAGTATTCTCAGGTATTCTAGTTGGCTACATGTACATGTACTGTGGTGAATCGTGAACCGTATACTACATGAAGTACGACATGTATTGTTATCTTAGTGCTACTTTCATGCTACACCGAGCCTAAGAGCTCCAACTAGATTAACGCTCTGTTGCTTCATAAACAATTCATGGCCCACTTCTCGCAGAAGTTTATGCACTCCTGTAAAATTTTCTCGTCTCTAAAAGCTCCCGAGTCCTCAATAGATACAATCAATCCAGGTTCCGGATAAACGGGACTTGTCTGTCCTACAAAATAATGAGGTCGATGATATCACCATGGAAATAGATTACATCTCTAGTAAATTCTAGAAATAAAATCGGGTTTCATGATTTACCTCAACCTATCGCCAACTTCAAGCCGAATTATCCGTTTCGGCCGGACATAAAGAAAATGCTTGAAGCCCGAGCCTTCCGAAAATCGATCTATCTATTGTGGTCTGCAGCTCGGAGGTTTTGTGTGGGGTGCGCCACGCAAACAGCGTCATCAGTGTATTGTCTTGGCATAATTCTACCTGCAGGGGCAGAACTTCCCCACATTTCCCCTCCGCTGGTTGGTTTGGGTTAATTTATGCGGTGTGAATACAGGCCTCGACGTGTTGAGAGCCTCGATCTGGTTGCTGGCCCGCGGAAACGTGGTCAAGACTTTAGAAGGGTTGAAGGGCATGTTGATGCAGGCACATACATAGCTACACTACTCTAGCTCTACTACCGCTAAAACTCGAAAAATTGGCTATCTCCGCCTGGGATTATCGCTAAAACGATTGGCTGAAAGGTATCGATCAGTCTCAGAAGTATCCGTTTGTAGCAAATTTGATCTTGTATGCATAGCCGATTTTTTCGAGTTTTGGTGGTAGTCTAGAGTAGATCTCTAAGATGCACTCACTGCATAAAGAATATCTACCAAACCATCGAGTTCTGGCCATCTGCAAGGGACTCTTGGTATGTTTCTATTGATAATCTAGATCTGTTTCTTGGTGTCTACAGAGGGTGGTAACATTATTGCGAAAGTGGGTTTCCGTGACCCGATGGTCCTATTGGCTCTTAAAGGAATTTCTGCTGTGAGCACAGACCAAGAAATCCACACCTTTAGCGCTGACTTTCGCATTAATTCTACCAGACTCTGTATCTGTAGGTACATGTATTTAGCCTGGTGTGAGAATATGGGTACAACCTGCTTGACAAGCAGAGATATAAATTACAGAAAAGGTTTAAAACCACACACTTTTCGGTAGAGCAGTTGTAACAAATAATGAAAATTGACGCTTTTACGATCCAAAATATTATAAGACATTTCAAAAAATTCGGGCCTTAGGTTGTCAATGGGTCCTTCTAAAAAGTCCTTAATTTGGTTCGGGTTTTATACCAATAGTTTGTTAGCGGGTTTTTCTAGGGGGACCAGAAGTTTTAAATTATATCATAATTTAGATAATTGCTCTACATCGTAAGTGTACCGAAAAGTGTGTAATTTTAGATCTTTTCCATAATCTTTATAAATTTACCTTATAGGACGGACCGTAAAATCAAAATTGATGCTTCACAATATAAGCTGAATGTACTCAGAAATTCCTAGCATCAATCCCTACTATCTATCGGCCGTAGCACGGTACTCACGGGCCACAGAGAACAACATGCAGCCCTTCTAGAACGCACCGCTTTAATTCTCCGAAAACGAAGAGAGTAAATGCCCTGCAACTCCTAACCCAACCTCAACCCCGCAGCTGTAGGGTTGTCATTGACCTCTCACGGTTATCACGGCACAATATCAACGGCAACAACTTCGGTATCGGATAACGTGGGTCCGGAGTTCACTTCCCTTCATTATTTTACTACACCGGTATATCCCGTACTCAGAAACAATAGTCTATATTCACTCCTGCGTCGAAATCCAGGGCTTCTAAAGTGTGAATGCCATTATAATTATGCAGAAGCCTGCTCCTGTCTCAGATCTTGTACTATCCGTACTTTGCTTCATCAAATACCACGCGGGGCTGCAGTACAGATAAAGAATGGCACACTGCGCCGTGGTTGTTGCCGTTCTATCCTGATTCATGACATCGGACATGGACGGTGGGGGTCAAGCTAGCGGAGGTTCGGCAATGATCATCTTGTCTTTGTGTTCACTAATCGGAAACCAAACAAGCCGCGGTTCGGATGAGTCGGTTATCGAATAAGCTTATATGGACGTTGAAGTCTCGATATACCTAACAATTCCCACGGGTGCAACTAACTTACCTGCGAGCCAAGCTGCTCGGCATTTCTTCGTGGATCATTTTTTATCACTCGTTAGTTCTAAGTACCTACATGTATCTATTTTATTTAGTCGGGGATTATTCTATTGATATGATAGCTCGCTTATAAGCTTGAGGCTCGAGTAGTAGAGACTTTTCTCACTTGTGACCGATGGACCATCACAGGTTGCCATGTCACAATCTTTATTGTGCTTGTGCTTCTGGGAAAACTGATCGCGAGCAAGCTTGTGTGTTTAGGTAGCTAGATTGCCCGTCCCATAAAGCTACTAACCTAGATTTATTTGTTCGCCGTTCTTGAGAGACGCGTTGTGATTAATTTGGAACCCTGAGCTCTCTCGCCGAATAGATATCATGTTGATTACAATTGAAGGAAGGTGTAGAGTATAGAATAGGAGATAGGAGGTATTGGATTGACAGTATCCGGGGATTCTTTTTGGTCAATTGTATTTGCCCATATGCAAACCCAAACTCGAATGACCGCATGGACTAGAGCATGTATACATGGAGTAAGGTATCCGTGTCGAGGTATCCGTATCGAGTTACAGTTGCAGTTGTATTGTAGGTACATGTATCAAGAGGGTCTGGTGGTCGGGAGCTTGTTGTCCCCACATGGGTCATTGAATATGTGGACTTACCTCCTTGTTTGTCTCTTGGCCGGATGCCATGGAACCCGAGCTATTCATGCATAATTATTGTTATCCATCACATCTAATAAGTATATAATTATTACCTGCATATGCAATGTGCTTTTATAGTCCTCTGATTGGCTCATTGAGAGATTTTGTTTCACTTGAAGCATGTTGTATTGGATATTAACATAGGGTATTGTGCTGAGTGGTGTTAGATTGTTAATAGGGTTTCTACTGGTTCTGGAATTCGATTAATAGTTGGATTTTAGAGGCTTTGTGGCTATTAAGGATATACTTGCAGCTTGAACTGGAGGTATTTCTGACTGATATATGGGGGGTATCAGAAAAGGCACATATAGATCGACCAGAGCGGATATAGTGATGAACTTTGTCTGCCAGGAGGGGTCGAGGGCCGCGCAGCGGCCTGAGAGCCCCGACTGACAGGCAAATAGAGAAATAAGCCGCAAGGCGGCTTGCCTGTATATTGGACTGATTGATATACGTGTAGTACCGGTCGAAGGCCGGAAACCACCTGTATTAGCTGTATACATGTATCGTACAGTTTTATCGCTGCGCATAGCCAACAGTACAGCAGTGCGAGTGCGCTGAGCCACGCCCACATCAGAGAGAAGGAAAGAAAAGGAAGGGAAAAAGGAAAAACCGGCCAGGGAATCGTTTGGCTCTATCGGGATTCTTTGCTATCTCTTCAACTACAGGAAAATCTTAAAAGTGATAATCGATATTAAAATCATGTATAAGTGAATATTGAAATAGCTAGGAAGGATCTAGCAAGAACAAAGACCAGGTGTACCTATATCTGATGCATGAAGGGAAAAAACAATGGATACAGTAAGTTTACTCTCTGGTGTCCTTTTGGGTTAGATCTATAGAATAAAAGGCTCTACACTGACGAAGCCTTTTTTGATACTGTACTATGACATATGATCATGGAATTCAATAAAGAGTAGAATTAAATCGATGATTTAAGGAGAGTATCATGTCAAATACATGCGTTAAACGTAGATTAGCATTTGAGCTTTGCAACTGCGTTGCTATAGACTATATGTATGGTCTGCATGCAATTAATGAATTAAACAAAAAAAGCTTTGCAACTGCGTATCACAAGCGATCACTCGCTTCAACCCACTCATCAGAAAAATCAGCTGATACTACACACTTTCAAACCGAATATTACGTCCGGGAAAAGGCCAATAATATCTGTATAGATACGCCTTATTTGTAACATTATTCAAAAAATTGCCATATGCGCGGAATCCATCAGCGGAGGGTTGTGGATACCCCTAACCCTACATGTTGTGTGAGAGAAAGGTCTTGGCGCTCGATGTGTTGGCTGCACCCATCGAAACATTTCTCCACCTATTCTGGACGATCAGAATACTCCCATTTTCGCCCGGTTCCTTGAGGGACAAACTTCTAGAGCGATAAAATCATGAGATCAACTTATATGCCCATGTGGTGAGCCACAGGGAAGGGATTAATTAGCTTTGAAGGTATGTAACCGTGAGTGCCATGCTCTATAACCATCGATGCATCATGAACTGGTTTAACAAGGACTTCGCTCAGGACCTCAAGCGCCAATGTGGCATTGTAATTGGGGGCTCTGGCGAGTTCTATGGAGTGTATGTCATTCATTAGTTCTTCCAGATAGCTCCTAGATATCTCGGTGGATATGTGGCTGTTCTGCTGATGATTGCTGCCCCCACCATCTGGCGCCGCTCACTTACTCACTTCCCAGGAAATATATATCCCAAAGCCTTGGGCTTGGAACTCTCAAACTATACTATTCAATCAATTCCCGAACAAGGATGCGGCCATACTACTTCAGTAGGGGCTCTTTGTTTCCGGAGAGACTACACCTCCACATGGTGGCGAAGTACCCCCCCAAGCTTTGCCGACAATTATACTCAAAGAGTAAATGATATTGATTCGTATATGCGTGAAGGAGAGGCGCTTACAACCTCATTAATAAGGCTTATATATTCGCGGAGAAGATTTGGCCATCCAGCACCCATTTAGTCGGGGCAATACCCGGATTATAATAACGGGGGTTTTGCTGCTATGGGAGACCGCAGGAAAAGCGAAAGAATTCTTTTATATATCACGACAACAAACCATAGGGGAATCTGGTTGGTCAAGTTGTCTCTGGAACAAATATTATCGTTTTGGGGCTTAAATACCTGCAGTCTTCTTTGGTAGATATCAAGGTGGCAACCTTATATGAGGCTGCGGTGATTGCGATTATTGAACGGTCCAGCGTTCTTACTAGTCTATAGCCCTTTAATTCATTTAAAGACTGTTGACTAGTAGAGGGACTAGGTAAATGAATGCAGTTACTACCTC
The DNA here is from genome assembly GCA_024713705.1 of Morchella sp. 2018-W38C. Taxonomy (NCBI): domain Eukaryota; kingdom Fungi; phylum Ascomycota; class Pezizomycetes; order Pezizales; family Morchellaceae; genus Morchella; species Morchella sp. 2018-W38C. The sequence continues at coordinate 379,039 of JAMJEX010000006.1, read as the reverse complement.
ACTTTGTTACAGAGAAGTTAAAGGGCAATGCTGGTCACAGGAGGAGATACAGGTCTCGGGATGGATTGTGAGAATCTCCCGTTCACCTGGTGGTACTTGGTTTTTGGAATTTTACAGAAGAATGTGGAGCACGACCTACTTTCAATACTTTCAATACTTTCGGCTCCGCAGAGAATTACGCCTGAATAGCTACCATTTCACTTATATTTGACTACCACTTTCGACGTTAAACAAAAAAAAAAAAAAAAATACCACTTTCGACGGGTTGGCCAAGTATACAAGTTACGACCAGATCAAAGAAGGAGAATACAGGCAGCACCATAGCAACGCCAGAACTACAGTACAGTATCAGAAATTTGTTGAAAATGGATGATATGAAGGATATAAACCTATGACTGACTATAAACTAGTAGCTGGTTGTATGGGCAATCATTCGGGACACTATTAGTACTCACAGAAGGTTATATAAAAATGATTTGTACCCCAATGACTCATGGACGATTGCGACATCACCTCACACCTGGATGATAACGTTTGATAATACGTACTAGCTGGATCCTTATATGACTCGACAGCTCGGCGTGTTATTATCTCCCGGCCGGGTAACCGACCAAGACATGAATAGAGCAACAATTCCTTTCTTCTCCTCCCCCGCCACGCTTCTACTTTTGCGACCGGATCTCGTCACTACACCACACGTCCCAACCACATTTCATCACAACAAATCCACCACAGACACTTCACGATCCCCGCACATACGAGAGCTTAATTTGCCGAACGAGCAAAAATTCATCTACAATTATCTCCTAGTTTCAGCAGCGCAGCGAACGGAATAAAGATGTCTGGAGGTAAAGGAAAGTCACATGGAGGCAAGGCCGGGCCTAAAGGTGGAGATGCATCTAGACAGCAGGTCTCTCATTCTGCAAAAGCGGGGTTGCAGGTAAGAAATATTTTTTTTCTTGTTCGGTATGTTTTAGGTGGCAGTACTTGGCACCGCTGTTATTTGGGACGGGCTTGAACTTTCTCTCGATGAAAAAATATAGCGATTGGGAAGCTTTATTTCCAACGCGTTATGGCTTTTAATGTGTTAGTGTTGATTGGAGTGGAGCTCATTTATAAGAAGCGAAACTTTGCATGAAACGGTGACACAGCACTTGCCTAGAGGAAACAAGCTAGATAAACAAATTGCCAGTCGAAACATCAATTGAAGAAGCGAATGCTAATTGTTGCTTTATATTATCAGTTCCCTTGTGGTCGTGTCAAGCGTTTCCTCAAAAACAACACCCAAAACAAGATGCGCGTCGGAGCTAAAGGTACTATCACCCGCCATCAATTTACCCATCAAAGCTATAATCATACATATTGTCTAATCAATTAAAAGCTGCTGTCTACGTTACTGCGGTTCTGGAATATCTCACTGCCGAAGTTCTCGAGCTCGCCGGAAATGCTGCCAAAGACTTGAAAGTCAAGCGTATAACCCCCCGCCATTTACAACTGGCAATTCGTGGAGACGAGGAGCTTGATACCCTTATCCGCGCGACAATCGCCTTCGGGGGTGTTCTACCTCACATCAATCGTGCTCTACTGTTGAAGGTTGAAAAGAAGAAGAAGGCTGGCGAGAAAACTGGTTTGTAAGGTTGAATTGTGAGAGTGCTTGCGGTTGTAATCTGCCGACAGAAAGCGCGAGTATAACGAGAATGGTCTACAATCAATGAATAGCTATAAAACAAAATTGGGCAAACAGGGAACCGGGTTAGGTGTTGGAAGGGTTTCTCTTTTTTTCTTTCTACTTTTCTTCTTTTTCCTTCCTGAGTTATTATGTTTGACGGTTTCATTAGGCTTTGCTGGCTGCTGGTGGGTTAGAAAGCCTAATTTTTCTTTCTTGAAGATGAAGACACGGGTGTTGATTCTGAAATGATGCGAATGTAATTGTAACACTAGGTTCTTTTTTTTGTCTCCACTCTCGTCTGTTTCCCCCTCCTACAGTCCTGTTATACTCTGCTGCTGCCATATCATATCATCCATAGCTTTTTTTTCTCGGCAAATACTGGTATTCTCCTTTGGGGCGCTTTGCTGGATTAGTAAGGAATAATACATGGGGGGCGGGTGGTGGTTTTTTGCTTTAAATTTCTATGCGAGCTCTTACTTCCAATTTGACATGATTGACAGTGACATTCACTCGTCACTACATGTAGATAACTTCAAGGAAAATCAGCCCAAAAGCCTAGTATGATGTAATACTACTTCAGCAGTAGGGCAGTAGTACATTATTGGCAGTATTGCTAGCACTTTCTATACAATAGAAATCCTTCAGCAGTCCTCTTTCAACTTTCACCACCTACGCCTTCCGTATGTACATACAATTATCAAAATGAAACAAATGCTTTTCTGCTAACAAAAAACCGAGAATGTCGAATAGGTATGAGGGAATGAGTGAGTGGAGCGACTTAAACGGAAAAACCCATGTAAAAATAGATACAAGTAAATATAAGACAAATTAGAGAAAGACTTGGCTAAACACCCATCATTTCACATCGCATTCATTAATTCCTCTCCACGCGCACAGATTATACTTTTTTTGGGGGGACAGGTGAATTCAGAAAGAAAATGATTTAGTTTAAAAACCGCCCATGCCACCCATTCCGCCCATTCCGCCCATGCCACCGCCCATACCGGCAGGGGGGCCCTTCTCCTCAGGAGCATCGACAATAGTGCACTCAGTAGTTCCCAACAGAGAGGCAACACCAGAGGCATCAGTAAGAGCGGTTCTAACGACCTTGAAGGGGTCAAGAATACCAGCTCCGATCATGTCAACGTACTCGCCCTTGGATGAGTCGTATCCCTTGTTAAAGTCCTCGCCAAATTCCTCAGTGAGCTTTCCAACAACGACAGACCCCTCACCACCAGCGTTCTCCACGATTGTTCGGGCAGGCTTGGTGATGGCGGACTTGATAATTGAAACACCGAGCTGCTGGTCGAAGTTGGCAGGCTTAAGGTGGTTCAGGGCGTTCTTGGAAGCCTTCAATAGGGCGGTACCACCACCGGGGAGAATACCCTCCTCAACGGCCGCGCGGGTGGCGTTAAGAGCATCGACAATACGGTCCTTCTTTTCACCAACTTCAACCTCAGAGGCACCACCGACCTTGATGACGGCGACACCACCAGAAAGCTTGGCGAGACGCTCCTGGAGCTTCTCCTTCTCGTACTCGGAGGTGGTAGCGTCGTTCATGACGCCACGGATCTGCTCACAGCGCTGAGCAATGTTATCCTTGGAACCTTCTCCGTTCAGGATAATAGTGTCTTCCTTGGTAATGGAGATAGAACCGGTGGAACCCAGCATGTCGACGGTGAGCTTCTCGAGTTTGACATCGAGCTCATCGGTGAAGACAGTTCCGTTGGTCAATATGGCGATGTCTCCAAGGATGGATTTGCGGTTATCGCCGAAGCCGGGGGCCTTGACAGCGGCAACTTGGAGCTGGCCACGGAGCTTGTTGAGAATGCAGACGGCAAGTGCCTCACCTTCTATGTCCTCGGCAATAATGACAAGTGGGCGGCGGAGCTGGGTGGAGATCTCAAGAGCGGGGATGATGTCCTGAACAGCGGAAATCTTCTTCTCGCTGAGGAGAATGAGAGGCTTCTCGAACTCGACCTTCTGGGACTTGGTGTCGGTGATGAAGTAGGCGGAGACGAACCCGCGATCGAACTTCATACCCTCGGTAACTTCCAACTCGTCCTCAATGGTTTTCCCTTCCTTGACGGTGATAACACCCTCCTTCCCAACCCTCTCCATGGCGTTGGCAATAAGTTTTCCGACATGAACATCTCCGTTTGCAGAGATGGTGGCGACCTGCGCAATCTCCTCAGAAGTAGTGATATCGCGCTTGTTCTTCTGGAGGTATTCAACGACGGCCTCGACAGCAGCCTGGGTTCCACGGCGAAGATCCATGGGGTTGCATCCGGCAGCGACGTTCTTGACGGTCTCAGTGAAGATGGCACGGGCGAGGACGGTGGCAGTGGTGGTACCATCACCAGCGACTTCATTGGTCTTTGAGGCAACATCTTGAAGAAGACGAGCACCGAGATTCTCAAACTTGTCCTTGAGAGTGATAGCCCTACAATCAGTTAGCATTGACTTTGTGTATCCTGTCTGGATAGAATTGCGCGTACTTTGCGACAGTAACACCATCTATACAAAATATCGAGTTAGTGCGTTCAGCTTTGGTGCAAGTTTAAAAGTTTGAAACTTACCCTTGGTGATTTTTGGGCTTCCGTAAGGTGACTCGATGAGGACATTACGTCCCTTAGGGCCTAGAGTAACCGCAACAGCCTTTGCCAGCATATCAACACCAGCCAGGAGCGATTGTCTTCCCTCAACACCGAATTTCAGTTCCTAAAACCATTGTAATACCACTCGTTAGTCATTGTCTTGTATCTATGAGAACTCGATATAATATCGTTCACAACTGTAACCAAGAAAAGCCTGTCGAGAATGCAATTGAAGGTATAAATAGTGTCGACAAGAAAAACGAACCTTGTGAGCATATCCTCTGGCCTGGACGAAGGGCCTCAGAGTGGCAGCCGAGGGCTTAGCCCGGGTAGCGGTAAACATTGCTCTCTGCATTGTGGTTTCTGTGGTGTGAATTCACGAAATTAAGCGGAACTACACAAAGAATTGGATGAAGAACACTTCTCAAACGAACTGCAGGTTGATTAAAGATGCAGAGGAAGTGTGAAATGGGGGGGAGGGGTAGAAGAAATAGAAATAATGACGGAGGAAAAATTTGTGGGTCGAAGAGAAACATCTGGAAAGTCTTGGCACATTTTCTTCAAAGTTCCCGAGGAGGAACGGGATTAGTATTTGACAAAGCCTATTGTTAGTTACTCTGACCAAATAACATTGGGCTTGTTGCGAGCTGAGTCGTAGTGTGGCTAAGCCTGATGTTGAAGAGGGAAAGTGGGTTGCTAGGGCTTGCCGTGCTTAACCCCTCCAGCCTCCAACCGCTCAAGCCCATCCCACCCCTCTAGCAAGATTCCCTTTTACCCCCCTAATCAACATCCTACCAGCTTCATCTTCATTCATCTTCTCGCTCGTTGCATCATCTACCTTACCTAGGTTTGTCCTGTCCTCTCTCCACTCTAGTAATAACAGTCCCACCCCGCTCTATCTCACTGCTTGCTTTATTCCTTTCCACCCAGCTCGTGCGGTTCGTTGGCGTGGAGACCCCGCTTTGTGCTCACATTGTTTTTCTCCTTATTAGATCACGTCGTATCTTTTAAAGCTCTCTGTCATTATGGTAATATTGATTCTTTTGGACTCATCCTTAACACCCTCCCAAACATGGAGACTGTTCACTGACGCATCCTTTGTTGTAGTCTCGCTCTGGGTATCCCCCCCTGAAATATCTCCCTGTTCAACAAAGCCCATCTTCGTCATGAGTCAACTCGATACTGTGTCTGGAATTTGATAAACATGAGTGTAAAGCTAACCTTTCATCTTTTCTTACCAGAGTTGGCCTTGACAAGCAGTGTGTTCCCATGTTTGAGGAACTTAAGCTCGGGAAGAAAGTTAAATACATCATCTACAAGCTTAGCGACGACAAGAAGTGCATCGAGGTCGAGAAACACTCGGAGTCGACCGACTATGATTCATTCATTGGTGATCTTCCGGAAAACGAGTGCCGATACGCGATCTACGATTTTGAGTACGAGTTGGAAGGTGGTGAAGGAACGAGGTAAATACACTATTCCTACAGACATAGGCCGAACCCCTCATGTTGCAATACGCAAGCGTTTCTACTGATATATAAAAATGGAATATCGGCTCTATTGTCTCCATTTGCAGTCATATTTACCCCTCTGCACATATACCTCTTATTTGTACCCCGTGGCCTGTATGCTAACGGTAATGCTTGCATAGGAACAAGCTCTGTTTCTACGCTTGGTCTCCTGATGATGCGCCGGTCAGGGTATAGAATCACGCCCCATGTTCTTATTACCAGATACTAATTCGGTCATCCTACAGTCCAAGATGGTCTACGCTTCCTCTAAGGAGGCTCTCCGCCGGTCTCTGACAGGGATCCACGCCGAAATTCAGGGAACCGATTACAGCGAGGTATCACACGATACTGTCTTGGAGAGGTTCGTCAAGAAATAATGGATTCAAACTATGACTTGGGAACAAATAACAGCATCTTCACAGCTGCGCATCCTGTTTTCCCTTCAAAAATATGTGATTTACTCAGTCCTTGGTACGCCGAGCATGTGTTTTCCCTTTTTTTGTGTGTAATCCTTCTCGTGTGTGGGGTGGTGAAGTTTGGGGGTACACCACTTTCTTTTTTCTACCCTTCTCTTCTATTCTCTACTTGCATTTACTTGTGTCGTTGCGCGGTGGGATCGCTTTCGCGTGTTTTACTGTATCAAGGCGATAGATTCGATGCACAAGGTGTTGATGGCACTTGACCTTTGGTGAACAAAAGCCCAACTGAATTATCTTGCTCCCTATTTGTGATATCATAATTTGAGTATGATCGATTTCGATACCAGGTGTGATGAATGCCACACCAAGATGCAGATTCAATGGTTGTCTCTATTCAAGTTAGCTTAATATGGCTTGATACGACCAATATACATACATATGTACGTACTACCGCCGTTTTCAGTCATCAGCTGTCACTCGCGTGATGTCTGGGGTGTAACCGACAATTGCTAACAAGGTCGATGTATCTCATTCTTGCCACAAGCTGATAATTTTTGTTTTACCGCTAGTTAATTAAAGTTTTTACTTCAGTACCCTACAAATTGAGGTTTTCTTTTTTTCATTAAAACTCCCACATATGGCTCGAGAAGTTATGGTGGGTAGGTGTGTAAACTTCGGCGTTTGCAGCCAATCAATCTATAGAAATTTGGAGATCTACCCCCATAATGGTACTAGCGTTCAGCTAACGGTGGAATTTTCTCCAATTCCCATACAAAAAAAGTTTTCTAAAGTTCTCGCGCCATACATACATAGTACATACAGTACCGGTACTGTAACAATACGTGTGGCTGGGGATTGTTGGCAGGGTTAGGGCGAGATGACGTGGATGGTCCGAGGCATGTCGTGTTTACTACATGTAGTATGTATGTAGGTACATGTAGGCATTACGATTGTAGCCTACAAAAGCTTCTCAGGAGGTGAGTACAAATCAATTACATACAAAATCAGTTGTTGACGATATTCCAATTCCAGCTCTATTATATCGATTCCTGTCGATTGGGACGAACTTCAAATATTTGGAACATGGCCCTTCTCGATTTACCGAATGAACTCCTGTTGCCGATCGCAAAGGAGCTCCATCCAAGCGATCTCAGAGCTCTGATTCTAACCAACCGTCGTCTCGCCAATTTGTTAATGTCAGATCTTCAAAAATCAGCAGTTACGAATAAGAAGTGCGCGTTAGCGGCGTTGTTCTGGGCTGCTGCAATTGGACGCGAAGCGATGGTTCGATTGGTCCTTGAGAAGGGTCCAAAGATCGCAATTGACGATATTTGTACCTACGACGCAAACTCTCTCAGTAAGAAGCTCAACGTAATGTTTGAGGGCCCATCAAAATGCAGCGACGACGTTGCCAAGCAGGTGTTGAAAAAAGGGGTATTTCTTGTTGTTACTGAGGGGCGTAGGACATGGACATGTCTCCACTGGGCGTTTGAAAACAAGCATAAAGCACTGTTCAGGTTACTGTTGGACAAAGGTGCAAGTACAGAGGTCCTCGTCAATTTCAGCCAACAGACAATCCTCCACCTGGCGGCATTGGAGGGCGACGAAGTTTCCGCGAAGCTCCTGTTGCGTAAAAGACCTCGTGTCGATACTCATACACAGCTCCTACAATTCGGAACATTGCAAAACCAACGCGCTGATATCGGTCGCCTTGATCTCCTGGGCTACACGCCGCTTCATCTGGCAGCTAGAACTGGTAAAGTGAAGCTGGTTGAGCTTCTACTGGACAACGGCGCTAGGATAGATTCGCAAATCCACGACACAGCTCTTCACCTTGCCGCAAAGTACGAACATGAGGCTGTTGTCGCATTGTTATTGAAGAGGGGGGCTGATCCAAATCTGAAGGACGCTTGTGGAATGACACCCCTGCACCTTGTAGTGCTGTACCGGTTCAAGGCCGTATCGGAGATGCTCCTGCTGAATGGGGCGGATATTACGACTCGAGACCGTCACGGTACAACAGTACTTCATGTGGCGGCAGAGAACGGGGACGAAGCCTTGACAAAACTGCTTCTTAGAGAGGGGTCTCACGTTAACATTGATGTCAAGAATCACTCCGGAAACACACCTCTCCATTTGGCCTCAAAACACGGACATGAGCCGGTGATTGCACTTTTGTTAAAGGAGGGCGCAAATATTCAGAACAAAAATAGAGACGGGAAAACTGCAGTTTATTTGGCATCGCCTTGGTCTAACAAGTCGGTGGAGGAATTTTGAGGAAACATGGGGCGTGAATAGTTACATTTTTATATTTCCTTTGGGTGCATTGATCACGAATCGAGCTTGTGTGGGCGATGGTTTTATTGGGAAAAGTTTTAATCATAGCATTCCATTTTTATTATTCGACGTTTCTTCATAAATACTTAAGGTTTAACTATAATACATTACTTTCTAGAGGCTTTACAACTCTTGGGGAGTGGTTGGGGTATAGAGATGTGCTCAATTCATAGATATTTGCGGACGAAGCCCTACATATGATAAAAGAATTAACCTTGACGACTGAACATCTTGAATTAAATTTTCAAAATATTTGTGGCATATATGTTATCACAGATTATGATAGTGCGGCTTCCACTCAGTTCTTTGCATACTAGAATAGTTCCAAGTCTTCATATAAACAACCCTAAGGCCTACCAGACACACCGAAAAATATTAAACCCCATTAAACCCCATTAATAATAACGAATTAGTACACTTTTTTAACACGCCAATCTAGCTACGCTAGAAGCTGATTCCATAAAGAAAATCTTTCACCCATAATCAAATAGGATTTCCAAATCACGAGACCCAGAAATAATATCGTTGCGCACTACTTGTTTGTAACCTCAAGGTATCCCCAATCAAATACGGCCCTTCCGGATATCCTTAAATCCTCCCCAATCGTGCCAGTATTCTTGGTGCATACTCCAATAAGGTTGTCGAGTGCATCCACCAGGTGATAGCATCTGAGCTTAGTCCTGTACTCTCCACACATAGTGACGAAAGCAGTGCCGTAGACGATCAATCCCATACATCCCTCCCGACTTTCCTGTGTACACCAGTGATTGCCCTGCGTTTGTCTCAGTTCCTCTGCACCAAAGAGAACGTGGGTCTTGAATGGAGAACTATTGGTGGTTGTGCAGATAAAAGTATCGGGCTTTGGATTGGCATCATTCGAACGGGGGTGAAGAACATCTGCAAGCCAGGTGGAGCGGGGGAAATTGATGCCCCTGGCAGTGGTGAGGCTAACGAAGTTTAGGAGTAGAATGGAGAATATGAGAACTGCGAGATGGGTTGGCTTCATTATGATTGTGGTTGGGTGAGATTTTGGTAGTTTTTGCAGATTTTGAGATTTGAGAGGTTTCCGATGAGATTTGGGATGGGTTATGAGGGGACTGTGGTCATGAGGATACGTTGGTTTTGCCAGATATGTATTCTTGTATAAGAATATATATACTTAGGACCCTTCAGATTCAGTCAACACGTGGGCTCAATAGTCTCATACCCACTACCTACGATCAATCCCCTACGAGCAGCTTGCTGACCACCTTGCATAATTGTCTGGGGCGCTAACCTTCCGACAAATTTCTTAATTTATGTCGGAGTCTGAAGGAACGTTCGTTTGCTGTGTTGAGATCTAAATAAACCTTAATTTTTGCATGTAAAGAATCTTTGATGTGATTTGGCTATCACCGTCCTGGATCGTAGTGTTGGGGTAACATAAGTATGACTTACAGCGCTTCTCTTACCATAGCACAAATCAGGCCTATGGAGCTTCGTGGGAAATATGTAGTACATTAAGTTACATGTCTGGCCAGATTCTTATATACAGGCAATACTACATGTACTCAAACTGACCATATTATACCATAGCAATCTCCTCCCCCACATACACAACAAAACACACATCCACCTACTGCGGATCATACGCCTCCGCCTCAATCTCCACCACCATTTTCGCCTCCGCCAGCTTCTCAACCCCCAACGACGTCCACAACGGCCCATGGTTCGGGCACCACTTCTGCAAGTTCCGGATCATCGCGACCAAGCACGTATTGTCCATGGCCACGTGGTAGCTGCGGATCTTGTAGACCTGGGACCACCCCTTCCCGCCGGCTTTCTTGAGCGCGAGATCGACGTTCTCGAACGCTTGGTCAATTTGCTCGTCGATGCTGGCGGGGATGTTGCCGTTGAGGGGGTTCCAGCCGCCTGTTGTGTAGAGCCTTAGTATTTGTCTCATCATCGTTGTCACGGCAGTTCGAGGTTAGAAAAGGAGTTGGTATGGTACCTTGACCAGCGCACTCGATATTGTCGCCGACCCGGCAGGCTTGGCTGTAGTTGAGGTATTGCCTGTTGCGAATGCCGACGCCGGGGTAGTTGTAGTACTTGATAACACAGGATCCACTCATAACTGCTGGTTGGCTGGAAGATTTACTGGAGGAGTTGGCGAGTTCTTTCCGGGTCTGACCAGGGTTGAGACTTTGTCGTAGTCCGATCTGGATCTCGAGATGGGTAGCAGAGGATGTAGCATTAGTGGACGGAGGGTGGAGTGGGTACATTTTGATGTGCAGTGTGTGCCAAGTAAACCTTATTTCTCAGGAATGGAAACGGGGGGATGGTTTTAGTTTGGAGGAACATAGAAAGCAGATTCTAGTTATAACTGTCGTTAGATAGCTATAAACATAAAGCACACATTCGTCCGAAAGCCTGCGTGCTTACTGACGCCCCCGGGTCTTGTGTCTGCCTGGGTTCACACAGTATCACTCGGTACCATGAGCTAACCATTTTCACGACACAGTTATCTAATTGGCCCAACAACCAGTTATAAGCTCAGGATTATAATCTTCTTATATGCCCCTGTTGCTACATCTCGTTTCGCAGCTGGTAAACATTGCCCCATTCACGATCTGCATAGCGCTGCAGAGTGTCTACAAGAACAGGGAGTGTCCACAAGAACAAATCCCACCACCACTCGATCTATGTACTTCCGCCAAGTCTCCTCCACCGCCAAGAAATACTAACGGCTGGACAGCTACCAGAACCCTGGTCACTCTACCAACGCTAGCTAGTAGCAATTTTTTTTCCATAACCGCTAATTATTATGGGAAAACCACGATTCAGTGGTGTAGTGGTATCACGGGCGCTTGCCATCTCTTGGATGATTTGCGCCCGACCCGGGTTCGATTCCCGGCTGATTCAGTCTTTTAGAATTTCTTCTATGAGATCGGGCTTTCTTTTTTTGGTAGGTTTTGGGTGGTTCTGTGGAATGCTTAAAAGTCGGTTCTGTACGGGTGGTGCCGCCGGTGCTACCTGTTTGTTTAGAAAAACCTTTTGATTTTTTAATTAGTTTGAAATGCATCTACTGGCAGTCGGGATCCCGTTGATAGAGGTTGCTTTGGTAGACTATGAATTTTGAACGCCCAGTCTCCAAAAAGGTGACACGAGAACCAAAAAAATGGATTCAATGCTCTAACTCCCATCTCTCTTGCCCTGACCCGGATTTGAACCAGGGATCTCAGCATCTCATACAAGTGCTGCGCCTTACCAGCTTGGCCATCAGGGCAGATGTTATTGGGACAATATGTGCGATTAAGATCTCATTATTTTTTGGGGGGTGACACGTGTCGTGAAGTGAATACTTAAGTAAGGTTTAGTACCGACTCCAGTCGCTCGGTCTTTCCGCGGCGTATGCTCATCACCGGCGGAAGAAACGGGGGACTTTTGGAACCAACCCGGAGAGGCTTGATTGGTCATCAATTAGCTCCCTATATGAGGGATTGATACTAATTAATGGCTAGTGTTGACTGCTCTTATAATAAGCCTGGAGCTGTAGTAAGTGAATAAACCTTACTCAACTAGGGATAAATTGATCCCGCATGCCACTATCCATCTGGAAGCTTTGTTACCATGGTAATATATGCCTGTTGTGCCGGGGTTGTCTGATTGGCTAACACTATTCTAATATTATTACTCGGGCGAGTGATGTCTCATGATAGAGCCGCATGGGAATTGGAGACGCCCAATCGGGAATGCTAGTGCGGTAGTTAATATCTTCATATGCCCGTCCAATGGTACTGGGAAGGGGGGGCTTCTGTGCTACTGCGGCTCACGGTATTTGCGCATGTATGGAGATGTGCTCGGGCGGGCGGGCTGCTAGCTGGGAGTCTTGCGGAGAGCGGGCTCTAAGCTATCAACCTTGCTAGCTGGACGTCTACTCTCCTCTAATCTGCGGACCCCTCTCCCCTTCTCTCTCTCTTCATTCTCATCTCCCATCTCTTCTACCTCGTTCATCACCAGGCTCATCATCCCGTACATCCACGGGGCCATCATATCCATCCTCACACCTGACAATATCTCCATCCCCGCCCCATCCACCTCAATTCCAAACCCCCACCCACCCCTACCACCCACCACAATGGCACCCCCCTTCTCCCTCCACTTCATCGCCAACCCCAACGCCCCGCCCACAACCCTCGTTAACCAAGAATCCAACGGCCTGATCATCAAAAGCCAGCACGGCCAACGCCTCTGGGACCTCTCCCAGTTGCACCTCACCGCCCTGCCCCCCACCGGCGCCTCCTTCCTCCTCCGCATCGGCAACAGCGCCTCGGGCCGCGACCATGGCCGCACATACTGCACCGTGCGCGTCCCCGCGCAGGAGTGTAAGTACCTCTACAAGTTCTGGCTCGGCATCGGCGAGTGGGTTGTTGCGCCTGCCGGGCCGCCACCACACCATGGCCGCACCGCCGCCTTCTTGCCGCAGTGCCCCGTCGACGGGTTCTATGGGCGGCGGCTGGCGCCGGTGAGCGAGGGCGTGTTCTGGGGGCTGGATGGCCTCCTGGGCTGCGGCTGGCAGAGGGATCACGCGAGGGTGTGTGACAAGAGGCATTGGGATGTGTATATCAGTGTTGTTCCTGCGGAGGCGGGGGGTTCGCAGGATCCGCTGGTAGGGCTGAAGGGTGGGAAGAAGGCGTTTACGTGTGTGAGGGTGTGTGAGGATGCGAAGGTCGAGGCACTGTTTCAGAACTTGATTGGGTTTGAGAGGAGTACAAGGTGGGAGAGTCTTGCGCACTGTCTGACGGAGGTGGTGAGGCCGTGTGGGCCCCTGGGAGAGGTGAGACTGGGGAGGAGGCTCTCGTTCGAGTATGTGAGGGATAATGAGACGAGGATGAATCAGACCGGGTGGTTCGAGGGGAAGGAGTGTGTGGCGTTGGTGTCGAGCATGAGTATGCAGTTGAACTTGAAGGCGAGAAATGCCTTTCTATTTGACTGAGTGCTGGAGCTTGGTGAATGGTGGAAAGCAGGGAAAAATATATATTAGCTAGCTGCTGGCCGTGGGAAGGGGAAAAAATGGTATAGGGATTGGATCGGGAAGCTGATGTTGAGGGGGGAAATAATAATGTGTTTAGACGATCATCAACGTATATAGCAATTTAAATGTTACTCACATTATTACGGGAACGTACTGAACGAACCAATCAAACAAATCAAGAGTGAGCAGTAATTGTTTGACCGAGTGATATCTCATGAGTGACAAACGCCGCCATGAACCACAGGCTAGCCTAGCAACCAACCAGTCATTTGCAGCTAGTAGTAGACCCTTTGCGCAGATAGAGCCGGCTCTCAATTCTACTTGTATGATTGGTTGATGGGAGGATCGGCGCCAATCAGGTTACCGGGGTTTGGATCTTGAGTCTTTTGCGCAAACGGCCTAGTCTTTACGACTCTGAATCTCTCTTGATAGCTCTCTGCCTTTCAGGATCACGACTCATCAAAGCACAATAGACCACTCATCACCCCACCCATAAACCGAGCCACCCAGCACAAAGAACATGCATCACCAACAATTAGTCACCGGATAAAAAAGACATTTCATCAACCCAACCTGAGTCACTTCGTTTCAGACCACCCGCCCATGAGCTTGTAGCTTGCTGTCTAGATAAGCTTTTCCCTAACCACCAACCCCACCACACCCACCCACCCACCACACCGCCCACCACCATCACACCGCCGACACGTCACACACCCGCCACCCGCCACCCACCACCCGCACGTCAAAGTTAACACAACCTTAACCCCACCTCACCCCACCACTACAGTAAGCCGGGCGGTCAGGCGGTCAGGCCAGGGCAAAAACGGCACGAGTGAGGAACTGTGAAGCATGCATCTGAAGTAAAATTTATTTCAACGCTTACCACCGCCGCTCGCCCATAATGAAAATAACAAAAATGATAGAAGGAATAAAAAAAAAATCTAAGTGTGCCGTGAATCCAGAAAAATAATAATAATAGTAAAAAGAAAAAAACCTATAACCAAAAATAAAAGCCAAAAACAATGAGCCTAACATGACCTTACCCAACATGACCTAGAAAACCAGATGAGATAAACCAGATGAGATAAAACCAGATAAGATGAAGTAGATGTAATAGAGAAATGAGTAGTAGTCTGCTTTTTTACAGGGGGACGAGAATACCTTCGTTGTCGTACGTTGTTGCGGAGGTCTTCCCTTATGTCTCCGCCCCCTGTTGGCTGATTTTGTAATAAGAGTGGAGGGGGGAGAGAGGAAAAGAAGGAGAAAGCACACCAAGAAGATAAAAGAGAACCTCGCCCCCAGATGTATACATAGAAAAAGCCTACAAACCCCCCTCCCGCACAGGAAAATAAAAAAGAAAGAAGAAAAAAAAAACAGAAAAAAGCCTCCCGTCCCTTCCAAAAGTAAAAGAAAAGTAGATAATAATAATACGATGCCGATGAACTAGAGATCCCAGAGCGAGGATACAAGAAAAAGTGGTAAGGTACACGTAGAGCAAAGACAGGAGATAAGCGATGAGAGTACATTGTAGAAAGTAGAGATAGATCGATGCCGATAGGGCTGCAAAACTAATATGGGTTCATAGGCAGACAGGTAGACGGACAGGACAGGACATATAGCAGCAACATCTATAAAGACAGTCCGATATGGCATACATATGGCATAAGGAGAAAGAGGTCTATAGCTAAAAGAGGGTATAAACATACATAAGAGTATGCCAGAAATAGATATAAGAACAACATGATTTCATGAAGAAACGGCAGCTTGCTAACTTGCTTGGTCAAAATATCAGGTATATATAGGAGAAAAGAAAATATGTCTCTCTGCAGGAGCCGCTCGAATCATGCTTGAAAGAAAATGAGAGGGGAAAGAATAGCTGGAAGACAGCCAAGCAAGACCAAACCAAACCAAACCAAACCCCTAGTCTATGACATGTATACCCACTATGACATGGTATAACCACAGCAAGATATACTCGCCCTCTCCCCAATTCGCGAGTCTCAGGGGTTCCATAAATTCCTGTAGCAAATAGATGTGCCCTTATCCTGTATCTATGCCTCATACATCCCAACCGCACCAGAAAAAAAAAGAAAAAAGATAAAGAAAGGAGAAAAGGGTAACCTTATACTATCTCCTGCACCCTTGCGCCGTCCAGCTCAGCACCGGCGTCGCCAGGATCCGGCACCACCGCCAGCAGTCCCTCCAACTCATCGACCAAAGCGTCGTCTGCATCAAGGTCATCATTTTCCTCCCTGCAAGAAAGCCTATACTCTCAGAAATCCAATTCATCGCGCTTTTTTTACTGTAAAAAAAAAAACAGAACCACAAAAAAAAATCCAGTAATTAATAGTAGTATTACTTACCCCATTCTCCTCCTCTTTGGAGCCACCTCCTCAACTTCTTCGTCGATTTCTTCTCTAGCTCGGCTTGCTGTGCTCCCTGCCGGGGATGCTACAACCGTGCTTGGGTTTGTCCCAAGTACTTTCCCTACGCCGAGTCCACTATTGTCCCTGTTACCGGAAAGGGCATTCAACGCGTCGGCATTCTCCGGGCCATTGGCACCAAAAGAAAAGAGAGCATTCAGGTCATCGACACCCTCAAGGCCCGATTGTCCGTCACCGTCGACCGTGAATCCGTTTGCCATGCTCCCGTCACCATTGAGTCCCCAGTTCAGGAACTCATCGATGTTGCTGCCCCCGCTGTCGACGCCTCCGTTGCCATTCATGTGCCCAGCACCTCCGTTGGTTGCCGCGTCCGTGTCCGCAAACTTAGTCATCATGTCCATGAGTTCGTCGACATGGTGTGTCTGCGCGGTTTGAAGCTCCTCGAGCTCCTCAATCTCCCGGGCCTTTGCTGCGAGTTGCGCATTATGATCTTGCAGTGTCTGGGCCGACAACCCCGGCTGTGCCAAGGGGCGAGGAAAGAGGCGGGGGGTCATCGAGTGTGCCGACACAGGCGAAGATGCGGCTTGGTGGCCGATGGGTGAGTCGGGGAGGGAAAAGATGTTGGGGTACTGTGTTTGGTGGTTCTGGTACTGATCGGTATTGCCGCCCCCTCGTAAGGTCGGGGTGTCTTGGCCATTGAGCTCTTGTATGCTGGGGCTCTGGTAGGTTTGGTAATTCTGGATCACAGGGGACCCCATGTTGGCTTTCATCTGGGCGCCGCCGTTGGGCTTTGAGATAATGGGTGAGTTTTGGGGTTTGGGCGACTCTTCTTCAGATATTTGGATTTGGGGGCCATTTTCGAGGAGAAGCTGCCGCCGCCGCGCCATTTGATTGGGATTAGCTCTTTGGCCTTGCCTTGGGGTGACTATTGCCCCCCCTGAATTTCCTACAACTGCACCAACTCCTTGCTGATGAAGGGGCTGCAAATGCTCAACTTGATTCTGAAACAGGGTGCTGAATGGGCCATTGATATTGCCACCGAGAGACTTGTCATACACTGTAGCCAAAAATGATAGTATCGCATTAATTGAGTTCTCGTGGCGATCGTGGAGAGTCTGGAACGCCACGCTCTGCTCATAAAGCTGGTTATGATCCTTTCTTAAACGATTAATTGCAGCTGAGATCATAGCCTGGTGATTTCTCACAGCCTCTAATTGCTGGATAACTGCCGCGATATCTGGCCTAGTATTTCTCCCTCCCCCGTTACTTTGCTGGTGATGCCCACCGCCATCCTGGCCCTCTACCTTGGGGCCCTCGATATACCCTCTTCCTCCATTCCCGTCACCGAATTCCCCGTCTCCATCACTGAGATCTTCCGCATTGTCAGAGTCCTCCTGGTGATTCTTCTTGGGCTGTTTCCTCTTTCCTTTCCCCTTTGGTTTTGAAATCAACCACATAAGGTCCGGTTGTCCGCGTTTGAAATATGGGTTCTCATACTCACTCGGTGGCTTACTTCGCTGTTCCGATGTTTTGAGTGAGCCATCTGCCAGACCAACGACCTTGTGGAATCCGTACATGTTGAGTTGTCGAACAAAGGAAGCGTAATTATTGTGCTTGAAAAGGTCCGGGATAAGAGTTTTTGAGAATTCATCCTCGTCAAGAACCAGGAATGAATTTCCAGATGGAGACCACCGGATGAGCGCGTCTGTTTTCGGATCGTTCACAAAGCTATCAACCCCGGATCATCAGCAACAATCCTCCAATCGGGTGTCGGGACGAATTGACCACCCAGAAGCGACAGAACCCCAACCATCAGGTGGAAGCAAACCCCTCGGATATAAGGCATGTAGTCCGAATGATCGACACCGGTAGAGAAAAGAAAAGTATAAAACCTCACATACCTGCTGAGCTTCTGCACGAACGGCGGAATGGTCGCCCTCTTCTTCCTCATCTTGTCAATCCTCATTTGCAACTCTCTATCAAACGCCAGATCCATCCCGTCTGGTCCCACCTGACCCGGCGGCCCAATAACCTGACCCAGTCCAGATACCCCCATCATTCCCATCTGTGCCGCCGCCGACGCTCCCATCTGCGGGATTCCCGTCGGGCCCGTGTTGTACGGCATTCGGATAAGAGTGTTTGTGCCGCGGTTTATCAATGCGATCTGGCTGTTGGCGTCAATCTGCTGCTGCTGTTGCGAAGATACAGGGACCTGCTGCTGTGAACGATACGCTTCGACGATATGGGGCACAGTAGGGTAAATGTTCTGGCCAGGCGGCAGTGAGGATTGTTGGAGACGGGGACTAGAGGTTTGGGGTATGCCTAGATAGCTCATATCAGGGCCAGAAAGCGAGGGCGGCGGAGAAGGCGATGTCGTGGTCACAGCGGGAATGGGCGAAATGATTGGAGCGGAGGTTCCTGGCGCGGGTCTCTTGCGAGAGCGACCGGATACTGTAGGAGCGTTGGCAGATCCTCCACCGTTGGTGTTGTGATGGTTACTGGTGTGGATGGTTTGGTTTTGGGGTTGGGGAGGGGTTGTCATTTTTCTAAAAGGGAACCTGGCTGCAGGAGGGCGCTAGAGCGTACTGAGCGCGTGTTTGGAGTATTCCGGGAGGCGAAAAGCACGGGGTTGTGATGTAAGAACGGACGTGGGGTGAGCAGACGTGAGGGTGGAAGACGACGGATGTCTGTGATCTGGGGGGGGGGGTGGAGATTGTGTAGAGGAGCACGAAGATGGTGTACAAGAGATGAAGAAGCTGCGTAGAAACGGGAGAGAAGACAGAGCAGAGCGGGTGGAGCGAACGGACGGACGTATAGGAAAAAAGAGTCCTTTATGCGTGCTTTATCTCTCCCTAGCTTCTCCTTCAAGTCTTGCTATGTAAGTTGAATAAAAAGAATTTTTATTTGATATCTGTTTTCCTTTTTTTTCTTTCTCCTCCGTGATCTTGTTCCTCTCCCTCCCTGTTCCCTGTGCTGGTGAGGAAATTCTCTTGTTCTTCAAGGTGGAGAAATATGCAACAACTTCTCTCTCTCCCACGACAAGGCTCCGGATTATTTTATTATTATTTTTTTGTGGGGGAGGGGTTGGTGGTTGTGGTGGTGGTTGTAGTAGTGATGGTGGTGGTGGGAGAGGTGGGCTGGCGTATGCGTAGGATGTAATTTCCAGGCGAAAGACCGATAGCGTAGAGGAGGGGCGTTTAGAGGCGTTCGTTCGCTCGTTCAATTCACGGCAAGCACCTGGCCCACAGGCTTAACACAACTGTCAGCGATTGAAGGGACCCGGAGGAAAGATGATGGATGGATGGATGAGGTTGTTGCGAAGGGCTGCGTTGTTCTTTTTCTGCGTTCGGTGTTCGCAGACAGGCGGCGGGATGATGTGTGATGCAATGCGACGACCATGTCGAATTAAGTGAGCAAGGGCATACACCTACATACACATACATACAGCTAATCTACATATGTCCATGGCACATACACTGCAGCTGGCTATTATTGCTCTACCACAATTACTACACATGTACCTACCTGATAACCCACTACTATAGCTACCGTCCTGTGGGAAGACTGAGGCAGCAGCGGAGAAGAGATCAGTAGGCTGAGCATATCGCGATATTGATGGTAGCACAACAGCAGCAGAAGATGAAGATATTGTTAAATAGAGCCCCCCCGTTAGATGATGGCCTTCTCACGCCATACTTACAATATACTGTTAGTAAGATACCGATACCAGTAGTGCTTCAAAAGACTACTATTACTACTTCAGTGTATGTATGTACAGTATTTTTCTCCTCATACCTCCTATATCTATATGTGCTCCTCTTCATTCCCTTACACGCCCCATTTCTCTTCCTCGCCCCAATAACAAATACACTGAGGTTATCCGCGTGGTTACAATAATGCGGATAAGCCGTATCCGGATGTGTCCAGTAGCAGTAGCAGTAGCACCACTAACTAATAATTCAGCACCTCCAAACAAGAAAATAAAGTAACAGCAGAAGGCCCAGCAGCAGCCTCCTCCTGCAACAAGCCGATGTCGTCTTCAGAAGCAGAACAGAAGAAGGCTCATGCCCCACCCCTCTGCTTCTTCTCCGCGTTCTTCAATTGATTCCCTTTCATCGATCCCCGGCAAATTGTTTTGTTTCCTTCGCAATCACGGCAGCAGACATGCCCGCCAGGTGCGTGGCCTTGTACATCCATAGGCCATATGTGCTCTGACTATTGATAAACCTTCAACTTACAAGCAAGTGAGTGGCCTTAGTGCTTTTTATCCTTTCTGCGCACCGCTGGAAAGAAGAGTAGGTATCAATCAGTAATTCTGCACTTGCCTTTGCTTGTGCCGCTACATACTCACTTACATACGGTCACGACCCTCACTCATGTCATACCATTCGCAGACCGTATGTACGTACCTAACTGCTGCACACCCGCGTCATACCACACCGTTTTTTTTTTTTAATTTATTATTCCTGGCTATCGATATCGCCCTCTCTCTCGTCTGAAAGAACGAAAGGAAAAAAAAATTAATCCCCGAGAAACTCACATAGAGCTGCACAATCAAAGGTCCCCATGCTCGTCCAACAAGCAATGCTTACCTCCCCGCAGCTTATCTAGGTAGCAGCAAAAGGGCCCCTCACATAAAAAAAGTAAACAAGGCATAGGTACCGGTATAGCTCGGAACTGTATCTACTTAGACAAAGTTCCCAAGCCTTTGAGAAGGCAAGCATAGCCCGCCTACTCTCATGCCTCTCCCAACAGGAACTCAAACAAAAGCCAGGCCCCTCTCGATCCCTCGATCCCGGAAAGACAGTTACTCCATGCCCGTGCCTCGCTTACCGGGGGGGGGGGGGTGTGCGATGTGCGAGGTGTGTGAGAGGTGAGAGGTGAACGGATGGGTTTTCCGCAGTTCGGTTGGTTGGGTTGGTCGGTGAGTCACCTGAGGAGAGTCTGGCAAGGCTCATTTGTCAGCGCTGGCGTTTAGTAAGCAGACGCGGTGCGCTGAGGCGTGTAAAGTGGTTGCTTGGGCGCGTCTTCCCTGTGACTGGGCTTGGAATACTTGCGCTCAACCATACACCTTCACTCGATCATAGGAAGGCATACAAACCTCGCTCGATACTTGAATACGGGATACGACCTCACTCGTTCACTGCTACAGACGCCCTCACTCGTCCACGACATAGAAGTATATATCACTCGCCCGTAATAATAGCTAAATAATGCCTTCCACGCCTCCTCCTCTTCCTCCTCAGGACCCCCAGGGTACAACAATGCCAGAAACACAAAGGCCACCACTAACTCCCGAAGCAAAGCGACGAATAGTAGGTCTTCTTAAGAGCTTTCATTCTCAACACTCATCCTAACACCCATCCAGGAAACCAACCGCCTGAAAGCTAAAGCCATCCGAGAAGCCCGTCTCGCCGCCGAAAAAGCCGCCGCGGAAAAAGCTCCACCGCCTCCCACGATACCCCGTAGTACTCGCAGCACTACTGCCCAAAAGCGCTCCTACGCCGAGAGCTCTAATGTCCGCGACACCGCCACAAGCGCCACAACAGGCCCTGACGCCATCAAGCCTGCCCGCAAGTTTGCCCGCCGTGACTACATCGACTATGACTTCTCGCGTATGACTGATACAAAGGGCGGCTTCCTCAGTACTGAGGACGACCCACACTCTGCTCTCGCCGCCCTCGATCTTCAAAATAAGCCCGCACATATGACGCTCGAGCAGTGGTCCGCGCACCAGCTGCGCGCCAAGCTGCAGAAGGAGAAGGCGGGTGCGTATGAGCCCGCCATTAGCTCGCTGCAGAAGAGCGAGGAGGTGCAGAAGTGTTATGAGTGCGAGAGTCTAGAGATCGATTGGAAGTGGCTGGAGGTTTTTGGCTGCCGTGTGTGTACGAAATGTAAAGACGCTAAGCCGGAGAAGTATAGCCTGCTGACAAAGACGGAGGCGAGGGAGGACTATCTTCTCACGGATCCAGAGTTACGGGATGAAGAGTTGCTGCCGCATTTAGAGAAGCCGAATCCGCACAGGAGTACATGGAATAACATGATGCTGTATTTACGGTACCAGGTTGAGGCGCATGCGATCAAGAAGTGGGGTGGACTGGAGGCCCTAGATAAGGAGTTTGAGAAGAGGACCGAGGAGAGGAAGAAGAGGAAAGATGATAAATTTAGGGGTAAACTTAAAGAGTTGAAAAAGAAGACCAGAGTCGAAAGTTGGCGCAAGAATGCGGGGTCGAGGCATGAGCACGTGTGGGGTACTGTGGTGACGAAACCCAGTGGTGAGGAAATACGCACATGTGAAGAGTGCGGGTTCGAAGTGGAGGAGATGGTCTTTTAGAAGGCTTAAATTGGGTGGCTTTTTACTTTTGTAGAGGTTCCCTTCTATTCTCTTGCTTTGCTCTTACTAATTGTTTTATATTACTTATTGTAACTATGATGCGTAGCTAGCTATTTATTTCTGCGAAGAAAGAAAAAAAAAACAGGCGTTTAGGAAATATGGGAACCATGAATCATGAGCTATCAAACATTACTCCTTACCCAAAGCAGATAACTCCAATCCCATTCCTCCATTATTTTCCAATAGTACATAACGTACTATTTACCACACGAATACCCAACTATGAACAGTCCAGCTAAGCCGGGTATCACAACGTTAACAAGCAGTTGCCTCCTCCGAGATTGGCTTCCCACCCTTAAATACCCTGTGCCTAGCGAGCAACTTTGGAACCACCGCGGCAGCCATGAAACCCTTCCGAGTCATATCTCCACGATAAACTCCAACCTCCCCGTGAATATCTTCACGATAAACCCCGACATTCTCCTGAACATTTCCACGATAACTCCCGGCCTTCTCGTGAGATTTAGGAGCACCTCCCATCTCAACATCCTCCATCTCGGTATCAGTAGTAGCAGACTCAGAGGCAGACGGAGAGGTAGGAGCAGTTGAAGAGGTTGGGGAGACAGTTCCATACTGGAGCATCCACCCCGGTGCTGGAGCACTTTTGCAGTATCTTGCAGCAGCATCTGGATGCTGTGAAGCAGTGCAGCGGCGTTTAAGGGGGTTTTTGTCGGAGTAGCTCATCTTAGTGTTCTGCTCCATTTAGGCTACTGAGGATGTGTTTTAGGATGGTAGCGGATGGATGAGAGGGTATGTGGATGAGTTAATCGTAGCGGGGAGCAGACTTTTTTTTAAAGGTCCTACACCGGCCGTTTGACTGTAGGTTCTGTATGGCGAAGAGAATACGGTTGTCAATGGAGGCTTCTTGAGAAATGCTTAAACGGGTATTTGCATAGAGATGTCAAAGACTAGGCCGAAATTTAAATGGGGTGCTCCGTAAAATAAATATTGTGGCTTGAACGGAGGTCTCGGTGTGGGGGGAGCTGTTTATCCTTACAAGTAGACTTGTGTAAGGGGGGTATCGGGGTAGGTTTTAAGAACCACGTAGAAGGGCGTTGTTTTGGTTCGAACTACGAAACTCCCACTAGCTCAGTCCGAGGGACCACTGTAGCTCAGTGGAGCTCAGTAGACGTTTCATGTTTGAGTTACGAACGCAGTTAGGTACTTGCAGTTGAATACTATACTTAGCCACTATTACATATTTAGTTGTGAAGATAATCATTTCAATCCACCTCAACCACTCAGATGTACGCTTCAAGCACTCGCCAGACCGGCACCCAAAACAGGAAAAGGCACAGCGGGTGATAGCATATGTCTGAACCTGCAAAAAATGAATCGACAGGGTTCAGTGTGGCTTTTATCCTCCCCCGGATTCCCGCCACACTGGCCGAGATAAGCTTGTGCGAAATGCCAAGTTCAACCTGGACACTGGGGCCGGTCCCAACAGCTCAACGTCTGCTGCTGCACTATGTATCTGAGACCCGGGAGGTTATGTCTCTTTTGCCCTCCTGAATCAGGCAGAGACCTGCGAGAGAGAGAGAGAAAAACTGTTCTGCTGTTTACGTGTCCGTTCCGAGTTTTGTATTTTTCTTGCCTCCTCTCTATCTTCTTCCCCGGAGTTATATGTTATCAAGGGCTCTAGTTATTATTATTGCTGATATCCCTAGACTAGACCCCGGACCAAACCCCTTTTCGCTAGTCCAACCCATCTCAAGCTAATATTTTTCCGCCACTTGCATATTCTCTTGGCAGCATAGCACACACCACCGACCTCGCCTCCTTTTGGGGAAACCGCCGCAGGCAGCGAGGAGTGCACAGGACAACACCACGTTATCCCGAACGAAACCCACCAAGCGAAAAAAAATAAGCCCTCCGAGCGTCAACTCTATTTCGTTTACCTTCTTCCTTCCCCACCATCCATCCTCCCCCTCACTAATTTTCGACTATCTACTACTTGGGAAGGGATATATATAACCGGTTTCCCTATCTTCTCTCCCACAACCTCAACTACCTACCCCCAAAGCTTCGATACAGCGAGATCGGCGCGCGTGAGAGCATGGCTTGGCAGTCACCCTCCGCCAACACTGGATCCCACGATGGAAACAATGGCGGGCAAGGCAACAGCGCGGGACCCAACGGCGGAGGTGGTGGGTCACAGCCTGTAGGCACAGAGTACACGCTTCAAGGTATTTCTGAAGTTTCTCTCACTTTTAGCGTGAAAACGCGGAGAGGGAAGAGCTGGCTAATTGGTGGGGTATGAAATGATGTTGGGGGATGAATAGGTGTAATGAGGTTCCTACAGACGGAATGGCACAAACACGAGCGAGACCGCAATTCCTGGGAGATTGAGCGCGCGGAGATGAAGGCGCGGATCGCGAAGCTGGAGGGTGAGAATAGAGCTGCAAAGAGGCTGCAGCAGGGCCTCATGACGAGGATAAAGATGCTGGAGATTGCGCTGAAGAAGAAGGGCCCTGCTGCTGCAACTGCTGCTGCTGCGGAGGGTGCGGAGGGGGCCAAGACGGTACCGGCTGAGAACTCGGCACACTTGAAGTGTATGTTGGAATCGCCGATGGGGGGGTTGAAGTTAGGAAGGTTATTGAAGTGCTGACTGGGTTCTCGATGGTAGCACCGCAATCGGGACTTCAGGCAAATGCACACCTTCTCGGAGACACGTCGGCAGTATTCAGAGCTGAAGCTGCCAGAAACAAAAGCAGGGCATATCTGGAAAAGTGCCTACAGGAGATTACATATCTTCTGACACCCCCGAACCATCCACCCCCGCAACAACAGCAGCAGCAGCAGCAGCAACAGCAGCAACAGCAGCAGCAGCAGTCCAATCTTGACCTTAACCAAATGCTCCAGCAGCATCAGCAACAGCAGCAGCAGCAGCAGCAACAACAGCAGCAGCAGCAACAGCACCAGCAGCAACAGCACCAGCAGCAGCAGCAACTGCAACAGCATCAGCAACAGCAAACATCGCTTCAACAGCAGCTGCTGCAACAGCCCTCCCAAGCTCCTAACCACCAGTTACCTCACCCTCCTGTTAACCATGCAGGAAACTTTCAGTCATTGCCCCGGTCACGTGCCGGCTCACACCCCCATCCTCACCCTCAGGCCCATGAAATGAGGAGTGATCAGCAACAGCAAACTCAGATGCAGTCTGCTATACCAGAGCCGATGGTACGGGACCAATCGGGAGAGAAATCCAACGCATTTAATGCGGGCGCTGATACCAACCCATTTACCGCATCTCTTAACGACAACTCTACTTCATCAGCTCCAAGCGATGGCGATGGGTGGGATTTCGATGAGTCGAGTCTTACCGCTGACTCGGCCGCTTCAAATGTAGACGAATTCGATTTCTCAAACCATCACACAGGGAAGCCTACAAACAGCGTGGGCAGAAAGAAGCTTTCTATAAGACACCGCGTTGACCCCCATGCGACTACTAACCCGGACACAGGGAGCTTTCACCCCAAATTCGTACTGAGAGGCCACTTAGATGTGGTCCGTGCTATTATATTTACAGGAGGTGGTACACAGAATGAGCCAGAGATCTGCACAGCAGGTGATGATGGTGTACTGAAAAGATGGTACATTCCCGGCAGCTACGGCTTATCACATGGAGCGTCGGACATGGATATTCAGAGTCACTTCACCCACCGGGGGCACCAGGGAATGGTTACTTGCTTAGCCGCATGTCCTCCAGCTAGCGGGGAGCTTGAAAGCGGCCTGAATGAGGGAGGATGGATATTCTCCGGTGGTCAGGACACTACAGTAAGAGTATGGGAATCGAACATGGTGGGCCCCAAGGCTACTCTTGTTGGTCACACAGACGTTGTATGGGCGGTTTGCATACTTCCAGTATCATCATCCATGGCCGGATCTCCAGAGGAGAGGATACTACTTGCGAGTGGATCTGGAGACGGGACAGTGAAGATCTGGAGTGTATCACCACCTCCAGCGCCACAAGGCATGGGTCCAGGGAATCGTAGGGGTAGTGTTAGAAGCATTTCTTCTACGGCCTCTCCCCACCTATTTAGCTACTCCCTTATCTCGACCATTGTCAGACCGGGTATTACAGCAAGCCCAACGTGCATCACACCGTTCTCCGCCTCAGGAGACTCCTTTATCGTCTCTTATAACGACGCGGCAGTCATCATATACGACACAGCATCGGGCGAAGAGGTCTCACAAATGTCTAGCAACGAGACATACGATGGCACCCCCGCCACTGGTGTCAACTGGGTAGTCGCATCAACTATCAGTCTTGACAGCGGCGCCGAGAGTGGACGAGAAGAAGAGGAACTCGTTGCGGGAGCCACAGGGCCCAAGGGCGGTGTGGCCGGCATCGTTATTACAGGACACGAAGACCGTTACGTGAGAATTTTCGATGCGAACAGTGGTATGTTTTTCTCCCCCCATGTGCTCCAGTAAACATCATATATAGATAGCTTATTAGAGAATGAACTAGGTCAATGCACATACACAATGCTCGCCCACACCGCATCAATCTCATCTCTTGCACTCTCGCCAGATGGCCGTGAACTCGTCTCTGCCGGCCACGACGCAAGTCTGCGCTTCTGGAGCATGGAGAAGAGGTCGTGCACACAAGAGATCCCATCGCACAGGCTGATGCGGGAGGAGGGCGTATGTGCCGTTGTGTGGAGCACGGACGGGAGATGGGTTGTGAGTGGCGGTGGAGACGGCATAGTGAAGGTGTTTGCTAGGTAGTCAACTGCAGTAGTAGTAGCAGTAGCAGCGGTAGCGGTAGCGGTAGTGCCAGCAGCTAGCAGCCAAGTAGTAGTATTAGTAGTAGTAGTTTAGTAAGTAGTAGATCTAGCGAGCTTTATTGTTTGTGGTTGTTATTGGCTATATGTTGTACGTTTTCTTCTTTTTCTTTTATTTTGGCGGGGAAGGGGAGTGAAATTGTGCACATGATTGATGGGATAAAACGTACTCATGTGTTTTGAGAAATAACTACATAGATACCTAACCAACTAATGCGGCTTTTTCCTGTAGTTTTGTGCGTGTAGGTATAGGGTTGCTGTTTTGCGTTCTGTGTGTTTGTTTTTTTCGTGTGTGGGTATGGTTTTCTTCATTATTTCAGTCGTTACTATTGCTACTCTTTGTCGCATGCTATGGAAAAGGCGCAGAGTTATATATGTATGCATTGCATTGCATGCGTTATTTCTTATTCTGTTTATGCTACCGTTATTTCTCGAGCAATCCACTATATCCGTAGAGGCAGATGGTAAATCCGGACCAAAGAGAGAAAGGCTCGGCGCATATGCAGATAGGTGCAGGACAAGGTATGCGTTGGAGAGTAATGAGTCCGCGGCCATGATACATAGGTAGATCTGTCCGTAGTTATTGTAGTTAGGAACAATCATGGCGAGACTTACTCAACTTTCAGCAAGTGAACAGAATGCCGTTAAACATCATGTCCGGGTCCGTCCAGGACCAAAACCTAAGTCAATCAAGGACCGGGTCCTTAAATCAAATGGAATCCAACCAATTCGGAAACAAGAGCGTTCATGGAGCCAGAAGCAGAAGATACGGGCTTTGGTGTTCCTCTATCATCATCGCATACCTCTAGCTACTAGTGGTAAATTTCGTCCACCAACACAAGCGGAGGCATCACTTCTGTTCGGTATTCCTCAACGTACGTTGAGTGACTGGGTGAGAAAGCAAGACCAAATAGAATTGGTAGCTAAAGGTAGTTCATGCGCACTGTCTTACAACATTCTGTCTGATCTGTAAATGGCGCAGCTAGAGCAGACAATTATCTTTGTTTGTTTTTGGAGTCTGAGAGAAAAAAGGTCAAATTTGTTAAATGCGTGGTTTAGATTGCATTCAGATAAGATTTTTCGAGCTATTCCTTCCGTTGGTCTTCAGCTATCACTTTTCGCTTTTTCAATGCGTTTTGGTTTCTTTCGTTTTTGGAGACGATCCGTGTCGATCTTGATGTATCATCAAAACTGCTCCGAAAATTCCCGAGGATTACCGTAATTTGATTATCAGCTGGCTACAATTTAATCGCCGCAATTCCCAATTTGATCCTTACGCCTTTTACTCACACCGTGTACCTGTTGGTGGAGGTTTTATTGACGTCAAAACCGATATGATCTTTGCGAACATCTGCAATCTTGATGAAACACCAATCCCTTTCGAGTCTTATCCGGTAGAACCTATAATCTAATAGGAGACAAAACTATATGGGTTAAAAAAGCAAGCGGTGGGATAAGAGGCAGGCAAAGTCGTCTTGTCATCTTCTTGGATGGGGTCGATAGAATACCGCCAATGATTATATTAATGGACGAGCAAAAGATTAGGCAAAGAAACAAGCCAAATACCATCCGGGTGTTCTTGTTGAGTTCAACGATCTGCATCATGGAGGGTTACGTTCATCAAATATATTGAAATGTATTTGATTCCGGCGTTGAATAAGCCTTTATTCTTTATGGGACCTCTGTCATCCCGTAAAACTCCTGCCGTCGTGAAATCTTCTACGATCAAAACAAATTACACCAACTCTGATTACGCTGGATGCACTGAAACTTAGTGCAGCCTCTCGATGTCTCAATTAACAAACCTCTTAAAGAATATATCGTCGTTGACAGAAAAGCAATCGGGGCTGTGAGAGTTTGGAGAAAGGTTGAAAAATGGGTATTAGTGATCGACGGATACTTACTACGTGGAGTGTTAGGGAATGACTTGGTATCTCTTTGCAGTTGAAAAGGATGAATTGATTAGAAGGGTCTTCCGTAAAGTGGAGTCTTTCTCTGCCATTGCAGATGGCGGTAGGGATGAAGAGTTGGATATTAAGGGGTTCAAAAGTATAGAAATTGGCGACTGGAAACTATCTGGATCACTACCCGCAACTCTACCCGTTCCTCTTGATTTTGCAGATGTAGATATAGAACATGATGAGAACGAGTCTGTAGAATTTATAGCATATGGAGAATAATTATATATATACATGCATGCACCTATCTGCATATGCGCCGAGCCTTTCTCTCTTTGGTCCGGATTTACCATCTGCCTCTACGGATATAGTGGATTGCTCGAGAAATAACGGTAGGTTGGTAAGAAACAAGCAAAACACAGGATATGTATGGCAGGGTTCATTTTTATGAATTGCAATTGCATAGTCAGATTTATCAAGACCATGTGCGGTGTTATTTCCAATATTGTTTTGTGTATATCTACCTTGGTAGATATATCGAGTGGTTTTGGTATTATGCGTCTAGTCTCGTCCCCAGGCTTATTCGGCGTTTCTTTTGGTGGTGGTTAAATATTATTTCATACTGTGGGAGAGTCTAGATCTGAGCTATGGGCTAGGATTAATCACACCGCACAGCGACCGAGACTATCCTGTATACTATTTCTATACAGCGATGGGGAAAATTATTGTAGAAGTATGGTAAGAGTCCTATTGGCCGGGGCAGCCACCTAAACTCTGTTTTTAGACCCCTGTTTCTACAATAATTTTCCCCATCGCTGTATACCCTCCGCTATGGCATAAACGCATAAACTATGGTTTATTCGAGACTTTGCGCAAATGGAGCCAGCTCCATTTTCTGACAACCTGATTGGTGCCGATCACACAATTAACCAATCAGATAATCAAAATATAGAGCTGGCTCCATTTGCGCAAAGCCTCTTATTTATAGTGAGGCTCAACTTTACTTTTTACCTTGACACACTATCAGCCCAGCGAACAAGCCGTTGCTAAATAATACTGGGTTAAGCCAATTTCAAGCATTCCGGTCATTCACCCTCCCAACTCGTGCAGCATGCAACCATTAGGTAAGGTTTCCCAGGAACAAGAAGCCGACAATAAGCTTCGCAAACCAGGCAGGCCAACGGCCCACAGTTTTCTACCCTAGGTACACGTTGGTACCTACATGTACCTTGTGGTACTCCGGAGCACGGGCCATCAAGCTTCCTGTTTTTCTCGCTATGGATTTACTCATATGCGTGGAAGAGCATCGGGTTATCGAACACCCCGACCGGCAACCATTGTGAACGGAAGGTTTCACAAGAAAACCCGGTCCACGATCAACGGCTACAATGATAGGCGAATATTCGCCACGACGGATGTCTTGGCACGATGTCTCAATTAATACACCAATGATTCCGTTTTAGGTAATAAAGCACGTGAGAGACGGTGATGAGGGAATACTGACGTTTCTAGGTTCCACGCTAATCGGCTGTTGGCGACGTCAGTGGTGCTTTTGCTTGGGCTGCTTCAATTGGAGTACGGCAGTGGGCGAGTGAGAGTGGGTGGGCAATGACGACATGGAATGCTCATTTTCGTGGAGGAGAGACACTTGCTATAATATGTATCAGACGAGGAGGAATAGTCATATATGGTGGTGTAAAGCAGATGGGCCACGCACACTCACGAAAAACAGGAAATACTACAACTTGAGATGGGCAAAGATAAGAAGAATCCCACCGCTGCAGCTACCACAAGCACAACCACCAATCCAGCGCTCACCCGCACGACAAAATACTACCCAGCAGAAGAAACCCCCATAAATACCACAAACACACACGCCCGCCGCACTTCTGATACCCCACTGCCACCTCTTTCCACCTCGTCCACCTCAGACTCCGGCTCAGGCTCCTCCCACAAACCTACCGCCCACCACATCGACCACGCCCTCGTCATGTCGACAGCAAAATACACTCAGGACCTTGATCGGGACCTGAACGCGCCTCTAATTAGCAAACGTTCTGACCCCACCCGGGTCGCCAAAGAAACCAGCATCCGTCAGAAGTTACGCACATATGAAGCGCTCCTCGCATTGCGCTCAGGATACATGCCGACAACGGAGCAGCTCGCGCAGTGGGCGCGGTATGCGCTTCGTACATCGGGCGTACTAGATAGTCGAAACCGCCGCCTAGGCTCGCATGGAAGGGTGTTTATCAGGGATGTTAGGGCATGGGTAGAGGCCGTGGTCGAGCTGGGGTTGAGTAAGAATGTAAGTTTTGAGCGACGAGTGATGTGTTGTGACGCAAATTGGAGATGCAGGCGCTAACGATAGTGATGGGAATAGTCGGATGATAAGATTCAAGAGTTTATTTATAATACTTCGAATGCACAAATCTCGACAAAGGGCCCGAGTATGTCGGGTGCCATGATGAGTACCGGAGCGATTGCCAATGCTGTGAGGCCGTCGAATTCGGAGATGCAGAAAAGTATGTGTCGATGATCATTAGCGCTTTCGTAATGGTAGACAAAAAACCAACAACTAACTCTCTTTTTTTTCTTTTCCAGTGTACAAAAAACTGAGGAACCTGGGAAGTCTGCTTTATTCCAGTCCTGAATTCAGGAAGTTGTTGAACGACGCTTCAGGTATATATCTCTGTTGAGCCGAAAACAGCTGTGGAAAATTTATAAATACTAACATCGAACCCAAACCAGTCCTTGCCCGCGAAATCCTCGCTGATGCGGCCTCCCAGGTAGGCTCCATTGCCACCACCGCCGCCGACAAACTCCGACCCATCGAATCCGAGACCTCCAACCTCGATAAACCCGCCGAATCCGGTCTCGGCAACAAGGACGCCCAGCTACCTTCCAGCATGCAGATGAAGTCACTGGCGAAAGAAAAAGGCCGTGAGTATAGCGATCAGGCATGGCAAAAGGGGAATCAGACGCGCGACGACATGGAGTCGTACCTGCGGCAGAAGTTTCCCAAGCAGCGGCGAGATGCGGTGGTGAATAGGCTCAAGAGGGTGTTGACGGAGATTCAGAACAACCCCGATTTTCAGGAGGCGGTAGACTTCTTGATGGGCCTCATGAGAAAATACGGAGCGACGTTGAGGGATAAGATGATGCAGGAAGCGCAGAGGACGAAGGAGAGTGGAGTGCAGACGGATGAGCATTTTGATAGGGCGTTTATGCAAGCTAAGGTATCAATCCCACTTCTCCTATGATTTAGTTTTAGTATGGGTTGTTGATATAGCATAGGCTATATTGATGGTATTCGCGGATGGCAAACCACTCGAAGACATCAGTGACGCCCTACAACAAGTCATGGAAGACGTCCAGAACGACCCCGATCTCACCGATTTTTACCACGCCGCCACCTGTTTTATCCAGCGCGCCCTTACCGATAAAGACTTCGTCACCTCCGATGCCGCTGACGCCGAAGCCCACCGCCTCTACGACCGCTCCCAAGAGCTCTTCGCGGAAAAGAAGGATAGATACCGGCCCGACATGGAGCGGCTGTTTGATGAGCTGCGTAGCTACCGGGACTGCATAACGAACGACCGCGAGAACAGGAGGCTTGTAGAGACCAGCAAGAAGGTGTTTAATGACCTGGTGATCTTGGATAGAAACGGTCAGTTTAGAGGCTTTAGGAGAAAGGTGGTGAAGGATTTAGTGGATGTGGTGCTGCCGAGGTTTGTGGGTGAGATCAGATATATCCCGATGCCGAGGATTGAGTACCAGGACCGGGATTTCGACTTAATCCTGGAGAATGTCATTTTGGAGTCTGGTATCTATCTCCCTTTCTTCCTGTCGGTGTTTAAATTGCCCAGCTAATGACTTTGAAACAGACCATTTCGTCCCCTATCGCATGCTCTTCGAAGCCTTCACAAAAGCAGAATTCATAAATGACTACACCTTCACCTCCAAATACGCCGCCACTACCCGCATCATAATCGAAAATATCAACCTCTTCTTCAAAGACGCTTCCTTCATCCTCCGCAAAAAGACCGGTCTGACCTTCTCCGACAGCGGTTTCTTCGATATCTTTATGGATGGCCGCGGTGCTTCCGCCGAGATCATCCTCGACACAATCCTCGATGATGACGACTACGATTCCGACACCCCAACGACGGAAAGCTACTTCCACCTACGCTCCGTCAACGTTACAATCCACAAGTTCCGCTACAACTACCACGCATACCATACATGGGCTGCGGCACTGCTTGCACCAGTCATACGCCCGGCGATAAGGCAGCTGCTGTCGAGGCTGCTGGAGCAGAAGATTAGAGAAGGGTTTGAGATGGCGGACCGTGAGATTCATGCACTTGTTGAGCGGATGCGGGTGGCGTCGATTGCGGGACAGGGTGGAGGGAGTGTTGAGTCTTGGATTAGGGCGGTGTTGTCGAGGCCTGAGGGAGGAAGGAGGGGAGGGAGTGGGGCATTTAGAGTGAATGTTGGTACGGGAGAGGTTTTGTTCCCCGGCGAGAGGCCTCCAGGGTCAGTGATAAGTAAGGTAGAGGCCGTGGAGCAAAGGGTGGAGGCTGGAGGAGAAGGAGGGGGGTTGGAGGAGGAGGGTTGGAGAAATGATATTTTTGAGATTAGGGCCTAGTTTAGTTATAATTTGTATTGGGCGGCATTGTCTACCTAAAAGTAGTTGGTTTATTTATTTGGGAACTTGCACATGGACTAAAAACATCGTCATGTAGCTTAATAGGCGACACCTGTTTCTGGACGCAATAAGATGGTTATTTGTTTCCGACTTTCTGATTCCCAATGAGATTATGTTTCCATCTAACGTTTCCTAGACTCCCATCCAGTGAATATATACATGTAAGTACACCAAGCCAAAGACCATGGCGGTGTAGTGATATGAATCATAGCATATCACTCGCTGCAGGTATACCCTCACAACACAAAAAGAGCGTGTTAGATCATAACCCAACCAGCACCCGGCAATTTGAAAACAATAGACTCAATAACCTATTCAAAACTCCTTAGGATAATCAGAGATATGACGAACGCAGCTTCTCTCGCTGTCTAGGTGAGTGGTGGGGATGTCCGGCCGTCCATCGACATCTGAACCGATTGGCCAGCATCACCCAAAGACTCTAGGTGCGGGGAATAGGAGACAGGCGGAGTGCGGCCTCCGGCCAAGGAGATGTGGTGAGGAAATTCAAATGAAGATGCGGACGGTACTGTGATAGTAGATTATTGGGTCATCCAAACGTACGGGAACACACTAAACCTCATTTCCATCTCTCCTTATAGGTAATCTGTGACTTATTAGCTCTAGTATGCACTCTAAGTCATTCAATGAGTAGCTTTAGTATGTACGTGTAGTTCATGATAAAATCCCATCAAGGAAATTCGACCTTGATATGTAAGATTACAGTTGTAGTTCTGTCAGTGTTTGTCCTTTTATATCTGTCTGTTGCAATAGCTACACGGCTTTCAATGCCAGTTCCCTTCCATCTCGGGAGCAAATCGTTGTCTACTGTTGTTTACTTCACTCGGACTCCATGTTCCCAAGCCTACGGTGTTTTTCTTGCCCTGCCGGCACTATTCGAGCTTTGATCTTCTCTTACTCGTACTTCATCAAGTACATGTAGTCTAGCAGCCCCCCGAGACAACGCCTAGCTTTCAACCACGTCATCGAAAGCTCCCCGCAAAGCTTAGCCTTAGCTTACCAGTACCCTGCCACTCACACTTAGTACTTGATAAGGTGCCGGCATTTATTTAAAACTCGTGCCCTGATGGCCAAGTTGGTAAGGCGCAGCACTTGTAAGAGATGCTGAGATCCCTGGTTCAAATCCGGGTCAGGGCAGTTTTTGCTTTTTGGAGGTGGATTGGGATGTTCTGGGGGGCAGATTAGATGTGTAGAGGACTAATTAGGCGCTGGGTAAGGTAGGCTAGGTGAAGGTTTGTTTTTAGCGGGAGAGCGGGTTTTTGAGCGGCCGGTTGGCCGCGAGTATGGTTTGGGTGTAAGCCAATCATCTCAGGTGACGGGAGAGAATGTCTTTGAGATTCAGAAGTCACAGGATGTGACTTAAGGTCTAGATGGACCACCCAAGCACATAAAAACCATTGAAGAAGTACATGGGGGTTGATGTCTTTACGTACAAAGGTTCTGTGACTGATGAATCTATGTGAAATAATTCAGCGGGTCGGATTCTAGATCCAAAGTGCTTCTTGTCCTGTACCCACAGCTGCTGTTGTGTGCACGGTACGGTACGGTGCGCTGGTCGCTGACGCTGTTTTGTCCTCATGATAGCTGCTCGTCAGATACCAGAGCTGATTATATGCAAATGTTTGTTAGTACGGTACATATAGAACCTTCTGTACTCATGAGGCCACCAGAGAAGCTGTGGCGAGTCACCTGGGAACCGATGGGAGCTTGCATCCGAGTACCAAGTCCCCAGATCACCTGACTTTGTTGTATGTGCGGATTCAATTGGACCACACGGGTCACATTTGATTGGAGTCTAGCGTAAAAAGGTGGCTGTCTCCCTCAAGTATCACCTCCGGGCGTTGGGGGGCATGGGTGAGTGGTCAATTGGTATACGCCTTCTACTCACCCTACGTTGCGGCCGGACACTACGGGGTCCAGGTTCCATCTGCGGGAAGGTCCCTTTGGTGAGCCAACCATGATCCATTGGAGATACTTTTTGTTCCTCTGTTGTATGAATACCTTTCTTTTCTGGATGCCTTTTGTTGCCTTCAATATTTATCTGCGCCTGGGAGGGGGGTGGATATCTGTGGTTGCATTCAGGGTTAGGGTTACTCACTCGGACCAGTGCGAGGTCTCAGGATCAGGTGAGCAGGTAAATTGACATCTAAATGATGCTAGGGATTGCCTGGGGAGATATTTGACACTGAGACCATCACCCCGTGAGACCGAAGAATGTCCTTGCCTACAAAACTAAACGATACTCCTGCTTGATATTTCCACCACTTTGGGGTCCGACATGGCTTTCCTTTATCTGATATAGCAATCTCAGAAATAGCATGTTTCTTACTCACACAAAATCTCAAATGGAGCCACTGGCAACAGCACGATTGATTCTCGAGATAACGTACTAGCCATTCTTTAAAAGATGAGTGGCGAATCCGCGAGTTTATATGAATTTATAACTATCTCGTACCGTTATTCTAATCATCCAAATAAATAGGTGCCACTTCGGAACTAAGCGTTTTAGCAGGAGATCCATACCCGAGTGATCTTCTATGAACCTAGCTACTTTGTGTGGCGCGTAGGTCACGCTGTGTCACTCGATTTCGCCGACACATGTTAATGGGGTGACTGGCGGAAACCCCTTATACCAGTCGCAGTATTGCAGTAATAAGATGTCATTATCACTCTACAAGTATAGAAATGAACTCCGTAGGTTCGGGAGCTGGATTTCCGGATCTTGGACACAGCGTTGCACAGCATGATCACCCTACTATCGCATACGTACATAGGTTTTTGTGCGGATGCTTAGTCTCACGTACCCGAGTGAAGCTTCTCTGAAGAACTGGCGACAACAATTAAATATCCGTTATTTGCGTGGCTATAGCATAAAAGAGTGTCTTAGCCAATAAACTGATTTGCTCCAGTGAATTTCTGTGTCCTCCGAGATCGTGGTGGTAATAATGCATGAGGCGGTTAGCCGGGTTTTAAAGAACAGGGGTGGTTCTTGGCAATCTGGTGGTTTGACACCCGGGAAAAAAGAATGAAAAAAACAAATTCGTGAAAAGACAAGCCCAAGCCCATCGCATCAAAGTCCCGAGACATCATCTCCAATGGGGCTGATCGTGATAATTTGAGTATTCATGTTGTCACATCGGGACGATTTGAAGATCCGGTGTTTAAACCGCAGAATGGAGTTTCCATTTGCAATTACCTCGATCCATTCACGTTCTGCGCTTGACCACTTCGATTTGCTCGCCAAAACTACGCAGGTGTAGCCGTAACGGACTCTAGATATCCATACCCGGTCTTGGGGCCTTGTAACCCTATGTAGATGTAACTACATACCTACAGCGTTAGTACTTTTTTTTCTCTTCCACGTACAAAGAGTTTTGAGATAGGTACAGCACCTAGGTTGTGACAAACGTTGATTATCTCAACCACATGTAACTCATTGTTGACAGCTTTGTCTCTGAAGGTCAAAACCCCCCCACGATCACCGGCATGGATGCAGGGGATCCGGGATGAGGCGTGCCCAGAGATGTAGCGGCGGGGTTGTGAGCACAAATAATTTCCTTTGAGAAAGGGAATTATCTAAGAGCGGGGTCACGATCTCTTATCGTTCCACTATCACGGTAGTAACAGGATTTAAGGTGGTGAGAGATGACCGCATATCAGGGTAGGGATATTTAGTTATAGTACATATACATAGTCTCGGGGTCCTGCTGCCTGCAAACATCCCGCGTCTACGTACCTACTGGTCCGTCCTGATTTATTCTCTGGTGAACCGTTTTTCCTCTCTCGGGGTCCAGTTTTTTTTCTCTTCCACTCAGCGGTACCCGTCATTTCTACCTCGTCCGTACCCCCCCCCCCCCCCCATCACTGAGAGTTTCTGCCGATTTTCACATCTTTTTTTGGTTTTTATCCCAATCTTTTTTGATTCGACCGTGCTTGTAGTTTGTACTGATTCGCTCGTAGTTGTTGATCTCCTGTTGCTGAGGGTTGCCCCGCTGCTACTATTGTCTATTTTGTTTAAAAGCCCAAAGCATTTCTGACATTTCACCTGCCGCGACCCGTAACGATGGAAAAAGCCATGACGACGGCACCGGAACAAAAGACACTTCTTAGGTACCCCTCCGCGGTTTTTCGATCAATTAGAAACCTACCCTACTCTCTCATCCCAAATTTATCTTCTCCTACCTCCTCCGCCAGTTCGAAAGAACCCGCAAAAAAAGTCAGAATGCAACCTGCTAACTATCATTCTTCCCTAACCAGCGGCGTTTCCTTCATTTCTTTGGTTGCGCCCACTGAGGACCTCTTCTATAGCACTGTTGAATTTTACACCGACCTGGGCTTTCAAGAGACATTTGTTTACGATCGCACTCACCCGACCACGAAGCGGGAGGTAGATCATTGTTTGTCTTCAGAGAGGGAAACATGGCTCTACTCCCAGAGTGAAAGCAGCAATGAATCGAATGATATTTCCCTCAAGATTCGCTTCGTCTCTGACGCCGTTCACCATGCCCACGGTATCATACGCCAAGACCCTCAGAAACCGCCAGAGCGAACGGCGAATAGCAAGGAATCTTACGACTGGAGGGGTTCTTCTCAGAGCATTGTCCTCTGCACAGCATTCCTGCCAAAGGTCGCTGAACTGTTGAAGAGCAAGAACATCCTTTGCCAATTCCAACCAACTGAGCGGGAAGCCTGTGAGATTTACACCCATGATCCTCTCGGTACTTTGGTTGGATTCACTGCGAAGACAAACCCCTTCACACGGATCAGACCTACCGGTGGGTACCCGAACACGACGAAGGCAGAGCAGATGATGGATATCTCCCGTCCTACAGTCGCTGGAGGAAAGCGAAAGAGGATTGGTGTTATGACCTCCGGTGGTGATGCACCAGGTATGAACGCGGCTGTCAGAGCAGTGGTCAGAATGTCCATTGCCAAGGGCTGTGAAGCATATGCCATCTACGAGGGCTACGAGGGTCTTGTGAAGGGTGGTTCTTTGATCAAGAGAATGCAATGGGAAGATGTCCGTGGCTGGTTGTCTGAGGGTGGAACTCTCATTGGTACTGCCCGTTGCAAGGAGTTCCGTGAGCGCCCAGGAAGATTGGCGGGTGCGAAGAACTTGATCTTGAACGGAATTGATGCGCTTATTATCTGTGGTGGTGATGGCTCCTTAACTGGTGCTGACATCTTTAGGAGCGAGTGGCCGGGTCTTTTGGAAGAGCTTGTGAAGAAGAAAGAGCTTACACAGGAACAAATCAACCCCTTCCAACATCTCAACATTGTGGGATTGGTGGGAAGTATTGATAACGACATGTCATCTACAGATGCTACGATTGGAGCGTACTCCTCACTCACTAGAATCTGCCAGGCAGTGGACTTCATTGATGCAACTGCGTACAGTCATTCTAGAGCTTTCGTTGTTGAGGTTATGGGAAGGCATTGCGGTTGGCTTGCGTTGATGGCCGGTGTTAGTACTGGAGCAGACTTTGTGTTCTTGCCCGAGAAACCACCAGCTGCAGGATGGGAGAACGAAATGTGTGACATCATTGCAAAGGTTGGTTTGACAAACTTCCTAAAATCCAAGGGCACAAGCTAAACTGCTGCTACAGCACCGAAAACTCGGAAAGCGTAAGACGATCGTCATCGTCGCCGAGGGTGCTATCGATAGAGAGCTTAATCCCGTCACTGCCTCGTACGTAAAGGACATCCTTGTCGACAAGCTTAGACTAGACACCCGTATTACTACACTCGGTCACGTTCAGCGCGGAGGAACTGCTTGCGCATATGACCGTATGTTGGCGACGCTACAAGGTGTTGAAGCAGTTGAGGCCGTCCTGGAATCTACACCAGAGACCCCAAGTCCAATGATTGCGATCAATGAAAACAAGATCACTAGAAAGCCCCTGATGGATGCTGTCAAGTTGGTAAGTTTACTCGTTCTGGGATTATTAGGAATACGTTTAGGTAGCTAATTAAGTACCGTAGACTCAATCTGTAGCAGCTTGCATCCAGAATAAGGATTTTGAAGGCGCTATGGAGCTGCGGGATGCAGAATTCGAGGAGTACCACAGAGCCTACATGGCCACTACTAAGCCGGAGGACCTCCAGGTCAAGGCACCCGAAGATAAGGTAGAACCTCTCATTCTCTCAATTAAAAGTCCTCATCTCACAATTCAAAGCGCATGAAAATTGCCATTATCCACGTCGGTGCTCCTGCCGGTGGTATGAACGCTGCTACCCGTGCTGCGGCTCTATACTGTCTCTCCCGCGGTCACCGTCCTTTCGCCATCCATAACGGTTTCCCCGGTCTTGTCCGTCACGACTCTGTCCGTGAGCTTACTTGGCTCATGGTTGAGGCTTGGGCTATTCGTGGTGGTTCTGAGATTGGAACTAACCGCTCCCTTCCAAGCGAAGATATGGGAATGGTTGCCTGGTATTTCCAAAAATACAAATTCGATGGGTTGTTGATCATTGGTGGTTTTGAGGCATACCACGCGCTCACAGAGCTTCACCAAGCGAGGACAAGCTATCCAGCATTCAGGATCCCAATGACATGTTTGCCAGCTACTATCAGTAACAACGTTCCGGGGACGGAATTCAGTATTGGAAGTGACACCTGCTTGAACGCCTTGATCGATTATTGTGATGCTATTAAACAGAGTGCTAGTGCTTCTCGGCGAAGGGTTTTCGTGTAGGTCTTACGTCTTCTGCTGGCTAGATTTAAAAGAAATAGCTGACAATATTTCACAGCGTTGAATGTCAAGGAGGAAGATCTGGGTATGTTGCTACAATGGCCGGTCTTTCGGTCGGTGCGTTGGCCGTTTACACGCCTGAAGAGGGTATCAACATCAGTATGCTCCAGAATGATATTGGCCACCTACGTGAAAGCTTCGCCAACGACAAGGGCATGAACCGTGCTGGAAAGCTGATCTTGAGGTTCGTTTATCCGTCATTGAGCTGATATAGAACAAACGGTGCTGACCCACAATCAGGAACGAGAAAGCCTCAAAGACCTACACGACAGAAATCATTGCCGATATGATTCGCGAGGAGGCTAATGGGCGTTTCGAATCCCGTACTGCAATTCCTGGGCACGTCCAACAGGGTGGAACTCCTTCTCCTATGGACCGTGTTCGTGCTGTTCGTTTGGCAGTCCGTTGCATCCAATTCATGGAAGAAAACCACGACAAAACCTCCCAGCAGATCCTAGAAGATGCAAGCACTTCAGCGGTTATTGGTATTAGAGGCGCGAGTGTAGTATTCACACCCGTCCATGATCTGAAGGAGGGAGAAACAGACTGGAGCTCGAGAAGACCAAGAAAGGCATTCTGGCTGGACCTGAGAAGCATTGTCGACACCCTGTCCGGAAGAATGGGAGAGCACCAGGACAGCTAGTCGAGAAACGAATCGACACTCACTAATAGTTTCTCTATTCTATGTTTTACACTTTTACACTTTACACCATTTCTTCTTCTTTTCTCTTTTTTTTTTTTTTTGTATGTATATTGAGGATGGGCGGGAGTGTAGAGGGCCACAAAAAAAGATGTGGAACGTGTGATGAAATGGAAGCATATGTGGGGAATTGGTTTTCTTATCTGCAGGGATGATTGGGTTACTTTGGCCAATGATATTATGATTACATTTCATTGCGTGCTATTTTGATTGTCTTTATCATAATGTTATATATCACGAATGCGATTTACGAATTACATGCCTTTCTAGGATGCTCTCGACTACATCGTACTACCGGGCCTTGCAATATTGGAAGCCACAACATATGAAATATGCTTATATCGGTTACTACATGTATTACTTTGAGTATATGGCAACAAAGTGCGAGCTGGGCGGACCCTGAAGTCTATATCTCCGATCAAGGTTCAACATTCTTCCCCAGAGCAGTAATACCTATGATACTGAATCATAAAACGACTGATTGATATCTGTTTCTCTCTAGGTCTACTTAATAATTATGGGATATGAGACCAGGAAAGCAGCCTGTTGGTATGTGAACAGCACCCATGTGTAACTCCAATCATTGACAAAAGGTTAAGTTTACCTAAAGCATATATTCGTACGTGCAGCCTGTTAATGAGCGAGCAACCATGAGAGATTTGGCGGCTAACAGAATTTTAAGCGCGTCCTAACGCGGTTATGGCACGTGACCGCGGCTGACGTCAACATTGCTAGGAACGCGGGCAACTTTCTTTCTCTGTACTCATTCTACTAGAGCTGCTCTTTGACCTTCCACAGAACAGTCCATCATCAACGTATCCGCCCATCATCATTCAACCTTTACTCAACGACATCATCGTATCACCTCTCCTGGTTTATCGCAATATTCACCCTCTGCAGCTATACAAACTATGGTACGTCACTCCCCCGCCCCTCATCCCTCTGAGCTCACCTCTGATAGCTCTTTGTGTGCTAATAAGTAACGAAACCAACAGTTCGGTGGTAACTTCTACGAAGAAGACGATGGCGGTATCTCCTATGGTGGGGGCCGCGGCAGCTCCCGCCCGACCCGCCGCTACGATGAGTACCTCCGCTGCTACCCAGTAATTATGATGGCGGGGAACGAGCGAGAGAACGTAAACTATGGTGGAAAGGTCCTCATGCCGCCGTCGGCGTTGGATAAACTTACAAGACTGCATATTGCGTATCCTATGTTGTTTGAGCTTAAGAACGGGGCAAAGGGTACTGGGACTCATGCGGGTGTGTTGGAGTTTATCGCGGAGGAGGGGCGGGTCTATCTGCCGCACTGGGTGAGACTTTACTACCTCTTTGAACTTGGAGATTGAGGTAGTGCTAACGATTAGATTAGATGATGAACACATTACTTTTGGAGCCTGGTGATCTTCTACAGATCAAATCGACAGATCTCCCTTCTGGAACTTTTATCAAACTTCAGCCTCAATCCGTTTCCTTCCTTGAGTCCATCACCGACCCCAAGGCTGTTCTTGAGAACGCCCTGCGAAACTTCTCGGCGCTCACCAAGGGAGATACGTTCTCTTTCCTCTACAACGAACAAGTTTTCGAGATCAACGTTCTCGAAGTCAAGCCCGAGACCCCCCAGGGCGCTATTTCGTGTGTGGAGACAGATCTTGAAGTCGATTTTGCCCCACCACTCGACTATGTTGAACCCGTACGCATGCCACGGTCCACTGGAAGCTCCAGGCCTGGTTCCGTAGTCGGGGGAGGAAGGGTTACCCCATTGGGGGTCCAGGAGGGAAGTATGGCAAGATCACTCAACTACGCTGCCATCGCCCCTGGCTCATCCCAGGCTGCCGCGTCAAAATCATCATACTTCTCTGGAGGTGGGCAAAGGCTGAAGGGATCAAAGACATCAACGCCCAGAGACAAACCTTCTACACCTGTTGCAGGTACCTCAACAAACAAGCCTCCTCCAACTGTACCGACAGAAACTGTTAGAAAGGGGTCTGGACCACAGCCATTGAGGGTACCGCGGGGCACATTGTTCTTTGGGTACGAAATCAAACCAGTCAAGAAGAAGGACGAAGAGAAAGAAAAGAGCGGGAAGGAAACGCTATTTAGCGGTGCAGGCCAAACCTTGAGAGCCGCCGCCAATGCCAAGAAGGGCAAGGGCAAGGGAAAGGGTGGGCCTGATGTCATTGAAATTGATTGAAAGGGGGACGTAGTGATAATCCCCGGGTGTGGTTATTGCAATCCCATTATCTAGTTGGGTTTTATTTCTTTTGAGGCTCGCACCTTTTTTGGCGTTGTGTCGAAATGTCTCTTCCGCAGTTATTATTGGTGAATGGGGGGCATGGAGGATTCGGAAGTATCCTCTCTTTCCCTTTGGTTTCCTATCTTTTCTCATACCAATGCATGGTGGATTGAGTGCCCGCGGGCGGGGGTGATTGATACTGTTGTAGCATGAATTGACTAGTATTTTGCGTGGAGATATACTCTGGATTTCGTCACGTGATTTTCGTCCCCCTTGAGTAAAGCTACAACCCAGCAGAGCTGGTCGAAGTAAACTAGGCAACAAAGACTGCTCATGGCCCATTTGCCAAGCCCAACCGCCTCTGGAAAGAACGGGACGAGACGCCGTGGGATAGATGACTTGTATTGCTGTAAACAATGTGAGCCCGTAACAAGTTAAGCTGTGGCAAGCGGGCGATAAAACCATCGGAACAACCCTGCCTGGCAGTGATTCAGGCTTGAAAAAT
Source organism: Morchella sp. 2018-W38C (assembly GCA_024713705.1). NCBI lineage: Eukaryota > Fungi > Ascomycota > Pezizomycetes > Pezizales > Morchellaceae > Morchella > Morchella sp. 2018-W38C. Next base: position 335,116 of record JAMJEX010000006.1, on the reverse strand, counting down.
ACTGTGGGGTCCATTCTCCTTTCTTTGAATTGATGAATAAAAAAAAAAAAAACCAAAAAATTCTCCTTTCTCCGCAAAAGCTCACTCACATATATATACGCGAGTGATGCCCCATGATTGGCCGCCAAGGAAGTAGGTAGTACTTGAGACCCAAATGACTATAAGCTCAAGGCCGCCCGCCGGCAGTGATCTCGTTCTTTTTTCTTCATTTTTCTCTTCTGAAGATACTGGCATATTCCAGCCCGCATGCCAGGAGGTTGAAGCGATCATCACCGGGAAAGCAACCTCACCTCACAAAAAGAGGTTGTGGGCACCAAAACACAATATATGAAGGCAGGCACATATAAGAGGGCTCAGTGTATCCTTTCCGAATTTTGGAGTTATATAAAAAGGTTTGGTGAAGTCGATAATGCTTACAACTCCCTAACCCAGTCAACGACCTCTCTGGGACCGTAATCTCGCTAGATAGAGGTAAATCATGTCAAAAATAGTTGGGAGACATCTAAATAACACTTCTGGCTACTTGTTTCTGTAGCTGTATATAAATTCAACTTTCCTCAGCAATTTTGGATGATCCCGTTGTCACCCTTGATTGCTTTCCCGGTGACGATCGCTTTCCCGGTGAAACACGTTATATAGTATAATAATAGCAGGATGCCCCCCCCCCCTCCGCCCCTGGGCCCGAGTTGGCTGCAGCGCAGGCTAGCTATAGGTAGGCAGGTGTAGCTTGGAGGCAAGTAAGCTTAATCAAGGGCTCCCCTCACTCACTCCCTCTCTCGGTGGTGGCGGTGGTGCAAGAGACTTTGATGTGTGTTTTATTAAGGATTAGGGTTAGTTAGTTATATAGCCCCCCCCCCCGACGCGACGGCGATATTGCATATTGTCCCCGCTCCCTATACGTATAGCTGGTTTAGGCACTAGCTGGAGCTGGAGCTGGAGCTGCAGGCTATAGCTTATATATATCCGGTGGCTTATGGCGTAGTGTTTGGTATATATATATATACAGTCGCACCTCGTTATGTCGTTAGCGTACTCTGGGAGCCCAACCCGTACGAGATAGCAAATATACCAAAATATACGAGACAGCAAATAGGTTTATGTGGAGGAAGGCAGTACCTGTCCCGCAAACCCGTACGAGACAGCAAGAGATCCGAGATGTCGAATTACGAGATAGCGAGGTGCGACTGTATATACACAGTCAGTCACTCATCAAAAGTGTTTGTGATTCAGATCTCATATGACATGTCGCAGGAATCAAGTCAGGAACCAAAGTGGCCATTGCCATTGAAAATGCTCAAAACCTCAACACAGCACGAGACTTCAATGATGGCCAAAGATCAATATTAGCCATCCATGGTAATTTTTTTTCATATCCTCCATCACTGAGCTCGGATACATTTCTGGTTCCTCGATTTGGCCGTAAAGGACATCACGCACTGGCCCAGCTTGAGGGTGAATTATCTACAAACACTTTTTTTGATGAGCGGGCTGTACTATACCCCTACCAGCCGCACCTCGTCATGTCGTTGGCGTATTCTGGGGGTATGCGGGATAGCAAATGTACCAGGATATACGAGACCGCAAATGGGGGTTTTTTTTTTATGTGCAGGAAGGCAGTGGCAGTGCCTGTCCCGCAAACCCGCACGGGACAGCAAGTGACCCGAGATATCAAACTACGGGATGGTGAGGGTGCGGCTGTAGTCGTGTGTGTGGGACCCACCATGCACCCCGGAGAGGAGAAGAGGCAAAAGGCTTGTTTTTTCAAAGGCCCCTCTCTCCCTAGGGGGCGGGGTGGGTGGGGTGCCGTCCAACTGCGGTGATCGACAGAACGACTACCGCAGTCTTTGGAAATGCGGTGGCACTCACTGCCGTATGGTTTGTTCAAACACGGCATATTCTCGGGATGCCGTACCGATGCGGTGTCAGTTTTTGCCTCCCATTTCTGACATGTAGCCAGCTAGCTGTGGATACATGTACTTATGCAGGTATACCTATGTACCTTGACGGAACGATGGTGTAGAGTATGAGTGTATGCAATGAGTGAGTGTATGCATGCCGGGCGATCGATCCACCATAATCTCGAGTTGCAACTAATCCGGGGGGGGCGGCCATCAAGCTGGTGGCTGGTGGCTGGTGGCTGGTGGCCGCTACACATGTATACAGTACGAACAAAAAAGTGGTGGGATTAGTACAGTACAGTACTACATGTAGATATAATACTCCGGGGGGGGGCTACGATATTGAGTCACAAGAATACTGGTTTAAACCGGGAATACCGTATCAACACCGTATTCTTACAGCGCCACTAGCGTATTGACTGGAATACGGTGGTGGGCTTCTACCCATTTCCGGTACTGTACCTACATACTAGCTAGCTAGCCACCAGCTGCACGTAGCGTAGGTACAGTGTCGCACCGCCCCCCCCAACCCCCAAGCCTCGCACCCGCCAGACCAGGGGACTGGCACCGCCCCCTGCTTTCTGTTTTTTTTTTTTTTTTTTGCTTCCCCTTTGTGCCGGGCCGGCCACATACCTACATACCTACCTACCTACAATACAGCGATAGGTAGGTGGGACGTTCTGAGGTGCGGTTATATGTATGTACCATTGTTGGTGGCGGTTTTGCTCGAAACGGGTATCGCTCTGGCTCTGGGCGTTTTTGTCACTTGGTATATGTATGTACTTGGCTGGCTGAGCGGGCGAGCGGGGGTTGTGTGTGTGTGTGTGTGTGTGTGTGGTTGGGCTGGGGACTACTGTATCTATGTATCGGGGGCGGGGGGGGGGGGGGTATGTGTGTGTGTGCATCTCGATGGGTTACTGAGAGAAGACCTACATGCTTGGTCGGAAAAGGAAGAGCCTCCCCAGACCAGGGCAGAGGCAGCGAGGTTTCATGGGTGGGGGGATCATGCGGTATCACTCGGGCTGTTCTGTACGTACAGCTAACTGCATGTGGTGTAGCAGAGAGAGTGACCAGCACCAGCACCAGCTGCAGGTGGGTGGATGCGGATGCGGGTGTGGATGTGGATATGAATGGGCGGGGGTTGATTAGCTACTGGTAGTAGCAGTAGTAGCAGCAGTAGCAGCAGTAGCAGTGGTGGTGCCTTTATATATATACTAATCTTCTAATACCGCCCCCCCAATCCTATCCTACAGAACGCCACCCGCACTCAACACCTACCTACCTACAAGTACACTACCCACGGCCAAAGTGGTTCACAGCGACGACGATGGCGCCGCCTCCACCACCGCCCTGACGCCGCCGGCCCACACCTCAAACACCATCTCGCGGCCGCTGGCGGCCGCCCACGGCGCAAACACAACCCTCACTGTGCGGCGCCAGGCGCCATCGACGCCCACGCGCTTGACCACGACCCGCACCGCCAGCAGGCACGCCCACACCATCCCCAAGCTCGGCACCTTTGCCGTCCCACCGCCACCACCCCCCTCCCCCTCCCCCCGCTCCTGCGCCACCTCCTCCTCCTCCCACCCATTGAACCACCGCGCCTGCACATCCAGCCCCAACACCCCCGCCCCCACCACCAAACCAGTCCGCAACCTGATTCGCCACCACCACCGCCACCCCCGCGCCCACCGCCACCCCCTCAACACCTCCGCCATCCGCACCAGCTCCCCACCTCTGCGCCCTCCCCTGCCGCCCCCCGCGCCCCCCCCGCGCCCGTCGCGGAAGTTGCCAGCAACGCTGTCGACCACCACGACGCCGACGCCGTGGCGCGCCACCAGCACCGGCAGCTGGTACCGCAGGACGTGCTCCTGCGCTTCGAGGTCGCTGCACGTGATGGTGTGTACGCGGTCGAGCGACGCGCCGGGGTAGCGCTGTGGCGCTGCGCGCAGCAGCTGCGACAGCCGCGCGGTGCTGAGTGGGGCTTCGGTGCTGATGTAGACGGAGGGGCGGGCGAGGCCGCCGAGGGCGGGGGGCAGCTGGGAGGTGAGGAGGAGGGGGAGGAGGAACTGGGACTTGCCGGCGCCGCTGTAAAGGGGGGGTTAGTGAGGGAGGGGATTGGGGTTGGGGCAGGGCAGGGTGGGCGTACCTCTCGCCGACAAACTCGGTGATGCAGCAGGTGCGGATGCCGCCGCCGAGGAGGGCGTCGAGCGCGGCGTCGGCGGTGGTGAGGAATTGGGGGGCTGGGGGGGCGGTGGCGGTGTCGGCGTGGAGGGCGGCGGCGACGGAGCGCGTGAGCAGCTTGATGTCGAGGACGCTGGCGCGGGTGGTGGTGGTGGCGAGGCGGCGGGAGAGGGCGAGGGCGTCCTGGGTGAGGAGGTCGGTGGTGGGGATGTGGGCGGTGGCGAGGGCGGCGAGGAGGTCGGCGGCGGGCGGGGAGGGGGGGGTGTAGGCGGGGAGGAGGGTGTGCAGGTCGCTCATTGTTGCACGTGGGTGTGTGTGGGTGTGTGGGTGTTTGCGTGGTGTGGGTGTTGTGGTTTGCCTGGGGTAGTACGCACTACCACAGAGCTGTGTGTGTGCATGTGAGTGTCACTGTGAGTGTGTGTATATGTGGGTATAGGTGTGGGTGGGTGTGAGTGTGTACTGCGGGTGAGTGAGAGTGTGTGTATACTACGTGTGTGAGTGTATGTGTGTGTGTGTATGTGTGAGTATATATGGGTCTAGGTGTGTGGGTGTTTGTGGGTAGTCTACTGTGTGTGTGTCTACTGCCAGTGTGAGTGAGTGTGAGTGTGCTCTAGAGTGTGTGTGAGTGTATGTGGGTGTGAGTATATATGGGTATGTGTGTGTGAGTGTAGTCTACTGGGGGTGTGAGAGTGGGTGTGTGTGTTAGTACTGTGTGTGTACTGCAGGTGTGAGTGTGTGCTCTAGAGTACTGTGTGTGTGTGCACTCTACTGCACTCTACTGCGTGTGTGTGTGCTCTAGAGTACTGTGTGTGAGTGTCTACTGTGTGCATGACGTAGCTGCACAGACCACAGACTACGCAGGGGTGACCGTAGTTAAGGGAGCTGTCTCTCTCTCTCCTGTGGATCCTCAACCGCTGCCCACAACCACCGCCCTGTGCTGCGGGCCGACGCTCATTCACATTCACCCCATTTGCTGTGCTGTGGATCTCTCTGCTGTCTGCACAGCTGTGGTTCTTGTCTGCCTGCACAGCTGTGGTTCTTGTCCGTCTGCACAGCTGTGGTTCTTGTCTGCCTGCACAGCTGTGGTTCTTGTCCGTCTGCACAGCTGTGGTTCTTGTCCGTCTGCCTGACAGCTCCACCTGCCTGACAGCTCCATCTGCCTGCACAGCTGTCTTCTCCATCTGCCTGCACAGCTCTTCCGTCCCCCTCACAGCCTGCAATGCCGCCCAGGAAACGCCCGCTGGACACGGCCCGCGTCGTCAGCGACATCGACCCCGTCAGGCCTGCCCCAAAACGCCGCCCCAGAAACACCGCCACCGTGCCCCCCCCCCGCCACAGCCTGGCTGCCCTCCCCTACCACGTCCTCGCAAGCATCCTCGCCCAGCTGCCGCCCTCAACCCCGCCCGCCTTCCTCCTCGCCTGCGCCACCCTCTGCCGCGCGCTGCACGACCCCGCCATCGCAGCCCTCTACAACTCGCCGCCCACCACCCCGCTCGCGCGCGCCCACAGGCTGCTCGCCACGCTGCGCGCCCGCCCCGCCCTCGGCATCAAGGTCCGCGCCCTCGACATCGAGGTCGAGCCCCTCCTCACCGCAAAGTTCGCCGGCAGCCCCTGGGACCTCGCAGACTTCCTCCGCCTCTGCACGGGCCTGCGCCACCTCCGCTTCGTCGTCCTCCCGGCCCTCCGCTACCAGCCGCGCTGGCGCTACCCCGACGCCCTGTGGGCCGCGCTCGAGGCGGCAAACTCGCCCGCCCGCCTGCACACGTGGCGGTGGGACCGCGACCTGGTCCCGGACGCGCTGGACTACACTGACCTGCGCGCCATCACGGCGCGGTGCTTCACGGCGCTGCGCGCCCTGGAGATGCACGGCTTTGGCGCCGACGACGACGACGACGGGGACCAAGACCGGGACGACGCGGGCGACGAACAAGAGGCCCAGCACCTGGCAGCCATGCTCGCGCTCATGCCCCGCCTCGCCGACCTGACGCTCACCGACTGCGCCGCCGCCACCCCACGCCTCCTCACCCTCCTCTCCCTCTCCGCCCCGGCCCCAAACTTTGCAACCCTCACCTTCACCACCTGCCGCGCGCTCACCGCCCCCGCCCTCGCCACCCTCCTCGCCTCGCGCGCCTGCCGCGCCCTCCGCGCCCTCGCCGTGAACCGCTGTCCCCGCTGCTCCCTCACCTTTACGGCCGCGCTGCCGGCCGCGCTGCAGCACCTGGCGTTCGACGGGCAGGGCGCCACGGCGCTGCTCCCGCTGGCGACGGCGACGGCGGCAGCGCCGGCGTGGCCGCCGCGGCTGCAGACGCTGTGCGCAACGTCGCTGCGCAGGTGGTCGTCGAGCGAGTGTGAGCGGTTTCTGGCGTCGCTTGTTGCGGCGGTGCCGCGCATGCGCGGGCTGCGGGTGCTGCGCGTGTGGTGCATGCTGACGGACATGGATTGGCGGGAGAGGTCGGCGTTCCGCGAGCGGTGGATGGGGCAGGTGCGGGCGGTGTTTGAGGGGCGGGGGTGCAGGGCTGAGGTGCGGTTTGATGATGCGCGGCCGGCGGGGGTGTTGTGGGGGAGGGGACTTTGTGGAGAAGGTGTTGGTGGGGGGGAGGAGGAGGGGTGGCGGGAGGGGGGGGAGGGGGGGGGAGGAAGAGGGGGGGCAAGAGCGGGGGGAGGGTGGTGGTCGTGGAGGATGCGGTGAGTGAGGGGGATGAGGACTATGTGGATGATTAGCCATGTTATCTCTGTGTTTGGGGTGTACGCCTCGTGTGTATCGTAATTAGGGGGCCCTCTTTGGTGGGTCAGCTACATGGGTTTCTGGAGAGCTAGGTACTACATGTAGGTAATGAACATGTAGCACCCACCCGTACGCGGTGGATCCATCAAACAGCTCCAGCTGTGTATGCATCTCTATCCACCCGTCTACAGGCGTTGCGGGGGGGCGGGGGGGGGGGGCGGCAAACCGACTCTGTGCAATACTGTACTACATGCACCAGCCGACAACATCATGAGCCATCACTCGCCGCCGGAGAAAAGCCAAGCCAAGCCAAGCCAAGCATAGCCTGTGTGTTTGAGCTCCATGTAGCACCTACTACAGTAACAGAAACATGGGTAGAGTGACTGCCGCAGTTTTTAGCAATGCCGTACCACTGCGGTAACACTACCGTATAGTTCGTTGAAATACGGCATATTCTCAAAATGCCGTACTAATACGGTATCAGTTTTACCCCCATTTCTGATACTGTAGGTACAATGTAAGGTAAATACTATCTACTATCCCTTGGACGCCAAGCCCGCAGCTTCCCCCCCTTTCAGCCCCCTAGCTAGCTGGCTGTGTTTGTGCTGCATGTAGGTTGTGCTGGGTGCTGGGTGCTATCGTGGAGTGGTGCTATCGGTACCGTACTCGGTGGTCACGGGCGTACCTACCTACCTACCTACCTACATACCTACCTACATACATACATACACGCGACAGGTAAGAGGTACCCGAATATGCAAGTGCTGAGATGCCATTCTTATTGGACTAAAAGAGGGGAATACCACCAGTGCAGTGCAGCTGCATTTTCGGGTACATACTTGTTAGTAGGTAGGTAGGTACATACATACACACCGAGCGTGCGAGCGCAGAGAGCTCGCTCGGTCCAGGTCGATGGCCACTTGGCTTGGATGGCGCTCGAGTACCTATGTAGGTAGGTACATGTACTCGCAATGTCCTGACGTTTTTAGACGCGACTGATATTGCATACCATACAAGAGTTCGCCAAGCTTCGGATTTTTTGGTGTATGCAATAGTGGCCCAGTTTAAAAACGTCAGGACATTGCGAGTAGCTATAGTACCGTGCCAATGCCGAGCAGGGATCCTACGCTATGCAGCACCGCATCCCCACCCCCGGGCCCCTCCTCCTGCTACTGTCGATCAGCGGGGGATGTAATGCAGAAGTGTGGGGAAGAGCGCCTATTGGCCGAGCTGCTATTATGGATAGTCTAGTCAGCAACTTGAGCACCCCCGGTGGCATGTATGTATAGCATAGCACCCTACCGAAATCCGCGAGAAATATAACGCTGCGACACACCGCAGCGCCGGGACACAAATTTGCCACAACCCGATGGCGCCGCCCCATACCCAAGGGAGGGCGGCCGGGGTCTCGACAAAATTATTGTTGGCTCTTCAAAGGATCGCTTGTGGTTGTTGTGTGTGCTCATAACCGTGGTCCAGCAGGGTGGCGGTCGAAGCCGTTTCCGCGCGCATTTCCCCACGAATTTTGGTAGGGTGCTGTACCTACATGTACTGTACTGCTATTGCCGCGCGTGGAAATGATCCATCTCCACTTTTTGGCTTCCCCCCCCCCACCACACACGGATTGATTGCGTCTCGGCCATGTGTCCGGCGTGGGCGATAGTGGGGGTACCGAAATACCGACATGCTGTATAGAGTAGTTGCCCGTCGTCATGCGTGACCTCGGGAATGGGACCCCTGTGGTGTGGGGAAGGGAAGGGGACGGGGTTGATATATAAAAGGACTAGGGCTTGCGTTGGCCGAGTATTAGCCGTGGGTAATTCGTGGGGCACATACTTGTGTCTGCTAGCTACTCTCCATGTACTTACTTGTAAGGCGCGGTCTTGCAAACGGTGTCTGCAGCACTCTCTCTGGCTTGGGGGTATAAGTAGATTGATAGACACCCTCTCCTCCTTCGTGATCGAGCTGTCCATCCCAATCTTACCTATCGAGTCTTTCTCTTGCTCTTCTTCAGCTTCCTCCACTATTATAGCTATACAAGAGCTTCACCACAGCTTCCCACTCACCCCCCCCAAAGCGCTCCAAAATGCCCTCCAAAACCGAGCCCGCCCCCACCCTCTCCCACGACATCACCGTCCACCCCCTCCCCGTCAACGACGGCCTCCTCGAACCGCAAGACCTCGCCCCCCTCCGCCCCACCCCGCTCGACACCCCCACCGCCGAGATGCGCCACCGCTTCACCACCGACGGCTACCTCTGGATCAAGGGCCTCCTCCCGCGCGCCGACGTCCTCACCATGCGCGAAAAGTACTTCACCTTCCTCGCGCCCACGGGCCTCCTCGCGCCGCACACCGCCGCCGTCGACGGCATCTACGACGCCGCAAAGCCGCCCGCAATGTTCCCGGGCATTGGCGCCGCCACCGTCAAAAACACATACCCCAACCCGCTCGCGCGCGAGTTTGTTGCGCGCGCCCTGCAGGCGCACACGGAGCCGTGGTACGCAAACGACTTTTGCCAGCACCCGCTGCTCGCGCGCTTCGTGGCGGCGCTGACGGGCTGGGGCGAGCAGCGCACGGTCGTGCTGCGCCGCACGCTGCTGCGCAATAGCATCCCGCGCAGCACGGCCATCGGCGTGCACTACGACCAGATCTTCCTGCGCCACGGAGAGCCCACGGCCGTCACGGCGTGGGTGCCTATCGGCGACATTGCCGTCAAGGGCGGCGGCCTGATCTATCTCGAGGGCAGCCATGGGCTGGGCAGGGAGCTGGAGGAGAAGTTTGAGCGGGAGGCGAACGAGGCGGGCATGGCCGAGGAGGAGAGGAAGTATGCCTTCAACCGCAACATGATGGAGAGCGGGCTCCTGACGGACGGCGCGAGGGCGTTTGCGAGGGCGTGTGGGAAGAGGTGGCTGGTGGCGGATTATGAGGCTGTGAGTGTTTTTGGAGATCCTACATTTTCGCGTGGTTGTATTGATGTAGGCAGGGTGATGTGGTGTTCCATAGCCCGTTCATGATTCATGCGGCCACGATCAATGAAGACCCCAACAACATCATCCGTCTGGCGACGGATCTGAGATATGCGGATTCCTCAAGGCCCTGGGACAGTGTAAGTCGTCGCGTCCGAAAAATGTATCTACTGCATGGCTAACTCACCGAAACCAACCATCTACAGCGATGGATGAACCATTACACAACCGACGATGGACTGTAGACCGGACATGAAAATGGGTTTAAAATAAGAGTGATATGTAGTTGTTATTATACCACATGTACTCAGCATACACATACATACAAGTACCTCTCTGTCGAGGCTCTATGTACCATACTTGCCCATGACTACACCAATTTCCAAAAGCATCTCTCTCATAGTGATATAAAGCTCCACCATTATTCTACTCGCCTACAAGGGTAAGAACCAAGGATTACTTGTATGTACTACCTACAGTACCGGTATTGTACCCACCGTGCCCCACAATTATTACCCAAGCCAAGCCCCTCCCCACACACACCCTCCGTGCCCCAGACCTACTCTACCACCAATCCCTCCACCCCATCAACCGGAGTACACCACGCCGCCTCACAACCCATCACTCGGCCCAAACCTTTCCTAATCCGGCACCAGCAACTACGTGCTAGCTGGTGACGGGTGCATGTCCCCCAAGATCACTCGACCGGCAGTTGGTGGTGTGTAACTACATAGTAAGGTTAGTAAGGGGGCACATTGTAATAAGGATCCCAATTGGCTGGGGGTTGATCACAGAGTACCTACAGTACTGTAACTCGAGGCTGGGTTAACTACATGAGCCGCGTCGGTCCAGGACAAAGCTATTGTTTCCTGGTAACACGGCCCTTCAAAGATGAAGCACTTTCTGCCTACAGCGGAAAATGGGTGACAGTAAGATAAGGACACCAATCCTTCACACATGTACCAAAGCTTACAGACTTTATTCTCGCTAGTACGTCCTTGTGCATTTCAGACTTCGCTAAATGCCGAGGAGGTCCGGGTTTGATCAATCACGTAGCACAGATAATGGGACAAAAAGATTAGGTGAAAAAGTGAGATTAAATACCTCCCCTGCTTGTCTCGGAACATTCCGCAGTACAGCATAAGGCTATTTTAAAAAAGGAACAAGAAAGAAATAGAGAAAGCAGTTAAATCAAGAAAGCGATACAAAAATCACGAAGGGGAATCTAGAATGGAAAACGGAAATGGGAACCATGTAAAGAAAATTATCTCCAATTTCGTATTCCATTCAAGACAAAAAACAAAAAACAGTATATGCAGTTCATCCCATTCGCCGTGATATTTTATGCCGCGTCCAAATTTATGGCAAACTTCCTCTAACTACCCACACCACAGCGAAAAGAAAATAGTTGATTTTGCTGCTTAGTACTCGGCCTCCTCAGCATCTTCACCGAGAGAGTCGGTGGCAACCTCCTCGTAATCGCGCTCTGAAAGAAAGGTTGTTAGCATTTGCTGCACTTGAGTTCAAAAGTAGATTGGGAATATAAACTTACCAAGAGCAGCCAAATCCTCTCTGGCCTCTGAGAATTCACCTTCCTCCATACCCTCACCAACGTACCAGTGGACGAAAGCGCGCTTGCTGTACATGAGATCGAACTTGTTGCTAAGAGCGCTCCATGCTTCAGCAATGGCAGTGGTGTTGGAGAGCATGCAACTGTTTTTGACGTTAGTCTAAAAATCACATGTAAAACACACCGAGAACAACTTACACAGCCCTGTTAACCTTGGCCAAATCGCCGTTAGGCACAAACTGAGGTGGCTGGTAGCAGATACCAATCTTGAAACCAGTTGGGCACCAATCAACGAACTGAATAGTCCTCTTGGTCTTGATGCTGGCGACGGCGGCGTGAACCTCCTTGGGAACAACGTCACCACGGTACAAGAGACATGTAGCCATGTACTTGCCATTACGGGGATCGCACTTAACCATCTGGTTGTGGGGCTCGAAGCAGGAGTTGGAGATCTCCTGCACAGAGTTGGCTTCATGCGAGGCCCTGGATGCAGAGATGACAGGGGCGTATGAGACGAGAGGGAAATGAATACGAGGGTATGGGACAAGGTTGGTCTGGAACTCATTCAAGTCGACATTCAGAGAACCGTCGAAACGGAGAGAAGCAGTAATGCTGGAAACGACTATTCAACCAAACAGTTAGCCGGGCGAAACAAAAGGTTGTTAATTGAAGGGTTATATACCCTGTGCAATCAATCTGTTGAGGTTCTCAGTGTTGGGCCTCTCAATATCCAAGCTGCGACGGCAGATATCGTAGATGGCCTCGTTGTCAACCATGAATGAGCAGTCAGAGTGCTCGAGAGTTGTGTGGGTGGTCAAGATGGAGTTGTAAGGCTCAACAACAGATGTGGATACCTGGGGAGCAGGGTAAACCGAGAACTCGAGCTTGCACTTCTTGCCATAATCGACAGAGAGACGCTCCATCAACAAAGCACCGAAACCAGAACCGGTACCACCACCAAAAGAGTGGAAGATGAGGAAACCCTGGAGACCAGAGCAGTTGTCTTATAAATCGTCAGTTCGTTATTCTACGACAGACCGATAATTTTATGGAACAAACCAGCAACACGGCGGATCTTGTCCAAAACCTGATCAATCAACTCCTTTCCAATGGTGTAGTGTCCACGAGCGTCTAAATAATCGTTTTAGCCGTTTGCCCCAATCAGAACTCCAAAAATACGATAAACATACAGTTGTTGGAAGCGTCCTCTTTTCCAGTGATCATGTTCTCGGGATGGAACAGGTTCCTGTAGGTACCCGTTCGTACCTCATCAACGACATTTGGCTCGAGATCTACATAGATGGTACGGGGGACGTATTTTCCCTGACCTGTGGAGATATATTATCTATTAGCACCGAACCACGTGATGGGATTGTCGTTCTCAAAGTGCCGGAAGGCTCAAGGGTGAATTCTCGTGACATACCGGTCTCAGAGAAGAAAGTGCTGAATCCCTGGTCCTGGGGCCCCTTTTGACGCTCCTCGGTAAGGTAACCATCAGGCTAGAAACGACATATTAGCTACAATCCTCATTGCCGTGAAGCTAGCCAATTGCTTCGGGAAATGTTTGATGAACTGCGCTATGGGTGCTGAATTACCTGAATACCGTGCTCAAGACAGTACAACTACAGTGGCCAAATCAGTCAGGTACTAAAATCTGGGAGAATTAACAAGCTTGACAACATACCTCCCAGCAGGAGTTGGCGATCTGAACACCAGCTTGTCCGACTGTTGAAGAAAATCAGTAAAATGGACCCCTGGAATTTCAGGGGCAACAGCAGCTTGATAACAGCTGACAGGGGCAACCAGGTTGTCTAGATAGAAGATGCGGGGGGTAGATACGAACCGTTAAGGGAAACGACTTCTCTCATGATGAATGATTATACTAAGTGGTACTGTGGTAGAGGTTGTGCTATTGATTGATTGATTAGGAGAGTCGTAAAAGGCGTGAAGTCGGAGGATGGATGAAGAGAAAGGGAGAAGAAGGGATGGGATGGGGGAGAGAAGCGGGATAGAAAAAGAGGGTGAAGGAGGCGGTCTGTGGTCTGTGGGTTGAACAGGGTGTGTGTTGTTTTTTTCGCGTCGAAGGGTTCGGTTTGTCAGGTAGACGCCGCAGCTAGCCAATTACAGTTAAGCGACAGGCAACCCTTAACTTTCCCGTGCTCTTGTTGACCCACGCAACCACAGCCGTGCACGACCTCATGTTGGTGATTCTCTCCCCCCACAGCGGAAAGCTGAATGTATGTACATACTACATCCGGTTCCTGCTCGCCAATTCATTCAACATGATCTTCAACATTTCTCGGAGCCAAAGGCTCCAGTGCCGGTCGCTTGTATTTCCATCACTGCTACTTTGCCTGGCCCTTTTGCCTTCGGTTTCTGCGAATACCGAGAAGGAGATATTCGTTGCCCCACATGAGCAAAACGAACTATTGTTCACTGGTGCGAACGACGGGCAGTCGGTTGAGCTAGAAGCTCTCAACCTCGGACTTCATAAACTTACACCTTCGCCTCTTTGCGGCACCAACCCATGTCATAATCTGAGAATCGCATTGAATACTTCGTTCGTCCCCTTTGAAAAACAATGGGTTCTCCTTGATCACCTGAAGCCTGGGAAGAGGTATGAAGTTCGGTTATGTTGGGCTGCCACCGTGAGTGCACATTCAAGAGGCGCGATTTGTAGCTTTGACCGAACTCCCAAAGATTCATTACTCAGAGCAAGAATAATCTAGTCACCAACAAATTTTAATCTTAAGCTATACACACCTCTTCAAGTTCTTTCAGACCCGGGTCTCATCACTAGCCTAGTGTCCTACTCTTCTCGAGCACCTCCGCCACTGCGAACGGTAGATGAGGTTGATCATGCCGTAGAAGCTCCGCGCTCCCTACTTTATTTGGAGATTGGAGCAGTGGCAGCTTATTACACGCCCGACAAGTATCGAATGGAGAATCCGGACAGAGTTGGCGTTGAAATAAGTTCGTATTCCCACACTACCATGCCCCGGAATCTATAGCAACTAACTACTAAATGACTAGTCCTTGACCCCTACTTCATGAACATCGTTCCAGAGTCCCTGTTTCCCATTATAGGAATGATTACTCTAGTCACTTTCTTTGCCTGGTGGTGCAGTGGACGGATATACAAGGCTCTTCAAGATATAGAGACGACAGAGGTGCCAGAGAACGACGACCGAGAGAAGAAAACCACTTAAACCTGATTAGTGTTTGGTCAATTGCCTTAACAGTCCCAGTCCCAAGGATACTTTGAATTCTAGCCATCAGCAATATCGGCGAAATGTTTGTTTGTGTTATTTAGGAGTTCATTTATTTTATTTGTATGGGACGAATTTTCACAATAGGGAGGAAACGATTATAAAAATAATTATCCATTGGGGGTTCTTTTTTAAGCTCTATCACCGCACCTGAAGTGAGTGTAATCTCGATCTGAGAATCTTGATCCAGATAGACAAGCCTTTAAAAGCTTACTCAGCGTATTGGCGAAGGGTCTATCTATTGCGAATTACTACTCGTCCACCCTCGATGTAACTAAAGAAACACATCAATTGAATTCAACCAACGTCTAGAGAAACATGCGCACAGCCTCTGCAAATACACGTATTACCCCCCCCCCCTCCCCCCTTTCTCGCTTGATCTATAGGCTCATATGGCATAACAGGAATACCCTTCAATGCACCATCTCTAAATACGTCTTAGGGAAAGTATCATAATCACAAACTACAGGAAGCTACTTGATCAGCCCTGTTAGAAATATTCATTTGTCCATCATCATCGTTGATAACCATGGGGTTTTTCTTAGATGCTGCGCAAATTTCAACGACCTCGAGGTGCCCATCCCTGGGGGAAGGTGATGGGGAGGAGGGAATATGCCACTGGGGCTTCTGAGACCCCTTTACCGGACGCGGAGCAAAGGAACCGGGGGACCCCCCTCTGTCACAATTTGGAACTGGAGATTGGGAGGAAATTTCCAGTGGTATCCCAAGCGGAATTTCGATACCATCAACCGTATTCACATACGTCGACGAACCGCCCAAACCCATGAAGCTTGGGCTTACTGCGTATAGGAAGGACGGATCATCCATCCCCTGCTGTTTTATGAAGGGCTTCACATCGTCGCCGTACTCATACCCAAACTCATGTCCGTGTTCGTCGTAATTGAACATCCCAAACTCTCTCTTGACAGCCTCCATCTTGATCATTCTGTTTTCCTTTTTGATCTCAATGTCATCGGAAACAATGCCCTTTCGATACAGAAACATATCCGGGTCCTCGATGAATTTGCTCTTACAGCCGTCCTTTCCACCTTTCCCGGTTTTTTTGAATTTCTTCGAGGGAGGATTGGTTTCGTAGCCACACTCTTTCGCAAGCTTCCGGAGCTTCTTGATACGTTCCTCACATGCACGAGCAGTGCAGCCAACAATCTTTGCAACACGGTTGTGATCGACAATAACTTTGTGAGCGCTAAGAATGGCAAGGAGGAGGTGTTGGTCCGCAGCAGCTATACATATGACGTGGTGATATTAGTACTACATACACCAAACCCTGATCTAATCTCTATGGTCGACTTACAATTCCACTTCATATTGGATAACTGACAAACTTGGTAATGGAGCTTGAGAACTTTGGCTACTTCTATAGCCAGGTCCTGTCCTATGGCCAGGTCCTATCCTATGGCCAGGTCCTATCCTATGGCCAGGTCCTATCCTATGGCCAGGTCCTATCCAATTGGGGCTTTTGTGACTGCGGTTCATCAATGTTATTATGATGAAGAAGTTTGAGGGCCATATCAGGTTGTTTGATTCTTACCTAGCTATTGTCTGAGTAGGTTCTCTAATCTATGCGCTCCAAAGAGGCTTTCACGATGCTCGCAATGACTGAAATACTTTGAGTGACTTGAAGCTTTGGATGAGTTTGCAAGGCTGGAGCTGTGCTCTATATCTGAGCTAACAACAAAGCAAAATATATGCGCTAGGGCTCGTATTTGGACTAGAGCTGCTGAGTATGCAACTTCACTAAACACAGAGCAACAGGCCGTATAAAGGGAGCATAGCTCACGACGGTATCGGGAAGCCTGAGGTTTGTCCACCGCTTCCACTTTATTTTTAATTGCGGCTAGTAGCCATACATACATTCATACATGTATGCTAGCTTCGGCATTTCTTAGACTGCAAAGTTCCTTGGTACTTCTCCACCGATTGCCCTGCATATACCCTATTACTAAATCAAATATTTCATTATATTTTTGTATTCAAGTACAGCAAAAAAAGCACTAATTGATTACCTATTACTACCAATATAATCAAATAGCCAAAGCTATGATTTCTTGCACGGATTCTATCAACCGAATAAAACAAACAAAACCCTTTACAAAAAGAATCCAGATAACCAAATTGACACCGGGAATTGCCTGGGATGGCGAGGGGTCAATGTGTGTAGTAGATACACATATAATGTTGGCAATATAAATTTCAATTGCATTCGTTGTACAGCAGTGGGTAACAAGCCATCGGACGGAACGCCACCAAAATACGTGTTTGCAGGCAAAATTGTGGCTAGGTCATTCCATGACTTATTACCCATCGCTGTACCAACCCGCTATTCCGGATATGCTTATGTTTACCTCTACCAACAGTTTACAAATGAGAATAACGGTACCCTAGACCTTGGCAATATGCAGCACGGTTTTCAGAAACAAAGGTAATTATCCAAGACGAGTGATACCTTATGATGGGATTTCTTCCAGCACATGGAAAAACTTAACTACATATCTATAGTGCTATCAGTGCTTCTATGTACAATTTTTCTTCAAAAAATAAGCTACGGGAAGACTGCAACCATTCCCGCGATATCACCTGTTTCCCGCTGTATGCATGCCATGTTTGATAAACAATAAAGCTCTTTCGGGATATGTGAGGTATCACTTGTCATTGGGTACCGTCATGAAGCTTGGGGAGAACATAAGAAATCTTATTCAAACATACAAGGCCTACATTAATATGAATAAGGACATGTACATGTAATGAAAGGTGGGATCCGTACTTAAGCCACTAGTGCTTTGACCATATGATCATGGTTGAATCGTTCTGTTTATTCCGACCGATCCTAAGTGATTTGATACTACATGTAATATATGAGAAGAAAGAAAGGAACTAGGTGTACAGTACCAAAAAAACGGGTGGATCCAGTACCGCACCTAGCAGAACACCACAAAACTACGGTATCCCTTCGTCTGGCAAGCTGACCACCCTATGGAAGGTGTCAGCCCCAAAAATCAACACTTTGTGTGGCTTTGTTAACAGATCCTCTTATCTCTCTTATCAAATAATAGATCTTCCATACAAATATCAGTCCCCTATTATAGGGTGGTCAGCTTGCCAGACGAAGGGATAATAGTTAGGATTAGGAAGTTTTACACAATTCCATATTGATACAGTACGTATTACATCCTCTTTTTTGGTACTGTATGTAGTAGCGAGATCATGTAGCAGTTGCATGTTGACAGTTTAGAAAAGCATATGAATGAGAACCACCGGACACCATTTCTAAATGAATTCCGCGTATTACAAACTTCAGGGTCGATATCGGCGATATTTATGCCCAGCGCAGAGGTCTAGATACGGGACGCTACCTTGAGGACTTCATGTACAAGTAATCTTTTTGAAATTGATGATTGAAACCACATGAACTTCGTAAACCAAGAATCTCCACTACATATAGTTATCTCCCCACACGCGTGCAAAGTACCAGAGATGAACAAGAATAGAAAGAAACGTCTCCCAGAATAATAGCAATCATCATATTGCCGGATCCTACAAGCAACAACTCCAACCCAAAACTACATAAACTCCGAATCCGCGTCAGAGTCTAGCTCCGACTTAACAAAAGCGTCATCCTGGTAATCAGGATCTTCGGCTGCCGATTCGGATTCAGATTCTACATCATCATTGGCGTCCGGCTCCGGCTCTAGCTCCTCCTGGTCATCTTCCTGATCACCTTTTTGATCACCCCCCTGTGTATATTCCAGTTCGGATTCGGTGTCATCGCTCGACTCAACCTCACGCTTCACCCCCATCACCGGTTGGATCGACGCTTGCATCGGACTCAAGGCCAGTGGCTCGCTATAAATCGAGCGGTCTGGTAGCACCTCTTCCTCTTCCTCTTCCTCTTCCACTTCCTCTTCCTCTTCCTCTTCCTCTTCCTCTTCAACCTTCGCCACGAATAGGTCGTCTACAGCTACTGTATCATCTGCAGCATCAATGCTGTCACTGACGTTAATGCCATTGACGGCACCAATGCCACCGTTAATATCTATGCAATCGTTTGTGAATATGTCATCATTAGTGCCAATTCTGTCGTTGGTGCCAATGCCATCATTGGTATCAATTGTCTCACCGTTATCGACGACATCATCCGTAGTAATATCAGTTCCATCAATGTCGACGTCGACACCTTCAAGTTCAGTATTGTCATCATCATCCTCCGCTGTCTTAATTCTCTTCACTGCGCCTTCATCCTCCTTGGGAACTACCGGAGGCGGTCGCTTCTTCGGGCCACTCTTCCCCTTTGGATGGTTTCTCGGCTTGGGGTGGTCCATAGCCTTAGCCTCCCGTTTGAGCTTTGCTATCCTTTCCTCAATGGCTTTAGGGGTTGCTCCTTGATGGGCACACCATTAATCTACTACAGTCATTACTTCCGAGAACATGAAACACACCTGGGAAGATTTTGCATAGTTCCACGGTGTCATAGGATTTTGCGGAGCGCTCGATGAGACGAATGAGAAGCTATGATCCAAAAATCTTATATTAGTAATATCCCACAAAGACAGTCAAGTTGATTGAGCGGCAGGAAAATATTTACCCTACGATCATTCTCTGAGGTCCAGACCTAGCATACTTATTGTTAGATCACATCACATTATCTGTGGCGTTACGTGTAGATTCACTTACAACTTTCGGCATGGTGATACCACGCGGATAGAGAGGCTAAGTAGACTGAAGAAGTAACTCGATTCCTTCCTAGAATTACTCAAGACAGCCACTGCAAGACAGCCACTGCAAGGATAAGATAACGGGGTAGAGCAGAAGTGGAATCACAAGAATTTTTAGATTCCTCAACACGAGACTGAAGAAGAGGAGGAACTCGAGGAAGAGAAGCAAACAAGGATCAATTCATGTCAATGTTTGTTTTCGTCCCTGCCATGATATCAAATAGGACTGAGCTGCATGCGAAAAGCCACCAACACCAGGTATCTATCCCATCGGATAGGATAAGGCAGGAGCTAGCTAGATGGACGTTCCAGATTCACGGGTACCGGTATACCCTCCATGGTGCTCACGCGTTCTTATATTTCGATAACCGATTACAGTCGCTAACCTAGTGACGGCGGATTCCTGTCTGATGGTTGTGTTTGCAGTAATTTACACTTGGCGTCTCTGCTATTGGTCTCAAATATCCCTGACCGCCATCAGACAGGATCCGCCTTCACCCAGTGAGTGACTGTAGCAGTCAAGTGTTTACTCGACGTAAGCCGAATCCTGTAGAACCATAACTTGCTACATAGATATTTAATGCGGATCAAACCACTCTAGCCCTGCAGTGTCTAGGAGTCATACTCTACAGAATCGTAGTACGGAACAGCTAAGCTGCCAAACTGATCGATCAGATATGTACCCGCCACCCAGCTTTTTATTGGCCCCTCTGATGCATATGTGCTACCTACATGTGCCTGTATTGATAGATACACGCTTACCAGCAAAAGAACCAGAAAATGTAGTTGCTCAGGGCAAGGATTACATGTATGGAGTAGCGGCGATCCCTCATATAAATTATCCTTGTCTCCACCGCTTGCATTTTCTGGTTCTTTTGCTGGTAAGCGTGTACATAGGCACCCCACCCCATATCGGTATTTGCTACACTAGAGTACACATTCATATGCCCGCGGGAGTACATACAGTTGTAGGTAAGTAGTTACGAACATAATACTCAGTTCACGGCCTCATGCATATATTCCTAAGATACTATCAGTTTCAAATTGTGCACTAGCTAACATACAGGTGCCCACTCCACCCATTATACACCCCCAATCAAGGATAACCATAATACAGCCACTATCTCATAAACATTCCATTAATCGCTGTAGTCACCGTTACCACTCCATGCAGCTACGGAACCCTCCTCTTGGATTGATTCCTGCTTTACAGGTGTTTTCTCCACAGCCACCATTTTCCTAGCTCTCCCTACCCCGCCGATTTTTCTGGGAGTGCTTGGGGCACCACCATTCGCGAGTTTGCGTTTCCTAGGGGTTGGGGGCGCAACTGCTGGTCGACTACCTGAGTCGATTTCTGCTTGGAGAATTTTGGCTTCTTTCTTAACGTTTCGAAACCTGGTCTCAATGCTATCATATGTTGCCCCTTCTCCGAACATCGCCGCAACATGATTATAATTCTGGTTCGTAAAATTAGTAATAAGGCACAAAGGTCAATAAACCAATCAACCAAGGTAATTAATAGAACCGTAGTGGATAGATATTGTGCACATACTATTTTGATTTCTGGGTGAGCAGCGATTGTAGCAGCGAGTAAACGCTGGTACTTCTCCGCAGTCCATGTGATTTTCTTTTTGTTGGACATTTTTTCAAGTGTAAAATTCGAACGAGGTGGACAAGAAAGAGCCGAACAAAAGGAGCTAGCCGAACAAGAAAGGTAGGGTTTTGAGGATACTTTGTTGTCTTAAACAAGTTTACACAAGGTATGAATTTATAAAGTATGAAATCCCTTGAGTGAAGGTTCAAGATGTGTACTGTAATGGCCTCAAATCCAGTGAATGCTCACTCTATTTAAATAAAATTGGCAACATCAGTTCCAGGGAAAAGAATGTGAGCTCCTGCGGTCTGTGCAATGGGAGGTTGTTATCTCGTGGATTACAATGCCGTACCGACCATTCAACCGTACGTACATACCTCCTCCCCTCCGTGACATGGCGTAGCCTGCCTACAGAGCTATGCGCCAGCTACGCTGTCTCTAGTAGGCGGGGCTTCTGAAACTTCACGGGCAATTGGCCTACTAAGCCAACGTCGAGATCAACGATGCAGCATCTCAAAATGTCCATCCCACAATGTACCAGGAAAAAGGAAAGAAACGTGCATGCATAACCGAAGGTAAACCTCCGAACTGAGCGTGAGACCCCTGTTAAAACCATTATATGGGTCATAGAGTTTCCCTGTATACGTACATATTAATACTGCAATACCTATACGCGAACTAGCACCTCACTGATTGGAAGTCATGTATAATGTGCTTGACATGCATGCAATTGAAATGTAGACGATGAAAAAATTCTTTAGTTCACAAAATGACTCTATGAAACTCTATTGTCGTCGTCGTCGGCGGTGGCGGTTGGCTTCTAGCTCTAATAATCATTTCCTGAAACCGTTACGTTCCGTATGTCAACTAATGCTAATTAAAGTACATGTAGTACTTGGTAAATAGGCTTGGACTTGGCTGACTGGCTGACAGACTACGAACCAATCGCCACTGCGGTCATTGGGATACTCCTATTGGCTCGAGCTCTAAGGTACCTCCGAAGTTATTGCTGCCAACAACGGCAAGTTGCGACGAAATGAAGGAAATTATGTACCGATACATTCGAAAGGTTATTTCCTCTAGCTCTGTACATACGGGATCCTAAAGTGCACATGATCTGGTGGTCTGCTGTCCGGCACAAATTCAAGTCCTCGGCCAGCCTTTTCCCCTACTACGCATACATGTATACATGTACGTACATAGTACATTTACATATGTATGTTGATTTCCTGCTTTTTGGCGGGCACTCATGTGGGATGCATACTAATTCCAGCTAGTCCCCTAATTGCTCGATAGGCGTCAATATATTCAGTGCTAGCTCCTCGTTAAGATATATATGAAATATTTTGTGTACTCAAGGGTACTCTACTCTACCTACATACGTGGCTATTCTAAATAAGGGCATACATGTACCTACTTCAATTAATTGAGACATCGGCAGATTGCGCGACTCTGAGGTGATCGAGGCGGTCACTCCTCATTTCTGTAGCATTCCGTATGCACAATTGATCAAGTAACCTCTAAATTCTGATTATGAGATAACCAACATCGCTATCGACGTACACGCACAGACTATGATGTAGAAAAAGTACCCCCCTCCCTCTCCCACCCCACTTCACCAGCTGACATAAAACCTTTATCCTCCCTTACTCTCGCTCACTCTTTTCTACCCAAGCTTCCTCATCTAACCGGACATCTATATACAATCGTACAAAATATATAATATATATCATGAAGTGGACAGCGGATAATGACCAGCTGGTAGGTATAGTTCTATTTTCTGCCTGTATTTAAGCTATATTAACCGCGATCTAGCTGTTCGTTAAACTAATTGAAACGCACGATGTCGCTATTAAAGCCGAGAAAATAAGGGAAGCATGGCGTACGTCCCCTATATCCTAATAACTTCATTAGTAAAGTATATACAATGTACATGTATCATTGACATATACGACACAGCCAAAGACGGCCGCGAAGTACCCACCGCAAGAGCAATAAGTGAACGGATCCTACGCATCAGAAATGGCCTAAAGACTGCCAACAAAGGTGACGGTACTGGTACCGTCCCAGGATCTGTCCCTTCAACTCCACGAAAGCGTAAAAACACAGCAGCCTCGGTTACCGGAACCCCGAGGACTGCAAAGTCACGGCGAGTTGCTGCTACAAAAGAGCTAGATGGCCCGGATAGCCCTATCAGAAGCGTTAGAAAGCCTGCTGCTAATGCGGCAGTAAGGGTGGCACATGTCCAGGAGCTAGGGAATACACCAGGGTCGTTTGATGCATGCAGTACGGCCGTCGATGCGGCGAATATTTATTATTCGTTTGGAAACTATGGGACTCCAGATGAGAGCTAGATTTCCAATAGAAGCCTGTTTGCATATTGGTAGCACAGTATGGGAGATATGTACGTAGACGGTGAGATGTATCAATAGCTACGGCCTAGGAATTATACTTGTTATTAAAATCATTTTTATTATAAATGACATTGCTTTTATCATAAAGCTAAAATTAATATTCTCTATTATATATAGAGAGATACATGTATGTTTAACTCCCTTAAACCCGGTTGGATCTATCGAGGAAACATTGATGAATGAATTGCCGGGCCAACACGTCCCGCTTGTTCAAAGAACAGCCTTGCTTTAAATTCATGGACGTATTCAATATTAATTGATCAAGGGAATCCGAAGTAAGTTTGTAGCCTTCAAAGTCAACATGTACATATAACTGCATATTCATGTATTAACCGATCACCCAAACTGCTTTTTCTTTTTTTCTTTTTATGTCATCTCGATTTCTGTTTCTAGGTACACAATGATCGTGTAAAGTATAAACTATGGCGTAAAGAAACCTATCACCCAAACTGCTTACATGTACCTTTGATATAGCATACATGTAGGCCATACCAGATGGGATATTGGTACATACATGTATATCAGCGTGTTTGGCTACGTAAGTACTAACTCGCCTAGGTTGATTCTATTCCGCCCATGTTGTATGTCCCTTTCCCTTCTCCCCCTCCTCCCCTCCTCCTCCTCCTCCTCTCCCTCCTTCTGAGTCTCCTTTCTTTGTGGCTCCTTCCCTTTCCATAATATTAAAGATCTAGATTCTCTGAGCTTGAACTTTCCTCGAAGATGCCATAACGCTTTCTGTTTCCATTTCAAATCGATACACAGACCGCCGTGCATTATGAAAAGTTCTCATCTGTGCTGCCCTGCTCTGCCCTGCATAACTACAAGGTTGGGATTCCTATCTTATGTACATATCCGATAGAATTTACCACCTGCTAACAAAAGGGTTCTCCCTGGGATAGTAACTCGAGCTCTGCCCTGTGACCTGCTTCTGTCTTTTGATCACGCCTTGTAAAACCTCGCGAGCTCAGATATCTTTATGGGAAAATGCAAGGCTTATCCTATTGGGCAACAAACTTTGGTAATTTCATGCCACAACCGGTACGTACGGTACGTATACCTAGCTAGCTAGCCAGCAGTTAAAAGTTTCCTAGTTTCAAAATCACTGTCCTCAAAATCAAATCAATTGCGAACTATAAGCTCAATTTGGGATACTCTTTCCGACCTTCATGATGCTTGGCCGGCCTGACGTTTGATTTGTACGATTAAATGGAAACGCAGCAAACAAGCTAAGCACTAGGCTAATCTTAATCAGCTGCAGTGGGCCGATACTGCAAGATGGAATATCTCTCTGGTTTTAAGGGTTTGAGTCTCGACTTTCCGTTTGCTCTCCCCAGGAGTCTAGAATATTTCCAGTCGAGATAAACTGAAGCAATTACCTCGATAATGAATTTTTGGGAGTAAAAATTTGTATAAAGACCACAGGAAGGTATATACTCATCTCTTTATCTAGTATATCATCGGTCTACCTTCGACTTCAATCCCAGGGAATATTCTGTCTGTTGAGAAAGGGATAGAAGCAACACTCACTTACTCTTCGATACCAAACTCCACTTGAGATATAATGGAGATCGAGAAGCTTCTCAATCCCGGTACGTGCACATACATCTTTTGCTTTCTTCATATAGGTATCCCACGTGGTATCAGACTGACGGGAGTGAATTGATAGACAAAGGCAAAGGCAAAGGCAAAGGCAAAGGCACTGATGAATCACCGACAAAGGAAACGTCGGGAAAGAAAGAAACGTTAAAGAAAGATGCAGCACAGGCCGAGGAACAGAACGATTGGGAGCAAAAGATGAAGAGTAAGGGAATGCCGACCCAAGGGTTGAATACATGGCGGGTTAAGAAACAAGGGTCATAATTTGAATAAGCTGGATCGAGCATGGAAGATAGAGGGATAAGAACATAAATGAACACTGGTAGATACATGTACTATTATAATAATCAATATCAATTTTCGTCACCGCATCACGTGACATATTTCACTGTAATATTTACTATCGACATGGCTATATTTATCTAGTACAAATCCCAATATCACCATCCTCCAGACATCATACCTGCAGAGCGGTTGCCTTGTGGTATCCCTAGACGCTTGCCTCCAAATCTTCCGCCGTGAGCTTTCTCTTTTTCGGGGTGGCTGGAGCAGGCTTCTGTCCCTTCACCGATCCGGAGCTTGGACTTGAAGATGTCGACATTGGGGTCGAGAGCTCAGTAAAGAGTATCTGTTTCAGCCTTCCCCAACGCTTGCGGGCGGCGTTTTTAGTGACTCCTCCTTCGAGAGCCTGGGCAATCAGGTCCCAATCAAGCTATTAACGTATTCGTTAGTTACATGTAGTTGCATCCACAGAGGTGATTGACTACATATATACATGGATACATACCGCTTTCACATCCGTCTGCTTAATGATAGCATAAAGTAACTTCACGTTTTCCCTGTTTAAGTGTGCAAGAGACATTTCTTTTGTAGGGCTACTATAGTGTTGATTCAGAAGAGGATGAGGAGTAGGTTGGTGACGGGTCTAGTTAGAGAATTTGAATCAACGTGGGTTTTGAGTCTTTAATAAGATCGTGAAGGCACAGATATGTGAGTACATGTATGTACCTACATGTAGTTTGTGTCTGCGAACCTCATACACCATTATCGGTGCGTCTATAGAACAGGGTTGTTATCATACATGTACAGCATGTAACATTTGGGGTGTTGCACAGACCCATTCATGAGCGATCTAGGGTCCCCATGCCGAGCCCATAGTGTAGCTACATGTATATGTATATGTACATGTACATAGAGGTAGGTATGTTTTATCGAGGACATTCCCACTCTCCGTCTTACACACTCATCCTCCCACGTTCATCAACTTCCCACTTATTTCAAAATGCCAGTTTGGACAGACCAAAATCGCTGCCGTCTGCTATTGACTATCCTCGAAGTAAAGGATCAGAAGCCTCCGCCATGGGATGAGGTTGCAGAGAGAATGGGTGCTGGATATACTGGGGAAGCAGTCAGGTGTGTATACATGATTAATTGCTCTTGAGAATGGCAATTGCTGACACATCGAGACAACAATATCAAAAACTACGAAAAGAGGGACTGTCCTGTTCTGGTGGTGCCAGCGGAACTGCACGTGACCAAGTTCCGCCTACTCCAAAGCGAAAGAGAGCACAGCCGCTTGGGAAAAAACAACAGCCACCAATCGATGATGTAGAGCACGGTACCAACAGCGATGAGAGTGGCAGGAACAAAAGAGCGCGCCTGAAAAAGGAAAGAATTAGCATAAGCCCAGAAAGAACAATAGTGAAGACGGAGCGAGTAGATGAAGATGGCGTTGTGAGGTTGGATGATGATGAGTATGCGCCACTTCACTTATACGCGCGTAACCATTGTATTGATATATTTGTTAACTGATGTCGCGATTTAACCACTTTAGTTTATACTACTGCTGAGCTCGGCAAATCACGTTACACATGGTTATCTGAAATATATGAAAATCTTGTATTGCTATTAGTACTAGGTACTACGTAGTACTTACACGTTTTCTGTTGGATTGTGCACGTGCTTAAAATATAATTGTGTTCCCCGAAGTATGGTTGATGCAACGAGTGATAAAACATGATCAAGTAACAACACAAGATAAGGTACCGTGCCTTCATAACATCTTGCTCTGAACCTCTGTAGAAGAAGTACCAACGTTATCTTCATCGTACACATGCATACCCACAATACCATCATGATCATCACCACAAGGAGTTGAAGCAATCGAGATGATCGAAACCGTAGAGCAAGCGGAAGAATCAACAACCGCTTCTGGGCCCACCTGTTGGTTTTCCTCATGATCATCACACCCTTCGTTATCCACATCTTCATGGTTCAATCCCGCACAAGCCTCATTTACCACGTCACTAACAACCTTCTCATCATTCTGATACTCATAGAACTGTTCCCCAGCCCCCTGTACTTGAGCAAACTCTTGGTGCTCTGGCCCCCATCCCATACCTGACCACGCCACATGCTCTTCTCTAGCTTTCTCTATCGCTGCCGCCTCTTCATTTTCGGTCCCGGGCTCAGCCTTCACGATGGCTACATGCTCAGCTTTGACCCTCTTTCTTCTATCATCTTCATCGTCTTGGGGGTTGCGGTAAGCCTTCGGCTTCGGGCCCCGTTTCTTACCCGTGGACGTAGCAGCACCATCGGGGTTTTTGTTACTCTGATTATATTGTTGCTCCCAATCAGCATGGCGGCGTGCTGTAGCCTTTTCCTTGATCTTGGAAATGCGATGGGATATGGCCTTCGGGGTTACGTCTATGGTTTGTGGGGATTAGCATGTGGCTATGAACAGGTGGGGGATATTGGAAGCGGCGTTACTTTCTCCCATCGATTTAGCAAGTGCTGCGTAGTCGATCTTTACGACATGGAGTTTGAGAACGTTGGCAAATAGCTACGTAGGGATGTTATATTTTAGAAACAATCTCAACCTTTTACCGCATTCGGAGTAGGGACTAACCCTGGCATCGGCCTGTTCATTCCATTGCATAGGCATCTTTCGGACTTTGAGTTGAGGGTAACGGGAATGACGGTAGAGGGAGACTCTAGGGAAGCTGAGGGCTATAAGAGGGTCGGTCGTTTTTTAGTGCTTGGTTGGTACAGGCATGCGTGGGCGTAGCGGTACACGACGGAATTAACCAGAAACAAACGAGGAAACAAACAGGGCTGATACATGGATCACTTGTTTGTTCGTGAAGAGTTAAGAGGGTCGATGTTTTAGCTAAGGGGGTTTCCGCATGATACATATGGGATTCTGAGGAATTCGATTGGGATTGAGGTGGACTGCATTGTTCATGAGATGGGGCCAGTGAATGGGGTATGTATTGGGTATTTCCTTTGTTTAGCTTTGCCCTTCCAGTTACCCTTCCCGCCCGTTGTACTAAGTGCAGTATTGAATTTGCGGGTAGAATCATCCATGATAGTCTGGCGGCTCGACATGATGTGAGAATATCATGAGTGGCCATAGCTGGACTCAGAAATGTTTAAGTGATATACCATTTAACGCATATTTAACATGGTTCATACATATATCATATCATATCATTTTTCATATCAATGACTATGGCTGTAATAAATTCCCACCATTATCCCTAGCTTGTGGCCATGGTCTTTACAGCCTTCGAACTCCCCTTTGACCCACTACCGGCCCCATCACTTACGGGATCGTCCTCCCTCTCAACTCTTTTCAAGGTGGACTTTCTCGCCTTCCGTGGCGTTGCTGGTGCCTTTTTCTTTATCGGGGAAGCGGTGGTGCTCTTCGTGGTACCGTTACCGGCAGTATTATTCTTTGCGAGAAAGCCCCTCTTGATGGCGGTAAGGCGGTTGAATGCGGATCCAGGATTCGTATACCCGGTTTCTTTGGCGACGGCCTCAAAGTCGGTCTAGTATCAAGGGTTAATATGAACATCAGCTGAATGTTATGGGGGCTATCTACCTTTCCATCGGTGTGCATTATGCAACTGAGAAGGAACTCAGCCTCGCTCGCTGATGAAAGCATAATCAATCGTCTACTTGTGATTGTATCGATGGGAGATGACTTGTAATTGATCAATTGGATGCACATATGTGCCGACTTTATATAATTCAAATGCAGGCAGGATATTAACTTTGTATCCAAGATTTAAGCTGTTAGCCAAATGCTGCCGGCGTGAGACATGGTAGCCTCAGGCCAACATCGCACACAAGCCACACAATTGAGATATATATGATACTTTCATTTTGGCTTTGGATATCGGTTTTCTAGAATCCCCTCCATGACGTAGGAAGGGTGGAGAGAGAGCGTTTAGAGCACGGGCCTCATATTGTGCGCCCAACTTTCAGATGGAGTACACGTACATAACAGGTTTACAATGATCTAGCC
Source organism: Morchella sp. 2018-W38C (assembly GCA_024713705.1). Lineage (NCBI taxonomy): Eukaryota > Fungi > Ascomycota > Pezizomycetes > Pezizales > Morchellaceae > Morchella > Morchella sp. 2018-W38C. The sequence continues at coordinate 305,859 of JAMJEX010000006.1, read as the reverse complement.
TGTCTAGATCTGTATTAGATTGCAATTGTTATGCAGGTCTTCGAGACACGGGCTAGAAGTGAGTCATTACTTGTAATTATGTACATGAATACATCTCAATAATAGGAGTACAACTTATGATGGGGTTACAAACGGTGCTCACATATATCATGTAGCCATTTGTTGCACTACCGAATAGCATACTAACTAGTAGTCCCTCACCGGGTAAAGGAGGATATCCAAGGGTAAATTACTGCAAACACAGCCATTAGACAGGGTCCGCCGTCACTAGGTGAACGACTGTACGGTATTGCTTCTTTTGTAACCTGCATATGCCCGTATTGACAATAATTGCGAGCTCCATGTTTGATGCACTTCTTGCCTTATTCGTGATTGACAGGACAGTGCGCCCACCTCCGTGACATCACATATCTGTGGGACATAGAGACTTTGGTTATCAGAATAGAGTATATGCTCCAGATATGTACTCTTGGTCAATTGATTCCGGATGCTCCTGGTATTTAGGTGGTTTAACCAGAAAACATTGGTTAATTATTTTTACAATTATGTATTTGCTTATGATTATACTCACTAGCATATGACTCCGTGATGTACCCCAAGTACGTCAGTGGCTATTTGGCTAGATCCAACAGTTCCAATGTCAAAGAGGGCGTACAACTCAACTATACGCATTTCACGATTGGAGAAATTGGGGAAGGTTGGAACGGCTGGATCAATAAATGATGTAATAGACACAAGAAAATAAATCTTACCATCTTTCAGTACCAGAACTAGCAAATATGAACTGTAACAACCATATCAGAAATGGTACACAGGGTTTAGTAGGCCCCACGATCTCAATGGATCAGGAGAATATAAATAAAGCGGAAATATTCCCCCACCTCCATAGTTAGAATGAAACCAAAATCTCTAACCTCTCCTCCATACCTCTTTACGGTGCAGAATTAAGCCTTGAATATCATACAGTCCAAAAATGACCGATACCGAAAAGCCCGCAGTTAAGACCACCAAAAGCGAAGGCCAGTTCTGGCTTGCAGTCTTTGAATGTTGCGAATCGCCCCCCAAGGTACTACATATCTTGCCTTTTCCTCCCTTTCGATTCCTAGCTTCATCCACTGATAAAACCTAGATCGATTTCGACAAACTGGCCGAGAAATGTAACTACAAGAATGCTGCCACTGCCAGAGTCATGTTCAATGGCAAACGCAAAGCACTCCGTGATGCTGAGCTAGCTCTCGGTGGTGGTACCGGTGCTGCAGCTCCACCCGTAAGCCCGAAGAGGGGCCGTAAGCCGAAGCCGAAAGCCGATGGGGAGGATGGGGAGGAAGGCAGTGAACCGGTAAAGAAGAGGGGTAGAGGGAGACCGAAGAAGGTGGTGGCAGTACATGAGGAGGAGGAGCATATCACTACAGCGGAGGAGGATGCCAGTACCTAGCAGGATCTCATGGAATGATGCTGGGTTCGGTTTGGCGAGCTGTTGTATTGTTAGTTTGATCGAGAGCCGATTGATTTAAAAAGTTGTGATCAATGTGACAAGAATCATACTAGATATTACTTACTCCTATTATTTACCGCTGTGATATTCTAAAGAGCCTACGTCACGGTTCTACCAAATCGATGGAACCAGAAGTAGATAGAAAGTTCTACCACCCACACGCGTGCGTACATACACACCCATACCCGCGTACATGAAACCAGCCCCAAAAAGTGTGCCACCGCAAAGAGGTCAGTGATCTTTCTATCGCGCATCCCAATGTATCTATGACGATGTGAAAAATTGATTAGTAGGTATGGTGGGGAGGGGGGGGGGGTAGAAAAAAGAATATATATACGAGCACATGTAGCAGTTGTACTCATAAATCCCTACATACTCCCTCTCAATTCCCCTCCTTCACAATCTCTCCTTCCTTCTAATTACAGCAGTCATGGTACGCCCAGGAGCTCCAGTGGCCATAGCCAAACAAGAACGTAAATTTGAATTCTTTCAGGCCATCCTTGAGTGCCAGGTTGGGCAACCAAAGGTATCTTCCCCCATCAAGTCTGGTAGTGATTCACTGTGAATTCCCCAAACCGGGATTAGGCTAACAAGCCTCTAAAAGATTGATTTTGAAAAGCTAGCTCGTAGGCTGGGCTACAAGAATGAACGCTGCGCCGCTGATAGTTATTACCGCTTCTGTCGAGAGCATCTGAAAAGGATACAACAAGCCTCACCAGCAGCCAGAGGTGGATCGAGTGTAGACGAAGTTCCGCACAAACCCAGAAAGCCATCAAGCTGGAAACAAACATATGATGTGAATGGAGTGCCCACTGGTGGCTTGCAAGACGATGATGAGGTGGAAGTATCGGAGGAGGAGGAGGAGGAGGAGGAGGATGAGGAGGAAGGGGAGGGGGAGGGGGATGAAGGAGCAGGAGAAACGGGGGTAAAGTCGGATATTAAACAGGAGTTTCCGGTATGGAATCTGGAGTCGTTTCTTAGATCCACGGAGGAGATTGCTCGTGAAACATCAGTGATAGTGGTAAAGGATGAGGATGAGGACCCGAAGGAGGTTGGTGGGGTGGTCGTAAAGAAGGAGACTGTGCCGGAAGTTTGGAAGTGGTGAGTGAGAACTTGTGATTGGATTGGTTTTTGTTTATTTAATTGTTGGTGGATATTGTAATTGAAGTCTTCCACCTTTTACCATTATTTGGTTGGGGATACAAGTCTCTGGATCACTCCTTGTACTAGGGTGTCACAGACCACAATGCCTGGAGCTACATGTATGTAAGTGCACTATGTCCAAAGGGGCTGGCGATTAAGTTACATGTGGTGAGATACAATATTCATCTAGTTAAGCCTTTCGAATTCTCCCATACTCTAATTGAACCTCATGGATTTTATCAAACCTACCAGAATTGAATTGATTAGAATTCGGCTATGTATGTTACAGGCAATGCTCATCGGATGGCACGTGGGCTGCCGGTAAGTCTACATTAGCGAATGAGTGGTGGTATGTGCTTCGCATCATTGGTGGGGTAAGACGGGGTGCCGGATGGAAAGAGATGCATAACAGCAGGCCAAGAAAGAATATCTCGAACCTGAATGGTATTAATAGTAGCGTATCACCATCACCAACAACAACATTATCGTCTTCAAAATCTTCGTGACTAGTACGTAAAGTAGGTTAATGATGATGTGAATATTCGAATATTCAGAGTATTGGGTGACCGCACGGCTAGCCTATGGTGTGCTAGAGTAAGTTCCTCTGACCAATCACGATAAAGTGGGGAAGTGTCAGATGAAGGTGAGAGGAAGATGAGGGGATGATGAGGGGTTTAGGTAAAGTAAACTGTAGATACTTACTTGTTGGTGGTTTGTTGGTGGTTGCACTGGTAGAGTAGGCAGTACATGTAGTTGATCATCCTCCCCTAATAATCCGCACCCCTACCACACTCTGGGCAACGTCCCCCCTTCCGTTTCCTTACTACATGCCCCCTCTCCATACCATACCAACACCACTCATCACACTTCCGTCACCCCGAGTGGATTCTCATAGCAGAAGAAGCCATTCGATCTTCTACTTTCCCCTCTCCGACAAACCCTCAAACCCCCACTCAAACACCCTCAACTCACCCCTTGCTTCAGCATCTTACTGTTATCTATCCTCTACCATCTAATTAATCCTAATACACTCTACAACCGAGTGATCGCGCGCTCGCATCACTACCAACTTTAGCCACTTTTCATCACCAGCATCGCGTAAATCACAAACTATGACTATGAGTGAAGTGGACAGAGCATCCGAGACTGGTTAGAACGCCTCCCCCTACCCTCCCTTTCTCCCCCACCCTTAGTTGATTTAAGCTTTCTGTCACAAAACGGGCTCTTCAATAGCTGACTTGGCTTCTCAGACCATGTTATCGTCCTCACGCCCGAGGAGAAGAGAGTTTTCGGGCAGCTTTTCCAGGCTGCTGACCGCGATGGACTCAGCGTTGTTACGGGAGAGCTAGCTGTCAAATTTTTCGAAAAGTCTGGGCTTAACCCGAGAATCCTTGGGGAGGTGAGTGGTTGTAGCGATGCTGAATGCTATCTCAAGTCTCAAGGCTAATTTGACTTTAGATTTGGGGAATTGCGGACACGCAAAACCGAGGACTGCTCACAAAAGTCGGCTTCAGTGTTGCTCTTAGATTGATTGGACAAGCACAGAATGGGCAGCATCCTCGCCCCGAGTTGGCGCAACATCCTGGACCGCTCCCAGTGTTCGAGGGTGTAAACATTGTAAGCGCACCGGCTCCTCCAGTTACTTCTTCGCCGCCGCTGCCACCAACAGCCCCGGTTCAACAGGCCCAACTTTCGGGTCCGGGAGGAGGGATGATAAGAGTTCCTCCTATCACGATTCAGGATGTGGAGAGATTCACAGGGCTTTTCGAAAAGTCTGGGGCCCAGGATAATGTCCTGCCGGGTGATGTAGCGAAGAGCATCTTCCAGCGTGCCAAGCTTCCGAACCAGACTCTAGGGTTAATTTGGAACCTTGCCGACCGACAACACCGAGGCGTTCTCGGCCCAGCAGAGTTCGTGGTCGCTATGCACTTAATTACCTGCTCCAAGAATGGCTCGCTACCCGTATTGCCTCAGATCCTTCCCCCCGGTTTCTATGAAGCTGCAGCTGGTAGAATTCCCGCGCGACCTGGCCCAGATCGGCGACAGGCCGGGAGAGGCGTTCCACCGAATATGCCTCCTATTCCACCAATTCCGAAGCAATTTAGTGGAAACCTGCAGCAGCGTGCCCAGTCGCCTTTGTCGAGACAGTTTACCCCCCCAGTTACCCAGGCCCTCCCCCGTCAGGGAACTGGGGATTGGGCAATTAATGCTGCGGATAAGGCCCGTTTTGATCAGGTCTTTTTGACAATCGACAAGCAGAACAGGGGCTTCATCACTGGTTAGTATTCGGGTTCTCGATATTGCGTTTGACATTATCTAATGCAAGATTTAGGAGAGGAGGCTGTTCCTTTCTTTGGCAACTCAAACCTTCCAGAAGATATACTTGCTACTATCTGGGATCTTGCAGATATTACTAAGGCGGGACGTTTGAACCGCGATGAGTTTGCTATTGCTATGCACCTTATACGTCAACAACGCAACTCTCCTGGTGCAGGTTCATTGCCTGAGGTTCTTCCTATGAATTTAATTCCCCCGTCTATGCGCCAACAGGTGCAATTCTCACAACGTATTGACCCCCACCTATGATTTAAGTGAATCTCTTACTCATAGTGAATCAGCTCTCCCAAGCCCCTACGAACCTCAAGCACCCCCAGCCCCACCCCTACCGCCAAAGGCAGCTTCAGATGACTTGTTTGATTTGGACTTTTCAGGCACGCCAGCACCAACACCGGCGCCGCCAGCCTCTGCCCCTCCTCCAGCTTCACTAAGTCCATTTGATACGGATGTTTTTGGTATGAAGTCCGCCCCGCCAACTGGTGCGACTGCTGGAGCTCCGTCCGGGATGGCTTCACAAGCTCCCAATTTCTTTACAACCACTGCGCGTACATTTGTGCCTACATCTGGGTTTGGACAGGCCATGATTTCTCCTTCACAGACCGGGGGCTCTACTTCTTCTGCAACTGCAAATCGCTCCGCGCCTCCTATGATGGATGATTTACTTGGTGACGCTGACCCGGAAGTTAGCAAGAAACTTACAAACGATACTACTGAGTTGGCAAATCTGTCGAATAATATTGGCACTTTGACCAAACAAACTACGGAGCTGAAGGGAAAGAGAGCTTCTACTGAGCAAGAGTTATCTGCTCTGAGCTCCCAGAAGGCAGCCATTGAAGCACAGTTGGCTACCTTAAGAGCAGCTTACGAGCGAGAGGCGGAACATGCTAAAAAAATGGAAGATCAGCTCGCAGCTTCAAAGGCAGATACCAATAGGTTGCGAATAGAGTATGCATCAGTGGAACAGAATTATAATGAGCTTATATCTCGAAAGCAGGAAGTTTCCTCTGCACTCGATTCCGATAAAAGAGAGAACGAGAACCTGTCTCAGCGGATGAAGGCACTCAATGCGGAAAATATTAATTTAAGACAGGAACTAGAGAGATTACAATCGCAGGCCAGACAACAGAAAGGGTTAGTAGCTATCAATAAGAAACAAGTTGCCACTGGAGAAAGTGAGCGTGATAGGCTTCAAAAAGATATCGAAGATACCAGGTCAAACATTGCCAGTCCTCCACCTCCGGGTAGTCCGACGCCTTCATCTGCCAGCATAAATACCAATCCTTTTCATCGTAGGTCACCACCAGCGGCTGCAGATTCAGCATTCTCGCCCTCACCATTCGCTCCGGGAGCTACCGCACCCCAGGCCCCCAGTCTAGATGATGTTTTCGGTCCTGCATTTGCTGTTTCGCCGATGCCAACTGGGTCTTCTCTGACCTCCTTCCATAGGGCACAAACTGAGGCAAGTGCTCCTTCGGCTTCCGAGGGCGGAAACGCCGAACACTCAACCCCACCCACATCCCCACCAGGGTCGTCATACCATGGTTCTCCTCAACTTTCTGAAATTCCTCCGGTCTCTGCTGCGGTTCAGATGAATCCATCCTTTTTACCATTCCAAATCAATCGTGCAGACTCAATGACCTCCTCTGTACAGGTTAACCCGCCTGCTAGCGCCCATGGTGGCGACGAATTTTCGAGACCCGATACGCCAAATTGGGCGACCCCCAGTGATACCCCGGCCAGGGAAAGAGATGCATTTGTTAAGGCTGAAGACAGGAGGGGCAGTTTCAGCGTAAAGAGTGATGCTGGTACCGAAGCTTCAGCTAAGGTGTCGTTCCTTGATGGCGGTAAAGAGAAGATGAACAACGATAGGTCGCCATTCGCCTCTGTTATGCCCGTGGAGAAGAATACTACTGGAAGTACTACTGGTGGTGAGAGGCCTGGTATGAGACCCTCTGAGAAGAGAGACTCCTTCTCAAGTTACGGAACACCATCCCAGTCGATTCCTGGCGCATTTCCAAGCATTGAAGGAATGCAGGCTCCAATCAAACCCACTGCCACTGGCGAAAGTACTATGAGTAACAAGAGCAGTGGCAGCGGTATTGGAAAGTCTGCATTTGGGTCAATGCTCGCTAACCGGGCTGATCCCAAAGATTTCGATGATGCATTCAAGACCTTTTCTGTGAGTGTGAGGACCCAGGAAAGACAAAACACCGGCGGATCCGCCACCGGAAGTTTGAGTGCCAGCAGATTTGATAAAGAGTTCCCACCGATAGAGGAGGTCGGGCCAGATGATGATAGTGACAGTGATGTCGACAAAGGATTTGATGACAATTTCACTTCTAGTCCTGTCCAAGCCCATACTCAGCCAGCCACCACTGCCCCCCCACCGACAACAAGTCCTGCTCCAATGGATCAGGGTACATCTAGGCCGCCTGCTCTGTCAGCTCAGCAGTCCCCGCCTGCGTACACCCCTGGATCAAAGGCTACAGAGAAGAACCCATTCCCGGAATATAGCGGGCTTCTTCCCTCTAGGACTGATCCTATGAAGCATGAGGGTGTTACTCCTGGTGGAGGCACCAACGCAGTTATTTTCCCTGGTTCTGCACCTACATCCCCCCAACATACCGGTTCAAATGCCTTTGGTCAGAATAACTCAATCTTCTCCTCATCACCTTCTGGTGCAAAAGGTCAATCTTTGAGTGCAAACAACACTGGAAATGCTTTCTCTGCTTCGCCTCCGATCGTATCCAAGAGTCCTGCTCCTTCTGCAGCAAATGCAGCTCAACCGTCGGCTAACCCCATTATTCCTGACGAATTTGATGATGAGTTTGGAGATCTAGCAGAGGCCAAAGAAGCTGACGATAAGGGCGACGACAACGATTTTGGCGGATTCGATGACTTCAACCCGGTGTTCGATTCTCAATCCAGTCATAGCAATAACCATACAGTATCCGGTAATGCTATGGACGCCGATGAAGGCTTCACAACATTCAATTTCAATATCGATTCTCCTTCAGCGCAGACACAAAAACAGGGGCAACAACAACAGCATGAAGAGGACTGGGATGCTATTTTTGATTCACCGCAACCTCCAAGGACGCAGACAAATGGAGGAACTGAGGAGACTTCTGGACAGAGTGGTACGGGCCCCGTCGATGTCGAGGCTGGGGGTGTTGCCCTGGCTGGTGAGAGCGACGTTGCATCAGAGGATGCAAAGATTACTGAATTGACCGGATTGGGTTTTGGCAGAGAGAGTTCGGTGAAGGCACTCGAAAAGCATGGTTATAACCTTGAACAGGTATGGGTTCCTTGAGCCCAATCTCTTCCCGGGTCCCTAACTGATGTGATTCTTTAGGCGGCAAACTCCCTCTTTTCGGAAGCGGAGTCGAAGTAATTTGAGGTAGGGAGGAATAATAAGTGGGTGGAAGAGTGGGTGAATTTACGTTTTCTATTCATTGTCTGATATCATTCTTTTATTTGTTTTGTCGTTATCACCAAGCGAGTACTTTGGTGATTTCGAGCGTGGAACGGACCGAGTCGAGTTGAGAGGCCTGGATGAAGAAGCTAGGCAGAGGCAGAGAAAACCACTGGGACCAAATAACTCTCCTTACTATGTTGTTTTGATTTTTTTACATACCATATTTCTTTTGTTATATTGTGCTTGCTTTGCTCTGGGCAGGTCGTTTTTCACAAAGTGCGTAGAGCGGGGAGGACTTTTCATATCCATGATTTTTATTGCCAGCCAGTACGGCACCACCACCATACCTTGAGTTTTGATTTCGAGTCGTTTCTGTACCCGTAGTTAGTTTGCGCGCGTCAGTGAGGAGGTATCATTACTCTCTTTTTGGCCGTCAATAGTCGGTCCTTTCCTTTTTCCTTTTTTGTTCTCAGGTATTGCATATTTACATAACCCAACCACCATCATGCGACTATTGTTTCTTTTATTTGTTGTTTTCTTTTTGGTTAGTTTAGGCGGCCCAGCTTAGACTGGTTTAATCAAGATTGTAATTTGATTGGACGTGCTTGAGGAGGCCGGTCGTTTCAGTTGCGGCTGCGCTCGCTATGTGATAAGGCGCGGCGGGAGCTGAGGAGGTCGAGGAGGGTGTATTCATAATACTCGACCATAATTAACTAAATAATATCAAGGTAATAAATAAATGACGGTCTCGGGTGTAGCAGCTGCGCCTGAGCCCTTTTCGTATTGGTGGGCTTACATACTTTGTTGTTCTGATGGCCTGGCGTTGGTGGAATTAGTGACAAAGTGAAGGTCTGGCAGTGTTTCCTAGGTACATGTATCTAGGTATTGCATTATCAGATCCGTCCCCCAGCAGTAGCGTGATCTCTGAACCATGGTCACGCAATCTTGGCAGCGTGACAGCCTTGTTCTACAGCTTGGCTAAAATACATGTATGTACATGTAGGTAAGAATAGCAATGCCGTGCAGGAAGTGGGAATAAGTAGCATAGGTATGTATCCTATCGCATCCAATGCCGCCTGCCCGTGGTCGTCTCCGAAACGAATTGGAAAACACTGTGCAACCCCTCTCAGAAGCTCAGAACAGATGTCGTACAATTACGGGCTGGTAATAGAGGAGGGGAGGGGCAACCTATGGGAGGTAGCATACAGACCTACCTGAAAAAAAGGGTTGTGTTACCTCCGATCTGACCCTTCCCTTTATCTGGGTTGTTCCAATCCCGCGGGTTTGGGGGTGACAGGGAAGCTTCCGCATACCAGACCCTTTTCTTGCTGCGGAAGGTCTTACTTACATGTAGATACTTACATTACAGGTCATGTGTCTAATTAGCAAAATGGGTAAGGAACCATCATATCTACAGGTAAATTTTTTTTTTTTTTTTTTTTTTTTAGATCTATGATCTATGTCTATCTTCTTCTTAATCCTACTGCACTCGTGATGATGAATTCCTTCAGCAATTCTTTAACCTTCTTGTACCTATACCTCTTCGCCAACACCAGCGGTGTCTCTCCTCTACTCCCTACTGCATAAACATTTGCCCCCCTACTTAGCAACAGCATCACAATCTGTACACTGCCATAGCTAACCGCCTCATGCAATGCTGTCCACCTAGAGCTCACACTCCTCGCCTCCATGTCCGCCCCGTAGTCCAGCAGCAAGCTTATAATCCCCGCCTTCCCCCTCTGCACCGCAATCTGCAGTGGTGTTGCCCCCAGGTGGTCCCTCGCCTCGACACAAGCTCCATATTCCAGCAACATTCTCGCCATACCGGCGAAGCCCTCCATGACCGCGTAGTGAAGCGGTGTTTTCCTGTGCTGATCTGTAGCTTTCACGTCGGCGCCATTCTCTAGCAGTAGCCGCACTAGCTCCTCATCGCGGTGCAGAGCGACCTTATGCAGTGCTGTGCCTGTTATCCATTCCTTTCTATTCTGGATGTTGATGTCGCAGCCCATCCTCAGAAGTAGGGATATAAGAGGTCTGTGTCCACGTTCGGCAGCCCACAAGAGAGCAGGAGCACCGTCTATATCTTGCTGAGCATGTCGAATAAGGAGTGGAGTGAGAAGGATGTAAAAAAATCGTGATGTGCGGATGAGGTGGTTGAGGGAGCACGAATCGAGAGCTTCAGCGATAGGAAAGAGAAGTTCATTAGGGAGACTGAGCAAGGACATGGTATGTTTAACGTAGATTGATTAGGATTCGGCTACGGCTATTAACTGGCGGGGGTGTGGTAGTGAGAACAGTAGTTTAAAGGGACAGTGAAGTGCGTTGCAGGCCCACTTTTAGGACTTCAGGGGGGGGGGGGGGGTGTAGACAGGCTAATGGGTAGAGTATTGGCGAAGGTAGGCATATGTATAATAGGGGATGAAGTCAAACGGTTGCTAGGACGCTTCATCGCGCAGACTACATAGCTAGGTATTCGCTGTAGAGCAGGTACGTGTTCTGGTGAGGTGTGGAACATTAATTGCCTTCGCAGAAGAAGTTATCAGACGCAATAGTTATCTGGCTGTGGCAGTCAGGCAGTCAGCTGTCCTATTCTACCATATCTATGCATATCGAAGTCCCAAGCTGTAACAGGGGCCCGAAGTGTGGAAGAGGGCTGGCCAATCAAACAACACTCGAGCATTTGACTAGGGTTGTTATCCCTCCAAGACTCCGGAATGTTCCACCTGTTTGCGCGCGGGGACATTTATTAACAACGCCTCTCAATTCCCCACCAAGGTGTCTTTTTGGTGGTACGCCGAGGAACCCGGTAGTTTTGCAAAATCTATGCCCCCCCTTGTCCAGGGTTAGGGTTATGGTCAGCCACAGTTGATCACTCGGCGTCCAAGACTATGGGAAATTAGATATACCATCAATAGAGAACAGATGGCGTAATAGTGTAACGTTTATTGGTATTATCGGTATATTGGCCACATAGCTATGTGTATTGTTACTACTGGATAGAGTTGGTTGAACATGGCGTTCTTAAGCTTAAGTCGAATAGATATACACGCAAGGCTTGTACATATAAATCTAGTCGTTTGATTAGAATGATCTCATAGGTTCAAGCTTCCGAAACTGGCACTTTATTAAGATTACTCACTAGTAGGTACGTAGTAAGTTCCGTTTACTACTCGGGGTCGATGAAGGGGCCCGTCCATTCCCGTGAGGTAACCCGATTAATGGATGTATCAGACTGAATAGGCGATAACTTGACAGAGGATGGTTCATGGAGGTCAAGACATATGTATGTGAACAGATTGCCATGTTTGATCTTCATGCTAGCTGGTGGGACAGCCGACTGATCGGGCTCGGGGGGTACGTGCACTGTCTCGTTTGACTAGGTGAATGAATGTGGCGGAGAAGACGGCATACCTCTAAAGAATCCTGTGCTTGATCGTATCACATAATATCTTTTCTCTGTGACTTACCTCTTGTCAGTCAGTCCTGCAAAGATATATATAAAACATATACATACGTGGTTGTAGATGTGTTGTCTTGGCCATATATGAGGTATTTGTAACTGCTGGCGTCTCGGCAGCCAAAGTACATAGAAGTACGCGCGTACGTTGTAGGGCAGACATAATCCGGCCTAGATTCACGATCAGAGAGCGATCATATTCCGTCATATATAACTCCGACTATACCCAAGGCAGTTGTGCCTTGATCAAAGCATCGGAAGGAAGGTGAGATATTATCTGTTGGAGAGAGGGGGGTTTGCCCCAGATATATCGTTCATGTTGGCCTTGATCGTGCATAAATTGGATCATTAATAATGTGGTCCGCTGTACTCCGTATACGTATTCATCAATGCACCAATTGGCAGCTAGAACAGCGCCAAGCCAACCGGATGTTCGGCGTCCAGGACATCAGATTCCCGTATATCTCCCAGACTAGTATATATGCAGGGAGTTGTTATAACAGATCCAGGTACATCAAAGCTTAAAGGTTGTTTGGTGTGACAGGTCATTCAATCATCTCTTATAATTATATATCTATCGGCCGAACGAGTTGTCGCTAGTTAACTAATTGCATCAAATTACCCGGCTGAGCGAGCGAGATTCTATGATCCACTCGGCGAATTTGAGCGGTCATATATAAAGCATATCAGGATTTTGTGGATATGAGTGGATGGATACAGAGAGATCTCGAGAGCAAAGATAGAGTGTGCGACTTATATATACTCCCTAATCTGTTGGGTAGGCGGGATATATATATACAAGGGGAAGTATATACGACTCACCGCTTTCGCCCGTCGGCCCCCACGCAAGCCCCCACACAATACCGACTCCGCTATATAACGGAGCCATTGATCCTCGGAGTTCAATCTCCGGACCCCCTAACATAGCACCGATATTATAGCTAGTCACGACAATTACTGAGAGGGCTGTTACGTTGTAAGAATGGCCGCACCACCGCAGGTTAGAAGCAAAATCCTAGGATAACGATTTCGGAATGATTAGGCCCTAGGACGGCCCTTTGCGCAAAAGACTCCAGTTCTAAATTCCGGTAACCTGATTGGTGCCGACCCTCCAATCAACCAACCATATAAGTAGAATTTAGAGCTAGCTCTATCTGCGCAAAGGGTCTATTATTTCGTGGGGTTGTTTAGAATCGACTAACAAGCACAAATTTCTCAAGATACATCTACAGTCAATTTTGATCGATCTACAAAGATATTTATGGTGAGCGTTATAATACTACCCTTTTTAAAAGAGTCCTCATACCGCCGCAATAAGTCGCTACGGCCAGCTAGCGAGTTTATGGATAACGCCGATATTAAGTAACTGATTTTTCTCCGAGAGATTTGACTTCATACCAGATGATACTGTATATTCTGCTAGCCTGGCTTCTTCTATAGGCAGTTTAATGAGTTATAGTCATGGATTGGATCTTTTCCTAGTCCTTACTTTCCCATGCATATATCCATGCCGAGTATCTACTACATGTATCTACTATCTACTATGTACTATGTACTAGAATAACAATTTTCCAAAACTCTTGCAGTCTAATTAGTCAAGAGCCTTGACCCCTAATCCTAACTGACTCCTACATACTAAGCAGCGAAAATATGTATAATTAAATAATCTACCTAGAAGTAGTACTGGGGAGGAAGGGGTGGGGCGGGTGGTGGAGGAGTGGTGGAGCGGAAGGTGGGTAATCAGCGGAGGGGGAGGGGGGTAGAAATGGAGGACAGCGGGTGGAAGTAATAGGATGGCAATATTGGAGGTGGCATTAACTGGAGGTGACATTGAAATTCGTCATATGAACAAATTGGAATTGGAGCTGGCATTGGAGCTGGCAGATCGGAGCTGCCATAAGTTGAGATGCCTCGTAATTCACGGAAAGAACTAGATCACTACTGGAGGAGGTTGATATTTACGGGAGCTAGGCCGGAGGTGACAATTAGAGCTGGCCATGAGATGGCTAAGGCAAAACAAATTAACTACTGGAGGTTGTCAAATACTACACGGAGGTGGGAAAGAAGGAGACCTCGCGGTCGCGAGGTGGCCCGCCCCTAGTACATACTCGCGACAGGTAAGAGGTACCCGAATATGCAAGTGTTGAGATGCCATTCTTATTGGATTAAAAGAGAGAAATACACCAATGCAGTGCAGCTGCATTTTCGGGTATTTGTTACTAGTCGCGAGTACGTACTAGACTTTACTCTAGCTATATATATATCAACGTTTATAAGTATATCAATTCACGTTAGGCAATGAGAAGAAGAGACAGCCCTTGTTTTCAGCAGCAGCACGCCCCCCCATGACGGGCAGAAGTCTTATATATATATGGCTCGAGAAACTAGTGGGTAGGTGTGTAAACTTCGGCGTTTGCAACCAATCAATCAATAGAAATTTGGAGATCTACCCCCATAATGGTACTAGCGCCTAGCCTAACGGTGAAGTTTTCTCCAATTCCCATACAAAAAAAGTTCCTCTGGCCAAAACTCGAAAAATTAGCTATCTCCGCCCAGGGATTATCTCTAAGACGATTGGCTGAAAGGTATAGATCAGCCTCAGAAGTATCCGTTTGTAGTAAGTTTGATCTTATATGCATAGCCAATTTTTCGAGTTTTGGCGGTGCTCATTTAGCACTTAGGTATTACTCGTAATTTCACAGCATTTGTGAACACGACCTCTACAGTCAACTTTAGAGCAACGACGAACCTGGGACAGCAACGAAAACACAAGTTTCAGCCAAACAAGTGGTTGCATACCGGCCTGAACGCCACTGTCTTGACTGACAAAAACCCCTGTTCGTCGTTCAACCGGCTTCGTCGTTGCCCCCAAGACGACTGTATTGCATACAAACAAAAAGCCTCCAAGACAACCTTTTTGTATGGCATGCAATAGTGGTCGTGTTCACAAACGCTGTGAAATTACGAGTAGAGTGAACTGCACTCGGGCTTTCTGGAAAAAATAGGACTAGATCCATATCGATCAATATCAAAAGAAACTTTTTGGTAACCCGAGAAACGTCATACTCACCCCTCTTTATTTGTACCCGTGTACAACTGAACGGTGGGATTTTACCACTGATGATAAAATACACTGGCGACAATGGTTAAAATTATTAGGCTACAAAGCGAGCATATAAGTAATCTAAGTAGTATGTGCTTTTCGGAGCAATTGCTGTTATCTGTGTTATCTCCATATATACAATTGCAAGTGCAGCTGGTTCTCGGAGATTTATACGCGTATACCAATGGCGGTGAATTCCTGTGCGGCCGGCCGTTGGTAAAAGGGTTTTGACAAATTCACAGCTTTATAAACCTCGGAGAGTCTCGCCTTTTGGGGTAACATAGTCCCTAATAGCTGTTTCGGGTTACAAAACTACATGTAGTGTACCGGGCGTTAAGGGTAAGTACTGAGAACCCCATTTTGGGTAATTTTTTGCCGCTTGGCAGCCAAGTAGGTATTTGGGTACTCTGCCCCTCAGCTTTCGCAACGCATCCTCCTAAACCTCTTTCCCACGCCTGTTTTTTTCACCCTTCGTCAAAACTTCTTCAATAACCCTAAATTGATGCGCAGATAGAGATCTGATAAAGCGCTACCTATTGGTTATTTTTTGTATTTTTAGGGGGGAATTTGTATTTTTAAGCGAATATAAATAAAACGTCTCGTGACTTTTTTCCCCCATACAAATTTCGGTGCCAAGACCGATTTTCGTTGGCTAATTTTTGGTTGCTATGGGAAATCTCCATACAAAATTCAGGGTGTCTCGGTATTTAACGTGCACGCCCGGTACATGTACATACAATTTAACATGAGGCTGGTACGCACATCCATGTCCATGTCCAGCATACACTTGTAAGTATGTCGAGTCCCAGGTAAATAATCGGTAGCGATCAGGTTTATTATAATCATGATATATATGCAGCCAAGACTTATTAGTGATAATACCAGATCACACTAGTAGATAGTAGACGCCACAATTATCTAATAGCTAATATATATATATATTTACATCATAGGCATATGCATAAAATGATATTATTTACCAGAAAGTCTCTGGAACTGTCTTAGCTTCGCCGGTACGCTTTATGAGAAGAAGTAATGCTTGTTCACTTGTGATAGTAGTACTTGCTAGTACTTGCAATTTCAAAAGTTATGTCGTTGTGGAGTAACGGGAAACAGCCCAATCTGCACTTTGCACGCACGTAAAATGCACTGATCCAGATTCTAGTTTAGTTTAGAAACCCCAGAACAATATGGGAATAATGATAGGCAGGTATCCAAGGAAAGAAGGCGTTGTGCCCGTACAGTAGCCTCGGAGCAAAACAGAATAAGGTAGAGCACGTACATAAATGGATCGGTATGACTACGCGTAGTGCCGGTATCGGTGTGGATTGAAATATGCAATGAGTTTATCCGGGAACCAAGTTCAAAGTCTACATGGATATACTATCACGGAGCCGCACTCCCTCGGCCTCTCCGGCGTGCTTGATGATATCACGTGAATAAGCTTACATTCCTGATGTATATACCAGGTCCACTGAGTACCAGAGTAGGTATTGATATTGACCCAGGTACCAAGGGTATGGTACAGGCTGGCAGTGGACCGGTTGTTTCGATACCGGCATTAATAAAGAACGTGCATCGGTAATTATCTGGAATTGGAACAGCACCATATGCATTCAAAAAGAGTTTTTTCGGTTGTCGATTTGTGGTTCAAACGATGGAGTAACATGAATAAAACAGTATCGTGAGGCGTAAAATAAACGTAAACATAAGTTTCATAACCAACCAACGCCAAACATAACAAAAGAGACCCTTGTCCAATCGAATCCGAATCCCATGCGCGCCTAAAAGATATCATGGCCTCTAACCCAATTCAAAAACAAAGGAAATAGACCAGCCAGTGAAATACAATCAAGCCTCAGGATCTTTAAATAACCTTACGAGAGTACCCGGATAGGGCATGAATGTCAGAGTCAAATCGCCAAGCTCTTCCTTATTCGTATCCGCATTTTCTATCTTCTCAAAGTTCTGCACCATCCGCACAACAACATATGAAGCAACCGTTAATGCGAGTTGTTCTATCCGTGCCACAAGTTAGTTAACGCCCTTCTGTTACACAAAAGAAGCGAAGAGAAGCAGGTAAGATTGACCGAACCAAGCGAGAGGTATGATCGATCATGCATGAGGTGTAAGACACCACCACCACCACGCAAGGCAAAGCAAGGCAAGGCAAGGCAAGGCAATGATTTATCAAAGAAGAGGAGCACTTACGTCCCAAGCATATTCTAGGTCCGCCGTTGAATGGCAAAAACTCCCAACCCCTAGGCTTTCCTTCACCCCATCTCTCGGGCCGGAAGATGTCTGCGTCCTCGCCATAAATATCCTTACGCCGGTGAGCGGAATAGACGCTATAAACGCAGCGCTCTCCTTTTTCGATGAAGATTGGAGAAAGCCCGTCGGGGCCACCACCAAGAGGAAGGGTAGTGTTTTTGTTTGCATACCGGAAGTTTGTAGGGACTAGGGGATAGAGTCGAAGGACTAGGTTCTGTGTTAGTTTCTCTGCACAGCGTTTCTAAAATTAATTGTTAAAGGCCAGAATCCATGTACCTTCATTAAGCACCCATTTAAGGTATTTTGTGTCCTTCAGTTGTTGATATGTCGGTGTATCGCGGCCGAAGTCGGCCAGGATCTCTCGGCGAAGAATATCCCAGACCCTTGGATTCCGAGCTAAAGAATAGACAATCCAGGAAAGAAATCCGGCCTGCATAATATATAATCCGATTATTAGCGGACCGCAGCTAAGTATGCTAATCCTGGAACTATAGGGACCTGGGTTGGAAGAAATACTTACAGTTGTGTCTCTTCCCGCCACAAGAATGTTCATCATCTGGTCCCTTAGTGCAATGGGATCCTGCGTTTCGCGAGCTAATGCCTCAAGGAAGACATATTTCTCACTAGTATTGCCCTTTTCCGATTTCTGTTTGTCGAGAGCCTGTTGCACAAACTCACTAATGAAGGCTTGCACATCTGCCACAGCCTTTGTAAACTTTTTTGGGCGGTAGAGCCACCAGAAATTTTCAAGACTGACTCTGAAAGAGATGACCTTCTGGGCATAATCGAGATCTTGTGCGAATCTCGAAGTCTGGCCTTGACAGAGTTGTGAATCAACAGACTTGCCGAATAAGAACGCGGTTGAAAAATCGAGTGTGAAATTCAGAAAATACTCATGTAGATTCAAAACATTCCCACCATTTTCTGAGAATGATAGTCTTGAGAAGAAATTTTGTACATGAGTCTCAAGGTCTTCGAGGTTTGTGATTTGGTTCTTATTGAATTGTGGCTTCAACATTGCCCTCGAGTGTTCCCATTGGTGTCCGTCAACTGTGAAGATTCCATCACCTAGAACTTCACCCCAATTATCATGTCGAAGCTTGCCCAGTTCAAAATCCTTGAACTGTGTTGCCAAGATAGCCTTCATATTCTCCGGCTCACAGGTCATGATCAATCGTTTCCCAGCAATGGAGAATGCGAATGTGTTTCCATTCCTGTAGAATGACTCTCGCTGGGTAGGCATGAACTTATGTGCCTTCCGTACCTTGGAGAGAACGAAAGGACGGGAGATATTGAAGGTCCAATCTGTAGGAGCCTTTGATGGAGGAAGACATCCATGTTCGCGGGAGAAACGGGCGTTCTTGAAACGGCGTCTGAGTGCGAGAAAGGTGTGGCAGATGATGTACAGCCCAAGACCAGTGGAGATCTGGACGATGAGAGTTGACATACCCATGCTCGTTGGATTTGATTTAGTCCTCGGAAGGTTTCTTGAGTTCGAAGATCTGTTTGCTTGTGGGGGCGAATTCGTTTCCGGAGAGGACAGTAAACTTAGGAGTAGCGGAGCGGTAGAGGGGAAAATAGTGTCATATATTATGCACGTATGTATGTACTGGATGAAACCATAGAACGCTTTCTATGCCACAGGTTCGAAAGCTGAGAGAACTGATCATTGGGGCTGAATGGCGTCCAATAAATAGATTTTCAGTCCACCACCACCATGATACAATGAAACAGTGAGAACTCTAAAACACGTGGGCAAACACAGAACGGACGGCTCACCGGCGCGGTATAAGGCTCTTGCTGGTAATGCACGAGATACATAGCATAGCGTAGCGGCACAGCTGATCAGTCCGGCTAACCGGTTCATGGTTTCGATTATTTGGGTTATTGGAATTCCCAGAAGTTTCGAGCCTCATTAGCAACGGGGTACAAAGTCAAGTCAGGGATGGGTTATTGAGGGCGGGGCTGAGCTACTAGATTTGTCGAGGAGGAAAATGAGGGATCGAAGGGCGTGCATAAAAGGATTCGAGCCCAGATTTCCACGTTAGTAACCGATTGTGGATGTGAATTAAGAATTATACTTATCACGATATATATAACCGCTCTCAATTCAGCCAACTATTTCTAACCAGGTTTTCTTTCCCTTCTACCTGTAATGACTTGTGGTCATGCAGTGGATGCGGTGATATGTATAGCAGAAATATCGATCAACTCCTCCGACAGGCAACTAGGTTTGGTTAATTCGATTCAAAAACGAATTCCGGACCCGTCGTCCACTCAGAGAAACCACATGGAGTAAGTAAGTAACCGCTGCAGTGGGTCACGGCCTCCATTATTAATTTGGAAGCCCCGTCCCTGTGTTGCGAGCAGGTAGCCTGGGCTTGCTGTTCTTGCAAGTCATGAAAACGTTCTTTATCTTTCTTATGAGTAGCTTGGCGTTTGTGCACAATTTTATCTTTCATAGAGGCTTTTTTCCCTTTTTTTTCTTTTTTCTTTTTTAGATATCCGGGAAGACGTTCGGGAATGATCCTAATATCTAGTAGTGATCATAATACGCCGTTATATAGAGTAAAAAAGCAATCCAATACATACATGTAGTTACGGCCATATTCGAGTTATACCGTTATAATGTCATCGATCTATACCTAACCAGCTACTTGGTACTGATATTAAATTTTTTGTTTCATTAATTTCTTCAGCTCGGGGGGGGCGAAAGAAAGTTTCTTATCGTTTGTGCCCAGTGTGGTTTGCTGTTGGCTCAACCAAATTCCGCAGCCTGCCTTCCGATATGCAGCAGAACTCGATTTTTTCCTGTGGTGGCTTTTGTGATTCATGCACACACGTGGCATGAACACAGTACAGATCTAGACAGTACTGATTATGTCAACACCATCATACAGACATCTGAGTGGCTGTAGGTTGTTAATAGTAGGGATTAATAATAGCATTTCACAATTCTCGCTTGTTATCGCTAGGCTGGGAAAAGCCATGCATGGACGTAGGTCAGATCCACCTGCTAATAAGTCCAACGGTGAAATCATAGTACGCGCTTAACGGTTTTTTTTTACGCGCTGTGTGTATAGGTGAGGCTGAACCCAATGCCTCTGACAGGCATGGGCAATCGAATCAATATTTGTGATACTATCGGCATCCCCGTAAACATACGACAGCTTTGGTTAAATACAGGTTAGTCAAAGTTGGGGACTGTAGTCAAACATCGCATAGAATCTCACTCGCTTGTTATCTACACGTACATCAAGTTCATGTAGCGCTAGACGTTAATGGGTGCAATCATGACATGTCGACAGGAATAGACGTTAGAATAGAGTTGAAACACGGTATCTCACGTAATAGGTATATACATGAATACCAAGCGCACAGACGGTACCGGTATTCTATGGGCCAGGACTTTAGTTGAAGAGAATCAATCTCACTGAGATTGTCCGTGTCTCAGATCGTCAAAAACCGTTTGTGCACCACTTACCGGTGCCCGAAAGTGCCAAGTTCTTTCGAAAGTAAAACTTGGGTCAATTGTGACTCGGGAACTTTTTTTCTTTTGTGTGTGTGTGTGGGGGGGGGGGGGGCATACACGTAAATACTTAACATCTGTTAACCACGGTACCAAGGGTCCGTAACACACCGCCGTCCATGCCTGGTACCCGTCCAGATAGTAGCATTATTTGTATAGAAATCATAAAGACATCTCTCTCATCCTGCCAGCTAACTCGCCCATAAAGCCGCAAGGTTACCCTTACCCTTTGGGTTGGGATAAAGCTCACCTAAACGGTTCATCCTAATCGAGACATATGTCCGAATGCCTCTTTCCGTTCCAACCAATCCTCCTAGATGAAAGCTCTGCTGGTCCTGCAGATAAGGCTTGCATAAACATCGACACGAATGTCGATTGACAACAACTGTAGGAGTACAATCAGCCATTTAGTAAATATAACACCCCCCCTTTGGTTAGGTGACGTTATTCTAGTTTCTTGAGTAATATCACACAGAAGCTTCTTACGCACCTCCTCTGGTAATAGTCCCTGGCTATGTACGTGGTAAATATCATCGACGCATCTGCCCGGGCCCTTGTTTGATTATAACCCTATAGCTAACCTTGAAATGGAATTGAATTGACAGCTTGGCGTAACCATGAGAGATCTCGGATTAATAGTGGGCTATCATTTCTGGGCCCTTTTGATCTCGCTTCGAATTAGTCATTAACCTATGCGGTTTAAAAGCTATAAATTTCTCATTTATGAGCCTATATCTATACTCCTTTCCCAGTTGAGATTGTATGATTATGCCGTGCCAGATTATAGATCGCCATCGCAGCCGGGAAGCTAGCAAAAATTCCTTCCAAATCTAAAGCTCACCACAAGCACATAAGCCCTAGAAGAAACAAATTTTGTTGGTATTGATATTGAAATGGCCGACGCCGGTATCCGGTAGTTCATTGTACATGTGTCAAGTAAACGTTTATGCGGGCCTTCGGTCCTTGCGGTAGGATATGGTCTAGTTGGGCGAAGGATTCTAGACTGGGGGAAATTAAAATGGTTATCTAAATTAACATTAACAGTTAGAGTTTGATAGTTATTTGCTGACCACCAATAAATACCGACAATTCAACCGATTTGTGTGATACCAATTGGCTGATTTTCTTCATTAACTGAAAGAGATTATAATTCGTCAACACAACTAAATCTTTGACATAATATGAACACCAGTTATCGTCCGGTTTATAATTATAAACTGTAAGTACCGATCAATAGTCAGAGAGGGCGTAGGAGAATATATAATGTGAATACCAGTTATTGCCTGATTTATAATTATAAGCGGCAAGTACCGATTGATAGCCAGAGAGGGGTAGGGGATATCCACACCGAGCCTCGGGATATTTCACCAGCCAGGGGTTAAGGAATTATATAGCGTTGCAGAGCTGTGAAAAAAAGAAACCGAAAATGCTAGAAACACAGTCGGCCAGGCTCGAACGCCAAGTGATAGTTACTTGCTTACCAGCAAAAGAACCAGAAAGTACAAGTGACGGAAACAGGGATTATTTTTATGAGAGAACGGCGCCACTCCATACAAATTATGCTTGCCCTGAGTGACTGCATTTTCTGGTTCTTTTGCTGGTAAGCAAGTACATGTATGCAGGTGCAGAGAAAACTACGTGGTATACTAGCTAGTTGGGACGCAAGCTCAGTGCCAGAAACTATTAATTTCTGTGTATCCCAACGAGAAATCTTCCAATTGAAGAGGTCGAAGTTCAGGCCTCATCTAAATGACTAATATATTCATCTTTCGTAGGCTTATCTCTTATTACCTTACATAAAAGATGGCACGTTGTGGTGAGTCGGTAATTGGGATATCTGTGTCCAACAACAGATTCTACCCGTCGACAGACACACATTACTTGCAGTACAATCAAGTATGGCATCAAGTTGCCGAAGTGGGCTCTACCATTGAATGCAGGTCCATATTCGCTTTCGGATTAAATTTGCTGTCACCCAGCAAGTGAGTATAGGAGACGAGATGGTGCGGCCTAGGCTTGTAATAATTGAAAGTTGAGCCCTAACCTTGTGTCGATCATGTTATATCACTCGGAAAAACTGACGAAATTAGATTTTTTTTTTTTTTTTTTTTTTGTTTAATTCATTAATTACATGCAGACCGTAGTCTATGGTAATATCGCACTCCCCAGAACTGCCCTGCTGCCTCCACCGCCACACACAGTAACCGTACCATAACTGAGAACCAAAACAAAACAAAACAAAGGGAGAACATAAACCGATACCAAAATAAACTACACCGCCTCCCCTTCTTCCCTGTCCCTGAGTCCTCCCCACCCCCGCGTCGCCTCTCTCCCTCTTTCGTCCTCATCTTCGTCCCTCTCCCCGTTCCCGTGCCTCCACTTAGCAAATTCTTTCCATATATCGAGCGCGCTCTCAATGCCTGTCTTTGTCCACAGGAGGGTTTGAACTGTTTTGTGGTCTTCGTCCTTGGCCCTGGCCGCCTCTGTGGCCTTGCAGGCTGTCAGGATGTGGGCGACGCTCTGTTCCCCGCCTCCGCACTCGCATTCCGCCGTGTCTCTCCTTTTAAAGCGGTGGAGGTACTGGTTAATTGCAATACTGACGAAATTAGAGATTTCGATCTCAAATTTTCATATAGGCAGTGAATAACTATAGGCCTCCTATTCACTAAATTGGGCGCAGGCTTTACCAATTGCAAAGAGAATTCACCATTTAAGTCTTTCTACCAAGTCCTTGACGAGCTGCAATATTCCCTCGACCCCGAGCATAAGATCTGGAGTTTTAACACCAGTGCGCTGTGTGGCGTACCCTGACATTGATGTTATCAATGTTGAGATCCAAGACAATCTAGTAAGTATATAATTATAACCTTCATATGCATGTGCATTTAAAAGCTTTTGATTGGCTCATTGGTTTGTTTCATTTGAAACATGTTGTGTTAGATTTAAACATAGGGGATTGTGCTGAGTATCTGGGAATAGATTAGTAGTTCGACTTTAGCAACTTGGTGGCTGTTAAAGGGATACTTGCAGCTTAAACTGGAGGAATTTCTGACCTATTCACTGATATGGGTGATATCAGAAAAGACACATAAGATCGACCAGAGCAGATATAGTGATGGACTTTGCCTGCCAAGAGGGGTCGACGGCCGCGCAGCGGCCCGAAAGCTCCGACTGACAGGCAAATAGAGAAATAAGCCGCAAGGCGGCTTGCCTGTATATTGAACTGATTGATATACGTGTAGTACCGACCGAAGGCCGAAAACCACTTGTATAATATAATAGTTCGTGACTATATAAAAGAAGTTAGGTCATTGATCTTATCATTCATTGATCCCGGGCGCCAGTCGATGGGGAAGCCTTCTCTTGAGTGGGTTTTGATGGTCCACCACGGTTACATATGGAGAAATCTCACTCCGAAATCGGAATCACGAACACTTTTGCAGAGTGGCTGTACTAATGGCGGATATCATTAAGAATAAAATTGATAGTTTTAAACACTCTCGTGAGTGCACATATAGGCGGAGCGGCAGCTTCCAAAACCTTGAGTTACACACACTTCGTTTCTCTCTCCTCCGGTTATGAATCGCGATTCATATCAGATTGTGCCGGAATTCCATATCAAAGCAATTGTGAGTTATTGTGGAGCTGCCTTGGCGGATAGATCAGGTTTCTACCGAAGGCAAATTTCTAGGGAACTTTCAACCTTTAGACATGACCGAGAGAATGTAGTACGGGGATCTGGCTTATTACCTTGATTAACCCCTTGCAAAGACCTCACTAAGAAAGTATGACATGGCTAAGAGTCTTTTTATATGGCAGACATCCTGGCTAACCGGTATGAGTCTCGTTCCCACCGCCAAACAGTTGTGATTCGTGAAACGATGATATATCTTGCCAAGTCTCATTCTATCTCACTTATTCGTCAATAATGTAACAGATTATTGGTTTTCACAACCTCAAGTAGAAAATATCAGGGGAGAAATAAGATGAAGGATTGTTGATATATTGATGGAAGATGGGTGATTTGACGTTCCATGGTGCAACAACCGTGCATCCATTGATGATGAAGAGGGTGTGTACCTTTTGGAGGCAGGGGTGAATAGATAGTTTAAGAGCTCGTGATATAGCTGAGAGGTGAAAGGGCCGCCATCTAGTTATATGGACTTAAACGAATTTTGAACAAGCGATTTGTTTTATAAGTTCTATTCTCATGGGCCTTGACGAAGAGTATGGGAAAGAAAGAGGGAACATTACTACATGTATTCTAGCTTGGTCGTTGGGTCTGACTCATATATGTACATGTATGTATACATGTATGTTCCTCCCGATAGGCGAAACTTTTAGTCCATGAACTAGGGCGCCCGGCTTAGTGACTTTCCTCAATGGTTTGCCCCGCTCAGAAATTCCATACAAAACCCGAACAGGTTGACCTTTTCAGCAGGTTCGGAGGATGTTGTCCCATTCAGAAAGACTTTTAGCTATGAATGTAGATAAAAAGCTCGCCCAATACAATTAGCTTCCACAATACTCCTCCTAGATAGCCGATCACTGTATTCAATTGGATTAATACCATATAAATCTATACAATGCCTATGTTACTCAATTGCATTTTAATATTTCAAAATAAAACTATAAGTTTGTTGTTTACAAGAACTATCGTGACTTTATTAATGTGTGAGTAGAACAGCTCAAAATAGGGTAGTTTAGTTGTTATTTTCCTTATGGAAGTTTATACTATCCCAATAGTGCCCCGTTCAAAAAAGCTATATCCAGTTCACGGACCGGTTATCTTGCCAAGTATCTCAACTCAACCGGGCGCCCAGTTCGTAGGCTGGGTGGTTTCGCCTACAGGGCAGCACATATATATGCCATCAGGCAGCCAGCTCGGTAGTGGTATATAATTTTTCGAACAATCCGCACACCCCCTACATGTAGAGTACATGTATTTCTAAGAAACTATATCGAATCGAGGTCTCTTGAATGTCTCAGGACACACCTTCTTGAACCCTTAATATACGACGTATTGTGAAGGGGTAAGGGTTTTTCTTTCTTTTGTTTAACTCATTAATTACTTGCCAAATTTTCAAGTCTAGGACGGTTGCCACCCATCCTTGGTTGTATCTCGTCCTAAACTTAGAAAATTGGCAAGTACGTGCAGCCTTTCGGCTATGGTGTGAAGGGGTAAGGTTATCATGTACAGATTCTCAAGTCGAGTGATATATGATGAAGGTCTATGCTACAGTCTCTAGTCTCTAGTAGCCCGGTAAATACATCAATAATCCCTTTCCCCATACAAATAAAATGGTAAAAGGCACAAAAGGGCCTGAAGGGCGCATTTACCGACGACTTTGCTGATTCACTTACAGGGCCATTAGAGAGTCGCCCAACTGTCGGGGCCCATATCATGGCGCATTCACGGACAAATAAATCAAAAGCGATGCGTGTAGGTGAAGTAAGGGCTACTCATCAGGGTAGTTTTACGCCGAGATCCCGGCTCTAAATACCTGACAGGACCTTTATAATTAAGTTTAAGCCTATCCGCGCTTCCCATATTTCAAACTTACTCTAGTCGGGGTTAGGGTTTATTCTGGGAACCCAGCAAAAGGAATGAGTTAAACAAAAAAAAAACCCAGCAAAAGGACGTCCAGCACTAAAATTGTGAAACGAGCCACATGTTTTAACTGCAAAATTTCTCTAACCTTTGTAAGTCAAGATTTTTCTACAGGTATATATTGAGTCATCTTATGTAATTAATGAATTAAACAAAAATATATTGAGTCATCCTTGTTCATGGACTATCACTCGGGGGGGGGGGGGGGGGGTTCGTACTGATATCATCCTATCCATTTATCCAGACAAACGTCATGCCTGGACCAAGAGCCGGCTTCACCTTGATAAAATAACGGCAAAGATTTCTTATCGATGAGAGTGTTATCTGGATCTTTGTTCTGATTATCGCCTCTTTGCCGATGCATTTGTGTTAAACAAATAGCACACCACTAAGAAGTTTTATATGTTCCTGATAGAAGATTGGTTCAACCAGAGAGATCGATGATTCTCAAGATTACCCTTAGATTGATAGCACAACACCGCCCTTGATAATCAAGGCCACAGGGCATCATCCTGGAATTCAAGAACCCCAACGTAGACATAAATCGTTGCCCGGTGGGCTTTATTATTCCATCAGTGCGTTCCTAGGCCAATTGAAAACTGGGTTAGAGCGCCACGTTCTTAAGTTCTAGGTCCATAGGCCGAGCCCTCTCTTTCTCCGAAAAACCCCGACGAAGAATTTTGAGATCCGCAGGAAGCCGGAAGCCAACAGGAATTCAACCCAGCGCAAGCTAGGGGTACACGTATACCAAGCATGGATAGTTTATGTGCTCATAAAATCTCAGTCAAGTTTAGTTAAAATAATGCCGCTGATCATAACCCTTGACTTGGCGTGCATTTAAGGTCACATTCTAGGTGCTTTTCCATCTATTGTTGATGCTGCGTAATATTTACTTGTTGACATATGATCGATAGGATATGTATATCGAACGAATCTTGTGGGCTGTATAGGGTCCGAGCGTCCCATCTACGAAGGGATGACCTTGGCGCATATATGCGCAGTATATAGTAACGCAGGATAATGCCTTGCACCAACCACACATACCACAAGGCTGATATAAAAACCTGTTCCTGTTGATTTTTTTTGTAGAGTAGATGGCTTCACCCGAACAGTTGAGTATGGTTGGTACACACACCGGTTGCAATGAAGATCCTTTCTTTTTGACGATGACTGTTCGGGTGAGGGGGGTGTTCGAGTGGCCAGGGAAGTCGTCTATTCAATTTGAGTACCCGGCTCATCCCGAACTACTGCGCCTTGTTTGTTAAATATGATCTTTACTGTTATGCGATGATCTGCTTCAATTCTGCATCGGCCAAAATTGATTTGGGCCGTAATCATACATAGATACGGTTAGTTGTTATAGTTGAATAATCCTCTATATTTACGCGAACCGATCCTACTATTTAGGAGATTATCATTCTAGGTACATGTAATAAGTCGTGCAGATGATAGTCTTTCCAAAGAGACAAATCATGATTACATAGTTACTAATCATATTAGTTGCAGATCCATTAATGGAAAGTCCTTCTCCGAGAATAAAGTTCATTAGTTTACCGACAGAATGTGCAGGCTACTCCTTAACGAGATCAAATGTATCCCATTTCGGACACTACAATCGTATGGTTGCTTTAAACCCACGTGTAGCTTGAGTTTCATATACAGATTTTGATACACGGATTCTCTCGTTGGCACCACTCGCAAAAATCTAAGCTTGCGCATCTCAATCAGTGAAACATATGTCAAAAGATAAGTGTCCGTTATCGGGGTGTATGCGGAAGTCATAGCCGAATTCGCGTCTACATATAGAACCTCTCCGAGCACGCGTGCCGAGAACGGCAACATCTCCTCCGGTAACTACATCATTGGATTATCGAACCTCAGGGTCAGGAGTCTGATAGTTAGTAACAGCTTACTATACTTCTCAAACTTCTGTAGTGGGCGTTGACTTTGTTATAAATAGTATCAGTTTACACACTTGCCGTTAGGTTCATGCCCAATGCTTCATCGAATTCCTATGGTAAGGTGGCTGCTGACTTTGTATGAGTAGCCAGAATTCCCCTATTTGAGTGCTCCAATAAGTTGATATGAGACTGAAAGGCTGGAAATGAAGCCCTCGTTATCAAAAAAACATTTTTAGAGTTGGAATAGCGTTATATAACCTCGGAATTCTACCATCCATAAACTTCCCTTGATGCATTTATTGGCTAGTCTTTACTAAATGAGTAGACACAAGACGTACACATGTAATTACTGTAGGCATATTAGTGTAGGGTGCCAAGACATATTAGCTGAATTTGTAGATCATCGTTGAATGTGTCTCCGAAATCGAATATCATCCGGATATGGTCAGTTGATGATTCGCAACTCCTGCAGAATAGACAAAGCCGCTACTTAGAGGGTAAACTCGTGAACCCTTAGACAGGTTAGAAATCCCCCTGATACGCACAGATCATTCCTTTAGATCGGGGTTCGGAGTAAATTACCATAAGCTCCTCTCAGACAAGCATTTTGGATCGGGTTGATTGAGAGTTGAAATCTGTCAATTCATTGTGCAAGTTTACGATAGCGCTTCTAAGTGGGGGGCGTACCGGAGGAACAAAACCGTTTTCACCCTAGCTCAGCTGATTTTATGAATTTGTACAATATATTCTGTTTAAACCCCCACGCACACCAAACACTCATACCAGCCCTAACCTCAAGTAGCTCGGTCAGAGAGTTGGTTGTCCGTTTAGTAACCTTAAAATGATTGCTAGATGTTTTCCGTCCCGGATCGAGCTGTTCAGTCCAATTGGATATCGGCCTAGATTGATCACGCAGACGGAAGGAGGAGTAAACAGATAGAGTTCTCGGATGATTTTAAAGATGGTGCTAGGTAGTATCTAGAAGACCTTTAGAACATCTATGGTGGTGACAAACGCTTTATGGTCGTGGTTTTGTTTGTGTAGTGGGCGTTTCGCCAAGAGTGGCCATGGACGAGACAAACATCTGAGATCGAAACTGTACTCCTGATCGTTCGAATAACAATGGATCACTCCACCAGCACATACCACTAAGAAAAACGACCCAAAAAAGAAAGAAGCAAAGTAAGTAAATTAAGCTTAATTAAGCAAGGAGCAAGGAGCTCCGACCGCTTCCTTACCCGGGATTGTCGCTTCCCCATATTTCCCACCAGCCTGGACAAGGAAGAAAATTGTTGCCCTCTGACACTCGTTTCGCAAATGCAATGGGCGGAGAAGGAAGTATCCCTGGGGCAGTTCAGATCGAGATCCAGATCCAGATCGGTGGATATTGCGGGGCTTAGGTTGTTACTCGTGACCATGGGACTCACGTGCTGCATGAAACTCTGAAATGGATCATGCATAGTAGGTAGTGGTATTCGTATTGAGGCCAAAACCACTCTGAACTAAACACAACTACCCAAAAATGTCCATCGTGAACTCTTAGTGTACATACATGTGTGGAGAAACGTTGGCCTGACGTGTTTAGTACGCTGGGTAACGCTTTCTTAGCTAGGTAGGGAAAATGAGGCGATCTGTACACGTTGGCATATTAAATTCCCATGTATGTATCGCCAACTTGAGTGGGAAATGGATTAAGAGTGGCCTAGATGTGTCCCACTCTTGTTCAGGAGGTACAGGTGGGACGTTGTGCAAAGTCATTCACAACGTATCACTCGTTCAAGCCACACAAAAAAAGCTCAGCCACAACGGCGCATAACGCGGGCGCAACAATCGGGCCGATGAAGGGTATCTAGTCCGAGCAAACTCCCCGAAACGGCCCCTGCAAGAAACGACATCACTATGACAGAGGCCGCGGATCATCATATGTAAACGACAGCGATAGGTTCCCGAAACTCATTAGAGCGTGCTGGAGATCAGGAGGATGGATGTATGTATGTAAAATGGTAATTATGGTAGCTGCACATGTAAACGCAAACCCCGCATTTTGAGCAAAAGAAAGGAATAAAGAAATAAGAAAAGAAAGCGAAGCGAGGAAAAAAAGAGAGGAAGAAGCCGAAAGGCAGATCGAGCACAGAAAGGCATCGGGAAAATTTGTGCCAAGATGGCACAAAGTAGACTGCAAGGTCGGCAAGCTGCCGAGCACCGGGACAGCCAACGAATGATATCAACCCGGAATGCTTCAAGCCCAAGATGTAAATACCTACAGTCACTCACGGGGTGAAGACGGACACTGGCTGTTGACGGGCATGGGATCTCAACGAATAAGAATCCTTGAAAAGCGAAGCTTGGCTGTTTATCACCATACATAGAATCCCTGTCCGTCAACACCCAGTGTCCGTCTTCACCCTGTGAACGACTGTACTGTTTGACCATTGCTCTATTGTTATTGCTTACATACCTAGACGTTGAATCTGCGTTGTTGTGACACCTGAGGTTGCTTAAAGCCTGATGTATGTTAGTTCCATGGCCGTGCGTACCTCCTTCTACCAACCACCCTTTGACGTGGCTCTATTAACCAATGCCCAGTGACAGCATTCCCAGCTTTCCTCGGCCGTTTCCACAAGCTCCAGCAAGCATCCTTGAGCTTCCACGTTCCGATAATGGAGGCTCAACAGATGTTTCAAACTCGACTTCTGGAAAACTTTCACCTCCCCCTGTACTGAGCTCACGATAATATTACTACCCTTCCGTTCTGCCCCCACGTGCGGATGACTGCACCAGCTATGGGCATTGGTGAGTAGATACTTCCACCGGCAATAGGTAAGTGGAGTCGGGGATAATCTAAACTCCATGTAGACAAATATGAATTACACGCCCTCTCGGTCCGGGAAAAAAACAAAAACAGTTGAGGGCTCAACGAAGGTGTGTGGGTGAGTGGGTGAGGGAAGGGAACGGTTACAGATGTGGTATGATGTTGCTTTCTTAGACCTGTGAACCTAGCTCCCGGTACCGATACGCTGAACTGGGCATAGCACCTCGGGCCACCTGCAAACAACGACACCTGTGGCTTTCCCCAGACGAACGAGTCGGAGTACCTTGGTGATGTTTGTGCTACCAATTGAACATGTAGCAACCAATGGTTTGTGCCATACCAAGCTTTGCTGCAGAAAGCATCCCGTTCAGAGAAAAAATTTGATTGAGAGAGCTCTCTCTCTCAAATGTCGTGCGCGTTCAAGCAACATCGTTGCCTCCTCACCCCCCGGTTATTGTATAAAAGCTGACGATCCTCTTCCTCACTCATGTCTCCATTCTAACTCCGTCTCCGAGCTTCCCTGTAAACCCTTGGTCTCATCTGCAGTTATCTGCACTGTCTGCATCATCGTGTTTTGCAATTATCGCTGAATCATTTCACATTTCATTTACGCCCCCCCCCCCCCCCTTGCATCCTCCAAGTGCTAGTCATCCATCCTAGCTGTGCGCTTGTAATCTCTTTCGTTCCTCCTCTTTGACCTTCTATCCAAACACTGCCCAACTATAACTACATTGAATTCCCTCCCAGATTACTTCCTCATCACTCAGGCTCCCAAGTTAAAAGTTTCATCGAACGAGAATACCCATCTTCCTCACCTTACAGAAACAACACATAATCAACAAAATGTTGATGGATCCGATTACTCCAGCTGCCACCCCTCCAATGTCAAGCCCTGTGGAAGCTACTTCATGCCTTGGAAGAGCCAACTCTTTGGCATCTGTCAGATCGGTCTTCACTTTATCAGTTTGCTCCGCCTCTGTCACCAACGATAAAACCAATGCCACCTCTACTCGTTGCTCTCACTGCCAGGCCATCGCCCCCCCAATGAATGCTGGTGTAACACTCAAAGACATCCCAGCTGAGATTACAACAGCGAAGGATGGGGAGCTGACTCCATTGGAAGCTCCCAAGAGTCCTAGCTTGACAACCCAGACCAGTGGCCCCGGCTTCGATTCGGCTGCCTCAGAAATTGGTTCTGCGGCTGCAAATTTGCTGAAAACCCTCCAAGACACCAACAACGAGCTACAAATCCATTGCCAGAACCTTCATCAGATTCGTCTCATGAACCCATCACCAGCGCCATCTCGTCGTGGATCCGTCTGCCTAGCGGAATCCGAGGCTTCTATTGTCACCTCGTCATTCTCCACTGACAAGATTGCGGCAGTTCAAGGGCCTGGCTTCCAATCAGGTCACCCTCTTATTTGCGACCTTGGCGATTTGGCAAACCTATCAAATGCCAACTTCCGTCTGCTTAAAACATTACAAGACAAGGTCAACAAGGTGGATTCGGCCGAGAAGATGCTACGCACTGAGCGTGAGGCAATTGAGCGCGAGAGGGAGCAGTTGAAGCAAATGAATGCTGAGGCTGAGCGGGAAAGAGTCAGGCTGATGGCAGGAGGTTTGCAATGGGATGATTATAAGGTACGCCACTATCCTTCGCTTTAGACTACAAAATCTTTTCATTTTACTAACTCGGCCAATAGATGAGTGGTGCTCGTAACCATTCTGTACAGGGTTCGAGGAATGTATCTGGAAGAGCTACTCCAGAGGGCAATTGGGATGAGGAGGTCGAGGATTCTGTTTTTGATGATGAATGGACAGAAGAGAAGGAGCAGGAGTTAAAATTGCTAGAAGGAAAATTGAAGAAAGCCAACCGTCAATGGAGCGATAAACAGGAAGAAGTTTTAGGCCCAGTAAGTTTTACTCTGTGGTTATGGATCTTTGGAAGATATAATCCTCTAAACCACAAACCTCTAACTTTTCTGCAACTTCGTTCTAACGTATTCTTGTAGCTTGAGAGATTGCGAGAAGAGAAGCGCCAAGTAAAGAAAGCCAATAAGCTTGATCGCCAAGCCTCAAACAAAGCCGAGAGAACGAATTCTCGCGAAGAACAACCAGAAAAGCCTCTGCGAAAGAACTCTGGCTTCAAAAACTCGCTTTCCAACATTGGAAGAAAATCATCTTCCGGCTCATTGACTAGAAGGGATTCTTCACCTGCATCCGGTAGCGCCACTCCTACAAGGCTTTTTAGAAAGTGGTTCCCATAAGCTTGGGCCAAATATTCGTCTCCATCACCCTCGGAGAACCACAACGCAAAACTGCCCAGCATTTTCTTTTGTTATTCTGAACATTGTCCTTCCTGAACGTACTGGTGAAGTTTTCTTCTTTTGTTTTACTGGGTCCGGTTAAGAAAAAAGTCTGTCTGCATGTCTGGTTGTGCTTGGGTTTTCATTTTGGGTGCACGGTGATTGTTGCATTTTTGTTTTATGCTGTTCGGGTGTGTGGAGTACGTTTCGTCTCGTTTTGAGGGCCTATTTTACGTTCTCCTGTCAAGCCGGTAATGTTGTATGACTGACCCGTTTTCATTTTGGTCTCACGATACCCTTTGGAGTTTTTGTTTTCTTCACTTCTTGTTTTATGGCGTACCTACATGACCCTTGGTACTCTGTAGCCACCTCTAGTCGGGAGGTTGTATAAATAATATTTATTAAAGGAATTATACCATTAAGGCTTTACTCTCTCCAAGCTTCCCTTTCTGTCATGATCCAGAAATATGATACATGAGGGTGTTCAGAGAATAGTCTCTGCCCATCGACAATTACACGTGATGTAGTTGTGTTTGAAATCTTTGAATTATTGTCCAACCGGGTGATATGGCGCCGTTATATACTACTGACATGTGCCTATACAGGGACTCCGCGGTTCGAGTGATGAGTTGTGAACGGCAGCGTGAGCCATGATCGATCGATTCTCGCATTCGTATCTTGTGGTACAGCATTATGGGGCCAAATTTTTGATTTACCTTCAATCAACAACATGCTTAAGATCATATATTTATAGAGATCTTTCCTTACTGTGTTCCAGCAACAGTGGGTGCTTACTATTCAGTACTACAACCAGCTTATTGTAGGATGTAGGCGTATCCATAGTTATTGTGATTACGAATATTCTGGCGATCATTCCCTCCCCACCAATGACCACCCGAGCCCTTAAACTACGCACTCGGACGTAAGTACTGTCATTCACGGGGCGTTGGCGGGTACTGGGTGTTGGCGGACAAGCCTGAAAAGAGGTAGCCAAGCTTCAATCCGCCAATACCCAGTATCCGCCAACACCCCGTGAATGACAGTACTCTCAAGGCTTAAACACCAACAATCCACTGGTAAAACAAAATACTCGGCATTCTTTTCCGGGCTTTGAATCATAGCTCATGCACGGGAAATCCCACTAAAATAGTTTTTTTTTTTTTTTTTTTTTTGATTACCTGTAAGTCAAGTCACGTCAGGTACCACCCTTCCTTGTAAATAATGTGATATCGCAATCTAATGCACACACAAGCCCCCATTCTTGGCTGTAAACTTATCGAGTGTGGTGCGTGGTCGGCCGCGGTAAATGTTAATCTATTGTAAGTATGTACTTTCGTTATGAAATCGGAAAAGGATAGACACGTTCATGGAGAATGGACATACTGCGATAGGGCTCCAGCCATAAGATCTTAAAAGGAGCCAGAGTTGATACCCGAAAGATTATTTGTTTTTAGAGGCGGGTTGAGTGCTTGTACATATCGCAACACAAGCTGTATCTACTCGTGCGAGAAGAGGTACAGTACCTTTACTCTCGTGATTTGGATGACGTGCAATCGGCCAACGAGAATTCGACAACCCTGCACACAATCTTTCCATGCATCCCAGGAAACTCCCACCTCGCCAAGGTCGAGCATTGATAAATTGTAACCAAGGATTCATTCATCCGAAGAAGGGGATTTTATTGAAGGTGCACTGTCGGCCGACATCATCCAATAAGCGTTTGGACAAGATGGTAGGCCCCTCACTCGCAAGGTAAGTACCGAGGGGTTAATCCGGCTAAATCACGCTGACCCTACCTACATGCCAATGAGATACCGGTAGCTACAATGGTGATGTATGTATCTACTTTATCTGAGTAGGTACTGCGACTGATAGAGTGGATATAGAGGTAGTTTGCAAGGTTATAGCTAGCAAGTATCCAATCCAAGCTCTAGAGCGCCAAAACATCTTCGCAGTCAGCTTAGCGCACTGGATATGTAGGTACCAAATGCAAAGTATACATACCACGATATACATGGGACCTTTTTCTTTGTCTCGTTCAACGGGTTAAACCGGTTATAATATTCTTAGAAGAGACCGGGAATCAATGGCTCGCCCGTGATCCGTTATGCGATAGAGAGACTGCATCTCTTCTCTCTAAGTTAGTGTGAATGTGATCTAGAGGGGTTTAATTGACTTACTCTACATGTATATAGTTTATAGTTTCTGCTGTGCTGCCTTCGGGGAACCGTTTTTTATACCCCGTGCATGGCGAGGAAGGAGGGGTTCGACCTGTGCAGATACATGTAATCACCAACGCGGCGAAAACCACGGTTGCTCGTCTCCGGATGGCGAAAAGGGTGGGAAGATGTTGTGTTCCATTAAAGGCCATGGGAAACAAGAGAAACACCATGCAGCGTCCTGATTCGATTTTTTTCTTCGTGTTACACACGACTTTGTGTCACCAACCCACCACCACATCCCGAGACATTCGGTGGTCCGGATCTGAATACAAAACACCCCCGAATCCCGACAACAGATTACCGAAGTCGGATCCACAGGCATCCCTGTGTGCGCTCAGCTCTACGCAAGACTTCCTGCCCTTCGAGTATGCAGCCACCATGTTTCAGAGCGATATACTCGCAATTTCATAGCGTTTTTGAACACAACCAATATCGCATACACACCAAAAACCACCAAGACTACATTTTTGTATAGCATGCAATAGCGGTTGTGTTCAGAAACGCTATGAAGTTGCGAGTATATGGCACTCTAGAGTATGGACTGTAGCAGAGAAATTGCTCTAGCTAGATAAATATCGAGGTACATACATACAGCCGTATTCTCATCGATATGAGCATAATGCGTTTATGCTAGGTAGGCTATGGTGGAAATTCATGTAGATTCATGCAATCTAGTAGGTTGCATACATGCATGTACTTTAAATCCTACGGTCGTCCATGGATCCTGTCTAATGGCTATATTTGCAGTAATTTGCCCTTGGCGTCCCGGACTTAACTCTGCTATTGGCCTCAAATCCCTGGCCGCCATCAGACAGGATCCACCTTCATCCTGTGGGTGACTGTACAGCGATAGGAATGATCTATGGAAAAAACAGTTATATGATGCACAGGCATTTCGCCATACAATTTCACCCCCCTGTTTTTTCCATAGATCATTCCGGCGGCTGTATATGATGCCGCAACTACAAGGGATCAAATCAAAGGTCATCCCTGCTTCCTCTTATGTTAGGGTTGTACATGGTTCTTTTGAGTTCCAAAGCTACATACCACTATAGCTACCCCTCATTGAACGGATTTTACTCGTAGTTTTTTGGCGTTTCCGGACGCAACTGCTATTTCATACACAGAAAATCCCCGCCAAGGCTATCTTTTGTATGGCATGCAATAGCAATTGCGTCCGGAAACGCCGGAAAACTACGAGTACACCGTCTGCAGATGCAAGACTGAGATGGCCTGGGACTCTTCTCATTTTGAAAAGGGTGGTTGGCTAAATTTGTCCTCCTTTTTTTTCTCTCTCTCTTTGCACCAGGGAGAAGGGTAGAGGGAAAAATACCCTAATGACTTTTCAGTAGTGTTGGGCTTACCATGTTTTGAGACGGTATCCCGGTGGAATACTGAGGCGTCTTGCCCTGTACATACTACTTTGCTTTTCTCATAGTGGCTCCTGGCAATGTTCCGCTGTCCTCCAGCTCTGTCTATGGTGGAGTCATCCAGACGGGTATGGCTACATGTAAGTATCTTGAGTTGAACAAAAGAAAAAATACATGTAAGTATCTTTAATGTTCGAGATACACACACACCATGAGGATTGAAATATGCTTAATATCTAGCTAGGTAAGGTACCAGAGCTGGTGACGATAAATCTATCGTACAGCGGTGGGTAATAAGTCATCGGACGACGTAGCCACAATTTTGCCTGTAAAAGCGTATTTTGGTGGCGTTCCGTCTGATGATTTATTACCCACCGCTGTACCGCTTGAAAAAATTGATCCCCCCCCCTCCTAACTACTTGGCTAATTTTTCACTTTCCAAAAGAAGATCCTATGGACTACAACTCGTTTGTTCCGGCTTTCTCGATTTTTCTTTTTGAAGAAGCGGACAGGGCTAATTAATCGAGTCATCATAGGCTAAAAGACTACTGCCAAAACTAGCCTAAAACCATAGTTTATGCCATATAACCAGATGATTACTAGAAAAAGGTGGTTTATTAGTACTGAAATTACAATAAAGTACCGAAAAAATCATTTTCGTCTGGGCTAATGACTGCCATCTAGGCTTGTCATGACTGGCACAACAGAGATGCCATGTAAATGTGTGCAGTGTATCGATATAAAACGCAGCGAAAGCCACTTACATAGATCTCAGAGATTTCCATGCGTTCCGGTCATTTCCTTTATACACATACAGCTAACCCTTATCACTCTCCTCAATTTTCGGTTGATTGATTGATTGATTACTTCATTGACTGTGTGCGACTTGGAGGTTATGACATCAACTGACGAAACCAAAAACAAAGTGAAAATAAAACAGATAAAGAAAAGCAAAACACCATGTGTATCATATTTTCCCTTTTCCTTTCCCAATCTTAAATCACCTCTTTCCTTCTCGGTCCGGTTTTTGCTCCATTCCTAAGTTTCCTCACCCCCGTTTCTAGTTCCCCAGGTACGCTCTGTACCTCGCTGCCCCCAGTTGATATTTCGATGGTAAGAATTCGCTCTAGATGTTTTTGGCTATGGGGGATACGCTGCCCAACGTCTGATCCTCCTCCATTTCAGTGATTTCTCGCGCAGAAATCACACCTTTCACTATGTGAAAACAGAACAGACCGTTAGTCTAACCGTCCATAGACAGATAAATGTAATGGTAAAAGTTCTGTGCTAGCCTTTTATTAATAGATGAATGGAGCAAAAGCACTAGTACGCCTGGTAATTACATAAATTAGTAGAATATTTAGCTCCCAAGGATCAGGCATATGTAGACTGTGTCTAACATAACAGGTGATATTGGGATCCGGACGTTATATTATATTACCTGATAGCTAGACCACTTACCTATGCATATCTCGCAGTGTCCTTAAATTATATCCCAGGCCCTATCTGGTGCCTCGACTTGACTCACTAGTCGGTTTTCTTAAACACTAAGTGAGAGGAATGTGTAGTTGAATGTACTTAACGAGTCTTATAATTAGGCTCCTAAGTTGTTTAATTGGGGTTTAAGTCATGTGAATTTGAATGTTTGTTGGGATAAACGCTCTTTGCCCAACTAAGATTCATATTTCCAGGCGATGTTTCTGCAAGGCGAAGCTGCTGCTCTTGCCTTACTTTATCTCGGCGCGTGCAGTGGTTGGGGGTACCGGGTCCAACTCAAGTTTTCTTATCGAGCTAGTGCTGCTTTGGGATGCCAAGATATGTGATAGTGATCGAGTGATTGTATGTGACTGAAAATTCATTTTTGTCGTGATATATATATCGTTTGTGGTTATTCTCAATATCTAGGGCGGTGCTAGTCAGTCTAACCAATCATTGAGCTCATAAGTTATTGATCTTAGATATCAGCGTCGAGTGAATAAGGACTGTATTAATAGTTTATGAT
Organism: Morchella sp. 2018-W38C; assembly: GCA_024713705.1. Taxonomy (NCBI): domain Eukaryota; kingdom Fungi; phylum Ascomycota; class Pezizomycetes; order Pezizales; family Morchellaceae; genus Morchella; species Morchella sp. 2018-W38C. Next base: position 266,882 of record JAMJEX010000006.1, on the reverse strand, counting down.
GAACCGAAATGCTCATGTATATTTCCTACCTATTTTTATCGTGATACAATTATCATCTAACAGATATTCCACAGTTCCACGCGTACGCCCCCAAGGAATCTTACTTCCTAGTGCTCGGCTCCTGAGGGGCGGGTTCTTGGGGCCGAGTTGGTGGCTACGCCCTCCGCCTCCGGTGGGTCGGTCCCCTCTTCTCTTGATAGAGTCCAAGTGAGCATCCATCAAATCGAACCTCGTGTTGACGTTCCGTTATGAAGTCGCGATGGCTTCAAGTATCCACCAGCGTCAAAATCAGGAATCCCTTCGTTCGCTTTCAGGCACTGTGATGCGATGTCGAGCAGTTAGGAAGGTTTCCTTGCAAATCCGCCGAAAGTCATGCTTGTCACCCCCCATCAACAGATCTTACTCTTTTAGCAGCGTAACATCCCTAATAACATGATGGATATCTATCTTCATGCTAGATTAGGCAGATCGTGGGACGGTTCAGGTCCTCCGCAATAGAGATGAAACTCGCGGTGTTTTAGGTTCTAGAGGGCTTCCCTGGTCGTTCGTTCGGGGATCCTTTCAGGACATGTGGCGATCTGTGCATGGCTCACCATACAAATTGTAGAAGCTAACAAGTACATATAGTTCCTGCATATACTCAGTTTTGGCACCACATGTACCATGCGTGCACAGCTAGAACCATAGGTATGTACGAATTTTCAGTCCCAACAGTGTCCTTCACAGGTAGCGTGATCGATAACCTGTTTGATTTTCAGAGTTTATTTTGCTATACAGCTAACCAAATCGATTTTGGCCGTTGAGGGGAACTGTCAATTTCGCCCCCTGCAACCGCCAAGAGCAGAGGCTCGTAGAATCAGGGTTAGGTCTAACCGAGGGTATCCTTAAGAAAACCCTCCTTCACTAACAGCAGACCAACCCTTCCATTACCTGCTCTGGATCAGCAGCCGAGCCCCACCGTGCTGAAGTCTACGCTCGATAAATGTTCGTTATCCCTTAGGCGGTCAGGCCGAATCCCAATGTGATGTTCTGAAAAATCAATGCTCTCACTCTCTCCCTGAGGTTATTACCATACGCGTATTATATATTGGGACTGACTGTTAATAATTGTGTAACGCACGCATAAGAAAGAAGTAACCTGATTAACCTGATTGGCGTTGATCCTCCCACCAAGTAGAATTTAGAGCCAGCTCTATCTGCACAAAGGGCCTATTGACAAAAGCGGGTCATTAGGCCCTTTGCGCAAAAGACTCCAGCTCCGAATTCCGGTAACCTGATTGGCGCCGATCATCCCATCAACCAATCATACAAGTAGAACTTAGGGCCAGCTCTATCTGTGCAAAGGGTCTATTAAGGGTTTAACTTTTCGCACTACGCTAGAGAGCTTTATCTCCGCAATGATAGAACGAACGTCAGTAACAGAGTTCAACAGAGCACATCAACCATATCAGGTTTGGTAACACATTGCGCCGCCCCATGGATAAGATAAGATAATCTCCATCTACTCGCGGTGTTGAAATGTCCTCGGGTCACGTGAAACCAATTAGTTACATGTATCCCTTCGTCTGTCGACAAAATGCTGCCCACCCAAGAAAAGAAAATCTGGTGTGGCTTTACTAACAGATCTAGTTATCTGTGGTATCAAATAACAGATCTCCTACATAAATTTAATTCCTCTACCATAGGGGTAGCAATCGATAGACGATATTGGAATAGCTGATCTCGCTCCTATCTCTGCTTAGTTTAGTCACATGACCCGAGAACTTTTCGGCACCACGAGTAGATCTTTGGTAGTAAAGTACCGTAGTAATTCGTCTCAGCGGACGCTCATATTGACGGTGAAATTCCTTGATCTGGTCATTTGTCTTTTCCTATTATATGGTTATAAAGAGAGCAGTGCAAGCTAACTAATGGCTCGGCTTTGTATTTACATGATGGCTACACTTGATCAGTGAGCCTCCGATTGGCTTGTGCATTTTCTTGTCATGAGTCCCATGGGGCGCAACAGACAACCAATGATCCACCAGCTGATAAAACAATCCAAAAGACCCTAGCAAGGAATATTAAGCTCAGCACCAGGCTCCCCGCGTTTGGATCCCATCTCCCCGCTTCCCCCACCAACACCATCTCCTCATCCAGAGTTCCCAAAATTTCATCTGTAACCTCTCGGTCCCGTTGCGCTACATCGAGCCAATACCAAAATTTCAATCAACCTAACAAGATGGATTCCTCTGAACCCCTCCGCCTTCATACCTTACCTGTCGATATCATCATAGACATCTTCAAAGCTCTGCCGAGCTTTGCTTTAGTCCCCCCCCTCGTCTTGACTCATCGCGCCTTCAATGATGTATGGGCTGCGAATTTCAACGAGATCGCACCATTCATCGCACATAAAAACTTCCAGCCTTGGTCGGACGCTCTTAACCTTATGCTCGAACAAAAGAACCTTGACTATGATGTCATCGCTCTCCCCGGCCCGTACATGCGCCTCTCAAGGGATGATATCGCCCAACTGCAGAATAACGATCGTTACGTCAATTATCTCCAAAAATTCCACAACGACTGGAAAGAGGAATGGTGGAAGAGCCCTCTTACAGAGTCTGAGGTGTTGCGGTTCCGCAGGGCCACCTATCGATTGTGGAAGTTTATGCTTACAATGTATCTGCCGAAATGTGAGGATATGTGTGATGGATACACGGTTATGGATCTCATCGAGATGCAGACAGCCGCGAAGAAGTTTGATGTCTTTTACGATTTCGAGGTAAATGGGTTGCCGAATTTTGAAGAGGCTCCTACGGGCATGGCGATCAACAGTTTGTCTAGTATGTTAAGACGAAGGGTCACTGCGTTCTGTGAGTGCGATGAAAGTATCGATTTGGACGATGTATACGAGTGCAACAAGAAGTATGCAGACTTGGTGATGCTGGACCCGGAGGGGATCAAAGATAAGGAGTGGGTGAAGTCTGTGGTTGGGAGTCTGGAGCATTGCGAGAAAAAGTTGAAGGAGAAGCAGCAGCGGGCTGCCGCCGCGAAGACCACGTCCTGAAGACGAACAAAGTAACACAAGCGGTTTTTTCCCTTTGGCGATAGGTAACATAAAGGACGAATACCACTTTTATTTATTTATTTTGCTTTCTTTTCAATGTTCTGAGTCTATTACATTGGAAGCTCACAGAAAACCCCGACCGAGCGGATACAGGCTGGTTTCGGTCTTGTTTCAGTTCTTTTTTTAATCTGCAGAACTTGGCACAAGTTGATACACCATCTCTCTTATATTCATTTCAAATCTGTGTACTACCATCATCTACTCGGCGCAATCTGAAAGAAGAAAAAAAAACAGAAATTGAATGATATAAAAAAAATACTCGGTGTAATTTGCTATGTATGTGTATCTTGCATGTCGTCATCATCGTACTCGTAATTTCATAGCGTTTTTAAACACAGCCGGGTCTGCATACCACCAAGATTTGGAGCCTCATGGAGGATTTGGCTGAAATGCACACCCAGTTGTGTTTAAAAACGCTATGAAATTACGAGTAGAGCAAGACCCTCCCGTGGGCGAAATCGAATCATGTACCTCGTCTCATTTTGGTATGTATGTACAAGGCTATGGGATTTAGTGGGTGAACGGATTCTCACCTGTCAACACCAAATTTTGTTCATTCACTTAATGCCAGACCCTTGTACCTCGAAGCATTTTTATACTTTGCAAACTTGCTTGCGGATTTCCTTATTGATATGCCCGCCATATGCCCTTGTTTTAGATGTACTTCGTGAGACCAATATAACATATATGGTGCGCACACCGATAAATGTAGACAAAAATTGGTGCAATTTCAAATTTGAATAACTTTTCAACCATGACAGATATCAAAAATCCGGTGGATGAATTTCAAGGACTGGTGATGAAGAATAGATTCATCTACCGGATTTCTGATATCTGTCTTGGTTAAAAAGTTATTCAAATTTAAAATTCGGTATTTTAGTATGTAAAATGCGCCAAGCATTCACGAAGTGGAACAGTATTATACCCATTTATACCCTTAAAGAAGCAAACCCGATTAGGCCATGGTAGTGATGTAGCAGAAGGCCCTCCTCTTATTGGCCCATGAGGCGATATTGCAGCCACAATTGTTCCACTTCTGTATCTTCTGTACGCCACCCTATCACTTTTATGCGTGTGCGCACCATAGGTGACATCATTTTCCTTTGGGCGTGAGTTATGAATCAGGTATCGACATCTCAAGTATTAAAGGTGGCGTATCGTGCTCAAGTCCACATGCAGCCGCAGGAAGCCTACTCGTAATTCCATGGCGTTTCCGGACACGACTGTTATTGCATATCATACAAAAAGCACCCTTTTGTATGCCATGCAATATTGGTCGAGTTCGGAAACGCTATGAAGCTACAAGTAGCTTATAACATGTGTAGTACTGGATTAGATATATGAAGTCGCCGATGAAATCCGTCCCTTGAATCCCACGTATACGCTATTACTAAATCCGCGGTCGTTTAGTAACGTGACACCTTCCTGTTATCGCCCAAATTCGGGGGACTACCTTTTTTTTAAAAAATTCTGAACACCAAGGAATGACTTCAGCTTTTATTGACTTGTAGACATGCTCATGAAGCTTTATAGAAATAATTCTGATGGCCATTGGTGATTGTATCATTGAGCGACAAAATTCTAAAGAGCATGGGGTTGGTTGCTTCATCAAATCCTCACTCGTGATTCTACTGCAGTGGCAAACCTAAATAATTTACTACTTTATCAAATTAAGACAATAAAACTTCAAAAAAACATATAATAATTTTTGAAGCTATATTTATGTTCCGATAACTTCTCAAGAATATTGGGGATTTATTTTCCTTCCAATTATTGGGGTGAAAGTTGGCTTTTTTGACGGTTGTCCCGTTACCAAGCGACCTTGGGTTTATTTATCCCTAAGGCATTAAATTCGATTGATGAATGTGTGATACACATACATAGGCCTAAAAGATGGGCAAATCTTTGTCAATTGTCTATTAATTTCCATAATAATGAGATATTTTAATCTTTTTGGTTCCTCCATACTGGGCATCAGCTCATGGCGGCATGATGGCACAAAAAAGAATACAGATAGCATGATATATACTTCATTCTCCTATAGAAACCCACCCTGCTCAGCTGCTTCCGAGCCAGTATCATGATTCGTCACTCGCCACTCGATTACTATACAGGGCCGAATAGTAAGCCAATAACCTGTGTCGTCATAACACGCTTTGGGCCAATGCTTCAATCTCCGCCCAGGGATTATCTCTAAAACGATTGGCTGAAAGGTATCAATCAGACTCAGAGGTATCTTGTATGCATAGCCATCGATGTGGGATTTGCCTCCACAAATTAAAATTTCCTGGCCGATTAAGCAATTATCTGTGGCTCTGGACTCTCTCCGCTGGCATCAAGAGAAAAACGCCGTGCTACCTTCCCATTCCTATTGTTGTGGTTTCGGGGCCTGCCAAGACAGAGGCGCTTGATAGGTTAATAGAAGTGTCGCACCACCCACATCGGCTTTTAACCAACACTTTGAGCTAAGAGGAAAATAGTCAAGCTGGTACCAATGACAAGCCATCCCAGCTCATGTCGATACAGTCGCACCTCGCTATCTCGTAATTCGATATCTCGGATCTCTTGCTGTCTCGTACAGGTTTGCGGGACAGGTACTGCCTTCCTCCACATAAACCTATTTGCTGTATCGTATATTTTGGTATATTTGCTATCTCGTATGGGTTGGGCTCCCAGAATACGCTAACGACATAACGAGGTGCGACTGTAGTTCAATGGCCTGAGCGGGGAGCGCCGGGTGGCGACAAGGGTAAAGCAAACAGATCGTAGTAGGATACCTGGAAGAAAGCATTAGATCGCAATCCCGCTGTATCCGTGGACATAGAGTACAGCGATAGGAATGATCTATGGAAAAAACAGTTATATGATTCACAGACATTTCACCCCCCTGTTTTTTCCATAGATCGTTCCGGCGGCTGTAGATGTGTGGTCACGTCATTCAGGATAGTGGAAAATTGTCCCTGGGAAGGTCTCGAACGAATTGTTCCCCGGCCTGGCTCATCCTAGGCCCCGCTTCCATTTGTACTCGCCTACCAGCATAAGAACCAGAAAATGCTGTTGCTAAAGTCAAAGATTGTTTGTATGCCAGAACGTTACCACTCCATACAAATAATCCTTGACTTTGTCACTCGCATTTTCTGGTTCTTACCCTTGTAGGCGAGTACTCGAGTAGATATAAATAGAGCATTGAAATGCTGTTCCCGTTTCAGGTTGTGAAATTGCATGAGTGGATGGCGAATCAAGGCTGGCCCCGCACTGAGGCGTTTGTCTCTCGAATCTTATCTGCAGCTCCACACAGGGAGTAGTCTGTTTGGGGATGCGAACTTCCCTCTCTGGACTTGAGATCGTCACAATCCAAAGACAACTTCTTTTCGAAGGGGAGAGATGCCTGAATCAACTTGAGAACGTCCTTTAAAGTACTATCCCATGGTAGGATGAAACTTGTCAAAGTTGCGACCTGGACCGTGCACGACTTAGAGAAGAAATTATCTTGCTTTTTACGGGACAGAGCCAATCAAGAATTTCTAAGAATTACCACACTAGGCTAGTGAAGGCTGGAAAAGGGAGGTCGCAACTTTGACAATTTCATCCCACCATGGGATACGCTAGAGTTTATCGGTTTACCGGAATATGTATCTAGGTCTTTTGATACGTAATAACTCGTTGTCAAACCAATTGTTTGGCTGTCCCAGGGGCCACTGTAGGGAAATTTAAGGAGACTGACAAAGAAATTTATGTACCCATCTGATCTCAGATAGATCGCCCAGTAAGATGATAGGGAATGTTCCTGAATATCTGGTAGGAGCAAGGGGACCTAGAGAAGCGATTTTTCAGCTGCCTTCTCGGCAGTACAACCTGAAATATTTCACCAAAAGGCTTGTTTTCTCACGCCGGTATTGGCAGTTAGAAGTGTCAGCAAATAGTATCACTCCCGGGAAACGGCTTACCATGCATGCAGAAGCGTGGAATAAATGTACACCTCACAGTACTGCGGAAGGAAGTGGGGTTAAGGCTGAGTTACTTACCTGAGCTATTGTTTTGTTGTTATGACATGTGGTTGTACATAGATGCGTGTATTTACTCGTATTCCATCACATAAAGCTCGACATCGACCTCTTGTAAGACTCGGTCTATTCATTCCCCTGGTTAGTTTTGTTCTAAGTAGAAAAATTCTGGACTTACCTTTCTGTCTAAAGAAAGTTTATCGGGGTTTTTATATCTGGTATGGACCACATTCTCTTTTACATCACTTTAAATCCACATGTTCTAAGAGACGGCCCTTTGGATCGGTAAATTGGCATATGAGCTGACAGTTAGAAATCTAGTAACTGCCAAGATGCTATACGCCAGCTTTTCAGCATGGCCACTCGTTGCCCTAGTAGGTTTCGCACTAAGCGTACCAGCTGCCTCGACTTCAACCCCATATGAAGTTTTTGAGAAGCTTCCTACGGCTCCCGAGGGGTGGACAGAGCTGCCATCAATGCGAGTAAATTTGCAGAAATCAATAGCAATGCGCATTCACCTTGCCCAACAGAATGTTGTCAGGTTCGAGCAGAAGGTTATGGAGATCAGCACCCCAGATCATCCTTCCTACGGTGACCACATGAATACCGAGCAGATCAAGAGCATGCTGCGACCATCTCAAAGCACTCTTAACGCGGTCCTCACATGGTTAGAGGATGCTGGTCTTGGCGAGCAGGCCGTTGTTGAACATGACTGGATCAAGTTGAATGTCACTATCGGTCAAGCACAAGAGCTTCTGCAAACGAGATACTCTTACTTCCGTAACGACGAGACCCAAAAGATCATTCTTCGTACCCTTTATTACAGCCTCCCGAATGAACTCCATAAACACATTCTCCTGGTACAACCTACCAACATGTTTGGCATGAGACAAATGGGAAGCAGTATCATCAAAGAGGTTGAAGACGCATCTTTGCGGCAAATGAAGGCCTTTAAGCAGATGGAACCTGGATTCAATTTCACTCAATGTAACGATACCATTGTTCCCAAGTGTTTGAAGGTTCTTTACAACTTCCAGGACTACGTTGCGAAGGCACCCTACGGTAAGAATAAGCTGGGTGTAAATGGATTTCTAGAGCAGTATGCCCAGTATGAGGACTTGAAGGTCTTTCTGCGGAACTATGCTCCCAAAGCCGTCGGCGCAAACTTCTCTACTGTATCGGTCAATGGAGGACTAGCAATTCAAAACTCATCCAACCTTGACAATATCGGGGAAGCAAATCTCGATATTCAGTATACTGTGTCTCTAAGCTATCCCACCCAGAATATATACTACTCAACCGGTGGAAGGCCTCCTTATATCCCGGACCTTGACATAGTCATGAACGATAGCGAGCCTTATCTCGATTGGCTTAACTGGATCTTGGATCAGCCGGATATCCCTCAGACAATCACCACAAGTTACGGAGAAAGCGAACAAACCGTGCCTCTCAGCTACCGCTATACTGTCTGCAATCTTTTTGCTCAGCTCGGCGCCCGTGGTGTTAGTGTCCTCTTCTCCTCCGGTGATGCCGGCCCCGGCTGGTCGTGCCGCTCCAATGATGGCAAGAATACAACTAAGTTCCTTCCTTCATTTCCAGCCTCTTGCCCTTGGGTAACTAGTGTTGGTGGGACTAGAAATATTAATCCCGAAGAAGCTGTATATTTTTCCTCTGGTGGATTCTCGGAGACATGGCCTGTACCTTCATACCAGAAGAAGGCCGTCTCTTCCTACTTTGAGAACAACCCAGACTCATGGAAACCCTGGGAACGGTATTTTGTTAAAGGAGGGCGCGGATTCCCAGATGTTGCTGCTCAGGGTTACAATTACCGCGTGATTCTTAACGGGACGGTTAATCTGATTGGTGGTACATCTGCTAGCTCTCCAGCATTTGCTGGACTTGTTAGTTTATTGAACGATGACCGTATTGCCAACGGAAAACCACCACTCGGATTTCTTAATCCGTGGTTGTACTCTGATAAAGTTGCGGAGACGTTTAATGATATCACGCATGGAAGGAGCACTGGATGCACTGGGGAGAGATTTGGGCAGCCGATTGCGGGTAATCCAGCTGTTGTGCCAGGTGCTGGGTGGGATGCAGTTCCAGGATGGGATCCCGTCACGGGATTAGGGACTCCTAACTTTGAAAGGATGAGACAGTGTTAGTCTATTGTATAGGTTGCTGTAGAAGTGTTTCTTTGTTGAGCCTGTCGAATTTAATATCTTGTTTCAGAGTATAATGAAAACAATAGCCTGTTTGTGGCTCTTTTTTGAACCTTTGTGAGACTCATGGGCCATCACTCGCTCGGTACAAGTGTAATGTCTCCTTTCTCTCCTAACATGTGACAGTCTACCTGAAAGATACATCACAGTAGCATAATGAGTAATTCACCTCATACTAATACCAATATCGGCGTAAAGCCTGCACACACAGGACAGCAGTGCGATAGTACCATAGACTATAGTCTACATATAATTAATTAATTAAGCAACAAAAAAAAGAAACACAAGACAGCAGCAGCATCGCCAATGTCTGCATGCAATTAATGAGTTAAACAAAAAAAAAAGCAGTATCGGCAATCACAACTAATCACTCGGAGACGAACCTCAGGCGTTTTTTTTTTTTTTTTTTGTTTAACTCATCAACCTCAGGCGTTAGCTTAATTACATGTAATCAGTCCAGAGCTATCTATTTATACCTTAACCTTGTAATAGCCTTCGTCCCACCACCACCAGCCCAATCAATCATGTTACTATATATAGAGAGTGAGATTCGGCCGCTTCGTGGGGCGCTACACGTAAGTGAGAGAGCAATACTGGTACCAATATCGAGGCCGAGCTAGATAGGTCTATGGAGTGGATCTAGCTAGTGTCGGAACCTTTGCGGGTATGTGTGCGTGGTGTAGAATATAGGACGACGGGATAAGAAGCGTGGGAGAACCAGACCAACGCGGGAGGCCGGCACTGGACCGCGCCAGTACCGGCGCGGGCCCGGTATACGGGGAAGTGGATTGTTCGCGTCAGACAGACAGACGGCTTGGATGGATTGTAAATCGCGTGTGGCGTTATATTCGTTTGGAAAACCATAGGACTACATGTACGTGCATACGTAAAATCACGGGGGGGTGGGGAAGTTGGGCCTAAGGGGATACAAAAGAAAGCAGAGAAAGAAAAAAGAAAAAAAAGAAAAAAGTAAATCAACAAGGTGAAAGGAGGGGATATATGTATATAGATACATGTATATGTGCCCATTCTCTCTATAAACAAAAACTCACCTGTAACTCATAAAAATGTATACCCCACCTCTTCTGCCACGGAGCAGGAGATCGAGTGATTTCTCATGATGGACCCCCGCCCCCTCCATCCCCGACGTACATGCGTACCGGGCACCTAGGGAATTCTACTGGAGCGCGTTGGTTATGGGTTTCCTGTCTTTTAGTGTGGTTATTGGAGTATAGGAGGTCCTTCAAGATATAGCTATAGGCTGGCGTTATATATATGGTAGGCGTAAATATGCAAGAGGCAAGACGGTATGTCGATCCCTCTACCTGTAGCTGTTGTCTATCCCCGCAGGTTCATCCCATCTAGAGCCATAGACCTTGGTGAGTACACCATGACCGTACTCTCGCCTTAACTCGCTAGCTAGCTAGGTCCACGATTACGAAATCACTACTATCCTTACCTCTCGGGGCATCAATGTCAATGATCATTTGAACCCCACACGAACATAACCCCCCCGCCCACCAAAGGCCACCGTAGATCCTCCCCATAATACACAACACTACACTCCACCATACATGTCCGGCACGCACCCCCGACCAACCCAGGCTCATCAACGCAGCACACAGCACGCAGAACAAGAAACGCAGATCCACCAACCACTCTACTCTAGCGACCTCAACAGCGGGCTGGGCGGGCGCGGGCGGGCGCCCAAACTACCTCGTACGTCACGTCACGTCAGTATCCCGAAGATCACATCACATCACCGTTCTCCCCTTCTGTGCCTCAACGGCACCTAGAGCCGACACTACCGGTATACCCCCGGCCAAACAAAAAAGCAAAAGGGGAAGGGAAAAAAAAAGAAGCACTCTAGAGCAGAACAGCACCATGACATATGAGCGCCTGCCTCTAGAACGTTTGGCCTGAGTAATGGTGATCGTAATGGTGGCATGGCTGTGTGGATGTGGGAGATCAAAGAAGCAAATATGGATTGGGCCCCCATGGGCAAAAAAAAAGTATGGTGAAAAAGCAATTATGGTAAATGATAAAAAAAAAAAAGATGGAACGAACTAAGGAGCGAAAAGAAATAATGGAACGAATAAATTGCAAAAAAGAAAAGAGATCACCATGTGATGTGTTTCCATGCGTACACTACGCAGAAGTTATAATTACTGTCGTTCACGGGGTATTGGCGGGCCCTGGGTGACGACGGACAGGCCAAGTTTTGCCTGCAATGATCTATCAACACCTAGTATCCGCCAATGCCCCGTGAACGACTGTACACTGCACTGCACTGCACCACGTACGCCGCACACCGTATGAGCCGGGGCCGGGGGGGGGGGGGGGGCATGTAGCTATTCTATAGTACATGATCGACGACGTACGGACCGGTCTTCGGGCCGGGGCGGGCAGGCACTCTACTAAAACGGCTAAAAAGAAATCCAGAAAGAATTGCACATATGCATCTAAAAAGAAATATACCTCTAGGAGCCAAAAGGCTCTACTTCTGAGACTTGAAAGAAGAAGATGACTGCTCTAGCTAGATATCGATCTACCAGATAGTAGAATGCCCTGGATGTCGGACACAGAGCCAGACGTATCGTCTTTAATTATAGTAGGGTTGCATTAATTATAACGTTGTCAATATAATAATTATATTATAATTAGTGTCATATGATAATAATCCAACAACCAAGTACTGGCCGCTTCAGAATATCTCATTGGAGGGGATCATGAAACAACCCAGAGAATCAAACCGTCGCCGATATCTAGTAGTTCAATACTCTTCTTGGAGCATTGCTACATATATGTACATTAGATGCTATTATCCCATTGTCAATTGTAAGTAGTCTTCTCCGTACATATCATTGATGTCAGGGATCCCCTCCCCTGCCGATCCATCTCGGCAGCCACTACCTTTCGGGAAGCCAAAAACCAAATATAGCAGCAGTAACAGCGACGTGGGCTAGGGTTTCTACCGCGATAAGCACTGTAATCTCACCGAATCGGCGGCGGCGGGGGAAGGGCGAAAGAGCCAGAAGGAGAGCTCCTGACGTAGACCCGCCTCTATAACGTAACGTCCCAATCCAGTCCAATCCGATACAATCCGGTACGTTCAAACTCAACAACACTGCCGTGGGAAGCCCTCGATATCCGTACCGACCGCTGGAGATAGCAGGCATCTACATAACATATCTATCTCGACAGACAATATATTTGCTTTCTTTTCAAACCCCTCTCACTCCTCCGGTCTGATCAGCAGCTAGCAAGCAGCAGTGAAATATCTCCTACACACGTATAACTCTCCGGTCGATCACAGCATACACCTACATAACGCAGCCGGTATTCTCCGCTAACAGAGAAAAGAAAAAGAAGAAGAAGAAGAAGAAGAAAATATCAACTATACACTATCACCAAATGCTACCCTTCTCCGCCATGACCACTCGGACAAACACGCCTGCTCCTAGCTCGCCCACAGAGGCCCGGGTACTCTATCCCCCGGATGTCCTGAGCGTTGCTGGCGAAGTCAAGATGGCCGAGAGTCGGGTGTTGCTAATCATGACCGGTAACTCAATTACCCCCCGCGCGAGCGCGATAACTTTTGTGGAACGAATGGGTCGCTGATCGGGAGTGATTTCAATAGGAGGCACAATCTGTATGGTTAGAGGGCCTAACGGATATGTTCCTGTAAGAAAATTGCCCTCTCTCCCCCCACTTACCAGTTTCGTGTGGAAAGTTCTGATTGGTTTGTACATAGGCCAAGGGCTTCTTGGAGTCCTGTCTGAAGCCGCGTCCGTCCTTCAACGACGCCTCACCGGTTAAGCAGGTACCAGTTGCTGTTGCCGATGGCGTCACAAAGATGGTGGACACTCTACGTGCGCTTCTCCCCCGCCGTCTTCGCAAACACCAACCACCCCGCCACCACTGACTAGCTACTGACTGGTGGTGCGTAGGCACACCACCCTCAAAGCATTCCCGCAGAGTGCGCTTTGCCACCCTCGAGTTTGATCCATTGCTCGACAGCTCCAGCATCAACGCAAAAGGATGGGGTGAGATTGCGAAGGCGATCCAGCGGAATTATACCCTCTTTGACTCGTTTGTCATCTTGCATGGAACGGATAGCCTGGCCTACACTAGCTCTGCCCTGAGCTTCATGATCAACAATCTGGGAAAGTCAGTCATCTTGACGTGAGTACATTGTACCTCTCATGATAATTGGAGATGGGCGTTGACATAGGATCGCAACTCAGCGGTTCGCAAGCTCCCATGTCGGAGCTCCAAAACGATGCTACGGATAACCTCCTCGGAAGTCTAATAATTGCGGGGCACTACATGATTCCCGAAGTTTGTCTATTTTTCAACCACAAGCTTTTTCGCGGGAACCGGTATAATTTTATGCCCTCTCAAACCTCCTATCTATTTCTGACAGAGCTTATGTCTTTTCCAGAGCAACCAAGACCAATGCACATGACTTTCATGCATTCACATCGCCAAATTTTCCCCCACTTGCTCGGGTTGGCATCTCGGCGAATATCAACTGGCCGCTGATCGAGCGCCCTTCCACCATGCAACCATTCTCAGTCCAGACAAGTCTATCAACGGCCCATGTGGCATGTCTGAGAATATTCCCAGGGATCTTGCCAGAGATGGTGCGAGGTGTTTTGGCGCTGAAGAACCTGCGCGGATTGGTTCTGGAGACCTTTGGTGCTGGAAATGCGCCTGAGGACGGAGAGCTAATTGGCGTTTTAAAAGAAGGCGCCCAGAATGGAGTGGTAATTGTTAATGTTACTCAGTGCCAAGTGGGGTCTGTGAGTCCTTTATATGCATCTGCAACGAGTTTGGCGAGAGCTGGCGTTGTTTTTGGTCTGGATATGACTAGCGAAGGTATTTGTTTCAACATAACTTTTGTTTACCACTCACTGGCTCTGCCCCATTGACCTTATCTGTTATCTTTCTTGCTTTTTCCTACTCGCTTGTGGAAACCCTGTTTCCTGGAAATGCTTAATTGGACGTCATCTGAGCTCGGGGCCGTTGTACAGCTTCTGGGGCGGGAGTATCGATCTGCGATAGGGACAAACGCTGACATCTTGGTGGTGGTTTCAGCGGCCCTGACAAAGTTGTCTTGCCTCCTCGCCAACGCCGATCTCTCAGTGCAAAAGATCCGCAAAGAGATGTCTCGCTCCATCCGCGGGGAACTGACAGAACAGTCAGAGATACATTTTGCCCATCCAAATTCATTCCTGCCACCCAAGGTGTCTTCCTTGACAGCGCTTGGATACGCCGTTGCCAATGGGAGTCATGAGGAGATCACAGCCATCATCAAAGAGACAAAGGAATTCCTGCTTAATGAATTCGATTACTCAGGGAATACGCCACTGGTGAGTGATATTTTCCCTTTGCTTCTTCTCGGGGGTGCTGTTCCCGGCTCTGCCTATCATGATCCAATGAAGCCATTGGTCGCAAAGTAAATGGATGGGGGCAGTCCTTCGTTTAGGAATCGTTGCCGCTGATCTCGTGTACAATTTCATCCTTCACGATGCATTACGTCATGAGTTCGGATTTCGTCTCCCTTCCCGTTACATAATTTGTTGATCGGGCCACCAATTGGCTCCTGTCAGCCCCCACCCTTTTTCAATCCCCTCCCTAGGATCAGGATATTCCTTCTACTCTTTACCTAGTCAGCCTTCCTTTTGGGTGTCCAGACTCCAGTGTGTTTTTGCTCTGCCCGGCGGCGAATGTTTGCTTCTTTTATTTTCGTTTTTCTTCAGCTTAAACAAAATCGCTGACGACGACCATTAATGAATTCCAGCACCTGGCGGCCACGTGCGCAAATATCGATATCCTTCGTGACTTTCTGTCCCAAGGGGCGTCTGTGCATTTGCGTAACCGTGACGGAAGGACTCCACTGTTCTTGGCTGCTGAAGCGGGGATAGAAAGGAACGTCGAGCTGCTAAAGAAGAGCGGTGCACATCTTCATGCAGATGAGGTGGATCTGGCTATCCTGCTTCTGAAAAAGGCTCAAGAGGCACCTAATGGTAATAATAATGGCGGTACTAATAATGGTAACGGTGACGCCAATGGGAATGGGAATTTAAATGAAGCCAGGGTTAGGTGCTGGAAAATTGCGGGGCTTTGAAAGGCTACCAGTAATAGTAATAATGCATAAAACCCAGGCAGTTTATATATTTCTCTTTATTTTCTGCCCTTTTTTTTTTTTTTTACCCGGGATAAAACACTAGAGCTCTCCTTCCTTTTTCCGCCTTTTTTTGCTCCCTGAATCCAACCAACTGCCGGTTGTGATTTCCCCCTTCTTTGGGTCAAAAATAGTAAGTAATCATTGGACGCCCTCACCCGCATAAGAGAGATGCTATTCCATGGACACCTGGTTCACCAAGACACCAGCTGATTGACGGGCGGGTGGGCTAGGGGTTTATTCCGTAAACCGTGGGGTAGAGACGTAGCTAGAGTAGATGCATCTATCCGTGGTGAGCCGAGGATGAATGGAGGTCGCCATCAAGTTCCACAGGACTGGCAGCGTGGATATTATCTAATTCTTTAATGATTAGAAAATAACGATTGGGATGTCTCGAAGCGGTACGGATATTGGTGTTTATTTTGAGGGGCAATACCGCTCTTTTTTATTTATTTCGCTTTCTAGATAAGATATTAAACCGCTTCGCTCACCTCCGCAGTTGGAAATATTGTTTCTATCGGACAAGTCCTTGGTTGTGATAGATTTGGGTACCAACATAACATGCCCGTAAGGAGTACGCCGTGCATGCCAGATACGTACTAATAAAGATTACCGTAAATGTGTCTGCCCAATACCGGTAGACCGGTACTGCCAGGGATCCCGAAGAACTCTGTAAATCTTCCGGATCTGAGCACTGAAAAAAGAATACTTGGATTGCCTTCCCCATTGGGGGATAATAATCGCCGTTCCGCACAGGGCAATGTTCTCGACCTTTTCCTCGGAGCTATCCATACATCGCCGAACGACGTGTCGGCGCTCAGGACAAGTGCTATGAGTCTCAAATATCAAGTTCGCACTTCATCCCACGTTACGTACAAAAAGGTACAGTATCCGGAAAGGCTGGGATTCTAATTCCCCACAGCTCGTGGGATGATGAGATTTTCCTGCAGTAGGCCAGGTACCAGGCTACTTTCACACGGAAATGAACTGAGCCTGGCAAATACGTGCACAACACCCCCGGTCTTTGCCAGCTGCAATGTCACGATGATATTTGTTCCAATTGCAATTGTTGATAACCAGCCAGACAAATGGAAGTGCCTGCAGGACGTTGAGATTTGACTGGAAGTATGACGGGTTACATAACAACCGCATGCGAGAGAATCCATGCTGCATAGCCTTGTGACCCGAGCCCGGGGGGTAAAAAGGTTTTTTTTTCCCTCTTCTCTTTCCTCGCGTTTTTATGTAGACTTATCGTGATGTCTCTCTACGAATTAGCGCACGGGCCTTGCAGCGAAGGATGTTACAATGCAGGGTAAGAGTGCCTGTACCTTTGGACTCCTGTGGTACTTCCTGTACTCTGGAGTACACCGAACACCGAGGATAAAGTGGAGAAGCGGCACCATGTGTTCCAATTCTTCATGATTATTGCTCTATCATACCAATTTTGTGCTCGAATCGTTTCTCTTGTAGTGATCTGCCAAGATCACCGACAGGGGCTCCTCCTTTCGCTTGCAATGGTCGCAAGGAGAACTAGCTGCCCTATGTAGTTGGGATTCCTGGGTTCTGCGACCCAACGTCTGCTGACTTGAATTTTTTTTCTTCGTTCCTGTCCAGGCAAGCAAGCCCACAAGGTTGTTAGGTAGGTCGGCTGTTACGTAAATCTGCCACTGCCGCTCGACAGGTTTGCTTGGTTGCTCAGTTCCTTGGGCTGGAGTAAAGTAGAATGGGAGAGAAAAAAAAGTAAAGGGGAAAAAGGAACGAAAGCATCGTGTCTTGTCAGCCCGCGAGGAAGACGATTTCCAATTTCTCTGCCTCCGAAAGACGATTTCGACGAATCGAGGACGAAATGCTGGATTTGGGCTCCGGAGTGGACTTGACACCGCTCTATTCCTCATTGAGGATTTGTAATACGGCATTGCTTGACTCAGTTGCCTATACAATGGCAGGTGGCAGGTTTTGTGGAGCAGTAACAAAAAGTAGAGTAGAGTAGAAGCATGAGCATGAGCATGAGCAGCATGAGCAGCATGAGCAGCATGGACAGGGGACACTTTTAATTTTTTCTTCTCCCATTGCTAGCCGTTGGGGAAGTGGTTGCGCCTTTGGAGATTAAGTTCACGTGTAGGGATAGGAGAGAAAGACACGATGAACGGGAGAGGTACATAACAGAGGATGTCTGTCGAGAGTGACAGATCAGAAACTTCGCGGCCTTAATTGAGAACACGATTTTCGTATCTCTGTTCTCTTCATATTCTTCGTCGTCGTTCGCCATCGTCGTCTGCAGCAAGCGGTGCCATCGAGTCAGTGGCTGTTCAATTAAGAAAATCGAGCGTTGGTAGAACAGGTGACCATAGCGTCATTCATCGTGGTAATTACTGCAGCAGACGAGACTCATTATCTTGGAGTTATTGACTGATTGATTCAAAGAGGCCGGACCATCCACCTATCCATCCATCCATCGTCCACCCTCAAAGGCTTCAAAAACCCCCCACCACTTCTACCTATCTGTCTGACACTATCTGCTCTATCTCTATCTTTCGGCTTCCAATCTCACCTCCCATCCACCCCCGGTGTATGGTGATCCTTTCCTGGATTGCAAAGAGATCACGTATCCTGGCCCTTAGCGGATATTAGCACCCGTCCTATTGTTGTTGTTACGCATTAGACACGAACTCTGGCGCAGCGTCTATTATATCGGCCTTTTCGTCCCTTGCTCTCCTTGAAGTCTTGATCTGCCCCTCAACCCCTCCTTTTTTCTTTTTTCCTTCTCATCTACATACATATTTATCCCCCACGCTTTCCCCGGATTGCTATCTTGAAAGCCATACTTTATTTCGGAGATTCAATACGGAGTCCGGAAAGTCAAATCAGGCGGTCAGATAAAGAGACCAAGTAAGATAGAGGAATTCGAACAGACACAAAGGAAGAGAGATAAAGAGAACGAGGTCTGCTGTCAACTTCAGTCTCCCCTGCCTCTACTATCAGTACTACTATTACTGCACCTCGCCGAGTCGTTTGATCCACCTTTGTGAGTCTCGTCATATATCGGTCGCCTACCCTCTTCTCCAATCCGTCAGTCTTCTCTAGGTTCTGGGTCTGGCTTTTGATATATAATTTGCCCTCAAATCCTTTCTCCTACCCTGTTGTCATCGACTTTGTTGGCATTGCGCTTGTTGAGTGTTTAACCACTTTTTGGCTGTCGCTACTATTGCTGTTGCTGGTTGCCGATCTGTTTGCACCTGCATTTCCACACAAGTTTCGTACTTGCTTTTCCCACCTTTCTTATCTTCACCTCGAAAAATCTTCCTATTTTTCGCGATAACCAGCAATAGCCCAACACTCAAAAAATTTCCCACGGGTACACAAATCACCTATTGAATGCCCAGGAAAACTGCCCAAGCCGGTCCTCGCCCCTCCGCCGTCGTCATAGAACCTCACATGACGGACTCCGATCCACTCCCTCAAACAGCTTCGAAACCCCAGAAGGTTATCGTTGTGCTCAATGCCACTGGCAGGCAAGCATCCAGCGTAGTTCGAGTTGCATCGGCGGTCGGCTACAAAGTACGCGCTCAACTCCGTTCACTATCTAAAGATCTTCAACTTTCGGCAGAGCTGTCTCAGCTTCCTAATGTTACCCTTATCGAGGGCTCTCTGGACGACGCCGAATTTGTCTCTACACTGTTCGTGGGTGCTCAATATGCCTTCGTAAACACAACCCCATATGCATGGACAGATGAGGTAGCGACCGGAAAGGCGCTAGCACTTGCGGCGCACAAGGCAGGCATCAGGCATTATATCTTTTCGTCTTTAACCGATCATTCTACACACGACGAGCCAATGGCGCCATTGCCCTTGTGGGCAACGAAGTTCACGGTGGAGCAGTACATCCGCCAGCTTGGAATGCCATCAACCTTTGTGTATGTCGGATGTTACCATAATAATTTCTCATCTAGACCGTACCCATTATGGCAATTGACACCAAAACCCGATGGAAGCTTTGTGTGGAAGGCGCCATTCCCACCAGATTACCCAATCCCCTTTATCGATACGGAACACGATCTGGGAGCTGCGGTCATTCAAATTTTGAAGGACGGTGTTAAGAAGTGGGGTGGACAACGGCAAGCATTCTCTACGATCGGCATTAATTTACTTGAGAATTTTTCTAACATTTGTTTAGGATCCCGCTAGCCTTTGAGGTCCTTACACCCCTGCAGGTTTGCCATCGATTCAGCAAAGGTCTCGGGCGACCAGTAAATTACCAACCCCATCCGCTAGAAATCAGCATTCCCATCCCCATCGGCTACCGCGACCAGCTTGAAGGCATTGTGAATGTTCTCTGCGAGCAACGCGCCCCATACTTTAGGCCGGAAATGGAGGATATGGTTCCATCAATATCAAGGCAGCTATGGCCAGGTTGGAGGGGGATGGAGGAATATGCCAGGGAGGTTTGGCCTATTGAAGAGAGAGCAAACGGAGCACCCTGGATTCAAAGTGGCATTGCCACTCCCATGAGTGAGGGTATCCCGGAGGACTAGTCATATGTCTGATGAAGACATCTCGTCGACACCAATGGATAAGCAAGATTAATCTCCATGTCTGATGAAACGGGGTTTCTGGAGTGGGGTGAACAAAAAAAAAGTTATGTTTTCTTGTTTATTTGCGATTTGCTTTGGGGGTGTATATCTATTTTCGCTTTGGTCTTTCTCCTCTCTTTCTAGGTCATTCTTGCTTTAGGTTGTGTTTTTAGGTTTTTTTCTTTTTTCTTTTTTAGCATTTTGATTGTTCAAGCAATGTCTTGACTATTATATCTGAGTTGGGTCTGCGTTTTCCTGTATCTATAAGCTTATTTCTTAATGATTCGGAGGAATCAAAGGAAGAAAAAATGGAGTAACGGGTTGACCTAAAAATGGTCACCTGAGAACAATTGTTACAAAAATTACTGATCAGAACGTTCAGAGAGAATTGTGTCATGGTTTATATCTGGACTGCAGGTAGAGAGTGGTTGATTACCTGGGAGATTAATATCAAGTGCAGGGGGTCAAATGCTTCTTTTTGTTTTTTGAGTACTAGTACACACACGTCCCGGCTTTGGCTTGCAGATCGAGTGCCTACTCATGTAAAGTCGATATTTTTAAGTCCAGCGGAAAACATCGTCGCCGGTAGATTCCCATGAATTGGTCTACATATACATGCACCCAGCGTAACGGAGGGAATCTACCGCAACTGCTCCACTTACCTTCCCCGGATTTTCATAATTGCTTTTTCCCTTCCATGAGTTCCTACATACATGATCAAATGTAGATTAGCCGAGTGCGGGGTAAAAGGTACGCCCTTCCTTTCACCGCACCCCCCCTATGTATGTTGAGTTCCATCTGGGGGCGAGCAGGCCATGCGCATCTGCTGCGATCGATCGGTCGGGTGGTTTTCGGTTTTGTGGTGTGTCCGTTATTCTTGACGCCTAAGCAGGTCTATCCAGCCTGGTTCTATGGGGATTTCGGCATGTGGGTTCCGATAAATGCTATCTTATTAATTTCCGGTTAGTTATGGGGCAATGATTGATTTGCTCACTCTTCCTGTACCTCCTTATGATCAACTAATCTATGCACTATGTGGATATATATTAATATTTACACGACCTAGTTAGCCTGCATTGAATAATTACTAGAAACGCATTCAGAGATATCATATAATCACACATGGTCCCGCAGTAGCTGTTGGATCCTCGGGCATAACGTCGTTTCCCACTGCTTATTTGCCTCAACCCAGCGTTGTGATTCGGAAAGGAATAAACAGCTGTTGCTATACCGTTACGGCGCCGTTGTCTGGCTGGCTGGCCAAGTTACACCATTTCCCCATTGTTGCGTACGGCTCCCGACGTTTTCCGCATTGTGCCCTAGTACTACAATCGATGAGCTTTGGGATGAACAGCCTTGTTTAACCTTGTTTATCCCCTTGTGTTTCCATCGTATGTATGAATTTTCCGGTAATGTGACTGTGAGCTGGCTACCTACATCAACACAGCTAGTTGATAAGTACCTTCTCGGGGCTGGAGAAGATTTTTCTTTGTTTCTGTATCAGCAGAAACTTGCGGGTCATAATATAATGTGTGAATTGATTGGGCACCCTATTCTTCTTCTGGCCATGTGATTCAATGATAGCTGCTCTCCCGGTGATATACAGCATGAGAAATTGGCCGTGATATGGCCGTAAAGCCCAGAGACAAATGGTGTGATGGCCCCTATTTCAATGGAGAAACGCTACGTAGGTCGTTCGGGTTTTCTCTCATGCCAACCAAAAAAAAAAGGTCATATGCTCTGCTATCTAGGGGTTCTGGTAATTTATGCTGGATGGGCGGCACGGATTGGACCTGATGCTATTTGTATGAAGTCTCTGCTTATCAGCAGTTAGGCCTACGTCAAGAGAACAGTCAGCCAAGCTTTCTATGGTTTGTCTCAGACCAGGTATCAGGAGAAGAGGTACTTTACGCTACCTAAATAACTGTCTAAACTTTCGATTGGTCTTTCACTCCGGGCTGGATTGAGAGTTGCTCCACGTCCCATGCAGCTTCGGTAACTTGAGCCCGTCAGGGGATATGTATCGGGGACATAAGGCTGAACACACACCATCAACACGTCACCAACCTGAAGTCTCAGAGCGGCGTGTTATGGTTTTGAAATCGGGTATGATATGATCCGTGGCTGGGATAGATAACAACTCCTCTGATGTCAAGCTCGAGATAAGATAAGACAAGGATTTTATTACATTACTGATCTAAAGCCGGATAAGCAAGCGCCTGCCTATCTTGATAGCAAGCGTAGCACTCTAACCCGGAAAATCAGCAGCCAACAATCTAGTCAATTAATTATTAACTGGGTCTCTGACCCCAGAAATAAAGCAGAGCCCTGGAAGCACCATATATCACTCGACGCGCTGATCACTTCCTAGGCGATATCGATATATATATATATCATCGGCCTTGTTCGGTTCTAGTTATTAATATTTGATAGCAACCATGTGTTAGCTAAACAAATCATTTGATCAATTGGCCGAGATAAGATAATAGATAGTAAGCACATGCCTTAATTGGTGCCGAGCTACATGGGTACAAAAGCATAGTTATGAATATGCCTATTGGTCAACCGCGAAAGTTTGACAGGCTGGTGATGTTGAATGGTTCTTTGGCGCTGATATATATATAGTGCTATCTCAACCTTCCACAGTGGGCTCCGCACTGTACTTGTCCGAAGAGAGTCTGACACGTCTTCCTACGGAATTATGTACACGGTCCTCAGAAATTATTTATACAAACACAAACACAAGGTCAAAACAATAACGGGGGAACTAGATATCGGGTCTCAATATTGCCGCTATGTTTTCTGCAGTTAAGTAAACCCAGGTCAGAACTCGAGCTCATCTTGGGCAATGTAGCAATGAAACCTTGTGAGCCCACAAAACGCACAGTCAGTGAAAAAGATCTCATTCATAATATATATGCTTGAACCGAATAAAACTATAATTGAATATCGAAATCTAGTCTTGTCCCCCCCCACGCCCAGCCATCGAAGACCTACATGTAGTTTCTCGGGACACAACAAAACCGCCTTAAGTGCAAGGCCCAAACATGCAAGGGTTGTAATGCAAAATGACGTAAACAAGACCTAGCATCCATTCTCAAACAGACACAAGGTTGAGTACGCCACTTAACGGGTTTACCTGGTTAGATAGGACGCCACATCCGACCAGCTTGGTCGAGGTCCATCACAAATATATTTTGTGCGACAGTTAATAAGACAAAACTGTCCATACTGACATATCAGCCTTCGCCATATATTTACACCGATTCTAGCCTTATTCGCCTATACCATTTGAACTGTGTTATTACTCCTTCCTGAATAACCAATTTTAAGAACGTGGGAATTTGAAGGAGCAGCAATCTATGAGGATGATCATGATGGCCAAAATATCAGTTGGATCTGATTTGTAATCTACCGAATTATGTACACCGAGCCGTGATACATACGCTAAATTGGAATTCGGTATGATGCGCAATGGCATTGCTTATATACACGGCTCGGTAACGGCCAAGTATGAGATTTGGCTTCTGACTAATATTGGGAGTTATCACAATAATCCGGACAATAAAAAATAACCTCAACGTCACCTTTCTCCACAACCACGAGGCTAGAAGGCAAGAGATCTCAGTTTTGTGATTTCCATGTCTCTATTATCTCGGACTTCGATATGAGTTCAATTGAGGTGGTTTTGAATTTGATTATTGTAGCCAATTTACTTGATTGCACCGCGAGCATACGGATAATTTTGGTTGGACGGCATGCCACCCGGGTTGATCCAGGAACGTCCTCGACTAGTACTGGAACAAAACTTGGTAACATGGTTATTGTTTTGGGGAATGTTTAGCGTGAAGAGGGTTTCGAGAGGAGTTCTTTTTTATTGAGTGATATATGATCGGTGATGGTCCTATCGGCCGTCCTGATCTATTTATGAAATTAATGAGCCAAGGAAAATTAAAAGTTAACAAAGAAATACCCCATGCCCTAAGGCATCTTGCTCATTCAGTCTTCCCTTCCCAAGGGAAGACTACAAACAATAAAATACTAAATAGAATAAAGAAATATCCCAAGAGCCAAAGAAAATATTCAAAAGGGAAAAGACATGATGAAAAGGGAAAAACGAGTATAAAGAAAACTCAACCAGTTTAAGGCATTTTCCCTTGATAGGAACGGGTTCTGACAGTTATTACAATCGCTTCTGTGGATAAGAAATTATTAGCTGCACCCACCATTACCAATGTTTGAACATCAAACCCCTTTCGGGGAACATCATAGTAATAGAAAGAACACTATCTACTAGAATTCCTCGATTTAAAATCGTCTCTATCTTTACTAGATGCAATAGGTTTAAGTTGAATCCTAGGGACGCCCACCATGTTGTAATCAAGAAATGGTCCACAACTACCAAACCTTGGGGACGTTGGCGACATTAAAACCACACTTAAGGCTAAGGCAGTAGAAGTATAGACATCATAAAAATAAAACACCCTGCATTTTCCTGCTATTTTTGTGTTGCAATGTCGAGATCGTTTTCCAATATAAATTGGTAACGCAAGCGCCATGCTAAATCTCGAGATAACTTCTTTTAACTTGATATAAAACCGAGAATGCACAAAGATAGACCAATGATAACGATACTCGCTCATGGAAAGGGTAAATTCGTAAGTTCATAAGTCATTAGATTAAACGGGACCTATTCTGCCCACCCAGAATTCCACTCTCCTACGTCAATGGGCATGCCGCTCGGGGTCTTATTGGTAAGCACCAAAGTAGTACCATGAGAGTATCCAAGCTCTGCCAGCGACAAGTCCTCATCAGACGCCGATAGTAACCTAAGAGGCGCTATCTGCTGGAAGCTGTACGGAACTTGAGAAACCTCTCGATTCTACCCTTGAGCGTTAGTGACCCCACAATCAATCATTCAACCAGGATATACACACCTCATCCAATTGCAACCATTTCCTGACATCTGCCAATTTACTCTCACTCGGGAATGTATTCTTCAACATGGTCCCATTCAATAGTCGAAAAGTCATTAACGTCTCCCCGCTGCCCACTGGCTTCTTCTCTGGCTCCTTTTCCACCTTCACACCCACCGGGGTTGACGCCAGCCCATGCACCTTACGCATCTCCCTCTCCCGGCGCTCTATCTTGTCGTTTTCAACCAACATCAAAATCCGCCGTTTCTCTGCAATATCATCCTCACGAAGCTTCTTTTGCTCCGCGAGATACTTTTTACGGGCTGGCGTCTCTGCCTCGCGGCGGGCTTTTTCCCGGGCCTGACGTTCGAGCCGTTCTTTTTCCTCCTGGGCTTTGCGGGCGCCCTGTTGCGCATCAATTCGGGCTTTACGCTCGGCGAAGAGGGCAGCAGGGGTGTTTGGGTTGACTCGAGGGGGAACGGCTGACGGGAAAGCAGCATAGATGGCGGCGGTGAATTGAGCCTGGCTGCTGACCGTGTGGGGGATGTTTGTCAGAACTGTATCATTTCTGATTGTTGATTGTTTGTTAATTCAGTAATTAATTGTCGGAATTAAAGGGCTAGGACATACTTTACGATCGAGATGTAGGGCGCCTTTTCCTCTGGGCAAAAAGCGCAGAGAACTGCTGCTTCAGGGGATTCTTCTTCAAGGCGCACGATTATTGAGCTCTTTTCAAGCAGGGGGAGGATCTAATAATTGATGCCATTCATAGTTAGCACAGACTACCCATGTTGTATAGTACTCGGAGCATGCCTCATGGTTCTTGAGATAGTCGTTTTCCCATTTGTTGCTCAGTTCGCCCTCATCTGCATTCCATAAGCAACGATAAGCTATTTGCAGGCGCTATCAAACATAACTCGATCGTGAGGTAGTATAAAACGTACCAGTGACAAAGAAAACCAGCGACTTATCTTGCTCAGCAGCTGTTGTGATCGTTTTGTTTACGGGACTGAACCGAAATAACCGAGATAATTGAATAGTCATCTTTGAGATTGAAACTTATGACGGATGGCAATATCTGTTCGAAAGAGGGGAAACTTAGGATTTCTCGACGTTTAAGTAGATGTGCTGACTGTCCGCCTGAGCTGCTGTGGCTTCATTGACCAATAAGTGTTGGGTCATCAGTGCGCCACACACCAGAAACAATTAACGCTCGATAGAAAATAAACCGAAAGGTTGGTATACCCCGGGGTGCCGGAAAGCGATGCAGCGACTCAATTAATCACTCACGATTTCAATCAACCACATGCGACCCAATTTTGACCATAATGAAACAACAAGATATGGTATGTAGATAAAGTAAAGAGGGTACAGTCAACCTTGGGGCAACGACAAACCTGGGACAACAGATTTCAGCCAACCAAGTGATTGCATATCAACCTGAGCGCCACTGTCTCGACTGACAAAGATCCTTGTTTGTCGTTCGACCAGTTCCGTCGTTGCCCACAAAAGGACTGTATAGAAATTTCATCGATCGCATTTAAATAAAATAGATTAAGCCGTTGTCTAGAGGTTACTGTGACAAATTTAGGGCCCGTTTGAATGTTGGCATGTAATTCTAAGCACTCGAGCTCCCCACGCCATAAAATCATGGCAACTACAAGTAACTGCCTTCGACCGCGAGCTAAGTAAAAAAAAACATAACATAATTGTTTGATTTAGCGTGTTCCCTCATAGGCTATTTAATCACTGGTGAGGAGATCATATCTAATCGGCTGAGACTTTTCGTTTATTCTATTACAGTACGATGACCTGCCTGCACCGGTCGCGGTTCGGTTTCCGGGTCCCATGTGAGGTATCGATCGTATTCCTCAAAGCTTTGGGTGTGGAAGATGACAGTATTTAGTTCTCTATGCTTTTTTGTCCGTACACGACTTCCAACTGTATGTACTGTCTTCCGTGGATGAGTGACATCCCATGATTTAGGCAATAACTACGTCTTGGCATGGAACCGCAGCTATTTCCGCGCCATTAAGACTACTTTATCCAATGTCATTCAAAATTATCAGGGCCTATATATGAAATGGCTAGTAAAAGATGCCTTCATTAATACAGTATAGTCGACGTAAAGCAATAAGACCTGGATTAAAGACCTGCTGCGTTGTTGCATATATATACAGGGAGGACCGATAAAGCTACTACCTTCTCAAAACTCAAGTAAAAAACAATGAAGGCCTCAATCGTTTTTTTCACCATCGCAGGCATTGCGCTCGCCGCACCCCTCCCTCAATATGAGGGCCCCGGCGAGGAACCGTTGTACGAATACTTTGGCGGAGTCCCCAACTACAGTCCCTACCCCTACCAGCCAAATGAACAGTATGGTCAGGCGAAATACTCTCCGTATTCAATGGAAGAGGCGCCACCGCCCCAGCTCCTAGCCCCCCCAGCTCCAGGACCTCTCGACCGTCCTAGTGACCACGATGAGTCGGCTGGCGTACCTCTCTCAGCCCATCAAATTCCTAAGCCAAGGCTTCCCAAGCCTCCCGGTTCAGGGCGGAGACCGCTCACAAAGCCGGTGTCTGAGAAACCTCAAGACAAGAGCTCTCTAGCCGAGAAACTTTCTAACGATTTTGAATTCATTGAGCCAGCCCCTGCCTACGCTGATGGTCCAGCTTCAGCTGCCGCTCCAGCCCCAAGCACTGGAAGACCTACCATCACTGAAGATAGGACCGATGACAACGAAGCTGTTCGCTATCACGTTAACGTTGGTGGTGTACAGAAGGGGGGTAACGGTGGCACCACAAATTTCCACGTCTTCTCAGATGAAAACGGAGATAAGATGTTCTCGAACGAGATGGATGAAGAGACTGAGCGGTACATTACGGAGAACATGATCCCCAAGCTTGGTGGAAAGAGAAAGGGGAAGTCCACACCAGGAGTTTGGAGCGTCTTTGGAGACAAATAGAGGTACTATTTTTATTCTCATACTTCTTACCCCTCCCCTCCCCCGCAATATCATTTACTAAAAGTTAGTAGAGCGGGAATTTGATTCATAACAGCAAGGCTAGAGTATTGAATCTCCACATTACAGTTTGAGCCGTCATCTTTTAAAATTGAGGAGAAACCCTTGGGGTTTTCTTTTGGTATACGGGGGACTTCGATGCCTAATCTAGTTGTTTATAAACACAGGTAGATCTAGCTGGTTCTGTATTGCGCAATTGTTATACTAAAAATAAAACTTCGAGTCGGACTCCTCGGTTTTGGACCCTTGTGGCATGCCCGCACACAACCTTTTGAGTTTCGGGGGAGCATGAATACTTTTAACTTAAAATCTTCACTGTGATCATTGCCCACTAAACTTAGTTCCCTTATGTCTTGGATTATAACTCAATCCAATTGCAATGTCGATTGGGAGCTAGAGCTTACGCTTTAATAATTATAGCCGAGGGATGAAATTGGTGATGGTTTATAATTATACTTACGGTTGTAGTTAGATTCAGAATAAACCCAACCCTCAGCTACTATGCCTGAACGAGAAAATTATTCAAACATTACCGTTGTATCGGGGTTTTAATTGGAATAGCTACCCCAGCTAAAAGCACATTACGTACATATGTATATCATGAACATCGTGAGGCGAAATATTCCCGTGGAAAATGACCCATATATTGATTTCTCAACCTTTCCTTCGCCTTCGATAAAAACAATATAGAGACCCCGGAGAAAATGTGCGAGTCATGATTAGTCAACAGCAGAATATCAGCAATTGTCTATAAAGAACCGGCCACATCTCAACACTGCTTTCTGAACCTACTATCATCAACATACCCTTACCCGTTCTTTTAAGTTCAATAGACACTCTTTTCAGAATGATATACTCCACTGTCTTTCTCTCGGCCTTGCTGGCTGCGGTAGTCGCTGCTGCGTAAGTTCGATCCCAAGCAACCCCAACCTACAAAATCAATGATCTTGAGCTGACAAGATATATTTAGTCCTGGCATTGACCCTATGCAATACCGCAACTCAGATTACTACAGGCCAGAGTACTACAAGCCGGAGTACAGGACCCAGGAGTACTATAAGCCTCAAGACTACTACAAGAACTACTACCCGAACTCCAACAGCTACCAGAACTACTACCCTTATATCAAGCCCAACTTTGTAAATGCCTACGAGAAGCAGCAAGCCTACGACTCAAACGCTCAGGCCTATGAGAACGGAAATGAGAACGCCAACGCCATGGAGTCTCTTGCCGGTGCAAAGTCTGAGAACGCCAACGAGAACGCCAATCTCGCAAAGGGAGGAGAGGCATTCGGCTTCGGTGCTCTTGAGTCCGACAACCGTAACTTGCTCGCCAACGAGAACAATATTGAGGTTGCCAACGCCAACAAGAACGAGCTTGGTGTGGAGGTTGCCAACTTTAACGCCAACGACAACACTGCCCAACAGGAGTCTGCGGCGTTGGCTGAGGTCCAGAGCGAGGATTTGGCTTTCTTTGAGGATGTGATTGAGAATGAGACCGACAACCTCAACGCCAACGAGAACGTTAATGACAACATTGACCGCAACAACAGAGGACGTGCCTACGCTCGTCCATCTTACTCTTCCCCTTGCAACAGCTGCGGCCATTAGGTGGTAGTTATTGTGGATTCATGACGCTAGAACACTTTCGTTGATGTTACTTTGGTTTTGTTAAGGGACATGTTTAACCCTGTCATTTTGCGAGGTGGAGGGATGTCCGAGGAGATGAGTGGATACGTTATAGATTTTGTATGTATGGATAGATATTCTAAAGTACATACCGGCAACATGAGAAACCTATGTTTATACTCTTAGTGGAGAGAGGTATGTTAGTGGATGTTTCGAAGCAACACTATGATCGAAGATATACCCCAAACCCCAAGCCCGCAAGAAAACATTCTCGCTGCAAATAGATAAGTTCTAGATGTGAATAGATGGAATTTTGGACCTGCAGCCCCCGCCGTGGTGGTTGGTAACCTTGAGTAAAATCATAGGATGGGCGTAATAGTGATCGGGTCTTTATCAAAAATATTCACTATATACAGCCACTCATCAAAGTGTTTGTGATTCACATCAAAGTTGGTCAGTGCGTGATGTAGCTTACCGGATTTTACGGTCAAATCGAGGAACTATATAATTGTATCCAGTGAATGATAGAGAATAAAAATACCATGAATGTCTAATATTGATTTTGACCACCATTGACTGTTGCTGTGTTGAGGTCTTGAACATTTCAATGGGCACTTTGATCCCTGACTTGAGCCGGACATGCCACATTAAATCCGAATCACGAACACTTTTGATGAGTGACTGTATATATGTTATGTGTTTATGTATTTCTTGAGCTGCGACATGAGACATGGTAACATCAGGCGAGCCTAGCGCGGAAGCCACAGAATTGAGACATGATACTTGTATGGCTCGAGAAGCTATGAGATCTACCCCCCATAATGGTACTAGCGCCTAGCCTAACGGTGGAATTTTCTACAAAAAAGGTTCCTCTGAAGTTGACACACCTCCTCCCTACGCCTTCTCGCGCGATATATAAGGGATAATCTTCGTAATGAACGGCACTGGATAGAAGGGGTACCATGATCAGGAAGGAACAGGCTGGAGAACAAAGAGAGGTTGAATCATGAAGAATCACTCATATGATCATTATCCTGAATACTTGATTGGGATGCGCCTGCATGAAGAGATCCGTGGCTGAGCTTCCAAGCCAATGCTGGGCGGCTGTGCGTCTGATTCAGGCAACCAACGAACCTTATAAATATCATTTACCAATCCTTTTGGTGCTGTTTTCTACAATAGTCCAAGTACGCATCGCGAGGTTGAGCAATGGGGCCGAAAAACCGCGAACCCAACGCCAAAGCTCCTGTTACTGATACTGCTATTGATACTGCTAGTGTTCATACCGCTGCTGCTGTTGCTACTGATGCTGCTGCTACTACTACTGTTGTTACGGGTGCAGGTGCGGGCGCGGGTGCCGATACTTCAAATCGAGTACCTAAAGTAAAGGCAAAGCCCAAGAGTCAGTACCATCATATCATACCCCGGTTCATCCTCCGGAAATTCGTTATTGAAGGACAGTAAGGATCCCATCTCCTCTCTATATAGTCTAAACATTGAAAGGAAAAGAAAACAGCTTATTGAAACATCCAAAAGCAAAAATCCGGAGCCCAATAAACGATGGAAAAGCGCCACCCCCGGGCCCTCCGACCATATCAATTGCTACCATGTATCCAGTGGCACCTTCTCGATCTCCTCTATCGACACCAGCTATGGTATTACAGACCTCTACATCAATATCAAGAATGCTGATAACGTTTACGAAATCGAGGAGAAACTCTCTGCTCTCGAATCCCGCGCCGCATCAGCAATTCGACTTCTTCTCAAGACTGTTGAGTCTCGTCTACCTGGAGACGACCTGCCCTCAAGTGAGCCACAATACTTTAAAATAAAGAGGAAATACCTCAACCACCTAAGGAAGTTCATGTTTGTCATGTATTTCCGTAATGACGGACCCAGCGCCCAACATTTCAACGAACATTATCCGGGCAATTCAATCGGGGCCGCGTGGATCCGCGCATTCAGAAAAAAGAATAATCTCGAGCCTTTAGAAATGTGGCTACATGTGCTTAAGCAATTTCTCGATACCCCGCACATCGATCTGGTTAATCAGGGCGAGAAAGCCATCGAGCAGCTCGGCCCCGGCGGCATGGGGCAGCTCCTCCGCGGTATTGACCCTGATATCCAAGGTGTGGAGATGCTCGCGTACTGTTCCGAAGCAAACAACTATTTTCTTGCGGTCTGGGAAGCCGCGGACGGCGAGGAATTTATAATCAGCAATAATTCGTTTGGAGTATGGGACTCGGGGCACGTGGGGAGTAAATTTTGCAAGATGCATCAATTTTATGTCATTTCTCCCAGAATTGCAATTGTTCTATGTTCGAATCGGTTACGTCCAGACATACCACCAGTACCGGAGTTTGAACTGATGTATAGAAATAGTATGTTTTGGGGTGCGCCGCATAGGAGCCCAAGGGTTACGAAGGATGGCCAAATTGTGGGACACATGCCGAGTGTAGCTGAAAGCTATGAGGAGGATACCATGAATTATGAGATTGTGAAGCTCTCAACAGAGTTTACACATCTTGTCAATGCAGTGATCATGGGGAATATCAGAATAGACACTGGAACAATAACTTTCCGTACTCCGGCAGCGATGCTGAGAACGCTAGACGCTTACTCTAAAAATATGAATCATGATAATCACCACTTATACCAACCATTGGTTGAGCAGCTTCTTAAGATGACCGGGGCGAACAGTTCGGCTTTCAGGGTCATTCCAAACCCCAACCCCACGAGTAGAACATACCGTTTGGCACCACCACCTGAGGCAGTCATGCCCGACTTCTGGGAGACAAATTTAGCACTACTGGACATGATAGAGGCAGAGGGAAATACGGAACTTTCAGAAGCTTTCAAGAAGCACATGAAGAAACTGATTGAGCAGGCTGCGCTCAAGTTTCCACAGACTCCGGGTGATATCAACCCAAAGCCTGCACGCCTGAAAAGGAATATGTCGGATGATAAATGCGCCCATGTATTTGCGGCGGCGGAGAAGTTCATGGATTTTTCTGATTTGGAAATGCTCCCCGTGTTTCGTGAATGTACGATGATCGCGTTTTTGAGGTGGTTGTTGGCAGAGAGGAGATATATGTTCGAGTTAGTGGAGAGGGAACTGGCTAAGGTGCCGATGATGGAGTTTGTTTATGATGTGAGTGTTCATCTTCCCCTATCCGCTGACATCTGTTTGCTGACTTAATATAACTCCGAGTAGGAGCCGGATAGCGAGTAAAGGTAGGGGAGTATAGGATCCAAAGGGCCAAGATTTTCCAGAAGAATTGATATCCTCCCACATGCCCCCTTCACTTTATATATCCGTATTATAAATGCATGTAGCCTGTTCCATTTGTTTAGACACTGCTTGGATCTTCGCAATATTCCTATTATGATATATATTAGCTCGCAATTTCTTTGGGGGAATTATTATGAAGTACGTATTATTATACCTCCCGCTACAGGTTAAACATCATCATGTATATGTGGCTTAGATACCTCATCGCTTAACATAATCACGCCGGTGACCAAAAGGTAGAAATGTACGTTCGTAGCATAAGGCCTGAGATTCCCTCATATTAACGGGCTTCTTCCTTCACAAGGCCAAACTGCGAGCCTACATTCCCAAAGCAGCCGGCTGTTGTAAAACCCAAACATTGACCGTTGGCGGAGTGGGTCATTAGCGTCTGTGGGGAGGTATCTATGGGGGCTCATATATAGTGCACGTGACTGCTCTGTTTTCCTCACGCACACGCACTGCCACTGCTAACTGCTGGCTTACTGAACATTAGCTTCAATTGATTGTAGACTTTTCGTCACAAACCCCTCTCAAAAAATACCAACTTGCCAGATCTATAATAGGTTACTTCACATTTATCCAAGGCAGACATGTACATACACTTTTCTGGTCAGTTTCGAGTACCCAAACAGCAGATCGCTGTCTATGACTCCAGGTCCATAGAGTAGCCTCCTGAGCT
The DNA here is from genome assembly GCA_024713705.1 of Morchella sp. 2018-W38C. Classification (NCBI taxonomy): domain Eukaryota; kingdom Fungi; phylum Ascomycota; class Pezizomycetes; order Pezizales; family Morchellaceae; genus Morchella; species Morchella sp. 2018-W38C. Next base: position 233,252 of record JAMJEX010000006.1, on the reverse strand, counting down.
TCTTGGATTGGGATATTTACGTGTATTTTATATCACGAATATATGTTAGGGCGGTGGTGCCTCGAATTATCTTCGCATCACTGGATCATTCTTTAATAACTAATAACCAACCCGGAAACGTAAGTAGTTGTTAATGAAACTTCCATACGATGAAGAACATCAATAACTTCACAGGGACACAAGTATTCATGGGCAATAACATATATAATTTTAGGTACAGCAAAGCTCCCCCCCCCCCCCCCCCCCTCCTTAATGTACAATTTAGTTAACGACAACAGAGAAAGCCGACACAGTCAAACTCGCGCTGGTACCAGTGAATGGTTCAGTACCGGCTTGAATGGTGTTAACGTAGTACGAGCTCGGCAGGCCGTAGTTGCTAACAAGGTAGGTCAAGAACAATTTGGTGTCGCCGCTGAAGCTGGTGATTGGGCTGTTGACGGCCACGAAACTGAAAACGTGCATAGAGCCGTTGTAGCCATCGTAGAGTTTCCACGAGTACCCAGCAATGGTGACTGTGGCAACTGCGCTTCCGGTAGAAGAGATAGGGCCAGCACCGCCGTAGGCTCCGAGCCAGATCATGATCTCGTAGGCAGAGGTGCTGCTGCCAGAAGTGGAGGCAAGGAAGATGTCGTAGGCGACATTGGCGACCATAGTACCGGAGTAAGTGTAACTAATTGGTGATAATTAGATTTAGGCTTCTAGTTACCAAAGTAGTTATACATACGTGTATCTCATGGTAGAAGGAATAGAGGCAATGTTTGCAACTGTCTTAGGGGTGAAGACCAAGTTTGCATTTGCGAAACTCTTGACGTTGTATGACCCACCAGCCCAGGTCCATGTGGTGTGCCATGCAACAGTGGTTCCACTGGCCGAGTCAAGACCGGTACATTGAGAGCCAGAGGTGGCTGTACTAGAGCCCCAGAGGTTGTTGTAGATGATGTAGTTGTTGCTCGTGGTTGCCGTGTCCCTATGCAGGTGTCAATGATTGCTCTATGGGACAGTAGAGCTAGTATCAATTACCATTGTCCGCAGAAATCAGCGGCAAGGGTAGCAGCGGCGTTAAGAAGGAGAGAGGCGACGAGTGCGAACTTCATTTTTGCTGGGTGGACCGGTTCTTTACACAAGTTTCGGTATGGGGAGTTTGGAGTCCCTGGGAGCAGTTCGTCTTATTTAAAGAAAACCGGACTCTACTTATGATATAATTACAATGGAAAAAACTGACTTTGACGGAATCCCTGAGCGAGCAGACACGGCCCACGGTCCGTTGTCTCCTTCAACAGCTGCCAAATTATATATTAGGCATGCTTCCCCAGCTCCGAGTGGGGACCTTTACTGATGCGTTTCCTTTGCAGCTACCTCCTAGTCTGCAGAACAAATCAACTGGGAGAGATCTCCAGGAACATTTGTTTCGGTGCCTCGGTCGTATAGTGTGGGGTATATATATAACGCAGGGTCATATATGTCACGGCCCTTTAATTTAGCCGGGAAAACCTTCCACTCTTTTTTGCGGCGAGGACAACATTAAGCTTCCCCACAATAATAATACAATATAACCCCACCACAAAGATTGGCCGAGATCATACTTTCAGTGTAAGATTAGATTCAAAAAGAAATCCCATACAAGACCCAAGTACTGGCCGTATCAATCAATGAGCCGGATACATGTAGCGTTAGATATTCGGAATTGACAGTGGCCGGCTGATCAGGGCTGGGGTTTTTGAACCTGGTTTAGGGATCCTTGTACCGGGGGCTCACTCCCAGGGGAATCGGAACATTTGTTGCCGATAAATACGGAGGATTTTTTAAAGCTTCCGAAAAGTCACTCCGCTGGCAAAGCTATGATGTATGTGCTTCACTGTATGAAGACTTGAATGCTTTGCCTGTTGCAGAAGGCTCGTATTGGCAAGGTTCTGCTCACCTACATGTAGCGTGTTCGAACTACAGTACTCAACTGCATGTAGTACTTGGTATACGTAGACCCTAACCCATCCATCATTAGTATGAAACTTGGAGTGATGGTGGGTGAGTGGGCCTTACATCTCGGCTTTCCTGCGCTGCGGATATTTCCCCGACTTTTCTTAATGCGTGGTAACAGGCCCAGGTTTCAAATAACTGTATCCCGGTGGACGTGGGCCGGCTAGGTTCAACGGTTAATGTGTAGGTATGAGCGACCGAGTGCTTTTTCATGCTCGGTTGCTATGCTATGCCTGTTATCTTATCTCGTTTACCAAGTTTCTCCGCGTTAATCAGCTAACGTTAATTGAGTAATCTGAAAAAGTAGCTTCCGACTGGATATCTAACGGTGATGATCCGACGCCTTTACCTGTTCGACACTAGAATCCCCAAACAAAACCTTCCTCGTAGGGTTAATTATCTGCTCATAAATACAGCAAAACCTATCATAATTCCACCCCCGTGGTGGCCGAGATTTGCTGGAATTATGATAGGGATGGAATTTAGAGAGAGGTACTTACTAGGGATGGAATTTCGAGGGGAATTATGATAGGTTTTGCTGTACATGTATCTCTGACCCTTGGCTAAAGGGAAGAACTTTGTTGCTATCCCAATATTTAAGTAAGTAATAGCATACCTCATCTCTTCGAATTTGTTAATAGTCATCTTTAATTCTCACCGATATGCGAAAAATTACTCTCAAACATAAAGTGATATCTTACCGCCCTCGAGCTTCTGGTATCAAACAGACCAACGACAAAATCGAAGAAGGTTTCCAAGAGGATCTAGCATCCCCCGTGACACATTAAATACCCGACGGTAGAGGAGAACGCGCACCAGATGTCGATATCAAAAAAGAAGGAAATATCACTAGACAGAGTGATAAATACTTGCCGTGGAAAACATCCGAGTAGGTGGCCATCAACCGATAGGATGATCAAGGCTCCAATGGACCACGGAGAGCAGAAATGTGGCGTTGAAGCATCAGCTGATGGGCGACAATACCCGCCTTAGCGGTCGTATCTCACACCCCACCACCACAAGATCCCTTCTTTTCTTTCCAAACCCACAGGCAGACTCACTGATCTAGAAAGAATGCAGCCGTCTCTTTAGTACCGCCTTCGAGTTAGCTGTAAATATTCACTCTCGGTCGTAAAGCCACAATAGGGACATCCCTGGTGAATACTTACACCTTTGTGATCTTTGAGAGCGCCGCCGTGGGCCTGTGGGATGACCACAAGTCAACGAGATTGAAAGATAAGAGAGAGATGATGGCTAGTGTGATTGGGGGCGAGGATAGGCTATTAGTGACGAGAGAGAATTAAGTGGGCGTTTGTGATGCTGTTATAATATCACAGTTCAGGGTAGAGTATACACTTGGTAGCTAGGACAGCGCACAATTTCAAGAGGTGGATCATGGAGTAAGTCGGGGGCGGAGTTGGATATCTAGGCCCTATGAGTGTGTAGAGTAGAGATTGACGATTGTCAGCAATTATAATGATAGTGGCTATGAGGGAAATTTTCGGGATAGCAGGGCAGTGAAGTTGAGAAGGACGAAGCCGAAGAAGGAACATAAGAAATTGTTGAGTCTTACCGCCCAACGAGAAGGAGGGTTTAGGCCCTCGATACAATATGTTATAGTTAATATAATATAACTTTCATATTTTTGGCAACAGCCAGCTACTCCTACCATACACACACACAAGTCCAAGTCCAAGGCCCAGAGATTTTGGTCTTTTCATTCTGGATTGAGCAGTTGTTGGCTAGAAGAGTGGTGAGTGTTGATTCTGTAGATGGCCAGGCCTAGCAAAGGGGAATCTCTCAGCCTGTATTCTCTTCGTAAGTATACCAGTTCAAGCCCCGAGTGTATGTATCGATAAACTAAAGAAAAGAAGAAAAGCTCTAAATGAGATAGAAGGTTTTCTTTCTTTCTTTTTACTGGAATAATATAATGCTCGCACATGGCTCGATGGGCCAGGGGACAGCGGCTCGTGGAAGGAGGGGGAGGAATCGTGGGAAAAACGAGGCAGGCACTAGACATTGTCAGGATCGAGAAGAGGAGCAAAAGTCAGAGGTTGGTCTTCAGTCATTCTTTGTTCCTGTTGACATTTTCTATACCTGCTAGTGCTAAGAAAATTCGGGTTTTGGCTATGTGCAAGAGCTTCAGTGGCTGCCCAAATATTTGGCCAACAGTCAATGCGCACCCGGGTGCTATAACTTTATTTCTCCCAACGGCCCCACCTACACTTCTTCATTTAAACACTTTAAACCCATCTGCTGGGTTAAATAACAACTATTATCAAAAACATCCAGCCAGTTATTTTTCAACTGCCTTTCCCAAGTCTCTTCGAGTGATTATCTATCGAAAGAGATAATACATATCATCAGTTTGTACATCCACCCCTCATACTCATTGTGCATATAGCTAACAACTATTGTTTTATAAACAGAAACACAATTACTAGATATATATTATCATAAAATTTCTATTCTGAACCCAACTATGTCTATGTCTACCATGATGATTGAGGGGCCTGAAGTCTACAGGTAAAGTCTCTGAACATTCCCTAAACCCAATATAATACAGCCAAATTAATATGGTCTTATTATAGTGCCGTGCTCCCCCAGCAACCAATCAGCGTCCCACTGAATCAATTCCCCATCGAAAATCTTTCATGTGATCTGATGGTCAATGTTATGATGAATATGGGTTCCTTTCAGGACCTTAGGAGACTCATTCGCGTTTCTCCAAAATCTCGGTATACATTCAAAATGTACAAAAACAGCATTCGTAGTCAGGTCGCGAAAAACCTCTTCGGGGAATCCTACAAAGTAATCACAACTATCTTGAGATACAGGGATCATTCCTTTCCACTTGCACGCAACAGACTGGACTACGCAACCTCCGAGGCTCTAGTCAACAAACATTTCATCTTTAATACACTCGATATCGACCGAGCTGAGATTATACTACTCTCTTTTAAAACGGCTCTCGCGAAATACCAAGCGGCCAACTTCAAACTTCCCAGAGACCCCCACACCCCCCTGGCCAACGATGATATTCTTCCGCCCTCTTTCTCTCAGGCAAACCCGTTCTCTCTGGATCTCTTCTTGCGTACTCTCCGAAGATTTCAGCAGCACATGTTTGAAAAAATCGACACCTACATCGAAACCCTGCCTAGCAAGAAACATGAAGTAGATATTTATTGGGTCTCGCGGGTTATATCTCTAGCCAATGAGCCGAGAAACTTCGGAGACTTTACAGTGTCGTGGGGCTGTTCCCTCGATAATGAGCGCTTCGAGGAACTTTATGGACGTCCCCTGCTGGCAGCTAAGTTCGAGCACACATTCTTGAATGTCGTTGATGGGCTGAGTACTAGCGCGGAGGACGCGGAGGACCTGACGAGTGAATTTTACAACGATTATGATCTGGGAGGGGGCAAGGGCCACATGGCGATGATGATTGCCAAGTACAAGATGAATGGAGTTTACGCACGCATCGGTGTTTGATTTTCTCACTGGGGAAGGTTGCATGCAGATAGTTCTCTAGGTGGTTTCTATGGGTATTGCCCTTTGCATGGTCATTATGTCGATTATCTCTATTATCACTGGCTAGGTTACATTCACTGGTTGGGTTTGGATAATCGAAGCATGTACTAGAGTAAATACTCGGAAATAAACTGGCCATAGCTTCATTAACAATAAGAATCATATGCACCTACGTACATATCCTGACTTGGAATTCTTCTTCACATATAAAGTTTGGGCGTCAAAGTTTACCAGTCATACTTAAGTACATCACCTTCTCCCATCAAAGGTAAATAGACAACAGTAGTCAAACGGGATTATCTTTCTACCTTATTCTAACGATGTGAAGACTGGCTAACTATGGCTAGGCGCTGCGGCCACGTTCACTTCGTTGGAGTGCCCAAGAGCCAGTTCCCAACGAGTGATATTATATGAGTAAACCCTAACCCTTATTTCACCTACAAATATCTCTGTTGCACTGAACGAGCACAGTTTTCAAACCGGTTATGATAATAATCAGAGAATAGACGGCTGCAAATACATATTAACCGCTGCCAGTCACGGGCCCGAGTACAGATCTTGAGAACCGCTTCTGGCCATGCATGGGGCTGTGGTCATACATTTCGAATGATTCTATACCCGTCCAAAATTGTAAAGTGATATATAGCTATAGCAGATCTATACCCTAGTTCTCATAGAGTAAGGAAAAACCCCATCTAGCCCGTTAATATTGAGCCAAAGATCTTGGTTTTAAGGACTTCCAATCCGTCCCCTATGATCTACTAGCGTACTCGAGTATAGTGACTGTGGGGACGTACTGGGGGTAATTGGAGAAAGTGCAAGCCCGCGGGATTGGAATGTTCCTGCCTAGAACTAGCACTGCACAGCTCGAATAAACCGATCCAATATCGTGGGGAGAATAGAGCCTTTACCTAGCTAGTTTAGGGAAAGACTTACAATCGTTCAGCCAATAACATGTACTCGTTTACTACGGAAAGAACCAGAAAATGCAGTTGCTCAGGGCAAGGATAATCTGTATGGAGCGGCGGTGATCACTCATGCAAATTATCCTTGTCTCCGTCACTTGCATTTCTTGGTTCTTTCCGTGGTAAACGAGTACAGGGCCTTTTTGTCGAAGTGCTCCGACTCGCGCAATGTGGTAGATAGGTAAGGTAACTGGTCGATGGAGTATTGCGGGGCGACGGTGCATATTAGTACTTATTATTCCGTGACTTTGTACTGGTAACCGTTATTTCAGGTAGACTCATGATGTGAATCATATGGGTGTAGAGCACATAATATAACCCAAAGCCAAGGGGGGAGGAAATACCATGACCGTGACACAGATTAACGAGAGTGTCAGCGAGTAAATACCAAGCAGTGGAATAATCCAATACTACGAACCTACGTAGACGCGCAACTTTCTCTGGTTTAAAAATACTCCGAGACTAGCTAGCTATCTTCATTGCGAGAATTGCAACACCAGATTTCTTGCAGATATGTCCACGACACTAGTACAAGGCTTTACCCGGTCCCCCGCTTGCCGGCAAGCTCAATTCATGAAAGGTACAGAATGGAAACGAGAACCCGAATATCTGCGCTGAAGAATTTGGATCTGGCCGGTGGTTGTGGTGTTTAGTTGTACCAATTGGGCAAACACAAGCAGGAACATGTGCACAGGTGAGACATAGAGGTAGGTACGGATAATCCTGGCCTAGTGGCTGGGCATCAGACCTGTATCCCTCGGGATGAAACATTCAGTTGGAGTAAACAAAAGCAAAGAAAGGGTATGTATAGGGTTGGATATGGACGCCTTGCGACCTTGATTGGGCCGCGGTCGACTACACTTTGCATTATGCAGCCTTCCTTTAAAGCAAGAATTAAACGACAACGTTAACGACAGCCTGTTCGACGTTCCCACGGCGATATATCGAGCAGGAGAAAATCGATTAAATTGCTACATCCACAGGCAAAGCAAAATTGTAGATAGACTCTAAGCCCCATGATGTAGGTTTACAGAGAACATTTGTGGTTATTTTTTGTGTATGATGTGATTGGCATATATATATGTGTGATTAAGATATTACTGTTGCGTTTGAGAACGCCGCAGTACGTTAAGTAATACAGAATAATACGGCTCAGCTGACTAGAGTACTACCGTGCTTCAAGCCGACTCGATTGGCGCGGAAAAGCTGTCGCGAGGAAAGGTTCGGGAGAGCGTGCATAGAGCAAAGTAGGTGTTGTGGTCATACTGGGTGTTCGGGGTACGTACAATAAACAGATCCCCATATTCGTGGCACAGTGACTGAGTTTGAGAACACGACGGGCCATAACTCGCTGGGAAAAGGAATGTAGGACACGATAAATGCCATGTGTGATAAATACAATGTGTTAAGAGGCGTATAAGTAATGAGGAGCCGTCAGAGTAGCACTTGACCACCCCTGACTTTAGGATTGCGCATGAATTACACTCATCACCATCGACATCTATCAGCAGCCCTGAGATTCCTCTGCCAAATGTGTTTGGTTTCGACACCCTTGTTCCTAGTATATGCACAATAAAACGAATGTCTCCTCGAGCTTTTCTCTCTCTGGGCCCTCCCGTGCCCGTCCGCAACTCAATATATGCACCTTATCTATCATAATTCACCCCACGCCGGTCGCGGGAACGAGTGTCTAGAGTCCTCAAGACTCACTCTTCCTTTGTTAAGGCGATATTATGGAGTGTTAGCTATCACGCCTACTGCTCAGACAGATCCCGGGAGAAGCACTCCGCTTGATCATGACCTTTCACTCGTCCGATTCATTCCACTTCTTCGATTCTGTTTCGAGGATCAGCGCACCTACCTCAACACCATGGTCGCAATGTCTTACTCAGTACCCCAGCTCTGCGCCCGGAAAGCTCCTCACCAACAATTTTCTTTGTTCGGAAGATGTAGGTTCTCTATCCAACAGTAAGTGCGTTGATAAGGGCACGTGTAGAGTAGGGATATATAATCAAGACTTATGTGTGGTATGTGTACCCGATTTTTCTTACATTGGCCAACCGCAAGCGAGCAGCTTGGAGCACCTACATACATGGTAATTCATGCTCTGGAATTAGGTGTGAGAACTATGCCCCACGCGGCACGGCACCCCAAAACCAGGGAAACCATATGTACCTACTCCCGAGTAGAGCAGATGCACTTCCCAATTCTACGCACAGCATTCGACGAATTTTCGGCACTGTACGATGAGCTGTCACGCAAATTTGCCTTTTTTTCCCAGGCGAATTATCATTTCTACTCTAGGCCTTTACGTACCTTATCCGGGATGGGCCCGAACATGAACCCCTGAACAAGAGATCCATGGCCAACCATGCACTTTGTAAAATTGGGTGCTACATACTATCTCGACTAGTACTGCGTGTGTGTGAATACAAAGAAAAAAATATCTCAACTCGTTCTCCTGGATTCTGAAGATAAGATAAACACCGTTTCTGTCATTTTATATAAGACAGCTCCCAGGGCCCACCCCTCTTGCAGAGGTCATTTCTGTTTGATCTTCCCGTAATCCATCATTTAGGGTGTTTATATACCATTGAACTCCCTACACGATCTAGTTTCTCTTTTATAGTTCTTTATTCATAATGGTACTACTCTCATCAGTCAACGGCCTTACTATAAGCTAATATTTCTCAGTCGCAGATGGATTCAATCCTCTCTTTCCCGAATGAGCTTCTCCTTCTTGTCGCTTCCAACCTCCCTGTCAAAGACCTAAATTCCTTGCTCCGTACCTCGCACCGTCTCAATGCCCTCCTCACACCTAGCCTGCACCGTCTCGCGGTACAGGATCGCGGCTATGGCTGGTGGTCCCCTTTCCCAGCCCTTCACTGGGCTGTCTGGAAGGGACATGCAGGTCTCACCAAGCTTCTCATTGCAAAAGGCTTTGACGTCAATCTTCGTAGTAACTTCGGAGGGAAGACGGCCCTCCACTTTGCAGCGCTCATGGGGAGCCCTGAGATTGTGGAACTGCTATTAGACGCTGGAGCAGACCTTGACATAAAGGATGTCGAGCCCGGTGTTACTGCGCTACATGTCGCTGCATTGCAAGGTCATGAGGAGGTAGTCAAGATATTGATCAAACGCGGCGCAGATGTGAGTGTTAGTGACCACATTGGAAGAACACCCCTAGTTTGGGTCGCGAGATATGCCGGAGTTGGTAAAGCGGTCGAAAGCGTGTTCAAAACGCTGGTAGAGAGTGGAGCGGACGTTGACGCGGGTGAGAGGGAGTGCGGAAGGACATGCTTACATTGGGCTGTTGAGAAGGGGTGGAAGACTGTGGTAAAGATGCTAATGGATGGGGGTGCCAACCTCACGGTCATGAATGGAAAAAAGGAGACTGCAATCGATTGGGCGCTGAGGAACGGGGATGATGAGATGGTGAAACTATTACTTGAGGGCGTAAGGGAGAGGGAGAGTTCATTGGGCATGGTGGGCAAGAGGCTAGCTATCACTGTTTGATTTTTTTTCTTTCCCGCGGAGTTCAAAAGGCACGGAGTTTTTGTTTGTTTTGAATGCTTTTTTATCCTTTCGCTCATGCTCGCGATCCTTACGCCTTGTATGCCTTATGTACGATATCTAGTGGATAATGATAATCATTGGTCGGCCATCTACCACGCTCATCTCCATACACTCCGATTCGATCTGAGGTGGTTACTGGTACCGGGAACGGTACCATCTCGGTTAAAGAAAGAGATACATACGTGATGAGAGAGCCGCAAAACCAGCCAATGAACAACCGACCAGTACATATATCCGCGGCTGCGGCCTTCCCCGGACCTGCAGGCCGAGTGATGGCGGGTGATTAGGCGAGTCGCCGGCGCGGTTAATTGACCTTCTGCCGCACTTTCTTCCTGTCTATTACAGCCTTTTGGCCTCAGTAGTCGGCAGTTGGGCACGAAATGTAGGAGGAGGGGGGCGAGGGCGAGGAGGAGGGCGGTGGTTCGCAATTGTTGCCGACGTTTGGTTTAATCTCACCCGTTCATTCCGTAGAGTAGGTACGTACGGTAGAGTATATACATGTAAGTACTCTACCGGCCGTATCTTGCAGTGCAGCACACCCGGGGGCACGGGGCACGGGGTAAATGGGGGCTACATAGATACATACATACATGTACATGTATGTATGTATGTATGTATGTATGTATGTATGTATGTATCTATGTAAAGTCTTTTATACTCGCAATGTCCTGACGTTTTTAGACGCGACTGATATTGCATACATGTACCATACAAGAGTCCGCCAAGCTTCGGATTTTTGGTGTATGCAATAGTGGCCCAGTTCAAAAACGTCAGGACATTGCGAGTAGAGTATATACGGCCCAATCGGATGGCGGATCGGGGGATGGTGCTTGCATGTTGGCTGATTGGTTGACTACATGTACATACATGTATGTATGTACCGGGCGTTGAGGGTAAATACGGAGAATCTGATAATGAATCTTGCTGTGTGAAATGGGTGTGTTTATCTTATCAGATTCTCGGTATTCATGGTTGACCCCCCCCCCCCCCCCGGTACATGGAGCCGGCAATTGGGGTAGTTGTAGTTGTGCAAGTGGTGGTGGTTTACATGTGTATGTACATGTATGTATGTAGATACCGCGGTTCAAAGGATATGTGTATTCATGTGTTTATGCAGGAATGTTGTTTGGAGGGGGAGGTGGAGGTGGAGGGGGAGGAGGGGGGGGAGGAGGGGGGCTTTGCAGTTTGGCGTAGTATAGTATAGTATAGTAGAGTACGTACATAGGTACAGTACCAAAAAGGGGGGGTGGATGTAATACGTACTGGATCCACCCGTTTCCGTTTTTTTTGGTACAATATGGAGAACTGGTGTTTTTTTTTCGGACGTTGCCTATATGCATATGGTATGGTATGGTATGGTATGGTATGGTATGGTATAAGACGAATGGGTATGTCATGTCATGTAGGGTGCTGCTCATTTAAATTTCACCCACTCTTGAAAGTTCATCCGATATCCACGCAGAGGCAAGCCCGTGCTCTGCAGCTCTTCAATTTCTCGAGCTCCATGTATGTATGTAATGCATGCAGGCCCGCGGGAATATTAATATAATATATAGCCGGTACCGGTACGAAGAGACCCCATGCAAGAGAAGCTAGCATATACTCTAGGTACATGTATGTAGGGACATGTTAGGTACTCCACATGTGCGGTTTTTCTTTCGATGATTTGTTTCATTTTATTTTATTTTATTTTATTTTGTCCCCCCCACCCTTAGAATCCATGTGTAGCATAATCATGAAAAATCGTAATACATATCTGAGAGTACTGTGTGAGTATCTCTAGCTCTACTGTAGCCCATCATGATGGATCATCATAGATGTACGGCTATAACCAGTAGGCAGTCAAGTTGATGAATTGAAACCGGAAACCTGCGATATCAATACTTCATTACAAAGGGCGTCCGTCATGCAACGAGCCCTCCGTATCCCAAAAGAAAAGCCCCCAAAGAAGATATCTAGAGCTCAGAGCTGGGCAAAAGGAGAATGTCCTCTCCGCTATGCTCGTAACCTCTTAATCCAGCCCCCGATCCCAATATTAATACTCTTCCTCTCCTTCCGCTCCCTCTGATACACCCACGCCTTCAGCAGCCCCACCATCTCCCCGTCCCCCCACTCCAGCGCCCAGCCGACCGGCGTCCTCAGCTCATAGAATGTCGGCGCCACCACGCTCGCCCCACGCTCCAGCAGCCACCCCACCGTCTCCTTCCGCCCCTTCACCACCGCCCAGTGCAGCACCGACGCGCCGTACTCCAGATCGCACGAATTGACGTTCGCGCCGGCCGCCAGCAGCGCGCGGAACACCTCCACCAGCTCCTGCCCCCGCGGCGCCGACCGCGACGCCCACAGGATGGGTGAGCGCCCTTTGTAGTCCTCGACGGAGGCTTTGGCGCCGCGCTTGAGGAGCAGGCGCACGAGCGGGGCGTTGCCGGCCGAGACGGCAAGGTGCAGTGCGGTCTTGCCGTAGGTGATCTCGGAGGGTGTGTTTATAGCCGCGCCGTTATCGAGGAGCGCGCGCGCGGCTGGTGGGTGGCCGGCGAGGACGGCGTAGTAGAGCGGTGTTTTGCCGTTGAAGAGTGTGGCGCGGGAGTTTGCGTCTGTGCTTGTGGTGGTGAGGAGGGTGATGATGGTGGTGGCGTCGCCTTTGAGTGCGGCTAGGTGGAGCGGGGGGAGCTGGGAGAGCGGAGGTGGAGGTGGAGGGACTTGCTGGGGGGCTATGAGGGTGGGAAGGTGTCGGTGCGCGTGGGTGAGAGATGAGAGGGACTTTGGGTCGAGGTGTGTGCTGATTAGTATGAGGAGAGGGTCCGGGAGTGAGAGCAGTGAGGTGGAGGTCGGAGCGAGGAACTCGGGCGGGAGTTTCGAGGCGGGAGGTCTCGTTGGCGGTGAGGCCGGCGGCGAGGGAGGCCTGTGTGATAAGTTATATGTTGCGCATGCCCTAAGTGCTTCCCCGAATGGATATGGCGGTAGTTTTGTTCTACCCATGATATGATATGACTTCTGTCTGTCTGTTCTGTAGCTTTTGGTAGCGCAGTGCGGTCCGTGTATAATATGTCTGTATGATATGTAGACAATGGAAGGGGAAGGGAAGGGGAAGAAGGAAAGAAAGAAAATACCAACTCAATTCGAATCCAGGCCACTTTGTTGTGTCTGGGGGGAGGGGGGGTGCCCACCTACTCTAAGTACTCTAAATTATTTCTGCTTTTTTCCCCTCTCCCCCTCCGTGTGTGCTTCTGTCCGTTAACCCACGATATTGATAATTGGCTATTTAGGCACGTTACACAGCAATAGCTGACTGTGGCGGAGAAAAGCATCATACATGGCTGTACATGAGGCTGGTGACGGCGCACCTTGCAATCCTCAGACTTGCCCCCGTTGGAGCTTAATTCTGTGCCTATATATAGAGCCCATCAGCTAGAATAGAGAATAGACTATGAAGAATACCTCGTGGATAAATTGAGAATTCTCAAAGAATCGAGAGCTCAAAGCTCCACACGAAGACCCCTTTAGTGCCATATCTAAAATTAGATTGCGAACGGCTAGGAGGCCAAAGAAAAAAAACCTAGTTAGCAGTCTAGAGTAACTTCCCCACCCCCCAGGGGAACTTTTTCTGTGCGAATAGCCTTGTTGTTTCTCAATCGTGTTTAAAAAGTGCTATTTTTTCTCCCATTGAATCCATGATTTGTAACCATATCTCTCGATGCTGCTGCTTCATGACGTGGTTATACGGGGGGAGCGTCATGACTCGAACATCGATTCGATCACATGATCTTGAGCCCGAGTCATTGCTTGCCCGCCCCGCATCCAAGATGTGCAAAATAAATAAAAATATATAGATGAAAAACGAGCATGTACCAGGCCCCAACCAGCCTGCAGCAAGCGCGGAGAACCAATCTGTGCGAACGGCAAGCACATATTTTTAGACCTCATGATTATTGTGATGATGATGATGAGTGCTAGAGGATAGTAAGTGATAACCCGTAGAGCCTGACGACGAGGTCTATCAACCATACGAGTTTCAAAATAGCAATTGCAGCAGCAGCAATGATGAGGTTTTGCAGCTCCACTGACATCGGCTCAGGGAGAAAGCAGGAGGAGCTCCATTAATCCATCCTGCAGGAAGCACTGTACCAAAAAAAAAGCCCTTTTTTGTTAGCACCCACGGCCGGTAAACGGAGGCGAACAAAGAAGGGGGGGAGGGGGACAAAAGAAAAGGTTTCCACGACATCAAACGGCTGACATCAATTGCCTCCACCTCCCGGCACCGGCAGTCCCCTTCCTTTCTTCCTTCTCCCCTTCCTTCCTTCCTCCCCGCAGCCGCCGTCTCAGCCCCACCGGGTGGTATTTAGTGCAGTTGGTCCTACCTCTTTGTTTGTGACAGGGTGGGTGGTTGTTGTGCACTGGAGACGAAAGCAAGATCGCAGCCCTGATTGCTCGAAAGTCTCCGTACATATGCACGGCTGACTGAAGCCTAGCTGCCTAGTAGCCAGGTAGGGGGGGCCCACAAACCAATAGCTCGGCCCCGTCCCATGGGTCCAAGTGAGCCTCGCATCTTATGTATGTACATATGTACATCTTTACCCCTCATCGCCTTACTCTCGAGCACCAGGGCGGCGGCATCTCACTGCATTATATTGCTCATGAAGGCCTTGGTGCCTAGTTAACCATCCAACTCCCCCAAAGTCCCAATGTGTAGGCATGTTGTGGCCAACTAGACTCGACTCCCAAGGCGTTGGTTGGCTGCCCCGACGCCCCGCCGAAACAGAAACAGAAACCGACACCGAGACCGACCGAGTTATTGCCCATGACGCAATCTCGCACCGCATCCCGTCCCGTGCTGTCCCGTGCTGTCCCGTTATGTCTGATCCCCCCCGATTCAACCGCAGCTCCTCCACTCCACGTGCTCCCCCCCTCCCCAAATCCCGGCCCCGGTGCTTTTCGCCCGTTAGATATATATGGCAGACAGCTAGCTAGATATAGAGTGCTAGATCGATCAGTTGCATTGGAGATTACATATATATACATGTATATATTAGCCAAGCACCATATCATGCCATGATCAGACTTTGTGTACATATCAACAACATGGACAGTTGATTCAGGAACGCAATAGTAGCTACATGTAGCCAAGTAGCTATATAAGTAATCAACCCGGCCAGCGCCCCCCCCCCTCCCAATCAACACCCACCCACGCCCAACCCGAAACCACAGACCGGAAACCCAAAGACCCGAAACCAGAATACCAGAAACAAGAATCCTACCGCGCCCTCGGCCCCGGGTCCTGCTGCATCTGCATCTGAGCCAGCTAACTGCATGTAGCCCCCATGCATGTCTCGTATACCTAGAGTAGAGTAGAGTAGAGTAGAGTAGAGTAGAGTAGAGTAGAGTAGAGTCCCCACTCTACATGACATGCCAAACCAGTGCAGTGATCTCGGCTTTCTCCATGACACACACACACACACACAAGATACTGTAACGAAGGTACATTAACACCACCTCGACCGAACGCAGCTCGAGCGGCGGTGCCGGTCGGGGCAGGATTGAATCTCGAGTTATTCTATTTTATAGACCTACCTACCTACATGCACTATCCTCGAGGAACCAAGAGACCCCGACCCCGACCTCGGCCGCTAGATCTGATGACCGCACCGCACCGTGGAGATGCGCTACGCTACCTGCTGCATGTGCACGATGGAGAAATGAATACAGGCAGCGTCAATGCGGATTACATATAGTTATACTGAGCTACATATACAAACATGTGTCGCTCGTAATTAGTACCACACGTAGTCCCTGAGCTGCTAGCTAGCTAGCTAGCCTGCTTACTTGTTTTGGGGCTGCATGTATATCTCTGTCTCTGTCTCTGGACAGACAGACGGGGGAGAGCAAACATCTTGAATAACCTAAAACCGTGGTGGTGGTATTTTTTTTTTCAATTGCAATTAATTGAAACCCCACAATGTAACTACATACATGTATCTGTCTATATCCACTCCACGTGATCGAGCTGAGCTCGAGATACAAGTCCCAAAAGCCCCCAAAAGCCAATCCGATCCCAATCCACCCTTAATTCCCCCTCTCTTCTTCCTAGGCGCTCTTTCCTCACCATACCGTACCGCCGCCAGGCAGGCAGGCAGGCAGGCAGGTTAATCCTGATCCATCCCATGCCTGCATACCCCCGATCCATCCATCCCACCGAACCACACACACACACATACATATATATATAACCAACACAACGAGATCTATGTATATAGCAACGTCCACACTCAACAATAAAGAAAAGAAAAAAAAATTAGACAGGAATCTATAAGCTAGGTAGTTAGTTAGGTAGGTAGGTAGTAGGGGGGTGTTCATCGTGATACTCATAGCCAACGCGTAAAATCCTCGTAAAAACTAACAAAAAACGGCAGTAACAAAAGAAAAAAAAGAAACAGAAAGAAAAAAACCACCCTCCACCCTCCACCCTCCACCAAAAGGGGCCAATTACAAAAAAAAAAAAGAGTGAAAAAACATTACGATCACGTGGTCGAATGTACATCTATAAAACCAGGTTTCAAGCAGAAGGTTATATATGTCAAAGACAGTGTAAGATACTAAAAAAACCCGGGGAAACGGCGTAATGTCGTAAATAAACTAAAAAAAGGGCTCCATGTATGGCCCTTTTATGTGCTGTGATTAACCAGAACCAGGAGAGGCAGCCCCCCGTATGTATGTGCCCCCAATTGAAGCCAGCCGGCCGAGTGAAGACAGGCAGGAATTGGGGTGGGGGGGTGCGCACAACGATATATTAGGGAGGTGGTGGTGGTGGTGAGTTGCAAACGCAAACCCTCGCAAGTAACGTATGGAGATATTAGGGGGAGCTATGTACTTCAGCTCCCAGTATTAAGACATCCTCTCTTCCTTCGACTCGTAACGTCCTTCTATCCTCGGAGCCGCTGCAAGGCAATTCCTTCCCCCCCGCCCCAAAAAAAAAACCTGCACAGCAAAAAAATGCCATGACCAGTCGCCGTTCCTCTCAACTCCCCCCCCCATTAATACCCCGCCGCCCCCTCCCTCCCAAAGGCCCTCTCCCCCGCCGGGGCCCTACCCCTCCCATCCCCGCCGCCCCTCGGCCTCCAATGAT
Organism: Morchella sp. 2018-W38C; assembly: GCA_024713705.1. NCBI lineage: Eukaryota > Fungi > Ascomycota > Pezizomycetes > Pezizales > Morchellaceae > Morchella > Morchella sp. 2018-W38C. The sequence goes on along the minus strand of JAMJEX010000006.1, from coordinate 216,089 downwards.
AATCCTCGCAGCTGCTTCCGCCCATATACGCCATCGGCGTCCTCCCGGCATCGTCCCTCACCGCCACGCTCGCGCCCGCCGCCACCAGCACATTGCACACCTCGACGCGGCCCTCGAGCCTGGCCAGATGCAGGGGCGTCTTCCCGTCGAACGTGTCCTGGGCGTTTACGTCTGCGGCGCCCCGCTGCAGCAGCACGCGCACGACGCCCTCGTGGCCCCAGCGCGCGGCGTGGTGCAGCGGCGTGGTGCCGTGGACGAGCGTGCGCGCGTTTGCGTCGTGGCCCTGGTCGAGCAGCTGGCGCACGAGCGGCGTGTGGCCCTTCCAGGCGGCCCAGTGCAGCGGCGGGAAGTCGAGCGCGGGGTTGAAGCCCTGTGCGGCCATGGCCGAGTATTGGAAGAGCGGGGTGACGAGGGCGGCGAGGGCGCGGGAGGAGAGGAGGAGGGCGTGCTGGTCGTCGGTGTCGAGGTGGGAGGCGATGAGGAGGATGATCTCGGGGGGGAAGGAGAGGAGGGGCAGCTTTGACTTTAGGCTGCTGCGGTGGGGGTGGCGGGTGTGGCTGTGGTTGTGGTTGTGGTTGTGGTGGTGGGTGGGGGAGTATGTGTGGTGCTTCTTGAGCGTGGGGCGGGGGAGGTGCTTCCAGGGCTTGCGGAGGGGGGGCTTTGCCTGGATTGTTGTGCCGGAGAGGGAGATTGGCGTTGTCTGGCGGATGGGGGAGATACTGCGGTGTGCTGTCCTGTGCGTCGGCGGGGGCGTCGGCGGGGCGGGGACGGCGGGGGCGGGGACGGCGGGGGGCTGTAGCAGCTGCAGTCCCGGGTGTGGCTCAAACAGTTGTTGTTGCTGTGGTTGCGGTTGTTGTTGTTGTTGTTGTTGTTGTTGTTGCTGTTGCTGGGCTGCGGGCTGCGGCGGCGGCGGCGGTCTCAGTCTCGTTGTTGTTGTTGTCGTGGACCGGTACCGCAGCGGGCGGAAGCGGGCAGTTGTTGTTGCTGTTGCTGTTGCTGCTGCTGTTGTTGTCGCCCTCGCATTGGGGAGCTTCTCGTTCTCGTCGTCGTCGCTGCTGCTGCCGCTGCCGTTGTTGTTCTTGCTGCTGTTTCTGCTGCTGTTGCTGCTGAAGCACAACCTGAGAAACGCCCTCACCCTGCTTCTAGTCCTTCTGCCCTTCATCCCCCCTCTGCCCCCTCTCCCCCTCTGCGAGTCTCTCCCCCCCTCCTCCGCCTCCGCCTCCACCGAGGACCGGGGGGCGGTGGTGGCGCGGAAGTGGAAATGTGCCATTGTTGTCAAGTATTATTATCTCTGAAAATATTAATATTATTATTATTATTCTTTTTCTTTTTCTTTTCTCTCCTAGTCCGGACAGTGGTGCTGCTGCTGCTGCTGCTGCTGCTGCTGAGTGCTGCGAGTGCTATCCCAAAGAGAGAGTGGTGGTGGTGGGGGGTGTGTGTGGGCGTGTGTGTGTGGGGGGAGGTGTCGACTTTTTGTGCAAATCTCCTCAATCGTTCCCTCTAATTAAATTTTCCGCCGTCTGTCTTGTCTTTTCTCTCTCTGTATATGTATATGGGGGTGGTGTTGACACGATCGTGTTATGACCAGATCCGGCTCAAGAGCGTTGAGATGCAAACATGCAAGCAGGACGATGGCACAGGCAGGTAGAGTAGGTACTTGTATATCATCATGGTAATAATACTCGCTCTCTCTCCTCCTCCTCTGTCTCTGCCCTACTCTATCTACCCTGTCCACCTACTCTACTCTAGGTGCAGACACCGTACCTACCCTCCCTCCACTCTCGGTAGGCACTCTGTCTGTCATGGCAGACAGGCATGGCAGGGCCGTACTCAAAAGCAAGTACTCGTGCATGGCTGCAGGCATCACGGTATTACCAGGACAGGGCAGGAACAAGCAAGCAAGCAAGCAGAGACAGACAGGTACCTACTTACTCTAGCCAGGTAATGATGGGCTGCATGGTGGGGCACCATCATCCGAGCACCCCCCCCCCTCCCTCCCTCCCCCGATTCCAATGTGCCAATGTGAGGACATGAGGAGGACATGAGGACACGAGGTAGGGTACTACCCATCATGTCTATCGATAATCTCCCCCCTACCGTTGGAGCGTATAATTCAGGGCGGTGGTTCCACCCAGGGCCGTGCTTCCCCCAGCAACGATTGATGGATCGATCTGCCTCTAGCTCTCGAGGACAGCACGATTGCCAGCCAGCTGTTTGGATGGAGCAGCTCGTTGATAGATGGTGAATAATGATAAGGGGGGGTGCAAAAAGAGAGATGTTTTCCAATGACCAGAGGATTGCATCTCATGCTCCATTGCCCATTGCCCATTGCCCATTGCTCCATTGCTCCATCGCATTTCGTTTCTCGCTCCCCTTGACCGCGGTACCCCCAGTCCAGTCCGATCCAATCCGTCCACCCCCCCGTGGCCAGTCCAGCCCAACCAGCCAAGGTCAGTTCATCAATGCGCCAGCAGCAACCCTCAAACACACACGCTCAAACACACACACCCTCGCCCTCACACACACACTCTCTCACACACCCTCCTCCATGACGCTCTAGCCGTCAATCTATGTAGGTACTTACTCCTGATGATCCCAGATGCCCGCCCGTTGCTTGCCTGCTGCTGCTGCTGCTGTAAACTGTAAACATTTTTGCACGACGCCCGTGTAGCCCACCCACCACGTCAAGCGGTGCCGTTATGTACCTACATACAGCGATGGGGAAAATTATTGTAGAAACAAGGGTCAAAAAACAGGGTTTAGGTGGCTGCCCCGGCCAATAGGACACTTGCCATACTTCTACAATAATTTTCCCCATCGCTGTACCTGTCTGCACATACACATCCCCCCCTCCTCTAAAATTTTCCCCTGCGCGCTTTTCTCTCTCTCTCTCTTTGCCCTCCTGGTTGGCTAGGTTGGCGATAATGATGATCCAGTGGACCAATTCGTCTTGCTGGCAGACGGATGGACGCTTGGACGCTTGGACCATCTGGAGTAGGCAATGATGTGATGTGATGTGATATGATGATACTCCCGGCCTACCTACATACTCGATCTGCTGTGCCTACCTACACTCTACTCTAGGTACTCTACCCACACTACCCAGCGCAGAGCAGAGCACAACGGTGTACTCGTTCGGTCATGACGTTTCCGGACTGGACTGCTATTGCATACACCAAAATCTACACAAAATACCTTTTTTTGTATGGCATGCAATAGTGGTCCAGTCCGGAAACGTCATGACAGAACGAGTAGGTAGGTACGTACTCTAACGGGTGGACACCAAGCGAGTGAGACGAGAAAAGGGAAGGTGACATGACATGACATGCGCGTATGTAAGCAAGCAGCCCGTTAAACCACCACCACCGCCCCCGTTTCTCGCACTCGCTGATTTGGCGCGCTTCCGTAGGGCATTGTAGGGCTGAAACTGCCCTGTGCGGGGTGGTGGTGGTGGGGATGGTGGGCAGGGCAGGGCAGGGAAGGGCAGGGCAGGGCAGGGTGGGTTATCCGAGGGGGAGGGGAGGGGGAGGGGAGGGGGTATACGGTAGATACATACACACATACTCGTATTTCGCTGACGTTTTTAAAAAGGACCAGGTCCGCATGATAGGTACAGGTAGGTGCAGTACTAGGTGCAGGTAGGTGCAGATGTATTAGACACGCCAATGATCCAATAGTAGGTGAATAGCTCGATCATATCAAAGCAGGTCACTGACGAGTATACTCTAGGCAATGAAATGGCACGCGTACGGACTCTAAATCTATACGACCTTTGCCAGAGTAGAGTACACTGAATGGCACCTATACTGGCACGACCTTTCCTACGCTGAATGGCACCGCAACTGTACGGCCACGACCTTTGTCATCATCATGATGCTGAATGTACGGAAGACTACACCTATGGCTAAACGAGGTCAGATTGTAGCATTGGCTTCACTTCAAGGAGCCCGGAGAATGAGATTAGCAGAGATATCTGCCAATACTGGAGTATCAATATCAACCTGCAGTAATATCATCAGCGAGGCAAGGAGAAGGTCCCGAGAAAATGGGATTGTTGATCTCTGTGCGGATGAAAACCTTGCACCAAAACCTAACTCTCAGAGGGGGTGCAATTCCGTCATTACAAGAGAAGAGAAAGAGGCATTGATTGCTCTTACCCTCTCTGATTATAGGCATTGCCGGATGACTTTTGCACAATTAGCAAGAGAAGGTATGAGCAAAGATTGGCTTATACTAGTATCACTGGTATACTATTTGATGATCATACTAATTAATAGATCAACCAGCGGGTTTAAACATCAGCCATGATACAGTTCAACGGGTACTGGCAGAAGACGGAATCCATCGCAGGAAGCCTACAACAAAACCTTACCTAAACGATAGGCATATTGCACAGAGGCTAGAATTTTGCCATAGGTATCGCTATCAAGATTGGAGGCTTGTTGTGTTCACAGATGAAACCTACTTCGAAACAGGCAATTTGCGAAGTAGGAGGACCCGGGGAGTTTTAAGAAGAGCAGGAGAAGCTTATGTTTCTCGTAATATCAACCGTCAATTTTCTTCAGGCTCGACAGTTATGTTTTGGGGAGCTATTTTATACGATCATTGGGGTGACCAGCTACCGTTCCATGTGTATAAAACACCTTACGAAACTGCTGGAGAAAAATTAGCGGCAGAAGCTCAGCTCCAGCGTGAATACCAACAGGAATTAGCAGAACAAGCGTTTCATCTTGCAAATGGAGACCGTCTAGACCGCAATCCGGAGCTCAAAACGCGTGGTGTTAACAGAAAAGGAGGAATAGATTGGTTTCTATATCGAGAAAGGATTCTAAACCCCCAGCTTTACCCATTTGTTCTCCAAAAGATGGCTCAACGCCCCGGTGATACTGTACTAATCATGGAGGATAATGCCCCCGGGCATGTTCACCACTATCATGATTATCCCCGTGAGAGACTAGGTATTAGCAAGCTTATATGGCCTCCTAACTCGCCTGATTTAAACCCCATTGAACGGATATGGATGGAAATGAAGGACAGTATCAAGAATCAGCTTGAGATAGGAGCGGATTTTACTGCAGCAGCTGTGAGGCGTACCATAGTGAATGAATGGAGGAATTACCCAATAGATAAAATCAATCATCATGTACTATCAATGTCAAGGAGGATTGAAGCATGTATTGCAGACAACGGGAGGAACAATTTTAATTTCTGACTACTATCATGATACTCGTCACTATCAGAGTAGATTAGTACCCGTCATGGACGAACGAGCAATGCCTCTCATGGACGAACCGTGACGAGTGATCGTACTACCCGTCATGCCAGTGTCAGTGACCTGCTTTGATATGATCGACCTATTCGCCTACTATTGGATCATTGGCATGTCTAAAACATCTGCACCTACCTGTACCTATCATGCGGACCTGGTCCTTTTTAAAAACGTCAGCGAAATACGAGTACTCTAGGTGGAAGTTGTCTGCTGGGGATGCTGGGCTGGCTGGTCTACAGGACAGGGCAGGACAGGGCAGGTAGGACAGGCAGGGCAGGCAGGGCAGGTGTTTCGACACGCAGGCAAGCAGGCAGCAGCAGGTTTGTTGCATGTTGTACTCTACTCCAAGTGGAGTATGGAGGAGGAGTATGGAGGAGTATGGAGAAGGTACACACAGTGCCTACTCCCCAGCTCTCTGTTCTGTTCGCTATTTACGGTGTCTATGCCTGGACTGTACCCAGGATATGCACGTATGTAGCTGTGGGCTCTCTGTATCACCTGCCCTCTACTCTACTCTACCCACTCTCTCTACTCTGCTCTGCTCTACTCCTCTCCTCTCCTCTCCTCTCCTCTGCTCTCCTCTCCTCTACCTACATGCCTACATGTATCTACCTACATACCTGCCCCACTCGGCTCGACCAGACCCCACCGGCAACCGCACCCCAACCCACCCCAAGCCAAGCCCTCGGCCAGCTAGCAGAACCAGGGCTAGCCACCAAGGTGATTCTCTTCTGACCCGAGATGTGGCTTTTTGCTAGCTGGAGTACTCTACCCTACCCTACTCTACTCTACTCTACTCTCTAGCTAGCCCCCGGTCCACAGATCCCGGAACATGATCGATCGGCGGCGGGTCTGGGGAAGACCACTGGATGTGGACTGGTGGGGAGTGGAGTAGGTGGTTCGTCACTCGCTCACTGGTTTGCCTCTGGTTGCCCTGTGGGGTGGGGTGGGGGGTGGGGGGTGTGCCGTGTGCGCTGGTGGGGTTGGACGGACGGGCACGCGCGGGGCGGGGACGGGGGCGGACATGTGGGGTGGAATGTTGTGATTGTAGACAACTGCCACCCAAGGAAAAGACGATGGGATAACACCGCAACAACAGAGTAGAGTACTCATGGAGCTGCAACTGCAACTGTAATAATAATAATAATAATAATAATAATAATAATAATAATAACTGTAGATATACCATATCGATGCACAATCAATTCGATGCGCACATTAATCTACACATACAGTCGTGTTAAAAAAAAGTCCTGGCAATCAGCACCACCACACGAAATATTAAATCAGCAACCATTACGTGGATTAGATTTAAAAACAGGATAATTATGCATCACAGACATTCAGAATATATACAGCTAGGTATTCTTGCCTACAACATCATATCTGTATTTCTGCTCTTGTGACATGGTAGTTTGTGAATATTGTGATTTTGACACCCCCGAGAGAAGCATTAGCCGGGGCATTTCTACAGTTTCATCAAGGGTGTCCAGGATTATATATTATGTACTCAAGATTGAAATTTAGTCCGAGTCCTTGAGATATTGTGGGTAAAGCATTTGGGCCCAAATCACCATTTACAGTTGGAATTTCTCAGTGAAGCAACACATTTAATTCAAAGTATAATAAATAGTATCCTAAATATCCTATCCTCCAGGTTCCAAGCACCTTGGTGTTGAGGAGGGCGGTCTTAAATGTGCCACTATCGCGTTGTCATCCACTTACTCCAATCCCCCAGCCCAGCCAAATCCAGCTAATTGTTCGAATTCGCAGTCAGGTTCCCCGCCAGCTTCCTAAACCTCAGCGTCCCCCACACCGCATTATCCCCCATATTATTCCGCGTGTTTGTCCTCTCGAAATCCAACCCCGCCAGATGCTCCCTCACATACGGCATCGCCTTCCCCTCCTGCTGCGCATAGTGCGCATACGCAATCTCATAGACGGGCGGAAACTCGCCCCTCGACACATTCGAGATGGCCGCCCACGGCCCGCCCACCAGGTTCGCGCCGCAGCGGTAGAAGCCCGGGTCGTAGGCAACGTCGTTGTAGCCCAGGTTGTACTTTGCCGTGTACTCGTATCCGGCGCGCAGGCGGTCGTCGTAGAGGCCCCAGTACTCGGTGTCGCCCTGGTTCTCGGCCACCAGGCAGATCTCGGCCATGTTGCCGAGGCCGAGCGAGGTGTGGCCCTGGTCGCGGCCAGACTCGCTGTTTTGCCCAAAGGAGTTGATCTGGTTGGTGACGTTTGCGCACTCGTGGTGCAGGTAGTGGTTGAGGCCCTCGTTGTACATTGTGCTGTTGTCCAGGAAGACGCCGAATGCCACAAGCGCCTTTTCGGCGCCGGTGCCCCAGTTGGCAAGGCTTGAGGGCGACGTTAGTGATCGCCGCCGCTATGCTCGGTACTTGCGGGGAGATGCGGGGGGGAGGGGGGGCGGGCTTACAAGGGGTACTGCTGCCATGCGGTAGGCCACGTCTGGGCAGCGTGCGGGTAGAAGACGTTCAACACCATGCTCTTGAACTTGTTAATGTCAGCGGTGCTCCACCCGCTGTAGTACGCCCGGATGATCTCGGCCGCATTGACAAACTGCGGGCCGTAGAGGCCGGCGGTCAGCTGCGCGTCTGTTCCGTTTAGCTTCTGGAGGGTGTTTGTCCAGCGGGTGAGGATCTCGGTGGACTTGACTGCGTGGGCCACGTCGCCGGTGATGTAGTACCTTTTATTTTTTTGAGGGGTCAGTACGTATTGCCAAGTGTAAGGGGAGGGGGGGTGCAATTGGGAGCAGCAGTAGCGGCGGCGGCGGCGGCGGCGGGGAGAAATGAAACCCTCCGCCGCCCCCCCCCCGAAAAGAGAGGGTGTGTGAGCGAGAAAGGACTCACATCAGTGCGTTCTGGAGAGCTGCGACACCGTCATAGCTAAACTCCGTCTTGCCAGTCTGTGTGCCCGTAGCGTTCCTCACGACATAGGGCAAGGGGCCCATCATTGTGTAGGTCGAGAGCGAGAGCTCGTTGGTGGAGAACGCGAGAAAGGCGGGATACCAGGGGTCGAGCTTCTGGGCGACGGAGGTCTTCATGCGATCGAGGTCGGCCTTGGTGTGCAGGATGCTGTGGGAATAGTTAGCTCTGCAAACATGCACTAGGCCCCGGAATCAAGGGAATATATCAATATGTTCTATTGACGTGAGTGGCAGTACTGACCCAGGATGGACAAACGTCTTAACGGCCCGCTTGTGGGAATGTTGCTCATAGTTGACCCCACGAGCACAGAGCGGGCTTGCAAGTACTGCCGTTGAGGCAGCGAGGCCGAGGAGTGATAGGGTCCGGAGAAAAATCATATCTGATTTCTATATTATATATATGTTCCTATAATATAAGGATTCCTAAGTTTGTAAGAACGTATAATTTTTTTTTCTTTCTACCCCAAGAGGCGCTCATGCTTATATATGTGACGTCCTCCTCTAGGCCTTCCCCCCCGCCCCTTTCTGTTTCTTTGACATTGTCCCCGGCCATCTCGACTAAAATATTTCAGGATCATCCGGACACTGACAGCCGGACTACACTGCCTCGCTAACGGGCCCCCCTTCGCTTCTGCAATACAAATGCCAGCCAGTACCGCCAGTGCAAAGGCCTGCGCCAGGCAGTGAGATTGTTGACGTTAATGGCGGCGGAGAACGCCCGACAACTCCTCCGCCAATATAGCCAAAACCGCACATATATCTCGGGGAGCACTAGTGCAAAAGCAATTCCCCACCCTTTTGTCTGTTTGTTTTTCTCCATGAGCAGGGCAGGGATCTGTCTCCCACGTTGTTTTTTGTGGAGAGCATTGCAGGGTGGGGAAGAAAGGGCGGGGGAAAAAAGTGTTTGCCCCTGATCGATAGTACTTCCATGGTCCACGTCGTGATCACTGTAGACGAGTGCTTGGGCCGGTGCATGAGGGGCCGGCTCCGCCTGTAACCCCGCACTCCGGTGTTGCTTGTTGGAGTATGGAGACGAAGGGCTGAGACGTATGTAATAAGTAGTTCATGTATAGTAGTACTGCCCTGCATAAGATGTAATTATTCAATTGTTTTGGCTAGCTGGTTCTAATGACTCAGCAAGGATTGACATGTAGCTGCTAGTGCTCCAGCCAGTCCTTGCAACGGTCCATTGAGATTGCCAAGAGTAATGTAATCCGATAAGCTTTCAACAGGCGATATATACATATCAGATGATTTATCGCCCTATTATATTCTCCTTAGATGCATGTGTCGAATTCGCAGGGCCTCTGAGCGCCCCCCTGCTATCCGAAAATTCCAAAGACGTCCTAAATAGGCCAATTAATGGCAACATCTCGAGATCTCCCCGTGAATTCATGAAGCGTCATTGAAGATTATATAGGATTCAATAGAGCGGAAAATTAAAGGTCCAGCGTCCCGGAAAGTTGTCCAGCAGGAGTGATGCAGTGTCCATTAGCTACTTGTATGTTATCAAGAAGGAGTGCCGAGTGCCGAGTACCGTACCTCATTTCAATTAAAGTGCAGAGGTAATCGTTTGTACTCTCTATCGCCCCTTTTTGCAGATAGAGCTGGATTCTACGTGTATGACCGGTTGATGGGAGGATCGGCACCAATCAGGTTACCGGGATTTGGAGCTGGAGTTTTTTGTGCAAAGGGCTAAATCAGCCAAAAAAGGAAGCTAAGGAATTGGTTGTAGGTAGCCCCTAACACTTCCATGGCAGTGATAAGTATACGGATTGAAGATACAGTACGTATGATACACTTGAGGTGGGGGTTGAGTTGATCGTTGAGGTTTGGAAATTAAAGTGCTGGTAGAGTACGTAGTTGGAACAGTATATACAGCGCGAGGACATGAATCACGCCGCAACGCCGTAACTAATATATCAGAATAAAAAAGGGTTCACAATTTTTAGCGGAGCTACGGGAGAAGGGTATCAGGTCCATCTTTACGTAAGAAAATTCTAAGGTACACACTGCCGAAATTACCACTCAATGGTTGGAGGAGAATGGGGTTGATGTTCTGGAGGACTGGCCTGCCTATCCCATTGAGCATGTTTGGGTATACCTCAAGAAGCTCTACCATCAACACTACCCCCATTTGACATATGATACTAGATCACCTAAAGTAACTAAGCCCCTCATGGAGGCAACTCTTATTCATTGCTGGGAATAGCTACCTGATGATTTATTTGGTAGGTAGGTTGAAAGTGCAGTGCGGCCTCCGGCCGGCGCCGCGCCGCTGTAATCAGAAATGGAATACCCACTCTGACTTGAATACTTGTAGTTATCTGTTTGTCCACATAGATTAGCTAAATATAAAGCTTATGAGAGGAATAACTATACTGTCCAATCCATTTACGTTGATCAATCGTTAAGACCTCTGGCATGAGTATGAAACTGTAGTTGTATTATATTCGTTCCTATTTCTCAATAAAGTGCCCCACAATCGGGGCCGGGTGCTGTTGCGCGGCACACCGACCCCGGCCCTCCTTGCTCGCAGGAGTTCTTAATGCAGGATCTGGGAGTTCAATGCTGATACATGAGTTTATATAGCAGTCAATTCTCGTTGTGAGTGTTTGCCCTTCCATGTCAGCTCCCTTCCCGGCATTCGTCTAGATAGATCTATCTCTGGAGTAATTCTTTGTCTGTTTACGGTCTAACCAAGAGAAATGCTTCGTGATTACAATGAGGAAGTTTATACTACTTCGAAATGAGGAAGCTTATACTGTTTAGATACTTGGGAAGGTGTTCGCAATCATGACACAAAATTTATACCTCCATATATATATAGCCTCATACCGGCCTCTGACAATATCATGCTCCAAGCAATCTCCTGATATTAATGCTAAACTCGAGCTCCCATGCTAGAGAAAACCCACAATATCAATATTCCTACATACAATATGCAATCTCAGCTCTAGGGTTTCAAGATATGACAGCCCTAAGGTTCGCAACGATAGCTTTTACTGTTCTTCCTAGAAGATGTGATATGAAGACAACCCATCTCTAAGGCGCACATGCAGATATTTCTGCATATATGGCCTGCGTGGTATCTGACAACCCATCTACAAACCGTTCCAACGGATATTGTCGTTGTATATTTTATTTTGCCACTTCCGCCATCTGCTCTGTATCCCTTCGTCTGTTCCCGGTAATCACAACATATTAGGCCCGCAACGGCGCCGTGATATACAATAGCCTAACTGTTTTGTATATTCGGCCTTTCTGTAAAAAGAATTGGGGGGGCCAAAAAGGGAGTAGAGGAGGTCACAACTGGCACACGGATATAGGGTTAGGGGTGAAATCAATGGTAGCGGTCTCAATCAAATTCATGATACTGTTGGGCACAACCCTTACACAGCGGTTCCTTACAAAATGAACACTCACCTGTACAGTATCTGGTAAAATTATTGCGAAAGTGGGTTCTCCGTGACCCGATAGTCCTATTGGCCCTTAAAAGGTTTTTTGCTGCGAGCACAGACCAACAGATCCACTCTTTTAGCTCTGACTTTTGCAATAATTCTACCGCATACTGTAGGTACATGATCCTGTTCGTGGTCACAGCAGCCTGTGGGTGAGATTTCATGATGTTAGTTGTCTTCTCCCTATGCCTAGCAAAGTATGGTTGGTTTTTTTTGGGCCCCACTCGCTCCACTTCACGTTGCTAGCGCCCGGTCGTGAAAACGTACGAAGGGATATGTCGAACAGAAACATGAGTGGCGGTATTACCGATTCAAAGTTTCCGGGATATTGTTCCCTCAACGCCTCAGGTTCCATAAGAAACTTCGGTTGTGGTTGAAACACCGGTTCCATGATCAGCCGGCCCCTTAGGCCTATAGGTCGGTAGCCTCGAGTCGGTAATGCACGTGCGCTGCGCTTGTTCGCCCCCACCAGATTGTAAGCCAGTACAGTATCGCGGAGACGATATTATATTAACCTGAATGATCATGGCAAAGTAATCCACCTGACTGATAAGAAGAACATCCTCGCATACCAACATTCAATGTTTGCATCCGCACTTTATGCCAAGTTTAAAGGGCTAACTAGGCGCTATAGGCACAGGCGTAGATAAGGGCAATCGTGCGAAAGCTAATTCAACCAAACACTATTTCCATGCTCGCAATTGTGCGGAAGCGTAAATGCTACGAGTTAAAGAAGCGCAGTGTATATCGGTAGAAATAATGAACAGCTTATCACCCGTAGATGGTCTCTTGTAGGGTGTAGATATTATCTAGAGGCCCTCTTCAAGTTCGTTCTCTACTATTGCTTATAGGGCAATGACCAACCCGTTACTCTTGAAACCGTGATAGTAACTATTGGTAGTATCAAACTTGCGGAGAAATTGAGTCTTATAGGTTGAGTATTAATTTCACTCTAGAACTGTATTGGGGTAACTAAAACTTGCAACTTGTCAAAAATAATGGGACGCAACGGGATTCAACTTAATGCTTTCTCAATCAAAACCGACCACAAACAGAACATAAATACAACAAATGATAATAAGGAATATAAAAGGCCCTAAACATATTTTCATCCCGTATCGCCGTTCGTTGGTGGCAGGGTTTGGTGGCCTGTCATTGTGGTGTTCATTCCCGTTGCGTCCCATTATTTTTTGACAACCAGCAATACTGCTGGGGCTTTGAGATTAGTCTTAATATATATATATTGCTATTAGAATAAGATTTGAAGGAATTACTGCTCTACTATAACCGCCAGGATGCTCGCCAGATGACAGTATGCCCAATTGACATGGTATTTTTAGAATCCCTCTAGTAACTTGGGCATCAATTATAATTATATCCTCGAATTGTGTATTCCCTCTCCACCGCAGATATATCTTGTAGGACCGGAGATAGCCTACCAAGCCGGTGCTGACGGAACCTGAGGTAGTCATCATGATATCAATATACTGTATACCACATAAGACCAAGCACAAAGACCAGCAAAGCAATAAAAAAGAATTGTGATTTACGATTCAGTTCGGTGCATATATAATATAGGTACATGTATTTACCGTAAGAAGGTTAATTTTGTTTTTTTGTCATGTACCTCCACAGAGAGCTCGAAAGCAGTAAAACACGGTAGTAAGCCGGCACCATTTACGTATTACGGCCTCCTCCCCATTTCCTTCCTTCACATCATGCATGTAGCCGGTACATATGATGAGTCGATTGATCATGCTCTGAAATTTGGCTGCTCTATCTACCACCAGAGAAGTAAGTCGATGAAGACAATGCTCGCGTACCGTATGTATTTTTGCGGATACTAGGTAGAGAATACATGTATGTTGTCCTTTTACGGCTACCGCTCGATGTGATACCCCGTTGGGCTATTATACACACACACTTCCTCCTCGGATAACCAGTCAATCAGCAACCATACCAGTCAATATCATCAATAGTGATACTACTCCTCTTTTGTGCAGACTCGGAATCTGATCCAAAGTCTGAGCCAGACCCTCCAGAAGCACATGCTACCTTAACATTCAGTACATATAACCCCGAACGAACAGGTCAGTTGTCAAAGTTCCAAGATATCCCAACCCCTTGCAGCCAAAGAGGAGAAGCCGGCAAGTAACGGCCTTTTGATAGGAATATAGTTGGCTACTGCCCTCAACTATACGAGGCGTGGAACCACCTACCAGCGAATCGAAGGAGCCAATGGAGGAAGTCGAAAAGAGATGGATCATCTCAGATTCATGTAACCTTGTACAATTGTATCTTCGTCTGCCTGGCTTTTTAGAGGCCATGATGAGTCCATATGCTTGATGAGAGCCCTATGAAGATGGGAATTAAACGGTATATTGTGTAGACTCCAGTGCAAAGAGAGTGGCCATCAATGTCTTTCATGCCCGATGCACTAGGCAATGTAGATCTAGAATGTGTGAAGGACGTCACTAGTCCTAGTCCAGTAAAACAATCAAGAAAAGCCAATGTGGTGAAGGCGGCCTGCATATATATGGCCTTAACTCGCGGCCAGTTAACCCAAAGTTCAAAGGTAAGAATAGCTCCGGGAAACACCCTCTCTGCTACCTATGTACACTTATTATCTTTCCTCTTATAACGTTATCCATAGTGGCTAGCTTTCATTCTATTTTAATTATCTTTGTTCTAACCCAAAATCGAATCTAAATAACTTCCAAGTCGAGTGATATCTCATGATTATTCACCATTCTATGCAATTACTAAACAGTGGGGGGTTTGATTCCCAGTCCCCAACAGAAAGGTCACCCGAGGTTGTCAAATCAGAGCGTTCGGAAAAGGTGAACTTAATAAGGCCCGAGAAGGCATGCATATATATATACTCTAGATCTACGTCTTCCTGCTGGTGGGTATAGTGGGTTTAACAAGACATATCAGTGATATATTCGACCTTCTCCGCCTATCAATTTAGAGCTTTGACTATCAACGTCACTCACACGACTACCCTAGAACACAGAGGTCTACCATTACACTTACTATCACGGGTACCCAGCTCTACCAGACACAGCGGGACTCCACGGCGCAGGCCCAGACTCTAACTGCATTTCAATATACAGCTGCCGCCGCCCCCACAATTTCAAATTGCAGGATGCGGCTTTTTATCTAGAGTACACATCTCTACGGCGGAACGGAAGAGCTCGCACGTGTCTCTGCGATCTTTGATCGGTATCAATCGATAGAAATCCCCGAATAAACTTCAGGTGCATACATACTACCCCGGCCCAAAAAGGGGGTTAATTATTTGTATTTCGTGCCTTGCGTACTTGGACGTATACATACATATAAAAAGGCTCACCACCCAATAACCGGTTATCCCCCCGCGCACATGGCGTGAGCACTATCGGGGTGACATCTGATACTCTCTATGATATCTGTAATGATACCAGACAATTGGCCTATCCAAGTAGAGATATAGATGTATGCAGCACCTCTGTACTCTACCTGACCTGGGTTGACTCTGGACATTAAGCTCAGGGGTAGTTAGTTATCCTCAGCCTTTCGGCGGCACAGATCAGTCAGAACCAGAACCTTTGCATGTAGCGTTGCACAAACAAACGTACATACATAGGTATGCACCCACTATTTCCCTTCCACTCTGGCTCTACTATAGAGCCCTAGTCTAGGCTACACTCTACAGTTCCCCTTTTCCATCCGTCATGAATATATGACCATTTTTGTTTCCTCAGCTCTGCCCCTTTTACTCATTGAACAGCTTGACTACATGTAGTCTCGTGATTATATCATATGTAGACCAGAGCACCTCGCCGTAGCTGGAACATGGCAGCCAAGTGCAAAACGAAATGTGTGGGGTTTTGTACCGTTTTGAATTGTCTCAAACACAACACCGCTAATGAGGGCTAGTTAGGGCTGAGCATATATCGATGCAGGGGTCAAGTGGGTAGTGCTACCTAGAAAAATTGCCGGGAACGAGGTAAACTTCACCCACCCACACACACCACACATCCTGCTATATATTCATGCTCGTCATGTGTGTGATTACAGTAGCGCCCCAGTTAGTGCTATCATGGTTGGCGTACACCAATCCCTCTCAGATATTTGATACATATAGCACAGTCATTCTTGGTCCAGACATAAGCCATCCCAATATCATTATCATATTCTGTAGTACACTATTTTTTACCATCACAACTGACATAAAAGAAACTCCCTAGCCTATAAATTTACAAATATCCAACATATAAAAGAAAGATAAGAAAGAAACCCCCCTCTGAAATAGTGGTAGTCGCAGTAGGTAACAGTAGCGTCGATAGCTAGCTAAAAAAAAAGAAGAAAAGAGCATACCAATCAATAGCTACATGTAGCCTCCCATTCGTCTTCATCAGTGAGAGGAGTAAGGAGAGAGAAAAGCACCCCCAAGCAAGAAAGAAGTACTCAAGCAAGTACTTAATACATAACTAGAAAGAGTGACATTAATAAACAATCCTCAAAACAAACGAGTCAAATTAACGTTTCCCTGCTCCCATCGCTGGGTCGTCCATATTCCCCTCCGCAAATTGACCAAAACCCGTACTCCTCGGCCTTCCACTCAGCTCTGACGCCGCCACAATATCACTCCCTCCCAACTCTGCCGCCTGCTCTGTATAGCCCCCTGGATTATCGTAGTAACCCGGGTACTGTTGACCGGGGAGTGGCCTCCTTTGTACCCCACCTCCCGCGTAGTACACTGGTGAACCGACGGGTGAGTACGGAGCTGGTGTACCGGTAGGTGAAAATGCAGGTGGATCTTCGTAGTTCTGCGGGTTGTACTGCGCCATATTTGTCTGATCCTTGTTCTGGTCATAGACCACCCCGGGGCCTGCAGTGTTATCGACAGGAGCGGCGACGGCGGCGGCGGCGGCTTGTTTGCGTCGGCGGATGAAGCAGAGCGCTGCAATACCAATTACTGCAAGACCCGCGAGACCACCGACAACCCCTCCAGCAATAGCACCCGTATTGGACCCACCCGATGAGGAAGGCTGGGCAGTTGCGGTGGGTGTGGATGAAATGACCGAGCTACCATCCGGCCCGTCATAGTCATCGCAGCCGAGTCGGACGAGTGATGGGTTTACGACGGGATCATCGCGTTTTATGTGGGCGAGTCCGAATTCATTTGATTCATAGTCAACGCGCAGGTACACTTGGGAGAGGAAGGGTGCACCGAGGAAGGGTAGTTTCGGCTCGACGCTGTCGGGAAAGCCGGCGTTTCCGATGGTGGTCTGGATTTGGTCTATATACGGCGTTAGTTACTGCTAGTAAACTAAGTCGATAGGAATGCAATTACCTGGAATTGTATTCCACCGCCCTTCAGTGAGGTTGACAAACGCGGAAGGGAAGATCCACTCTGAACGCGGAATTGTTATATTAAAGCCACCGTCCAACTCCATATAGATGTCGCCTGTGGGGAGCTGTGTGGGGTCGGAATTGTTATACAAAATGTACTCCCAGGTTGATGATACGAAGGATACGTTCCCGCCGCTGAGCATGGTTCTGTTGAAATTCTGTCGAACGGTTCTTGGCATAATTGTGGTCCAATATGCGGGCTCGACACAGGCCATGAAAGGTTCTAATGTGATGATAAGCGAATCAGCATCCAATCACAGTGGCAATGATCGTGTAGACATGATTTAGACTAACCCTGGTCTTCCATGAGATCTGCAGTACCCCAGTTGATTTTGTTTACCTGAACTTGCAACGGGCACGGTTTGCTCTTATCCTTGAACACTTCAAACTTCTCAAAATCGTCTCCAGCTGCCTTCTGACGATTGTAGCCTCCAATCACAAGCTCTCCAGCCAGGGAATTTCCCGCCGCGCTCAGGCCGTAGTCCAGGGACCAGCTTCTGCTTGGGCTCTGGCTCCTCTCGACCAAGACTTCGAGGAAAGACGAATCACTAGCAAGCCCGATCATACCTTGCCTATATTTTTAACATTGGTCAGTTATTGTTGCGAAGAGAGGATGGGGTGCGGGATAAGACAAACCCGAAAGGAAATGAGCCGTTGTCAATGGCCACCATGGGATAACCGTCAAGTTTCAACTTGTCACCGTTATAGAGCTGTATTTGGAAGTCATCCCATCCTACAGGATCAGATCAGTAAAGGGTTCACTATGGTTGGAGTCCTTAATTGTATGCAGGTCATACCTCGTGGGAACGCTGATATAGGGTCACTGCCTGGTGGAATTGTCAGTAAACTTCGTAACACTGATTGATGCCAGAGTCAAGCATACCTGCATAATCTGCTTCGTTAAGGTAATCCCATCCCGCATTTCTCCTAGAGGCATTATACTCTTGAGTCCGATCTTCAGGTACCCACGATGTGCTGCTATCCAAATCGAAAATTCCACCGCGCCAGAACACGCAACCACGGTCGATGTCGGCAGTGCAGACACTGGACTCGGGCATAAACGATGAATTAAGCGTTGTTCCAACTTGCATTCCTAGGGGGACATTTTGGCTTCCTAAACACGGTTGTTTCATTAGCCGTACTTCAAAACCTAGTCGTTAGCATATTTGGAAACAAACCTGCAACCCAGGCCATAGACCGATGCGCAGCAGACCGATCTGGCGCGAAAAGTACAGTGACATTAGTGAAGGGAATGGCTGTCGGCACCACAGAGCCTTGAAAATAACCAGTAAACATTAGAATTCATTTTACGAAATGGGCTTAAGCACTAGGTTTTTGAAACTCACAGTTCTTCGGAGCGCCTGCTGCTTCGGCGCCAATAAAAAGGGAGGACAATAGTAGTCCTACAAAGCGATACACGCCTCGTGAGTGCAAGGCATGATGTGCCATCGTTGATTGTTTGACTACCGACTTCAGATAACCTTTAGCAACTGACCGATGCTGTACTTCTCAAACCCACGCTCACAGAATGTGCAAAGGAAGTTTAAGTAAGTAAGAAGAGCCGGTTCTCTCTCAGCGGTATATAACCAGGTTGATAAAGGGCTGAATCTTGAGGGGGGGGGGGGAAGGGATGGGTGGACTTTGATCCTATTTCAATACGAGGCCTGCATAATGTGGTACTGCTCCTCTGGTACTGCTCCTCTACTCGCTGGCTCACAAGCCTATGATGGGCGAGCAAAAGCGGCAACAACGTTCGATAAAGTATACTTCTTTAGGTGAGACACATTGTACAACAGTAGGAACAATAAGCTGTCTGAAGCAGATTTCGATTAGGCCTCAACAGCCAGCCAGCCACCTAAAATTCTTCTCCTTCTCCCTCTCCTTCAACAACAAAACACCTTACTCTAGTCATATTACATATTACACGTCTTGCTGTTTTTACGGACCCCCATTGTCGTACCTGCCACCACACACCCACTCACGGGTATGATTAGAGTAGAGTCTGACATACATCGTCGAATGGTTCCATACATGTGTGTTGCATAACCTGAATGAAGGTTGCCGGGGTGTGCAACAAGCTCATTTGATTGCTGCGGTATGGCTGTGTAGTTTGTGTAACCCCTCTTTATCGTACAGCCTCTGGTTCAACCCCCATACATGCAGAGTTGCAGGAGGGTGGTTAAGCTTGTTAATTGGACCGTGCTATTTTGGGAAGAATTCTGGTTGTCCTTAACCATCCCACGACTCTGTGAATCTGCCCGACTATCGGGTAGGCAATTAACCCAGGTTCGATTAGTGACCTCTGCGGGAAAAACACAGTACCTAGAGTGACCTAGTAGAGTACCTACAGCCTACAAGCTACATACCTATTCACCTGCTAATAAATAATCTGTGCTTCTAGAAGGCTTTTTGCCAGACAGACTCCTGCCAAGACCCAAGGTAGAAGTACCTGTTCGAGTTTGTAATGTTACATTAACTTACATATCCCGTTTGAGCGAGGTAGTTGTTGTTCAGTCATTGATTACTACCGCATTTTCCTCTGGGGTGTTACCCATCGATTCCTTTGTATGTGAAACGCGTGTGAGCTGGATCCGGACAACTCTGGTGTGAACAGCAATCACCACGATTCTGCTTACAGCGAGTCGAAACATTTGTCCAGTGACTGGCAGTGACTGGCTCACCGACTGTTGCAGGCTCTGCTAGTACTAGTTAGTAGTGGTGGTGGTGGACTGCATTATCGCACTACCTATGTACTAGACTGACTAATATGGCTATCGCCACTCGAAAGTGTTATTCTCCATGGTGGAGGGTGGCTAACCGAGGTGTCCTCAACTCTCAAAGGCACTTTCTCCTATTTAATTCCATTCCACTATGGGCATCAATGGGTTATGGCGTGCTACCTACACTGGCCGCCTAACCCTGTCGAAAAAGCCCCACCTGCTCTTTAGTGTGTGTTTCTCCAAATTCACTTACTCAGTCAGTGGCACAGATGGAACTATCCTTACCGCGATGGTACACCGGTAGATAGAGTAACAATTAATTTTTCCGAGTTGGTTGACACACCAAAACACGGCTTCATCTGATTGGTCTCATTAATTTGGCAGTGGGACTACCTAATCTATGTAACCTTGCAAGGAAAGCCAAATAATTCAACCCACGAACCAACGAAGGCTGGGTCACTGGCCATTGGATCAAGGGCTGGAGCTGCCCCTAACCCCAAGTTTGATATGATGGCAACATTTAAAGAGATGATTGGACCCAGTTTGCGAAGCGGCAGAAAAAGTGAAGCTTTTTGGCTTTTTGGAGGCGTTTCGTTTTTCGGCGGCTCTGAGTGAGGGGAAATAAAAAAGTTCGCGTGATGTGTGTCATATATGCGGACGATCCCACGCCACTGGTTAAAAACGACCGTGTTGTAGACTCAGCCGCAGAGTTGTGTAAGATTCGCTTAAATGATAACCACTTAAGAACTGTAATCATTAATTGTCACTCGATCAGTCAGCCAGCGTCCGCACCGATCCGACAGAAAGTAATAGCCACAAAAGTTGCAGTTCCAAAGAAATTTAAAGTGTTAACAAATTCATGGGCCAGCCCCATTCGAAAAGCAATTCTAAGCTCCGATATATCGTATGTGCTTCTACTCCGCAATTATATCCTGGGTATGGGTATATCGGCGACGTATGTATGTACGTCTTTATCCACAATGGCTGCATCCCGTAGGATCGAGATAGCCGTTGAACAGTATCACAATGTGCGTACAGCCACACTTTGAGCCCTTAAGCTCGAACTGGTCTTACCTAGCGAGTGATATCCTCTGATCGGCAGATCCAGATCAGAGTGAATTAAGTTCTCGAGAGGGTGTACCGAGAAACATTGAGGTCGAAATTGCCAAGATCTTTCTAATCCCGAGACGCGTGACAGCATCTATATAGGTGATCACACATCGCCGAAAAGGAACAGTATGGCGCTGGAATTGGTATCGTCAAGGAGCCGGAGGCGCACTTGATGCTGCCCGAGAAACATACAGTCGCACCTCGTTATGTCGTTAGCGTATTCTGGGAGCCCAGCCCATACGAGATAGCAAATATACCAAAATATACGAGACAGCAAATAGGTTTATGTGGAGGAAGGCAGTACTTGTCCCGCAAATCCGTACGAGACAGCAAGAGATCTGAGATATCAAACTACGAGATAGTGAGGTGCGACTGTAGTTGCCATGTGTACCAACATCGTGGTCAGTGTTGGGGCGATATTGACGTAATTGGGAGGGCTTGGGGCTTCTCTTGACTTCAATCAGGTTGATTCATTTTGCTCTTTTGCCCCGGCACCATCGAAATGGGCTTAAGAATGGATTCACTATTTTCTTTTTTCCCCTAATTGAAGCAGGTGCATTTCTTTGATTGATAGTGTATCTATATAGTTGGTCTCAGACCGCATGGAGATTCTGAATCAAGAATTACCACTATGGTCTCTTAGTGTAGACTCAAGAGTTATCACCCTATTTTCAGTCACTTGTGTGTGATTAATTGAATTTCCGTAATGCGTCACGATGTTGTCAGGAGATGTGGGAGTTTAAGGTGATTGATTGAATGATAGTAGGAACATCTTATTCGAAGGATTATTTATTATCAGAGGGGGGATAATAAGAGATACTCAGGAGAACGAAAGTGGTTTATTAGCTGGCTATACTCGTGCGTTAATTAAGTCCTGAGAAATCTTGTGAGATCGCTGCTACCAAGAATTCTCAGAACTTAATTAATGCGCGAGTATGAACCGTACTTAAATGCTGCGGGATTCAAGCCTATTAAATCTCGTGACTCTCTAAACAAACACAAGTACCTCCATAGATACGTTTAAGGTAAAAGGATAATGCTTGTATTAATTGCTACCCGGAGCAGAGCTTTGGGCTCCCTATTTATATTGTAGTTTGTATGTAACAATACACCTATCTTTCCATTACACGCATGTTTTAGTACTCATAATTGCCTCAAGCGATGATGTATCTGGCTCCATAAGGGTAATTATCTGTTACCCAAACAACAAAAGCCTTGAAACAACACATAACAAAAATCATAATGCCCCCCCCCCTCCACCCATAGGAATAAGCTGTTTTCCGGCTCTCTCCTCTCATCCTCATAATCTCATTAGCTCTGTTCATTATCAGCACTACTGACTTCTGACACCAGTAATTCCTTAATATACTAGTTTAGACAAGATACTCGTCTTAAGATAATAACTCTATAACTATAGCTCTAGCTATAGCCTTACTATGTACCGATTCCCGGCTCTAGTACTTGTACTTGGATCGGATTTCAGGCTTTGGAAAAGAGTTTGGTTTAGAACTTTTAAGCGCCTCGGACTGTTGCTGATGGTATTGTGTGACCTTATCAATGTATGATGCAGCTGGTCGCGTCTTGAATGGGTTGCTGTCGCCATCAATTTTTGTGTCAGGAGAGAGTTCACGCTTCCATTTTACAGTTTCTGGAGGCGTTTCTTCTGGGTTCTTGAAAATTACGCTGGCACTAGTCAACAGCCCTCTGCGAGAAGTCTCCACCTTAGAGGTTGTCCCAGAAATTGTATGGAACGGGTGAAGGTTCCTATCCCGCTCCCAGTATGAAAATCTGTCTGAGTAGACATCATTCCCCCGCTGTGTATAAACCGAAGGTCGAGATAGCTTCTTTAGGGGCCTGGCGGGGGGTAGTACTCTTGGGAAAGTATTTACTGTGCTGCTGCTCCTTGTAGTTTTCAGATCTTGGTTGAAATTTGCACAGTTTTTCCCGTCATCTTCACTTTTCTGCGGACAGGTAGCGCCAGATGGATGGGTATCATCAGATGTATGAGCTACAATAGCTTCACGTTTTTCGAGGGACTTAGGTGCTCGGAGCGGTAGAATATCTTGGGTATGATCATCCCGAAACCTCGGCCCAGTCACGTTGACCATCCTTTCAACATTCCAGGAAACCATACCGAGGCCATAAGTAAGAGGTTTCCCATTTTTGTCGCGAGTCATCGCAATTGATACCATGCAATCACCAGGCTTCGCCGTTCTTTGGCATACTTTACACGCTTCGAAAAGTCCCTTGCCTTCATCTGATTTCCCTTTCCCTTGATCTAATCTGATCTTTCGTTGCAGGTTACAGCGATCTCCTTTTTTTCTCCCTTTAGATGAAAGGATGCAGCAAATACATCTGGATCTGGTTTGGTAAGCCTTCTGGAGGAATTGTTGCTCAATGGTTGGGTCATCGTTGCCGCAGACAAAACTATAAGATTCGGGTAAAGATTTAAGCCTGAACCTCACCCTCGCTCCAGGAAGCCTATACCAACTGTATAGCTTCGTTTCCTGATTATATTGAACAATCTGACAAGGGATTCCACGACGTGCTGTGGTAATGCACATCTTGTTTGAAATCTGTGAGATGCATCCGCCGGTATGATCAGTCACCTGACAGTAGAAACATTTCCAACTCTTGAAGTGTCTTTCGAGGTAAGCTTGCTTTGATTGCTCGTCTAGGGGGTCCCATTTGGTTTTCCACTCGTTGAGGTATCGATTATAATGGTCTGCGCTGGTAGTGCTTGGTTTATTACGACGTAGTTTGAAAGTAGATACTGTGTTATCAGTTTTAGTAGGAGTTGTGCCTCCGTCGGACAATTGAGCAGAATCTCTAGACTTTGATTTTTGGCTGCATTTTGGTGAATTTGCGCCATAGCCACGGGGACGTACTTCACGCAAGCGTGCCGAATCAGGGATCTCCAAATTGCATCCATAGTGTGATTTTTCATTCTCACCTGATCCGTTGCAAGATTGCGTCGATGAAGATTGATGAGTATAACAGTGCTTTGTTTCTAAAAGGTGTTCCATATCACCCTCGACAAGAGTTGGGTTGTGCTCCTCAGGATCACTTGGATCTCCCCAATGTGCAACATCTTGCATCGAGCAGCTGTCATTATCAGAATCACTATCATCATCAGAGCCACAATTGCTTCCATCGGTCTCGTTAAAATCATTCCTGTCTAGTACATCTCCCATACTGTGGGGTGGGTGTTCACAATTGGGTTTCGTTGTATTCTTCTGAAAGAGTGGTTCGTTAGGATGATTTTCTACCAAGACGTTTTCTTCTGATGATATGATTACTTCATCGCTCCATTGGCCATGACACGAATAAGTCCAGTTTTTAGTATGATTACTGAGTTCGGCCTCCCCTGTGTGTACTAAACGGTTGTATAAAAGTTAGTCTATGTGCATATCCAACCAGTCATGAGTTCACAGTTAATACAGACATCTTGAATTTATTCTCAGATCTTCAAATGGTATTAATTCACCAGATATCTCCGGTATTCCACACGTGGGTGAGCAGAGTATATTGTTGCCACTTATTAGAATGTTGGGTATATGCTCTTTACATCCTGCTACATGTTAGCTTGGACCACTTAAACGCTGATTATCACCACAAAAACAGCTGCTTTCGGGTATCTCTTTGTATCATAAGCTAACAAGCACATACATGCATCCTCTCTCTACTTTAGAGTTGGGAGCTTGATCGGTGCTAGTCGGTTGATGTTCTAGCTAGGGTTCGCCAAACGTCGCCAAGGGGAGATTAATATAATACCTGTCCCAGTATCGATTAGGTTGGCCAGCTCTATAAGTGCCTTCCCATATCCTCTTATAAGTTGCTGGACTTCTTGTTTCAAACTGGAATTGCCTGGTGTGTTGGCTCCAGAGCTATCTTGTTTATTGATTTGGGATCTTGTATTCTCGATGCCCCACATAAATTCTAGATTGAGCCGGGAAACTCTTGTGACGACATCTTGGAGATTTTCGTGACTAGAGATAGCTTCTTTGGGTGGGCTGAGTGGATTCATCTCCAGCTGCCATTCCAAAAGCCAACAAGAAAAGATAGGTTAGTTCCATCACCGATGATATCACTTTCAGGAAAAAGGTAGGTTGACATGCAGTGAAGGCTTACTTTTTCAGAGAGAACTGTCTTGTTGTTCTCTACAAGGATAAACTTGAAAGTTGATGAGAATAATAAGCCCCGTGTTGGGGAGTGGGGACCTGGACAAGCCAATAAGTTAGACCGTGTTGAGCTGTGTATGGCAATAGGATGCATCAAGAAACGCTTGGTTAAATATTCGGGTTGGTGGGGAGGAGGGGGGGGGGGGGGATGCAAGAATTATTGAAAACATCACGGAATATCCCAAGTGGTGAGAAGATCGGGATAGTAGCTGGCTGGCTCGGAGTGATGCAAGATGATGAGACGAGAAGGGTAAGGTATTACATACTATAGGGATGATGAACGTTCCGTGCTCAGAGCGTGCAGATACTCCCCCCAAGAAGCTGGGGATTAGGGAACGGGACTCGGATGGTAGTACAGGAGAGTTGTTGATAAATGTCGAGGGTTGATAAATGGAAGAGATGGTTGAGGATGGTTTACAAGAAGAAGAGTGGAAGATGACTGCTGAATTTATGGGTGTTTTGGTGGGGCTAGTGGTGGGGGCTCCACCTGTTATAAACATCTAGCGTGTTGAAGGATTCGAAACACGAGTTTTCACCACACATGCTACTTTTCTTATTGTAGGTGCAACTACATGTAACTGCTATATGTCTCCAGATGGGAGTTGGAGTACCACTAATTCTCGAGGGATCCGCCATCTCCACTTTGGTAGCACTGTAGGTGGTAAGTCCGGTCTAAAGAGAATTTTTGTTTTTTTGTTTAAGGTCTAAAGAGAATTGGTAGAATCAGAAGTATCAAACTTGACAAATACGTGTAGATAAACGCCTTTTATCTGCCCTGGAAATACCATTGACGTAGTGAAGAGTGTGTTTCTCGAGGCTTAACGACATCTGGTGATTATCTGGCTCCATTCCTTTAACCTGTGCATGTATGCATGATGTAATCACGGACAATCACTCGATCCTATCTTCTCATGGAAACGACCTGTCGTTTAGTAACAATGAATGATGCGCTGGGAGAAACTACCTGCCAGTGGCTTAGTGGTAGCACGGGGGTTCAGGTCTGAAAGTTAAAGCGCATATGTGGACCTTTAGACGGAGCTGATTAACTGAACCCGAACCAAAAAAATCTCTTTGCAAAGTTTGGGGTACGACGACTACACAGTGGTTGGTGTTCTTGCCCCAACAAATAAAAGTATAGGAATATGGGGCTTCACTCCCGACTACCACTCTCGGCCGACCCCACCAACAACATCGCTCAGATCTCCTACCAACCGATCAATTTCACAACAAAAGTATGCAATCTTCAGAAATTATCTTTCCATCAAAAGATAACCCTGGAAGCTCTGATAACCGTCTCGTTGTTTCTGACATAGAGGATGGCCGGAATGTTATCCTCTCACTTCGACCAGCTGTCTTGGACGACAAGAAGCCCACATTAAAGAGACCCCACTCGATCACAGCTCGTGACAAGCTGGCGAAAAAATATCGCCGTCTCGAAAGCCTCCCTGAGTCCACTATTCACGAGAAGCAAAACATCCTCCCTAATTTCATCTCCAGGGATCTCTCACGCATTTCTCCTGCCACCTCGAAGCGACTAGTTACCCCATCAAACGTAGATGCTTTAACGCCATTACCATCACAGAAAAAGCAGAGGGCATTCTACACCAGAGAACAGCTCGAATGGCTCGCCAACTACTACTTTACCATGCCTGACAACACTACAAAATCTTGGAACATAGCCTCTGGTGATTTCGAATCCGCCTGGGGGCAAGCCCATAGCGGCAAAGTCCTAAGAGCGAAGGCCATTAAGATGGGCTTGAGGATAGTTTTGGAGAGATCAGAAGGAGAACTCCCGGCGATAGAGATGATCATCGAGGAATCGAGCGATTCAGAAGCTGCCACCGCCCTCTCACCTAGAGCTCCGGTTGCTCAGGGAACCGCAGGGGCCTATCAAGACACTCCGCCTGCCAGTCCACCGGGTGCCCGCAACAGAGAATTATGGCTCGAGGATAATATTCACAAATTTCAGAAAAGCAAGTCTGAAGTTGATTGGGAGACGTTGACTAATCTCTTCAACGACATTTTCGGTATGAAGAAGTCAACGACAGAATTGGAGGTAATGTGGGAGAGGGCTATCAATAAAAACTATGGGCTGATACGTTCTTTTTGAATGGGTGAGGTTATCAGAGGAGGTAATGGCAGGGGTGTAATTTTCAAAAATGTTGGTGACTAAAAGAATGTTCATGTACTCATTAGTGAGGAATAAAACTATCCCATATTATTGCCAGCCTGAAAAGATCTCAAATTATACGTATTATCATCACAGGTCTGGCAGGAAAACAATGTTTGATACGAGCCAAGTCTCATCTTGTTTTGTATTCTTTACACCGAACTTGAAAATCTCGAGACAATGGCGCAGTCTCGCGGCGTTTTATCATGTAACCATGTAAGTTTGAGACCAGACCGAAAGCTCTGTGATCATGCTGATTATATATTCCGGGTTCTGTTAAAACTCGGGCTGGATAGTATACGCAGGCTGGAAAAAGGCAAAGAGGACCTCCAGACATGCCCCTGTCCTGTGTTGTCTTAGCTTCTCAGTCCTCAGATCTCGATACAACTCGTATCATATCTATTACTACAGGAAAAGTAAGTTGAGCTCGAGTCAAAGAACAATTTACAGCTAATCCAATCTTACCAGGCCCAAGTTCTTTTTTTATATATTTAATTCATAAATTGTATACAGACCGAATTAAGTCTATGGCAATATCGCACTACCCCAGAACTACCCTACATCCGCCGCCATCCTCAAAGTAAAAACAAAACATCAAAAGTAACTACTCGTTGCAAACAAATCTGTCTCTGTCTCTTGTCCCTCTTCCCTACTGTCCTCGTAGATAAGCCCCTTGTACCCGGAAAAGTCATCTAAGTCCTCATGTATGCTCTTTTGTATCTTGACTGTCCTCGTTTTGTCGTTAATCTTGTTCGTAGACTTGGATAAGTTCTTTCCCGGCCTGTCCATGAATGAATACGCCTCTTTTTCGCTATGCTTGGACCATGCCCATCCCATCATCGCATATTGCATCCTGTTGCATGTCGTTCCATCTCTCGAATGCCTCGTAAATTTCCTCCACCATATAGTGTTCCTTACAAAGTCCATCTACAGTAGGCTCTCGCTATAAGAATACCAGTGGCCGGTCCGCAACCGTCTTTCTGCTAGCATTCTCTACTTTCTATAAGGATAATTCGCTATCAATTTGCTATAAGGATACATATTCTTGGTCTGGATCGCATCCTTACAGCGAGAGTCTACTGTACTGTAATTTTCTGTTCTTTGTCTGCTGGCAGAATCCGGAGGAGAAGGGACCGATCTTGCAGAACTAGCTGGAGGAATTTGGTCTTATGCCCAAATAGGTTTTTTCTTTTTTTCTCCTTCATTTCATTAATTGCATGCAGACCGTAGTCTAGCCCAATTTCTGATATAGAAAGTGACCGGGGAGTTTTACGCTCTCATTGATCTATCCTCAAAGCCAAATATAGTGGCTCTTCTTATGTTGGTTTTGAGACTTGGCTATATGAACGATGGGGAGAGGAGGGAAGTTTCCAGGATTTTGCAATATCGAGTGATCAATCATGAAGGAAACTACCGCTAGGACTGTATGATAGCATATCATGACGTAAGCAATATTTATTATTATTGGCTATACCGGTACGGTGGATTCATCTTGTAGTTTTTATTTTATTTTTGGCATAACTATCTTCGAGTGATATCATATGATTTCATTCCTTCTCACTTCATTTAACTCCCCGTTGGGTAAACAACACTGAAACTTGACATTGATAGGCTGAATTCGTTAAATCCTCACATTATGTTCAGTCTCTGTACTCGTTTGACCATTCACTATCGTCTCAAATACACCCACACCATGACACCCGACCGCCGTCCCCACTCCAGCAGCCACAGCACCAACACTCAGCATCCTCTCCCATGCCCCCTTATCGGCTACTCCCCCAACCCCAATGACCGAAATACCCTTCAGTTCTTCCTCCGCATTGAGCAGCTTTCTAATGGTAGCTACATTCCCCAGGCTCAGCCAGTGAATGCACGACCCCCCGAGACCGCCAACCCCAGTCCCCGATTCCGACGACAACGTCGGCTGATACACCGTCCGTCTCCCCACAGCCAACGATGGCGGTGACGATAAGTGAAGCGAGGATCCAAGCGAGTTCGTACTCGTTATAAACGACACTGCGTCTGGGTGCTGCTTCAACGCGTCGATGAGCACGCGGTACTGGTCATCGTGCGTGTACGGTGGGGTCTTCAGTCCAATCGGGATTGGCACTGCGAGAGTAAGGGTAGAAAGCGCCTCAAGGTATGATTGCAGTCCAGCGAGATTGTAGGCGGGTGGGGGCTTGCCTGCTAAGTTAGGGCAGGAAAGATTTATCTCGACCAGAAGCTCGTAGGAGTTCTCCTTCGCAAATGCTGCAATCTTGGTCGTTGCATTCTGTACCTCTGTGGGGTCACCAGTGATTGAAACAATAAACGGTTTCGATTGTGGGGCTTTGGAAGCTGTGATTATGTTCTTGATGGATGTCAGATAGTAGTCAAGCAGGTGCGGAGAGTATCCATAAGTATTTAGGGATGTGTCGGCAACTTTGGCATCTGTGGTTGAGAACAGAACAGCCTGGTGGACAGCTTTATTCTCGGGGAAGCCTTGGACGAGAAGAGAGGTCCGAGTGGTGACGGCACCCGTGTATGGTGAGTGGTACAGTGCTGCTAGATCTTCTTCGGAGCTGGCCCATGGGGTTGCGGAATTGAGCAGAGGAGGAGTGAAGGTGAGCTGGGGTCTTTGGAGTTTTGCCGTCATTGCCTGGGAGATGTTACAGGTCTGGTGTGATGAGAGATGAGGGATATGCAGTTGAAGTACGGGTGCTATGTAGGTGTGATGTTACTAACTTACTATAGAGTAGGCATACCCAGGCAGCCTGGACAGCTTGCACTTACTCCGGAGACGAGGTGGATGGATGGGATGGAGTTTGATGTTTATTTACATAAAGTATCGTGGGTACATTTTCTGCATCTGATACCAGCTGGAGGAAGAGCTAGCACTATACCCATGGTAATGGACAGTGCCTGCCTACCTACATACATACATCATCACTTCGTACGCCATGCCGATGGTGGGAAAAGCTGGGAGATATCGTTATGGAGCTGCTCATCGGGATTCGATAGTGATAATTGGCTCACAAGCGATGCTATCACGAAAATTGGGGGATCGGGATACCACGAAGCTTGCTTGGGCGGTGGTGTTTCAATGCGGTACATTTGACGGGATATATGAGATGAGGACAGAGAGAGGTGTGGGGGGAGAGGCGGGACGGATGTGGGATGTGACGATGTGACATGAAGAGTGACGGTGTGGAGGGGAGCTGGGAGGGGGAGGGAGAGGGGGAGGGGAGGGGGAGGGGGAGGGGTAAGCACATTTAGTGTTTCACGGAGCGGCGGTACTCTACAGTAGGAACAGCAATAGCAACTCAGTGATGAGGTGAATTAATGGTATGATAAGAGAAGAGCAATGACGTCAAAGTCTCCCTTCCTCCCTTCCTCATCACATTTCCTTTTTCCCTCCGTTCTCTCAACCTCTTTTCCCTCAACTCTTTTCTCTTCTCGAGGTTTCGCAAAATGACGAATAGCATACATATACCCAAGCGCGCGCACAGACATTCGTGGGATGGTCTGCCGATAAGAACCGGACCCTGGTGCGCCAGTCTAAACCTAGACCGGGTTGGTGCAGGGTTACTGTGCGTGGTTAACTCTGATTGGCCAAACGGAACGTCGATGACTTTTCTCCGCACTTTCATCTTTTCACCTGAATTTGGACTGCAAGCAACGTTGGCCGCCGGGATTGGTGCCTCTACATAGGAGGTATCAGTTGCTGGTACGTAGGTACATAGACCATGTCTATGCACCTTGATTAGCACTGTTGAGTTGTTGTAAAGATTAACAAGTCTTTGATGTTACATGTATCTGAGGGAGAAGAAATTAAAATGTGTGATGGAAGGAAGAGGAGAAGTTGACAACTCAAGTTATGGGAAAATCTGAATCCAAAATATCTAGCCTTGGTCTTAGCTTGTGACGTACCATAGCAAGAATAGGTACATACTCTCTAGAGTAGAGTAACTGGACCCTTGAACATGCGAGCGCACTCACTCCCAAACTGTCGGGACGAAAACAAACATCCACTCCCCCTCCTCTTCTCCCCCTCCCGCTGACACGTCGAGATTCTCAGTCACATCTGCCGCCGAACTTGACTATCCCATCCATGGCCAACGGATAACTCAGTGCACACCCTCTTTTGAACATAGAGTGTGTACCTTCTTTATTCTGATGGTCTACTAGGTCTATGTATCGTGCAGTAAGTGCGCGACGAGTGTATTCTACCTACCTACTCTACTGGCAGTGCCAGGAGAGTTTCTAGAATGGCACACGTATGGGGATGAAATTGCAATTTAGAGTCTAACGGACGAGAATGTAAGAAATATTGCAGAAAGCCACACGAGATCAAAATTTGAGACCCAGATCGTCGATTCTAACCCCCCAAATCTCAACTTAGATAGGGACCGAGTCTTTTTCGCCATGCAGATTGGATTTTCCTCACGTTTTTCCCTTGGTGCGCCGTATTCGCTTGCCGGTGATTCGTCGAAGGCGGAGGGGGGGGGGGGGTCTGTAGAGATTCGGCTTCCAGTTCAACATTTCCCAGGGAATATCCTTTCCAGATGTTCGACCAAAATACCATCCAGCGTCCGGCGTCCGGCGTTTGTGGTAGAATCCAAAGCGTCAAGTATCAAGCACCCAGCTTCCAGCTCTTGTTTTACCTTTTCAAACCCCTCCTCCCCTTCCACCCCCTCTCCTTACCTTTCCTTCATCTTTGCCACCCCAAGAAGGAAACGCACAGTTCTTCAACACCTTACTTGCTCGCCGCTTCTACATTCTAGGTATATCCCTACGTGCAAATTTGACAAGCCGCAGCCCAACCTCCTTACCAGCCTACAAGCCTACAAGCCTACCAGCATACCTGGCTCAATAGCTGCCTACTCAAGGCAGTAACGTGAAAGCACAGCTGGTCACCTACCAGGGTAGTCGTCGACATCTAAGACCGGTCTATCGTTGCTATTAGGTATTGTTCCACTTGTCACGTCACTCGTCGTTGGCCATTGCCGTACCGCCCAACAAAATAAGCCAAACTACCAGCCACCCTTGAAACATTTTCGATAATTGAGTGAGGGAAAAAGAGCAGAAGGGAAGAAAAAACCTTTCACATCGTTCCAGAAGCTCATCGAACAAGCCTTCTCCGCCGCTGTGCGTTTGCGGTAGACATAGCCCTGCAAAAAATAAAAAGCAGGCAAGCAAGATTCTCGGGAGCGCTCTGTCGAGGTACGTAGGTGGCTAGCCTACCCGCTTTCTCCTCCCCTCATCCCCCCCCCATCACAGTGTCATTTTTTCTCCTCGTCCTCCTTCTATCCCCCCTTCCCCCCTTCCCTATTCACAATATATACACCTTCCTCTGCCATCATCAGTATCTTATCCTGCTCACCATATACTCACTCATATCTGTGTACACAGCTATTATTCGTCCCTTCCTCGATATAAGAAGGACATCCACGAACCACGACATACAAACGAAATCTGTAATAGGAAGAAAATAAAGGAAAGAAGGAAACCCCAGATTCTCCAAGAAAGATGTCGATGGATCCTGTAACAGAGCTTCAGCACCTGAAGTTTACACCAAGGACCTCAGCATGGAAGCATATGCAACGGTTCGAGAGGTTATGCGCATTGGCATATCCGCGGGCTACTGACGCTGGAAAATGGTACGTTCATACAGTTAAAGCGTTTTGAATGATTTGTCCTTGTCTTGAAATCACGATATCGTGGTCTCTAAGAAACTCTCCATCTCCTTTTACCTTACCTATTTTGGGGGTGGGCTCATTTTCTAACGTGACTCGGATTTTCTGCAGGAGCTTATTCGTAAAGACCATTGACACGACAAATGTGTGGGGCAGTGGGAGGGGCGTGACGCCTGGAAGATGGCTGATGGAGTTGAGTAAGTTAAACCCTGCCAATGATCTGCTACCCCATTTCTATTGGTTACTTTTTCTTTTTTTCTCGCCGGCCACCTTGGTTGGCAACGGTACACCCAACCTTGGTGACCTGGCCACTCCAAACTAGTACTTATTAAATGTCCCCCCCTCATTCTAACATGTTCATAGGCGAGGACTGGCTACGAAAGAACCCTCACTGCGCTCAACCGGACTGTAACGACTGTGAGTTATTATCCTATCTCTTCCCGCGGCATATTCATTTAACCTGTCCATACCATCCTCCCCGCTTCTGCTCTCCAGTCCATCTTTCCATTTCTCGTGCTCACATTTCCTGTTTAGGCAAAAACGACACCA
Source organism: Morchella sp. 2018-W38C (assembly GCA_024713705.1). Lineage (NCBI taxonomy): Eukaryota > Fungi > Ascomycota > Pezizomycetes > Pezizales > Morchellaceae > Morchella > Morchella sp. 2018-W38C. Next base: position 182,607 of record JAMJEX010000006.1, on the reverse strand, counting down.
TGTCTTTCGATTATCTCAAGAATGCTTTCCTTGATCGCTGGGGTGCGCCGGCGTCACCGCACGGCAAGCTCCGCCAGCCTTCTCGATCCCACTCCATGCCTCCGCCATCCGAGTCAGACGGTGATCCGGGCGAGATTTTGACTCCATCTGATATCGTCTCCAATGCTCTCATCCCACGAGGGAGTCACTACCCACCTTCTGCCCCCACACCTCCAAACGAGCCTGTAAATGAACGAGAGCGCCTCGTACAAGAGACCAAGACCTCTATTGCTATCAATCCTGGTCCAGGAAGTGGCGGTGGTCAGATCGTACTGTCGATCTCAGACACCAACAAGCCCCGACGAAAGAAGAAGGAGGGTAGCAGGAATGTTGACTCCCGAAATTCACACCGTGGACATCACGGAAGCCATGACATGGAGACTCCATTGGATTCTCCTGGATGGGCCCAATCCGAAGAGAATGATACGGAGGAGATGGAACGCCGGCGGCACGAGGAGATGGAGGAGGAGATGGAACGCCAACGGCATGAGGAGATGGAGATCCAACGCCAACGGTACGAGGCGATGGAGATGCAACGCCAACGGGAGGATGAAATGCAACGCCAACGGGAGGATGAAATGCAACGCCAACGGCATGAGGAAATGCGTCGGCGTGATGCGATAGAACGCCAACGGGAGATGGAGCAACGTCAACGGGAGGAGATGGAGCACCGACGGAGACCGATTCATGTCGTCGAAGTCGAGCCCGCAATGGAGCTTGTCCGCCAGGGGTCCGTCTCTAGCGAAGGATCCCACAAGAACAACGATCAGGCTCTTGTCGAGATTCCTCCATCCGAGGTCGAAGAGTCTACGATCGCTGGGAGCGAGACTGGGCTCGGGGGCGCCATGACCGTGGCTCCTCCTTTGAGGCCTCGGTTATTGGAAGGAAAGATCTGTGCTATCACTGGGGCATCACGAGGTATCGGGCGTGCCATCGCCCTCGGATTTGCCAAAGAGGGGGCGCACATTGTTGCACACTACTGGGGAACTAAGAGCGACCCCGCCAATGAGGAGATTGTCTCCCTTTGTGTTGAGATCCGTGGTATGGGCCAGGGATGCACCATTGTCTTTGGGGATATCTCGGACCCCAGGACCAGCGACAATATTATCAAAAGGGCTGTTGAGACCTATGGAAAACTCGATGTAGCTGTTGGTAACGCTGGTATGTGTTGGTACCGTGACTTCCTTGATGTTACCCCTGAGCTGCTTCGTCGCCACGTCGAGGTCAATCTCAATGGAAACTTCTATTTTGTCCAGGCCTGCGCACGCCAGTTCAAGTCTCAGTTCCATGCACTCCCCGTTGACCCTCGCCCTGACCCCATGCCTGACTACTCGTTGATATTCCTGTCTGCGGCCGGTGCCCACTCTGGTAATGGTCATCAATCCCACTACAACCCTACCGCAGCTGGATTGGTCAGCTTGATGCAATCCACCGCCGTGTCGTTGGGACCTTACGGTGTACGATGCAATGCCTTGTTGCCTGGTGTGATCCAGACCAAGATGAACAAGGAAGAGCTCACAGACATGGAGAAAAGGGGACGGTTGGAGAAGAAAGTTCCCCTTGGAAGGCTCGGTGTTCCCAGTGATATTGTGGGCCCGGCGGTATGGCTTGCTGGTGAGGGTGCGAAGTATGTCAGCGGCGCACAGATTGTGATCGATGGTGGTGCCTTTGTTAATAACTACTAAGCCGGATGGATATGTGATAGGATGTGTGTTTTTTTCGCTACTTATTTCATTTATCAATGGGTGTGGGTGGGATGTGGGAGACTTGTTGTAGTTTCGGATATCGTTTTCTTTATTTTCCCTTTTTTCCCCTTTTTTTCGGATTCATTATGGGACATCATTCCTTTATATTTCTTATCTATATATATGGCATGGCATTGCGTTTTCTGTAGGGTTTACCTTTTTTTTTGTATTGGGTGGGACGAAGGGGGTTTGGGTTAAACTTTTATGTTAAGAATAAATATGATAAACGGCAATAATTAGCATCAGTTGTGATATTGTGAATAAAACAGGAATGAAAAACAAGCGAACTTTGCAATTAGATACACCTACATGTATTCTTAACTACTCGCGACCAGCAACAAGAACCCGAATATGCAGCTGCAAGTCTTTGGTGTATTTTGACTTCTACTCCAATGGAAATTGCAGATTTGGACGTGCATTTTCGGGTTCTTGTTGCTGGTCGCGAGTACATGTAATTCTAGCGAGTGATTTTCTATGATCCCTATCTGATGACGCACCTCTTGCAGTCTTTCCAACATGGCCGACTGATGCTATCTTTTTTTTAAATTCGCAAATTGGGTGCATACTTTCATCTATAGCATTCCGACCCATACTATCCCTTAAACTGTCACTTTACTCTTTTTTCTTTGCAAAAATCTACTTAGGGCCCGTTCGGATAACCTTAGATTATTTCTTCGGATTATTAGACAGACTGGATTATCAGGTATATAGCGAAATCTACATGTCTGGATAACGTTGAAATAGCGTTAGGCTCTCGGGATGTCTGTGTTGTGTGGGAATAATTACCTCCGAAGGCAATTGTTTTCTTGGCGGATTATTGGGATAACCGGGAGTCCGAATTTTGGATTATTCAACTGCACGAACAGCGTAGATTATTGTGATAATTTAAAAGTCGATAATCCGTCAGATCAACTCCAATAATCTAGATCATTATTGGGTTGTCCGAACGGGCCTTTAGTATTGAAAATAGATCTAAGCTGTTTTTTTTAGTGTCCTCGATCTCGGGCCACTACTCCACAAGTAGATCTACGTGTAGATAACATACTATAGCCGATCTTTATGGCAGTCCTCGAACTTTACCAGTAGGGATAATTTCATTTCTAAACCTTGTCATGAGCTACTTGAGGCGTTAGTATAATTTTACCCCCCAAATATCCTTAATAGGCTTTGTAGGCACAGTCGTTTCCAGGTCAATGGCGAACCCGGCTCGATGGCGAATTGTGACTTTTCTGGCTGATACCGCATTAATCCGAATATACAGCCGGTCACACAAGGCGTTGGAGTGGCCTTTCTAAGCTAGCACGAAGGGGAATTAGAGTAGGGAGCGTATTCAAGGCAAATAACCAAATAAGGGAATTTCAACGTCTTGTGTGACCGACCGTATATTCTAATCAATGCGGTAGTAAACTCTCTCCTTGACAACCACCGTGCAGGACGAAGCGACGAATCAGCGATCGCCACGTATTTCTCATAACACCACGAGAATACCCCTCTTTAGGATTCCGCCCAATCAGAATCCTTCCCTTCAGTATCTCTTAGGCTTCAACCATGAGGTATCAACAACAACAAGCACGTATGTCGCCCAACTGGAGAGAGAAAGAAGCCATGAGTACCCAGAAACTCATGGCTGCCACCACGCACCTGCATCTAAAGCAGGATGAAGAGATCACGAGATTAAGACGAAACGTCAGCAGCTTAGCGAAGAAAAACCATGGACTCATGCGTCAAGTCGTGAGTTAGTGTCAGATCTGACGATATCCTCCCGAGATCTGGGAAACACGACCAACAAACCAAGAGCGAAGAGACACAGGAAGATTCATCCACGAAATCGAAGAAGATCTCAGATGGAAGGCACGGTCGATACACCAACAAGAAGCGGCCATACTCGAGGCTTGAAATGGCTGAGGAAGAAGAATACGCAGCGACACCCACACCCACACCAGAACCAGAACCAGAACCAGCACGACCACCTCCACCAGCGACCCCGCCGATTCCACCAACTCCACCAAAGAAAGAAGCAAACAAAAACCCCCGAGTAGAACACACACCCCTACCGGAGACCCCCATACCGGCTGAAACTCACCCGGATGAGGTGGTTAAAATTGCGATCGCAGGAATAAATAGCCAGCTAGTAAGAGACGGGCTACGCGGTCTACAGACATACAACAGAGAACGGAGGAATGACAACACGATTAACGCGGCGTGGATGTCAAAGTGAATTAAGTCAAAAACACGCGTTGGCCGGAAGAGAGGGGACGAGACATTGGTATACGGTCGAGGCAAGAATAGGGGGCGGCAAGTGCACCATCAAAGAGAAAAGCGTACAGGAGGAAGATAGGGATGAAATAAGGAAATACAACGGGAAATTTCTGGTGGGACCCGTGAGGCATGAGGGAGAAAAGGAAAGGATACAAATTGTAATAGAGAATGAGTGAGACGGGCTGGCGTAGTTATTTTTATGTTTCTAGTTAGGTAGTGGTGGCGGATGTGTGCGAGCTTGCTGAATGCCCTTCATTGGGTGTGGCCAGGAGTTAGCGAGGCAGTCTGGAGTTGTGATATTGCCATAGACTACGGTCTGCATGCAATCAATGAATTAAACAAAAAAAAAAAAAAAAAAATCAATGCGGTAGTCAGTCAAGGCAAAGGGATGGGCCCGCTTTTGTTTTTGTTGACTTCGATTTGCCCATTCGTCATTGAACCGGGCTCGCCGTTGACCCAGAAACAACTGTAGTCGGTCTTTTTACTAGTACTACTAAGTTACTCCATGTACATGTAGTATACTTAAAAGTCAAAAGTCAGGGCGAGTTGCGAGGTATCGGAAACTTACCTCCTTTTCACAGTACATGCATGTGTAGGTTATATAACAAGCTTAAGGCTGACAGCTTTATTAGTTCATTATAGAGTATAGTTATGCAAGTTAAACCTATGTAGCTTAGTACAGTCACTCACGAGGTGAAGGTGGATCTTGTCTGAGGGCGGTCAGGGATTTGAGGCCAATAGCAGAGTTAAGTTTGAGATGTCAAGGGTAAATTACTGCAAACACAGCCATTACACAGGATTCGCCGTCACTAGGTGAACAACTGTAGTGCCATCACCCACTACCCTATAACTACCTGTAGTATGGCCCTGGATTTGTTTGCTAATTATGGTCTGAGCGACTATGACGCATACAAATAACAAAAATGCTGGGTCTCGAGCCTCTTGACAGGGGTTTCTTTTTATATTGACATTGCAACTCTTGTAGAATAAGCAAGTGAAAAGGCCTCCTGATAATTACCAGAAGGGCTACATGTATTTGGATATCAGTAGCCGCAAACATATTCCATGAATGCTAATATTTTAAACTACCGCGAGGTGAAGATTTAGTCATACTCTATCACTCGGAGAAACGGCGTTTTACTTGTAGGACCGATTGATAATTCATTGACCAATTGGTGTATGATTTTGCTTGCGTATTGAGATGAAGATACATGGGGCAACCCGGCTTGCCGAGTACACTAACTTAATTTTAGCTACATCTAGAATGTGTGCATGTGTGTCTTTGTCGGGCCACCGATTATTGGGGATAACAAATCTATCACCAAGCTAACCTGATCAGGCCTAATGAACCTAATTAAAGACAAGATGTCAATGACCACCTACGCTGTCACTAATCGCCACACTTGAATACCGCGGCGAGAAGCCAGATCGAGATGACAGAGCTTTATAATTCGACTGCTCCTCGCTGCGTAGCTTGCATTTGTTTTGTATCACAGACACGAATTGCCTGGATAGACACCAGAACAAGTGCGCAGCCCTCGACTATACTCTTCACGAATAACACGGCCATGCAGTCGGACAAGACAGAAAATTCAGTAACCCCAGAAAAACCAGCAAAACCAAAGCCAGCAAAAGCGGGTCCAATATATACCTACAAAGGCTATTTCCCCCCAATTCTTCCAGAATCCTATATTGGATGGGCGCCCATCGACAGTACAAGCTTCAGCGCCAAGATGTTCGTAGAGAATCTTGACGAGATCACAAATATCCTATCGCTATGGAATTGGAATGCCATCGAGATATTTCAAGGTACCAGGGGCGATGGTACATCAAATCATGCATTAGTCATCACCATATTTCCCTGTGAAAAAGAAAAGATTCCATGGATCGTTCGAGCAGTCAAGCACTATGGTGACTTACTCCAAGCTGATGTTCTAGTGCAAACTGGCACTCTAAGAAGGCAGGCTGAGCCACTGAATAATGGGGGATCTATATCAGCCGCTCTCAATTCCACTCGTATCGGTTCTGTCGGAGGTTTCCTTAGAATTGGTGATGACATTGTTGGAACAACATGCCACCATGTTATCTTTGGTGGCATCGATGATCCCAAGGCTATTACAGACGGATATCGCCCGGATAATCAGATGAGGGTTATGCCTGATAATAGGGGAGTAACGATTTCTAGTCCATCCTATGGGCTCTACGAAAAGGTTGCTATAAATGAAGTGGAATTAGCCAAGAAAAGAAAGGACGAATACAAGAAATACTGCATGGATGGAGACTTGATGCCAGAGGATATGGATAAGCACGACATGGATATAGCTCACCATGAACAAGTATTGGAGTTGACGCGTAGGCGGTGTTGGGCCGGGGCGGTCAAGTACGATTGCGGGGAAATGCATTTAATGGAGTGGTACGGGCGTAGGACAACTGTCGATTGGACCGTTTTCTCTATTGATCCATCGAGGAAGATCACGCAGCCGATTAATACACTGTATCTCACCGATATCACTTCTTACCGCGAAAATACTTGCGATATAAAGACGTTTCACAGCCTTGGAGATATTGCGACCCGTGGTGGAATGGATGTCTGGAAATATGGGTTCAGGTCGAAGTGTACCAGAGGGAGAACCAACGGTGTTTGGAGCAGAATTTATCTGGGCCCAGTGGAGAAGTCACCGAATGCGAATAGGGCATATACCGACGAGATATGTATACTTGCGGACCCGGGAAAGAAGTTCTCTATTGATGGTGATAGCGGTGCTTGGGTGGTGGGAGCTAACCATGAGCTATTGGGGTTTTTGTTTGCTGGTGTTTCCGATGAGCCTCCTTATAGATCCTACATGACGGATATACACCTCCTCTTGACTAAAATAAGAGCTGTTTCCGGTGTCGTTCCCGAACTACCTCTGTAAGTTCACGTACTTCGTCATGGTCATTATTTGAGCTAACATTTAGTAGTCCGACTGTGGAAAAAGTGCCTGGCCCGCCACCTGTAGACGTCATGTATCCTATGCTCCATGCTATCAGAGCTAGTGTCAACCGCTATGGCGTTGCATACGCAGAAACATTGCCGCGAAAACCGGAAACATAGTGTAGTGTGGAACCATCTCCTCTTTTTGGCGTTTATGGTTCCTGGTGGTAAGGCCTTGGGGGGTTTATCAAGTCGGGAAGAATTTTAGTACTCAAGGTGAGTGTGTGGTGCGCTCGGGGGCCAGGAAAAATTGGTTATGGAGATCTTGGGCTATCATTATCAAGTTTTTAAGTTTAAGTTTACCACTTTTTTTTTTTACGTCCCCTCTGTTTCCCCACATGCATGTATAAGCTAGAAGTACCCGAGTGTATCGCTGGTCTGGAAGTATTTACCGGCAGGTTTCTTTGCAAAGCTGCCTGATGTTTGTAGAGCTATAGCTATAGGCCAACGAAATTTCAAACAGTACACATGTGAGACGTGAGCGGTTTTTCTTCGTTTTTGTTCTGTCCTAACGTTTAATAATCAAAGCAAAATTCCTTCCCTTTTCCAATAGTTTGGGATTAGTTGTCCGTGCAGCTAAACCTGGTGATCCGATCGATTGAGAAAAAGAGTCGGAATTGCCCCGGGGGGGGGGGGGGGGGCAGCTAATTCTTGCTATAAACAGGGTTTGGCCAGTACTAGACCATCTTTAAGCTCGCATCCTCCCGATCGATCGGATCTTACTTAATTTTCAGATAAATATTATGCTAGGTCAGTAGACTATCGACCTGGAGCTCAACCACCTCTAAAACCATAGAACCATCCCTCCCATCCCGGCGGCGGCGAAGTTATACCTGTTACATATAGCCGGGGTACAGAAGTTTTGGTAATTTTTGGTTGCCGTTGCAACACAAAATTTGTATGGGGACACCATATAAAACTAGAAACACCCAAATCATCACTTTAGGAGTTGTAGTGCAAGGGCCTGAAGAAGGGACACAAAATTCTAGAATTCTCTAAGCTCCATCTTGCGATAATTTCCAACTGCCCTTGAAGGGTTATAATTTTTTTTGATGAGTCAGCGCCAAGTATGTAACTGGTTAGTTAGCCAGATTTCATTCCGCTGACTAAGTCGATAGCGCACGTAATGCTGAGCGACGAGTTATCAATATCGAGTGAGAGATAGTGACAGATATTGCAACCGCTCAATTTCAATCTTGTTTTGGGGCACTTCGAGTAAATTAAGTCATGAAGTCAACGGGTCATGAGAAGTAGAGACGCTGAGTTACTGGGCGCTAGTGTTTCTGAATCATTGTTTTATGGCCATAGGAGCTATCCATTGCTGTTGCCTGATCAGCTGACCATTGGTTAACATTTACGGAGCAGTTTATGAAGCGAATGTTATTGCTCCTTTGGCGTATATAGACAATTGACTGGCAAAGAACTCTCTTTAGATTCTATACATATTCAATTAATAAGTTTATCATCAGTACAGTACAATCTCCTCACAAGGGTACAAAAGTAGCACGAAGTCGTACTCTTATAGAGCGGTTACCTTTATAGAAAGAGCAGATTTGTACCTACGAAGCCCGTTGAGGACCCCAAGCACTTACCCCTATAAGGCGAATACCCTTATAACCTGGGCCCTTATAAGGAGATTGCACTGTCCTGTTCGAAAGCTAAGCGGCCATGATACGACAAGCCTAACCCTAGATCATATCAGTTCATTTCCCGCCACGAGCGGCTCTCTCGGCTGCAAATTAGTCTTCCTCTCACCTCCGGCGCCTATTTCCCTAGAAGCTGCAAAACCATCCACAAGGCCATTGTCACAGACCAGACTCAGAATTTTCTTTGGGCAAGCATATTCATGGCGCTATCCAGCATAGAAAACTACTTTATCTTCCCCCCAACCAATTTCCTCTTTCTCCTCCGACATGCAGTGCGGCCCGAAAAGGCCGGGCCCACCACGGCTTTCGCCGACCAACCCCAGGAAATCGACAAAGATATTTCCAGGACAAGGCAAGGCAAGTGGCAGATGAGAGTGTGTGCATGTGGCTGACGTCGTCCCATGTATACATGTATATATATGTGTATATTGTAACTTGGCGCTCGGTAGTTCCGGATAATAAAGTGGCTGTATGTATGGTACATGTGGGCAGTGGGCACATACGCCATAAAAGCGCCAGATCGACAGGAAGTCAAGACCCGAAATTAAAAACCTGGTAGCAATCCTTGTCAGGCGGAAACACCACGGGTTTCTTGGTGATTGCCGTGTAATGTTCCAGAAATTCATACGATATCACTCGGTTATTAGAAATGTCTAATCACTGCAGCTGGTATACCGCAAAATCATCTGGGTGACCGGTTGCACAAGATGTGGTGGCTGCCTCTTTTCAATGATTATTAGAGTGGAATAACCGAATCAGGAAATTTCAACGTCTTGTGTGACCAACAATCGATTGATACGAGTTTTTATGTTTAATTCCTTAGATGTCGATATCAATAAAAAAATATAGAATACAAACGACTCTCGACAGAGATTCACAGGGTCCTACATACTTCTCAGGAGCGGTTTTGCCGCCTTGGTGATCTTTCCCTTGAATATCACCGGCCCTGTATGTGTGGCGAGGGCACTGAGATATTGCTTTCAAAAGGCGCATTCCTGGTGCCAGACGCCCCTCTATCTCTGCACAGCTGGATCTCAAATCACTGACGGTTTATGTCCACTTCAAGAATACCCTCATTTCAACTAATCAGTAGTCAAGGTGGCTGGGCTATCTCCACTGGCTCTCAATCTTGTTATCTTTCGGGGCGCGCGGTAGCAAAGGTAAATACTAACACATATTAGCATGTACCCTATCACTGCTAATCAAGGGCTAGGCGGCATTTTGATCTCTTGAGTAAATCATCGCTCATAGTGTTGCCTCTACGAACAATACTTCGATTATCATGGGAAGATAACTTGGTGACTGGTGCCTGTATATCGAGTGCGGCGTGATAATAATACGGCATTGCGTCCCTAGGTTCCCGGCCGGACTCCCAGGGAAGATTCAGCGCAAGTAATAAGAAAAGGTACTATGGGTCATGGCTAAGGTCAACAGTAAATCAAGTTTATTCGAATAGATCATCTTAATTCTCCTCCAAAGATTCAGATTTTAACTTTTATTCTTCACCGCTATAGTAGCTGACACACATCCACTTGTTGACTGGGGAATATTCCCTTCAATTCGCCTTATTCTCCCCAGGTATTATGGTATATTATAGTACCACGCATCTGTTTCTATCAATCGAAAATAAACAAGGAAAACAAAGACATCGATACGTACCCGTGTCGTGGATCCAGGAATACGAGATCCGCCTGTCAGCTGGATATGCATAACTCAAGTATTGCCTCAAATTCACTGGCCGACTCCGGAACTCAGGCCCGGTGTTTTCGTTCCAGATACATGCTTAATACCACTTGGCGTTCAATTTCAATTCTCAGCTACGTGTGCGCAGCCCGCAACATCTTTTTCCGTAAAACTTCTTGGGGCATGTGCCACCTAGTTATACAAAGATCTACTTCGAATAAACTGTCATTACCATCGAAGTGATCTCTCCAATAGATATTTTAGTTAACATACCGCTTGTGTCATTCCCAAGGTTGATCCACAAAAGCCAAGATCTCTTTCCGAAACCGGGTATCGGATGGATGATCATTAATGTGGAGCCGCTAACTGGCTGTTTTTCTAGAATATCAATGATATTGCAACCCATAAAGTATAAACGCTCCCAAACTACCCTCAGACTGGCCGCCATCATCGTCACGACTTGGCCCCGTTTACGAAGCCACTCGCATCTAGCTAGTCCCCGCATAGGCGCGAGTAAGGAAAATTAAAATACTATACATATAAGCTACCTACTATTGAACACTTTTGATATAAACAGTTTGCAAAGCGGAGACGTAGTGGTATCTAGCCCAACACATTATAGATAATTCTTTCTCCACGGTCTTTAATAGCTAGTCACATATGAGAGTAAGTTCTCACTGCAATTACCGGGTTATTACCCGTTCCCACCTTGTGAAGCGGCAAGCAATGTTTCTTGCGGTGGCTATACTTGCAATTGTGGTCAGACCTAGCCTCTGCAATTTCTCAAGAACTAGGGCCAGGAAAAGATCTAGTCCGGTACTTGCAGTGAACACTTAGGGCTTTTTTGATCTATCGCGCTTTCCTCTCTGCGAACAATCCGGTCCGTACTCCTACCAAATATTGCACCGGCTATCTCTAAACTGCATTGAAGTGAGGATCATATTCCATGCTGTGGGGTGAGGGGAGGTATGCCGGGAACACTGCTACGGAGAATATATGGTTAGAAAACGATGGACTAGAAGTCTTCCTTTTTAGGCCAGTCTATTTAATAAAAAAACGTTCCAGACGGTCCGCCTGATCCTCTAGTAGCTGATCTACCATGGTCCTGTTTAGGATACTATAATTTATATTCCAAAATCGAGCTAATCCAGTGGTAAACATACCACCACCCAACTGTTGTATGTAGTAATATCGGGGGTAAATAATCTCCTGAGAAGGTATGATGGAGTACGTATACTCATGTAGGGTATAGCCCCTGCAGCTGCAATAACCGGCACATGTCAGTACCTCTTGAGCGTATGTATATTGTGGATACTACTAAGAAGTACTATATGTCACACCTAGCTAACAGCACCGTTTCTGTACCAACTTCCTCGGTACTGGCCCTGCCGATTGAGCTGGAGAATCAGGATATCCGGCGCGTTCTCCCCTTCTGCAGGCATCATGATCGGCAAGATCCAGTGTTAATGGGGACTCCATGTTTCCTGATTTTGACGATGCGGCCTGAGATCTAGATCTGGCTCGCGAACCGGATTTCTATAGGGTTAGACTTTGTTTCAACGTAGCCCTTTACCAGAGTGAATCGAGGTTACACTTTCTCTTTGACTGATGTTATACCAGGGCGTTAATCCACTGGGTAGTAGGTACTGTAAGGTAGGGGTACCGTCCTGTGTTTGTCACGAGCCTCTCTTACTTGAGACGTAAGCCTACTTGTACTTGGTTGGGCAATGCACACGGGCACGGGTATGAAATAAAGACTTCAAACCAGCTCACCCCTGTCTTTCCATTTGTGGTAACGAGAATGAAACTCATGTCGATCAAAGAACCCGGTTTCAGGCCTAGTCTTCCATATAAATTGCGATCAGCAAGGCCAACACGACCTAGAACCCATGTATATGATTTATATGATTACTGACTACATAATGGAATAAAGAGGAATTTAACAAATGTACACAACCAAAGTTCGTGGAGAGCTCAAGTTGAGACTAAAAACTCCCATACAAGGCCTACACCACGCTAGATACAGCAATATCGTTAATCGACGCGGAAAAACCTAGTGTTTATGAGACGTGCATGGACGGAATATTGTATACCGACAGGTACTATGGCCCTCTCGGCCATGGTACTAGTACTGTGGTCTACACCTTTACTCATTTAAAGATGGTCCTGACAACACCCCGCATGCCCCACAATGTCTTGCCACACGCGCGCTAATGCAGCGAAATTGGCAAGAAAATCTAGCTCCAGGTACATTTAGAGGAGAGTGTCGAGGAAAATCTATCGGGGAACTCGGGAAACATCCGGTACCCTAAGGACCTGGACGGTTGCAACCTGGAAGTGATAAAAAGTCGATCTGATATGTTTTGAGAGATGTGGTTGACATCTGAGAATCAAAAATATTTGATATTGCCAGGGGTTGATTGACAGGGTGGGTCATTTGGTTGCCCGAAAACTTCTTCTTAAGATTTCTAGCTCGTTACCCCAACATCGCGAGATTTGGCTGAATTCGGTTGCAGCCGAACCAGGGTTATGATTGACCCCGAGGAGGAGTACGGAATATATGGGGCCGGGCGGTGACCCGGAGCTCGGCCCAAAGCCGTTGACAGGTTGTCTTACCTGCAGTGTAAAGTACATGTACTTTAGACTCTACCAGGTTATGTAGCCGTCTTGGCTTACCGGGGTCTACCAACTACCAAGGTGTAGCGGACAGCATTGCGTCCGAGTTCAGCTTAAAGTAATAACTGTTTCAGATTCGAGTGATTGGTGATTGGTGTAGTAACTATTTACGACTCCTATAGTAGCTTCTGTATCTGAGGGAAATCAGCGGAGAGTCGCATCGTTTGTTAGTGGGGTTGGATAACATCTTTTTCTACTATCAATCACTGCCATACCACAGTATGAAAAGAGATAGTGGGTTCATTTATCACCAGCTAAAGTATTTCTTGATTTTTATAAAATGGATTATGGTAAGTTTAAGTGGCTAGAGCCGTTTGATCAAATCATGGGTGGCTAGATGATAGTTTAGAATATATCATGGATAGACTAGACTCCCTGAATCTTTTAAAACGATCCTTGATCTAGATTCATATATTCGTTTGTTCTTGCAACGGAGTTTAATCTACTCATGGTCTACCCATGACCTAGTTTACCCATGCCTATTACCACGACCATAACCTAGTTCCCGCTGTTTGTGACAGATGTCGACTGTATATTCTCATGATATCCATCCCTTTTTTCTCCATTGGTTGATGAAGTTACTTCGCCAAGATCTCCCCGGGTGTCCAGAGGAGGAAAATGAAGTTTTGCGAAAAAAGCTTTGTAGCGAGCCGTTAGATCTCTTGTAGTCTAATTGTAAGTACCTTTCTGAACTAGTGCACTTTGTACTCTGTTGATGTTTCATGGTGTGTGTATTTTAGAAACAGAAGGCATATCCTTGGCATAAATTAAACCCCGTGTGTAGATCAAACATCGGCTCGGGGAAAGCTCATGATACCAGGTTGCTCATTATGTGGATTGCCGTTATTCAATGTATTCACGGCTCCACCGGCCGTCCGTCCCGCCGGCCTCTCAGTTGTCTCGGGCCATACTTTTTTCCAAACAAGCTACGGCGCGAGTAGTGCTTTTTTCTTCACGGATGTGGCTGCAGAAGTAGTACCTGCATACTCGATAGTAACAGGCCCTTGACAGCGGTGGGCGCTTTGGTAGGCCCATTTACACAACCGCGCATAGAGATCTGCTTCGATACTACCACTATCACACGGATGAGAGTCCCATTCACTATCCACTGAGCTCTTCTGCAGGACAAGCATATCTGCGATATTCACGTACAGATTCTAGTCCCTAGACCCATGCTACCATCAAGATTTCGGTGTACTTGTTAAGGTATATAAAGCTTCAATTCTCTCCCCCAAGTCCAATCTGCATCTCACCATCAGTCTCTTCACCATACAAACAGCCTAGTCTTCATTCATTCTATTGTCTATCCTTCAAAATGCTTCGTGCTCTCGTCTCTCTCTCAGTCGTTGCCCTTGTGCGCGGCCAACAGGCCGGTACTGTCACTGCGGAAACCCATCCCAAACTCACTTCTCAGAAGTGCACAACCAGCGGTGGCTGCACTGATCTCTCCACTTCGATCACCCTCGATGCGAACTGGCGTTGGTTGCACACCACAAGTGGCTACACTAACTGCTACACCGGTCAGGACTGGGACGCCTCCCTTTGCCCTGATGGAGCTACCTGCGCAACAAACTGCGCTCTTGATGGTGCCGACTACTCTGGAACCTACGGTATTACCACTACTGGTACCGCTCTTACCCTCAAGTTCGTCACCAAGGGTACCAACACCAATGTCGGATCCCGTGTGTACCTCATGGCGAGCGACAGCGAGTACCAGATTTTCAACATGAAGAATCAGGAGTTCACCTTTGACGTTGACGTCTCTAAGCTTCCTTGCGGTCTCAACGGAGCTCTTTACTTCTCCCAGATGGATGCAGACGGTGGTATGGCCAAGTACTCCACCAACAAGGCTGGTGCCAAGTATGGAACCGGTTACTGTGATGCTCAATGCCCTCACGACATTAAATTCATCAACGGAGAGGTAATTACTCCCTAACCATTTTTCTTATTGAATTGTTGCTAATCATTCATTCCTATAGGCCAACGTTGACGGCTGGACTGGCTCTGACAGTGATGTCAACTCCGGAACTGGCAAGTACGGATCTTGCTGTGACGAGATGGACGTATGGGAGGCCAATAGCATCTCCTCTGCCTTCACCCCTCACCCTTGTAGCGAGGGCCAGGTCCGCTGCGAAGGCGATGACTGCGGTGATACCGACAGATACAGCAGTGTTTGCGACAAAGACGGTTGTGACTTCAACTCTTACCGCATGGGTGATACCACCTACTACGGTGAAGGACTTACCGTCGATACTACCCAGCCCTTCACCGTTGTTACCCAGTTCTTCACTGCCGACAACACCACCACTGGTGCCCTCTCTGAGATCCGCCGCCTCTACGTCCAGGGTGGACAGGTCATTGTCAACTCCAAGGTCAACATTGATGGTATGGATGCATATGACTCAATCACCGATGACTTCTGTGCGGCCCAGAAGACTGCCTTCGGCGACACCAACGACTTCGCTACCAAGGGTGGGCTCACCAAGATGGGTGATGCTTTTGACAAAGGGATGGTTCTTGCTCTTAGTATCTGGGATGACCATGCGGCTCAGATGTTGTGGCTCGACAGCGCGTACCCTCTCGACAAGGACGCATCTGCACCTGGTGTCAAGCGTGGAACTTGCGCCACCACCTCTGGTGTCCCCGCTGACGTCGAGGCCAACAATGCAGATGCCCAGGTCACCTACTCCAACATCAAGTTTGGAGATATTGGCTCAACCTATGCTTAGATCATTTAGACTATGGACTGGCGGATCGGGGTATAGTAAAATGTATACTGTATGAAAAAAAGTGTTTCTTTTTGTTTCTTTTGTTTATTTTTTAAAATGTGGTATTATTACAGCATTGGGTTTTTAATGCGGTATTACGGCTGCATTTTAAAAGGACATGTCAGGCTACATGTAAAATATTTAGGAGAGAAAGAATTTGATATATATGCGAGAGGTTTATGGTTCCCGCCAAGCCCCGAGTGATTTTACATGATTCACGTGACCACCTGTCAAACACCAATCAGCATATTACAACTAGGTTTTTTTTGTTTTTTGTTTAACTCATTAATTACATATTACAACTAGGTTTGGTATCGCATAGAGTACCTTATGTAGCCATCTGTCGTGTCTTATAGCTACATGTAATTAGCTTTGTATTTTCAATTCACAACTCGATGGGCACTGTTGATCTTACGACGTTGAAAAATCAGAATCAAAGCACCAGAAGTAGGTGATTCAATGTCGACAAGCAACCAAAAAACGGGTGGTCCTCGCTCCGTGATGTGGCGGCCTAATTGGATAAGGCTAACAATATAACGAAGAATAGCCAACCAGTGTGTGGAAGGCCCCAAGCACCTTTTTCTGTTGTCTACGCACCTTGAGATAGATGATAATACAGTATTGGGGAAAGAGTACCGTCAGTGCCATTTCGTATTATGCTGGCGGTGGTGGCTATGAGAATATATAGCCCTGGTCACAATCTGATTGTGCAATGATATTGAGGATGGCGAATCGTAGGGAAAGAGCCTCATTGCGTCCTATGTGTATATATACGCAGATACGTATCACACGCATATAGAGCCTCATTTTTAGACTTCCTGCTGAACAAGAACACTACATGTACATATAATGTAGACAGCCCTAACACACCTGTATACTACATCACTCCTCTAAGGTTGAATCTTAGTTTAGATCCGTTTATTATAAAGGTCACGTTACATTTTCGACAAGAAGGTCTGAAACAAAACAACAAACTCAAAATATAGTTCTATAGCTAGCTCATAATCAAAAATCTATTTCAAAGTGAAATCGGAGGTGCCGAGTACAAAGAATTGCGCCATAATGAGTCAGAGTGGTGCAGCTGCAACCCATTAGTCTTTTGGAAATGCTCCCTCTATCGTAGATCTTATTTGATCTACAGTTGGGGACGCCTGGGCCCGGTGTATCACGATATTCGCTTTCAGGTTCGATTTATTTCCGTATTGTGTAATAATACATGACCAATATCGGCCAAGGTATCAATCCAATTACTTATTCGGGAAGTGTTTAATTAAAACCACTGCCACTGCCAAGACATATCTATTAGACTCTTTGGCACTAGCGATAAGCTCTCAAACGCTACTTACTAGGCCGAATTGGGTAATATCTCATGCGTATATGTCTAATCAGGAACACTCGTTGGGCCTCACACCAGGAACCCAACAGCTTTGAGTCTCATCTACTCCACCATCAATAAAGCTAAATTAACTTTCTCTCTATTAGATTATAGAGAAGAAAGAATAGAGGCGTTCTATAGAGTGAAAATTAATTTAGGGGTTGTGGTGGTGAAGTAGATAGGTCTCAAAGTCGGGTCACTTTGACACCCCGGATATAGGTGTCCCCAACTATAGCAGGTTTTTATTCGGGAGCTTTGAACGAGAATCATCATAACATATCACTCGAAGACATTAGTTCTCGCCTTTGTGTATGTGCCGTTTCGTTTTAGAACCATCACCTCCTCAACACCCTCCAACCGAAATTTCAAAAAAACATCACATCTACCCACATTCTGAAAAACCGGTTCACCACCCTTGAAAGGTTATCTTGAAATCATAACTCCCTCCGTCCAATGATATAAGTAGCACTCCCAAAAATAATAATGATTTCCCCAAAAAAGCAACAAACTCGCAAGAACCAATAACAAGACATTATCCACAACAACACAAACTAAAATTAAATAAAGCAAAATGCAGCCTACCATTATCAAGATGATTGCAGTTCTCACCCTTCTCGTCGCGCCAGTCATTACTAGTGACGTCATCAGTACTGGCGATGACATCTTCGCGCCGGTAGCTCCCGTTACGCATATTGTTGCAAGATCGCCCAAAGGTGGCAGAGGAGGAGGTAGATTATTGAAGACCAGCAAAATGCCTGGTTTAGCTGGGAGTAACAGTGCTGCTGCATCCCCACTTGGGATTGGATTGGCTGCGAGTCTGGTGGTTGTTGCTGGAGTTGCTAATGTTCTGTTGTAGTTCGGCATTAAAAATTAGGATTTCGGGTTAGATTACAAAATGATTAGACTAAATTTGGAATTAAATTTGGCCAGATCCATGATAATGAGCACGAAGTAACCTCTCGTATCTTATCTGAGTGAGACCGTGTATACGTATGAGTGATACTGCGTGTTCCGCGCCATGCCGAATCCCTGACACTCTCTAAATCACACCCCCTCACTCGAAAAGCAAAACTAAATAATATTTACTTCTACTGATGTAAAATATGTTGGCCACAGTGTGATCTAAACCCCTTCCAGGAGGAGAACCCAACGCCGAAAGAGAGGGGCTAATGAATTGATTGGCCAAGATTAAAATAAATAAAAATAGAGCCACGTCTGTATGCGGCCTTCCGTTGAAGAACTACGACCCGAGAGTAAAACTGAGCTGAAACGACGGGAAGTTACGTTCGACATTCAGCTCAGAGTCTAGACGAAGTGCCAATAGTCAAGAAACTAGGGATCGAATAAGGGTTTTAGCTTGTGGGCTGACTGGCACAAAGGATCTTCGTGTGAGGGGTTGAATCGAAGCAATTGGTTTTAATTTCTAGCAATGGTGTATTTTCAACCGGTCAATATCCAAAATATACTATAACCCCAATACAAGAGCTCATGTAGACATCGTTTGGTGACACGTATCCTTGGTTTTGCCTTGTTATTGTTAATAATGTATCCCATAGCCTTATTTGTTGATTTTTACTAATGCGATGCTCATACCCACATCCGACACCATCCACTCTCTGCTGTAAACGCCCCAGATCGAAGAAAAAAATTCTCTTGATGCTCGTCATCCCTTCTTGGTAAATTAACTAGAAGATCAACAACTAGCCGGCAATATCCGACATGTATATCTTCCCATTTGGGATTCTCACCAGTGCACAGATATTCCAAGGCCCCGAGAAACCCTTCCGGATCACTTATAAACAACACCTTGCACCTTAAATCTGATATCTCATCCTTGACGAGTCATAGCCTTATCACCGCCATCTGAAGTGGCTAGGTGATTGTGACTTTCGAGCTTATGCGACGGTTAATATCAACGGAAATTTGGAGGTCTGCTGAGTAAATAACCGTGCCCAAATCTGTCGTTAGTTCATACGCAGCTGGTGTAGTAATGTCTCAATATCTCTTGGCATTGGCATACAACCATACTTGCGTTACGGGATTCCCCATGATATGCACCAGGATTCAAGTGACGAAGCGGAGAAGCCGAAACATCCAGAATCAATTCACTATGCATTAGTAAAGAGAGAATGGAAGCATGACCATCTAAGGTCCATCTTCATTTCCACCACGCCACAGTCGTTTCAATTGAAGAAACCCAAATTTTACCCCCACTGTACTTGTTTACCAGCAAAAGAACCAGAAGATGCAAGTGACGGAAACAGGGATTATTTGTATGAGAGAACAACGCCACTCCATACAAACCATCCTTGCCCTGAGCGACTGCGTTTTCTGGTTGTTTTGCTGGTAAGCAAGTAGAGCAGCATTACCCAGTGGCTTGAATATGTTGCATCGTAGCACACCCAAGTGTAGTGTAGTAAAAGAGAGTCACTTCAGTGTCGCAAACCGGGTAGAATCACTCCTATATGCGATGTACAGCTTACCCTCATAGGAACCAGAAAATGGAAGTAACGTAAACAGGGATTATTTGTAAGAGAGACGACGCCACTCCATACAAATTATCCTTGCCCTGAGCAACTGCATTTTCTAGTTCTTATGCTGGTAAGCGTGTACTTAACCCTCCAAGATTAGGTTATGCGGCACAAATCTAGTGTTAGTGACCCTTCCCTTCCCTTCATGAACAACTGTGTAGATAAGAAGTAATAATTTTAAATCATGCAGAAATAAGAAGTAACCACTTGGTATGTTATGTAACCTCAGCAGGAGGTTGTTTGTGTAAGACATCCCATTTAATCTTTGCTTAGACACCGATCAACGGTGCCTGCCAAGCAAATTGGACCATCTACAAAATCGGCATTTTCCTGGTCCCAATTACTGCCGTCAACGGGAGTTCAGCTTTGCATCCACCGAAGCCGAAGAACATTCACCGCTCGGCTACTCCTATCCCAAAGGCCTTGCTGTGGGCGAAGAAGGAAAGGCCAACATGAGCGGATGAGGGGGTAAGACAGCTGAAGCTAGAGTACTTATTCTAGGTATCGCAATACGGCTTAGCTTAGTAACCACACCAAATTAGGTCGAGCACAGCCATAAGTTACCGAGTGATTTTGTATGAGCGCCTCAAGGGGTACACGAGACCCATCCAGTCAAACGCGCTGGAATTAAGAGCAGGCGCATGCGCTTAGCTGAACGCCACGACGAACCAACAAGCACTGTGATCATTGGGCCGCACAAGGCATCAAAAAGCAAAGAATCACGTGAGATGATCATCAAAATGTTCTGCATTTTTTGGCATAGCATGGCTTTCTGCATTCCTGGAATCATACAATGACCCGCTGCAAACACGCAGCAGAAGAGCTCTGTGATTCGCCGGATTACTTTGTAATGGAACATTCCGTAAAAGCAGAACGAAGCAAAAGCGCTCGTTCTTAGTATGCAGCAGCAATAAATCTTTCCGTCACCAGTAAAAACATGAATCACGAGGCAAGGCGTCCTATTGCCAAGTACTGCCCTGGGCGGAGATAGTAAGGAGGACTTCTTTTTCTCCTCACATTGAGATATAGCCACTCGGGACGTATTCTCGATCCTCGATTGCTCGCCGACAACTTCACCTCGACACGAGAGAAAAGCAAAGATATGTGATGGATGGTGGGATGAAATGCCCTTGCTTCAGCTGTTACTCATGGTCGAGCTCAGTCAAATCTCATTAAAACAAACGCTGCTGCTGACCAGCACGGCACCTTGGCAGTGGATTTCGAAAAAGCCAAGACATTTCTGTTGCTGTTTCACCATTTTACTGGTGAGCAAGCATAATCGCTTGGGAGTAAAGTAAGGGGTGTTATCTAATGATGGGGTAGCTTCTTACTCGAACGTCCATTTCAATCGCCGTTATACGATTTTTCATTCCCCGAAAAAAAAAAAAACGGTGACGATAAGAAATCGTACGTATCACACCGTGACCACGCTCCCGCTTTCGTCCCGTCTCTGTTATCGTCAAAACCATTAGTTCAGTAATCAGGAGAAGAATAAGACCTTCCATTATAGTACTGTTTGTAGTTAAGTATGTCCCGAATCAGCTGACACCCATATGCAAGATTATGTTATGATATTTTCCAAGGGTCAGGACAAACACCACGTTTTGGAGTTGGATCAAAGCGGCAACAACCTCCTTATGTAGTAGGCTCTGGGAATTACTTTGATACGCTTTGACAGGCACGAGACATTAGAATCAGAGTACCCTCATACCACGATTCATCAATCGTACCTACTCCTTGACCCAGAAGATTCCAAATCGACCATGTAACACATCCTTTATCCTAACTAACTTCTAGTGAGCTGGACTAACCACTCTGCCGGTACTCGGGGACCAAACTATTTGTCGATCCTGCTTTCCACAGCTGTGCGCGTGAACCCGATAGGTAAGGCAGGCTCCGGGGAATCAAAAGTGAATCAAAGTTTCACCACCACTTCCGGTCTCAGTTTCAGTTGGATAAACCAGGCACCAGACACTGAGACTCATCAGGCTGGGTTAGACCTAGGACCTGAGTCCTAAGACATCCTGTCAATAGCGGTGCATGTAATATCATAGAGAGTACTCCCTGGGAGGTTAGATTTCGTCTGAGCTCGCTCTAGAATAAGTGGTGGGCCCATGACCTGCACAGCCCAGGGTGTTCCCGCGAATGCTCTTCATCTTGAGTGCATAAATAAAATGGTCCCCGATGCCGGAAGGTCTGATGGTGGGGAAATTTTTGCATTGATGGACTGAAGCTCCCGAACTCGATAGGGTAGCTCTCGAGTAGTAGTATGTAGGTATATTATGAAGATAATGTTGTGACACTAGGGTCAAGCAAGCAAGGGTGCAATGCACAATCAAGGATAATCAAGTCACGAATGGGGATAGGGTGGGCCGTCAGATGCGATTGGATGGGTGTGCATATATCTTGGTACATGCTTTGTTTTATTTTCATTCTCTGATTACCGCCAAAACTCGAAAAATTGGCTATGCATACAAGATCAAACTTACTACAAAGGGATACTTCTGAGGCAGATAGATACCTTTCAGCCAATCCTTTTAGAGATAATCCCTGGGCGGAGATAGCCAATTTTTTTTTTCGAGTTTTGGCGGTACATGCAGTCACTCACTGGGTGAAGGCGGATCCTGTCTAATGGCGGCCAGGGATATTTGAGGCCAATAGCAGAGACGCCAAGTGTGAATTACTGCAAACACAACATCAGACAGGATCCGCCGTCACTAAGTTAGCGACTGTAGTGCTCTCACGAAGACGCCGAGGAAAGGAAAATTTGGTATTGGATCGTTTACCTCACTCTATATTTGGCGATCCCACGACCAGCATGTTCGAGAAAGTTACATGTGCCCAGTAGAATCAAGCAGAGAGCCCACCTCGGACATTAGTATCACCTCTTCTCGGATATCAACCAGTAAGGAAGGATGGTTGGGGTCTGTCAGCACATGTGCACCTCGAATCCCCAAATTCTGCAAAAGCTCACCGGTCCTGTGATTGAATCTCAGCAAGCCTAGAGAATGTCTCACGATCCAGATATAAAATCCTGTGCACTGTCTCATAACTCGATATAGGAGACTCCTACCGAATCTGAGACATAAGATTACTTACTCCATGTACATATGAATCGAAAACAGTGGTCCCCGACAAACACTGTGATGCTTCTTTTTCCATCTTTTCGTTCTCTGACACTCGTCTCCGCTGGCAGACTGAGGAATTAGAATAGAGAGACCCCATATATCTGGCTGGCTCACTAGTGGGGGTTTCGTTTCGATGAGACACCCGATCTGTCCTCTCACAGATCTATCTTTCACGATCAACTCCCCCCCCCCCCCCTATGTCTAGGTCTCTATCCCTTTCCCCGCCAAACTCATCTTTCCGAGTGGGATTAGGCTTGATGTATGCTGTCTCGCCCTAAAGCATGAGGTGCAAAGCTACCAATCACATGGTACACTCTTGGTAGATCTCTACCAGGATATGACTTAGGGCTGCAGAAGCTTTTTTTCTCTTTCTGGATCGAGTGACGCAGGATGGGGAAGGAAGGGGGAGGGGGAGTGATGAAGGGAAGGAGGGTAGTAGATCGATCATATTGGTCTTAAGAGAGAGGCAACATTCCTAGGCTGTGCATGCCACATAGCCGCGTAACCTAAGGAAAGGAGGTGAGGTGAAAGCCCCCCCCCCCTCCCCACCAGCCCATGCGTACGGTCACATACATGTAATATGATATGTTCTCCATCATCCCCGAAGGAACCCGAAGTCGCCGAAGAAGCACGACAGCGGAGACAACGAAGCGAAACGGCGCTAGATAGATGGGGAACCAAAGTACCGTTTCTTCCCCTTTTTATGTACTCACAACCTCTCGAAGAATTCTGCACGAGTTAGTGATCACTCGTCTTCCTCATCTTTCTCTTTGCGTTGAGTATATGTAAGTATATATATTTATCTTCTCGCCAATCACTACTGATACCTCTCACCCACCCGGGGAGATACCGCATCATCTGCCATCACTCGAACACGCTTATGCCCAACCACATTATTTCTTTACTCGTCAACAGTTACGGATCAAATCTCACCAATGGTTGAGCAGTTCATGTGGAAAAGTTTGTAGGTACACGTAAAGTGCAGTAGTAATAGGTTAGACAACTACATGTACCTACGTGTAAAGATTTTCGGAACAACCACCATTGGAGAAACAGCAGCAATGTACATATCTTTTGGACCGATATTAAATTTTTGAAAAAGAGACTCATTCTTCATTATTTATGCATATACAGTGCCAAATCTGATACCCAAACACCTTCTCAAGAGCTAATGAGATGCAGAGAGTAAAGAAAAGAAAAGAAAGAGAGAATAATCGTCTCAAATGAACGCTCCTTGTAGAAATGAAAACCAACATGGTAAATTAGAGGAATGATGGTGTAATATAACAGATATAATGTTTTGGAAGGAAATTGTAGAGCAAAGTCGCTGACCGAAAGAAACAAGAGGGGAAAAAAAGGGAATAGGAAAAAAGTAAAATAGAAAAACGCTTTGAAGTATAACCAAATGTTCAAGGAAGAACATTCCACTCCCCGTTCCAGTCTAACTCGGGCATTCCGTGATAATCTGCGTCACCACCCACAATCTCTAGTGTTCTCTCCTCATCAATGTATCTGAACACTTCTTCCGCTGTGATGATGCCAGTTCTTTGCGTTCCTTCTGGAATATGCATAGCAAAGACCTCTCTTGCAACTCCCTTAACTTGCATGAGCACACAATCTGCCACGCTCCACACCTCGCCCAGTGTCTTCAGTGCGCCAACCCCAAGCCTGATACGTTCCTTTGCGAGGAAGCCCTCGTCACCCGTCAACAGCCAGGAGCATGCAGAGAGATGCACAATAGCAGCAAGGGTGATGACACATGTGAAAAATGGCGTATGCTTGATCAGTGGAGCAGGGAGGGTAACGAGTTTCGCAATTGTGTTTGCGGCGGTAATTGCCTTTGCAGTGTGCATTGCAATTGGTTTAGTGGATGTTGACCATGACTCCGGCGATGTACAGGACGTATCACTAGGAACTAATGAGATGGCAAGGTGCGATTTTGGACGATGAAGGTAGATGGTTGCTGCGTGAACGACCATATGGGCCTGGAAAAGCATCTCGTCCACTCTTCGGTCGTTCCCAACAAGCTCCTTTTTGCAGCTCGGCAGATGAAGGCCCCAGTTCACAAGACTGGCGTCGGCCGCATCAGCCTTAGGGTCTTCCTGTTCGCTCCCTTGACCAACAGCCAACACTTGACCAAGAATGCGGACCGCATCAACACGGTAAGCAAAAGAGCTAAAGACGACTTGTTCGAGTGCAAAGTAACGAGCATCGAACTCTTGCAATGATTTTGGTTCTGGGATATTCTGTTGAAATAGTTAGCACTACGTTGAACAAACAGTGGGGAGGTGCAAAGCATACTCCTTTGATATAGTCCTTTTCCTCACAAGGTAGCGGAACGGTACATGGCAGACTCCAGAGCTTGAAGGAGTCCTTTTGATGAAATCCAGCTAGGAGACCATCGAGAAAGTAAAGTTCCCACCAGGTCCGTCTCCAGCTCTCAGCTAAAACCTTTCCTGCCAGTGATCCGTTATATGAACTTTCCGAGAAATCACTCATGTTCATTCCTAGGTCTAAAGCCAATTCAATGGCCTTATCCTTGACTTCGGCACACCTTTCTTGGTCATTATCGCTGTGCAGGGCAATGGCAAAGAGCAAAAGCGCTTGCACTGTGAATGCATTCCGTGGAGGGTTGTTGAAAAGAGCAGCCTCAGCATCTTGCCTGAACGTCTCCGTAGGCGCGTTTTGAGCAAAGAACGAGGCAACAAAGCGGATTACTGGCAGTAAAACCATAAGTTGTGATGCGGGTGTTGTGATAAGTTGAGCTGGCGGCAAAACAAACGGGTGTGCGGAATGGAAGTAGGCATAGTAGATTTGTAACAAATTGGCAGTCGCTGGGGCAGGAGCTGGAAGTTCTTGTGGAGAGGGAAAGGTGGTGCTGTTCTTGTGATAGGTTCGGAGAGTATCAAGAGGATTTGTAGTGGACGGGCCGGCCGCAGTCGGGGCAGTATCGTTCGCAGGTGCGTTCGCCAAAGGAAGAGGGTTCTTGCTGAATGAAGTGCATTTTCCACTGGTTTTTGGTGGTGTTACTCGAGTAGGTGGAGATGCTAATGGTTTTGACCAAGTGTTAGAATTATGTAGCGACCAACCCATCATTGTCTTTGCCATTTGGAATAGCTTGCGGGAGAATGTTATAAGAAATAAAAATATTTTTAAGCTAGTGTAAGAGGAAGGTGGATATTAAATGAGCTTGTAGTGATGAGGAAAAAAGCTAACACAAAGAAGGGAAGTACTATATATTTATGGGGGAAAGGAAATATACGAGAGAGTGAGAAAGATGAATAAATAAAAATAGCGTTTCGTCCGTAGGATTGAAACGGGTGACCAGGGCCTTTTCTTCGGCGACGACACCAGCGGGCCGTATACAAGCAAATGACGATCTTCCCCCGTAACCGTGCAGGAAATATTTGAGACAAAATTCAGTGCAGGAGGGAGGGAGGAAGCGTGTAGATCCCGAGAGTGAGATCTTAGCACGGTCAAGTGCCACCAGCCTCAAAGATTACCGAAGTTTGGCAACTGGAGGCAGTCAAGGTACCGAAGAGGGGAAAAAAACCTCTCCCAAAGAGAAGAGAGGTCTCAGATTTTTGGCTTGTATCACCCAAAAAAATCCAGATGACGATTACCGCAGGAGGAAGACTGTGGCGATGTTGCAGGCGGGGAGGTACATGTACATACACATATACCTGGAAATCGCCGTGGTAGAAGGGCCAAAGTACAGTACTCTACTGTAGGTGTATGTACCTACACATCTACTTGTAGCATACATATACCCGACGGTAGTGGGTGGTGGGCCACTGACATTGGTGGTGTAAGTGGTAGAGTAGTGTGGTTGTGACCAACGGTAAATGGCAGGGCAGGGACGAGGAGGACAAGCGGCGTCCCAGACATAGACGGTCTCGGTTTGTGTAAGAAGCTTGGGCCGTCTTGAGGTCGCCGAAGCATCCCCCCCCCCCAGCGTCAGGGAAGAATGGCGACCAGCCACATTCGTCGTTGTGCCAAGTCCCCACTTGCACCCTCACCATGATCCCCGCAGTCCCCGAGTCAAGTCCCCGAAGCCCTGGTTCTTGATCGCCTAACCGAATCAAGCATTCAAGGAACGCCACGAGGGAATGCGCCCCAACGCCTCGGTACATGAAATAATTGCACCCGCAAAAAACGGCTTGAAAATTAAAGGGATTTTTAAAAAAAAACAAATAATAAAACGTGTTTGTGTGTGTACGCCCAAAACAAAGAAATTTGAAACTCGAAGATGAGACATTGGAGGAGTGAAACAATCAAAGGTTCGCCGACGTATAGAAAATGAATAAGTACTGAAATTGGGGACCTTACCTTCGTTATTGCCATTTCCCTGTTTCTCCTCGGCCTTCTTTGCCTCCACCGCTGAGGAAGGCCCGGGTTCATCGCCAACAGCTTTAGGTTCTTCCTTTGAAGCTGCTGCCGCAGCAGCAGCCGCCGCCGCCTTCTTTCTCCTGGTTCCTTTCCATCCGCGGCGTGACTTGATATAAGAGCATTCCCTTCCGTCAGTTTGACAGCGGTTACAGGACGGAACGCCTGCATCACACTTCAAATGGCGAGCCCTACACTCTGTGCACGCAAGAGCCACAGGAGGGGGGCCAACGAATCGTGCAATACGTTGGTATTGCTGTTGTTGAGCCTGCTGTTGTCTATTCGTTGGGGCCCCTTGAGGAAGGGCTGGCACCACTGGGGTAGCTTGGACCTGAACAGGTGCCGGGTGAAGAGGCTGCGAGACTGGGGGCACCATAGATGAGGGGGGGGATTGCTGCTGCTGCTGTTGCTGTTGCTGCATCATATGCTGTTGGTGCTGTGGTTGCGGAGGAATTACAGCAGCAGAGTATAATTGATCTGGGTGGTCATATGGCGCGTTAGGCATGACCTGGGGTTGGAGAGGGGCTGCGTGATATTGAGGGTGTGGGGGGTATGTGCCACTAGATGATGGCTGAACATCATGATGTAATTGATGGATAGGATGTGGAGGGAGATTTTGATTATTGATTATTTGTGGCTGATGCTGAATATGCTGAGGAACATTCTGAGGAAGGATATTCTGTTGCTGCCGCTGCTGCTGCTGGTAGGCACTAGGGTATTCACCATATGCGTTGCCATTACTGGCAGACGATGAATACCCGTCGGTAGAATAATCCGTTCCGCTGTTGGCTCCTCCTTTCCCGCCTCCGCTTGATGTTCCACTTGCACCATCATGATCAGAAGAATACCCTACCACATTGGTGAACGAAGGGTTAGCTGTGGCAGCTGTGGCCGTAACGGGAACACCAGCTACAGTTCCATCTCCCCCGGCTCCTCCGCTATTGGGGGCGAACTGGTAAGCGCCAGGGATATTTAAGGGAGGGTATGACATCTCGGCGACTTCGGAAATATGTCAAAAAAAGGCTTGGCTATGTAGGTGTTCCGGGAATTTATGTGGCGTTTGATGGAAAGTAGATTGGATGATGGGACGGATGGATTGATGGGATGGAACGGTATGGGTTTTGGGGGGGGGGGCGGTAATGGATAAGTGATAATTGAATAAGGCTGAAGGGTAAGCTACAATAGCTGTATACTACGCTCTTTATTCGCCGTGTTTGTGCGTGAATGGAATCAGATCTGAGTGGTTGGATGCTAATGCTATGTTGTGTATGTTATGCTATCGACCGAGTGAGATCGCGTGGATGTCAACTATGATCGCCGAGGAAGCGTGCAGCTTGGTGTGTGAAGGGGAAAGGTGGGTGGGGGGGAGGGGAGGAAAAAGAAAAAAAAAGGAAGAAAAAACTTTATTTCCCCGGTGCCGTAGATGCCGTTGATACCGTCTGCTGTCTGATGAGATAAGAAGAAGGGGGGGGGGCAGGCGAGGGTGGATAAAAATAATATAAAATGAAGGAGGTGGTGTGAAAAATATGGCCTGATGTTATCGTATTGTAACTTTATTCGAAAGCCTGGGACCTCCTTTCGCAAGGGTTTGTTGCGTTGATTAGTCTATAAGTCTATCGCTTCGGGGTTTTTCTATTTCTGCCTATTTCCTCCGCACAGTCACAGGCAGCAAAGTGGAGTCGGGTGGAATACAGGTCGCCGAGCTGGTCTGACCCTTTGTTTCCCGATGAGAGAATATCCCGTACCTTGGTACTGGGTCCCCCAGTCTTGGAATGTATAAACGGTAGCTATAGACCGTTATAATCACCACTCACCGCGGACAGTAGCGGACAGATATTAGACAGGCAGGCAGGCAGGCAGGCAGGCAGACAGACAGACAGACAGACAGACAGAGCTCGAGTACTAGTGGCTGTTTGTTTGTACTGGCGCAATAAACAGCAAAATAATAATAATAATACTTTCGACTGGCCTATCCCTTCCCTCACTTCCTCTGCCTCTTTCGGTTCTCGCTAAGGTCAGTCCTTTTTCAAATTCAGGTAGCAGATATATATATACTTGATCCTATGCAGCTCGGATCTCGTGTGAAGGTCTGATGGCTGTGATGACAGGAATATTGCAAACGAAAAGTATGTATAATCGAGTACTGTTACTGGTATATGCTGAACGTTTCTCCCTTCCCCCCACGGTGATGTGTGGTATAAGGCGAGCGAACGGGCAGGCGGGTGGTGATGGTGGTGGTGGTGGTGGTGGTCGACGTGGTGTTAGTATTCGGCGTTCAGTTCTCTTCGGCGACCAGAAAACACTCGTGTCCCCTGACCAAGTTAACCGATATGTCCTTTTGGCTCTATCTCGTGCACCGTCTCCCTGTCTGCAGCAACTTTCGCTTCTCAACTCTCTTTTCTTCCCCCCACCACCTGAAAGGATCGGCCACTGACTGAAAAGGGCTGGAATTAACGAATCGATGATTGATTCTGATTATGCTGTTCAACCAAGGAAGAACTCCCAGCTACAATTGATATTGCTCTATATCTCTCTTACTCTTTTCCCCTCTTTCTAAGATATCTCTCAATACCTCTCGCTTTCTTTCTATCTCTTGGTGAATCAGTCTCAATCGTGGTACGGTGGGTCAAGTAACTTTCTGAGTGAGAGTGGATGAAACCGATTCAAGATGGCCGACAGAGAAATGGCAGCAACGGTAGAGAGCAAACAGGAATAGGACAACGGCAGGAGAAGAGTGGGTAGATAGGGGATTGAAGTAATGAGGCCAGGGAAACGAGGATGAGGTTTAAAGGAGGTAAAAAGGAGTCGACGGGATTTGAGTACCTTCATACACATACATACATAACATACATACCTCACATCTCGTCTTCTCTGCCTTTCTCCCTCCTCCACATACACCCTTACCCCCCCCCCCCTCCCCCCCCCCCCCCCCCCCCCCCCCCCCCCCCCCCCCCCCCCCCCCCCCCCCCCCCCGACTCCCCCCCCCCCCCCCCCCCCCCCTTTGCCTTCGCCCGTTGCATGGCTGGCTGGCTCTTTCTTGCATCGTTCCTCGCAATATCATCCCTGCCATATTCACAAAATTTCTTTCCTTATCTTCGCACCAGCACCGTTAGTTGCTGTGCGACCACCCCCCATCACCCCCCCCAAGGTCCCGTCCAATTTCCCACCACGCGGCATAACGGCTGCGGGGGAGGAAAAAAAAAGAAATCTACGATGCTTCTTGTGCATCCGCGGAAACTCTTGCCGCGAAACAGTAGGTGGAGTGCGGTACATGCTGCACATCAAACATACATATTCTAACGTTCATAGGTATAACGGTCGAGGAGCTTGGGATTCTGTCCCAGACTTCAGCCTGTCGCGGTCAGGCAGTCAATCATATGAAACTGTGTATGCGCCGTGCTTTAGGTGCTCTATAATCGCACTATTCCAGATCGAAGGACGATTTCAACATCGCTGTTATTTCCTCAGTTATGTGGAAATAAATACAGACTATCTGGTCTCTCCTACTCGCAATATTTCTCTTCAGTCTCCTCGAAATCATACATACATATTATTCATCATCATCACCGCCAACTCACCGACCCCGATCAACATGATATGTACGCAAGTACTGGTACACCTCCTTGCCTCCATCTAGTCATGTTGTAACCCGTATAACATCGATCCATCGAAGCTCGCACCCGCAAGAAGAAGCTCGCCTCGCTTCGAGAGAAATTAACAACTCGGCATGCGAGCCCCTCGCGTCGTGTTAACAAAGAAAACATTATGTACACCATGGTCTTCTCCTATGAAAACATCCAGATATGGTTAATCCCAGAGACATATCACCTTCCATTCCAATTTTTCAGCATTACTAGAAGCTCGTCTTAGCCTATTACTTGACGACGGGGAATGGAGGATCCTGCTTCCTAATCAGATTTGTAACTGTAACGCCAACAACTTCTCAAGGCGGCATGGTCGCAAAGTCTTTTGAACACCTTCCAGCTGAAAGCCTCGGTGACACCCGGTAACTGGGATTTTCATTCGTTCATGAAAAAACGGTTCAACACCCCCAAGTTAAACCGACCAACGAGATTTGAGCAGGAAACAGCTCTTGCAGAAGGTATTCGATGCGTTTCTATTCTCTTGTCGTTGTGCCTTTGGCCGCGATGCCCGGCTACGTGCACTTTTGTCAACAATATCCCCACCCGACCAATGTGGATTCCGGTAGTTATGTTTTTTTTATTTACGGGCAATTTACAAGTATGGTCCACGATCATTAGTGCCCGCGACCATTGGTTGAAGCTGATGGGGAAAGATAAACCCCCGCATCCGCAGAAATTTTTCAATTCCACGGGTGCGCCTGATCCGTGCCGTCTTTTGCAACGACCTGAGCACGCCCCCAAATGATCATCATACAAAGTGCGCGTTCCGGAGTTAAGAAACGAACGAATTAAGCTTTGCGTCTGCATTGATGGTTTTCGTGATCGCCAGAACTCATAGCCGATCACTCGTGTCCTCGCCTGGAACTGCAGTATCGCAGGGCATCCCTGGATGGTGGCTGCACATGAAACATCCAAGCCAAGGAAGGAAGGAAGGAAGACTCAACATCAATCAAAGCGGACCCGGTTATTAGATAAATGTCCTGATTTCCAGTACTTGATTCACGCCCAGGAAACGCGGGTTAGGAAACATTGGAAATATGCATGGACCGGTTTCACACCTTAATGTAACGTCCATCTATCTTAGGATATCCCACACCACACATGCATCTAGTGCGTGCAGGACCCTGCGCCGTGTGCCAACCTCAGAAACACCTTCCAGTTTATCTATGTATTGGTGGGGTTGCCCCGACTCGAAATCTATCACTCACCGACGATAAGTACTGACGGTTTGGCTTGTGATAATGTCGTAGTGCCTTGGCTTCCGAAACCCTGGAGACTTGGCATTTAATATACGGTACCTGAGCATATGGAACCCAGAGTATGGTTGGGGACACCTTGAACCGGAGTTTTCACCTGCCCTATCGTTCTACAGAGCCTAAATTAATCTACCGCTTCTGTGGGTGGAGCTGTGAGGGTGGAGAATGTCGCAAGGCATGTCAATTTAAATTAACATGCTGATTAATAGACCAAGAGTATCAACAATTTACGTCAATATTACACTAACATGCGGTTAAGCGGTGGACTGAATGTCGCACACTCCGTTTCAAAGTGTCCCCAACTAATTTACAGAGAATGAGGCTTAAATGGTAAAACTCGCCATATTTACTCTATTAATAGCAACTCACATGTGTGGAGATTGGAGTATCTAAGCTACATATTTGAGTATATCTAATTAAATGCTAACAAGTTGAATTACTTATGTTATATAATGCAGCTCTGTTTACTCTACTACCTATTGGAAGAATAGGTTCAATACCGTTAGTTGTGTATACATACGAGTTAGAACTTCGCCCAGGCAAGATTCCAGTCTAAAATTAGAATTGCACTTGTACAGGGAGCTTCCCCTTCTCAAAGGTGTGCATATGCGGCCAACCAACCAAAAAAAAAAAAAAAAGAATCCATATAATCTGTGAAAACCTCTTTGCGAGGCAACATATCGTAATCGTACCTTCGATCTCCGCAAACTCTTATAAAAAAAGTTCCTGATTTCCAGTAATAATAGTATGCGCAGTCAGCGGTGACGATTACTATTCCATACCACCCACTCTCGTTATCTGCACTGATTATACCAATTACCAACCAGATCAACAGGGCATTAAATCCCGTCGGTACAGCGCAACTCCGACTCGACTCTGTGTTGTGGTCTCTCATACATACAAATCAATACCCGGCACGTGCACCGGTGTCCGCGTCATGGTTGGGTGCTTTTTCTGTTTGTTGTGTTTATTTGATTAGTTCTATTAAATCGCGGCGCGGTTATACTTTCGGAGATGGAAGTTATAGGCCGTGATCAAGTATCGGGGTTACTTTATTGTGAGTGTTCTAGTGTAGGGTATATATCTGAGAGGATCAAGGCAGTACTGACTGACGTTTGTTTCCATACCATACATATTCCGCAGGCGCCTAACTATTGCTATACATACAAGTATGTACCTACCCTTTGATCTATGCAGAGTACCCCAGCGGAATGCTTTCATCATAGAAGTGAGGAACTCGGCTGGCAGGAAGTCTCCATGTTGTAACCCGCTGCTCTCGATGGGGCGTAGATATAGATGCTTGTATCTGCTCCAAACATTTGTGGTCTAGCTACCTAAAGTGGTACAGTTGTCAGACTGCTTACACAAAGGTAGGAATATTAGTTCAAGCAATTTCTCTACTCCTACTGCTGCTACTGCTGCTGCTGCACATACAGCTGACGCGCCTGTTGGTTAATTAACAGGCAATGCTCTATCTAAATATAACACGACTCCAGGCATGCGTCTGTGGACAGTTTATGCCTAGAGAATAACAAGTTACAGCGGTAAGCTGAATCTTAGGATCGAAGAATTCACTTGGACCTTTTTCCTTTCTTTCTCCGCGAGTCCCGAACGGCGCATGGTGAAAAGTGACGCGTATATGGTACGGAAGCCCCGACGATCTTCTACCCGCAGAAAATAATGGCGGAAGCAGCATGAGACGGAGCTATGGAAAAAAGCCTCTTATGTGTTTTTATGGAGTAAAGAGGTAGTAACCATTGATACATAGGTTCTTACAAGTGCACTGGGGATCTTGCAGCTGCAGTGGGACATCGATATGATGAACTGTTCATATATGACCCCCTCTCCCAAGAAAAAAAGGAACGAGTTGAGGTGGTTTTCAAGGGTTATTCTGTAAGTCCAAATATATATCCCCAGAGGGATATCGCCTTACCGGCTATATAGCTATCGTTACGCCTACAGAGAGAATTATCGGTCTAAAACAGCTGATTAAGCCAATAGGGCTCTTTCCGTATTTCTACAATAATCTTACCTCAAGCTGTACAGTCGTCTTGGGGGCAACGACGAAACTGGTTCAACGATCGACGGTCAGGGGTTTTTGTCAGTCAAGACAGTGGCGCTCAGGCTAGTAAGCAACGTTAACCACTTATTTGGCTGAAGCCTGTGTTTTTGTCGTTGTCCCAGGTTCGTCGTTGAGTGTAGATCACACACATTAGTAAAGGGGCCAAAGCTCAATAATTACCATATTCATTATCATCGAAGGAAGCATTAGCTATCCAAGAAAAGGGCTTTTGAGTGGGGGCGGGGGGCGGGGGCATGCTAATTAACCCTTAGACTGTGGACGAGATGCCCAAATTATCGTACCTTTGATGACTATTACTTGAATAAGATTGAATGCGTTTAGCGTAGCTTAAAGAAGAAAAAAGAAAAAAGGGAAAGAGGAAAAAGGAAAAGGGCTTATATTTTACACATAGACAGATATCAATGAGTTAAACAAACAAAAAAAAAAAAATAGACAGCTAATAAGAACGCCTTTACCCGCGGAGGACATTTAGCTCTGATGAATTAAACAAAAAAAAGAGTTTTGTATACTTTTTGGTCTTTCTCCAGAGTCCATACTCAGGTTTCCGGTGTCTGAATTTGATAAAGAGCGAACACGTCTAACAAAGGCCGTGATCAGTCATATCAAGATCTATGGTTATGTAGCTAACGCTGATCTCTCGTTGGGTAATAACTCTAGGGAATCTACTAATAACGCCATGTAAGCGTTTCAAAACATTCAAGTAGACAGACGCTCTCAACATCTGAAAGTAGGTTTATATGTCGAGAGATCTAGATTTTAGCTAGAATATTTGAGCCTTACAAAAAGACCCTAACTCAAAATTCTAATTATCTGATTGGCGATTGGAGAATCTGCACCAATCAGGCTACCGGCAGATTGAGCTGAAATCTTTTCGTAAAGGCTCTATTAAGAGTCTGTTCGGGTTGTGCTGCTTTATGAATAGCTGATACCACACTTTTGTATGATTACATGTATCCCATTTATATTACTCATTTTCGGCATAGGTTGATTGAAACATGGCTATATCAAATACATAATGACCTATGGTTTGGTTCGAGAAGCTATGGTGGGCAGGTGTGTAAACTTCGGCGTTTGCAGCCAATCGATCAATAGAAATTTGGAGATCTACCCCCATAATGATACTAGCGCCTAGCCTAACGGTCCAATTCCCATACAAAAAAAGTTCTTCTGAAATCGACACACCCATGCATATGGCCACCCCTATGCCTTCTCGCGCCATAGGTAGTTGATTAAGACGCACCTTTTATCCCTTGGACAGATGAAACCGTCAAATTCACAGCCTGGGCCGTGCACGCACTGAGTTGGGTACCGCCGTTTACGGGGCATTAGAGACTCTGCGCAAATGGAGCGAGCTCCATTTTCTGACAACCTGATTGGTGCCGACCACACCATTAACCAATCAGATAATCAAAATATAGAGCTGGCTCTATTTGCGCAAATTAAAATCTCTATTGGCGGATACTGGGTGTTGACGGATTGCAGCCAAAACCTGGTCCGGCTGTCTCTCTTTGGGCCTGTCCGTCAACACCCAGGGCCCGCCAATACCCGTGAACGACATTTGTTGCTCTTAATAGTTGAAGATAGTCATAGAGCCAACCAAAAATAAGTGTTAGATACCTGCTTAGGCTAGTATTGGCTCCAAAAGGTAAGCTGCGAATTTGACAGTTTAATCCGTCCAAGGGATAAAGAGTGTTTAGTGTAGATGCCTAGATCCTATCGATGAGTATAACCGATACCAAGTGATGACACTATTTTGAATTGCCTTCTCGAGCCCCCGTGTTCGGGTTCAGATGATGCGACCCATGGTAAACCGAATGCTATCAAGCCCCCCAAGGAAGCCGCCGATGTGTACACTGTATATGTAGTAGGTGGTGGTGATATATCCAAGTGCTCTGTACCATAACAGCCAGCTGGTTGGCAACCGGGTCATTGAATATCAGTATTGGCTCTTCCATGATACAACCATTCGCTATATATGGCCAGTATGATCATATGAGCAATTCGGTCAAAGACGGCGATGAATGTTGACGCGCCCTAGAGAGATACTCTTAGATACATCATCATGTAATTATCATGATATTTGCTACAGTAAAAATTCGGATGTTGCGAAGGAAAGAACATATGTATATATTTACCCCTAAAACTTAACGTGTCATCAAGGCGGAGGGTACTTGGTGTTTATATCATTTAAAAGAATAGCATCTATCATTACGTGTATCTCCCCTTAATTGGCGAACCTACAAGCCCCACATGCTAGGAGGTCGATAAGGCTCCGAATTATGAACTAGTCGAAGCACATAGGGCTCCGGATCAATATGAACCACTCATGTCCGTCTACAGGGTTCGTAAGGCTTAAGGCTGGCGGTAAAACCTTCATACCAACTAATCGTAATCTCATAGCGTTTCCGAACACGACCAATACTGCATGACATACAAAAAGATGGATCTGGCGCTTTTGTGTATGGTATGCAATAGTAGTTGTGTTTGGAAATGTCATGAATTTACGAGTAGCACTTCGACCCCGTAGCTACATGTAAGCCGAGTGGTCAACGAATATACAATTTCACACCATATTTGTACCTACATATGAGTTACCAAAACCTTCAGTCTAGCCTACATATGTAGGCACATGTAGTAAATACATACAAGACCCAGAGACCATCAAAACCGAGTGATCTCTCATGACCCTCACGACTAGGTCCACCATATATACATGTATACATATAACTAATTACCGCCAAAGCTCGAAAAATTGGCTACGCAGACAAGATCAAACTTGCTACAAAGAGATACTTCTGATGCAGATCGATACCTTTCGGCCAATCGTTTTAGAGATAATCCCTGGGCGGAGATAGCCAATTTTTCGAGTTTTGGCGGTAACTGGCTGCTTGAGGTCCCATCTACGATCAGCCCTACCTTGATACGCCACTAGAGTGCCAACTCTTCTTCCGCGCCGGCGAGGGGGAAGGGGGCGGTAAAGAAGCAAAAAGGAGGTGGCTAGTGCATAAGCCCCCCATTACCTAGATCTGAGTCAATCTGTCACCAAACGCCCTGCCCGGTCTAACATGTACCTACAGCGACCGGAATGATCTATGGAAAAAACAGGGGGTGAAATTGTATGGCGAAATGTCTGTGCATCATTTCCATAGATCACTCCTATCGCTGTATGTATGACCCCCCATGCCCCACGAAAGAGTGCTAGCAACCGATGGCTCAGCCAAGAAACAGCTGCGTAGATTATAGCCTGAGTTACTCTATATCAGATCTTTCGCAGCCCACGAATTATACTTCCAGTAACACCGTTAGGCCCAATGGGTGAAGGGGCAAGTGTGATAATATTTTGTTAGCATCATGATTATTCATGAGCCTGGTAGAATTGTTTACTATATAATTACATGGGAATCTATCGGATCACCAACGGGGATATCAGTAGTGTCCCAATATGGCATTAACTACACAACTACACAAACCACATGAATGTACCTGTCTAGTATTTATTTAGTAACCCTGGCCCTGTGAGGCCTTGCCCTTTACCCAGATGGTAAATCGCACTTCTTTGATTTGAGAACCGTCATGGACACTGCAGTCTGTACCCTGGGCGATGTGGACAAGAAGTGGAGGGTTGAGATCACCCCCGACATTGCAACACATGCATGCTAAACACATTCAAGAACCGTTGGGATGCTAGATGCAGGCTAATGATTCGAACCGGAGTCTACCCCTTTATATTGCTTTGTGTTTGCTTTGATTTCACTCGTTATATGCATGCTCGCACGTCACAATTGTCAAAAGTTCCCATGATTTTAAACCCTATCCCATCCAAACAAATCGCGCCCTATCAGAAACATTAAATATTCGTTTTTCACCCATCTGCTCAAGACTCTAAGTCTGCAGGTAACAAAAAATGACCCCAACAATCTCTATACAAGAAAAGAAAAGAGCAAATAACATTTTACTCCTCCTTGGCGCCTCCGCGTCCGGCTCTCTCAGCCTCCTCAACAGCCTTCTTGTCTGACTTGACATCGCCGCCCTGCATTCCCTGCATGAAACCCGCCGCCTTCCACGGGCGCTTGAGGTCTTCGCTAGCAGGCTTTCCGAAGACGTGAATCTGGACGAGCTTGGATTCGAATGCACCCTTGAGAGGGATAAT
Source organism: Morchella sp. 2018-W38C (assembly GCA_024713705.1). NCBI lineage: Eukaryota > Fungi > Ascomycota > Pezizomycetes > Pezizales > Morchellaceae > Morchella > Morchella sp. 2018-W38C. The sequence continues at coordinate 144,264 of JAMJEX010000006.1, read as the reverse complement.
GCCTAAAAACAATTAATACCAGGAACTGCTAAATGGCGGGGAGGGTGGAACCTACTCTGGATCAATAGAGGGTTTGTGTACTTGAAGTAGATGTGCATGACAGCCATCATTCCAACGCCCATCAAGACAGCCTTGTAAGCTGCGCGCAGCTGAGTCTGATCATAAGCACCGATGGTTGTGGTGGTGAGCTTGGGCTCCTCGCCTGACATTGGCGGGGCAGGTTCAACGTATTTCAGTGTGGTATTATCTGCGAGGGAAGTTGTTAGTTTGAGCCTTACTAGTGATTTCAACAGATGAGAAGTAGGCCGAGCTGATCAAAAGCCCTCGCACATCAAGAAAAGAACATGGTCCAAAGCTTGCGATCAGACCGCAGAAAAATTTTTGCGGCAAGGTGGAACAAGGCTCGAGCTTTACATTTCGGCGGGAGCGATAGGCAAACCGAGGGTACGAACCATTTTTCTTCTTAATAACCGTTCCGACGTAGACGTACAGACCCAAGATGATCAGGTTGGAGAGGAGATACATCCCCCTGATACCGTTGAGCCATGTTGGGTCTTCAAAGGGAATCTTCTTCGACACCTGCATCATCCCCAGGATCACAACAAGGTTGGTTCTGCGTTGCGACAAAGCCGATTATTAGCAAGTGTAGGGAAACAGCGCTGAAGATGGAAACTCACATTTGAGGGTTCATGTTGGATGTGTGCGTGGTGGTGTTTGATCTAGGGATTGATGGACTCGATGGGACGATGTGCGTGTGATGGAGGAGGTTGAGGATGGAAGGATGAAAGGAAGAGATGAGGGCTAGATAGGTAGTTGGAGATTCTGAAAAGGACACGAAGACGTGCGACCAACGTGTGGCGTAGTGTGTGGTAGGCACTTGTGGCGGTGGGAGCTGTGGCTCAAATTTATCATCTTTGCGGCCGAGAGCCCGAAAACTCAACAAAAAACCGGAAAATTCTTATCTTAGGTAGTTTGATACCGGCACCTCGCGACACCTGAAAGGAGGTTTAGCTAAAGTCCGTACTTACATGTAGGTACCTACTCTGCTCAACTCTACTCTACCATTCGGAGCATGGTACATGTAGGTACATAATTACTCCGAAGAAGTGTATCCCAGTACATAGTAGAAGATGTATGTAGCTTAAAGGACAAGGTGGCGGTAAGCAGAGATTTCAGATTTGCAATTTGATGTGCATCAATCGGCTCGGATAAAGCTGCTTCCCCACAGTTCGAAGGAGTAGAACCTTCCATCACTGTGGCGGGTAAGGGGGAAGATTCTGCACAGGGATTAGTCATAGAACTGAGGGTCTTTTCCTTCTGCACGTGACCCCCCAGCATCCATTCCTTCCGACCTGACATCCGAGTATATGAGTATAAGGTACCGTCTTGGTATATCCTCGGCTTATGCACATGGCATCACTCGTAGGTTCGATGCTACGCCGTGCCGTTCTCCTGGGCCGATGTTAGCAGCGGCGCGCGGAGTAGATGCCGTATTGAGATTTAACTAGATCTAGAGAAATCCCCCAGGAATAATACTACATGTACCTACATACATATACCCAAGTCGAGAGCTAGAACCGATACAGGCCTCCCCCCATCGGTGTTGAATGCGGCCGACAGGCTCTTTCTAATTCTGTTTTTTCTGAGATCACCGTAAGCATTTTTGTATCAAGTATAGCGGCCATTCCTTTTGTATTCTTGTTGCTGTCGTTTGTACCTAGCATCATGTGTATGTACATGTAGGTACATATTTGAAATATGAATCAGACTGACGTTATAGACAGAAACCCAACTATTCAAGCGAGCTCTTTCTCACACCCCTTCGTTCGTGCCCGCGATTCACATCTAGGAGTGGAAAGATCTGTTGAAAAAGAGGTCGCGAACTGTGACTTGGAGGTTCGCGGATTGTGGGTTAGTCTACAAAAGCCACTGGTTCAGATATTTAAACACCCCCAATAGCGTTTATGGTCAAAATAAACGAAGAGATAAAGATGGTCCAAGGTTGTCAATCCCACGAAAATCGGTCCTCGCATCACTTCTGACTTGAGAGTTTGTGCCACATATTAGGAGAGCTCTCACACTATGAGTCTAGTGCTCTTGTAGTTTTCTGTGCATCGGGGCGCGAATTCTGCCTCTTCAAATCCTCACCAAAAAAATCACGCCAAGACTGCGCTCGCGGGCTTGGATGGTCTACTGATTTATCAAATCTAGTTTATCAAAATTCAAAAAGATATATGTAATGATTTTTGAAGTTCTGGTATTCGGAAAATTCCTCCCTTCCTAACAGGGGGCTCGGCGAGCGTTTTGATTGGCGCTTGTCCCGTTACCAAATAATTGCAGATTTGTAAATATAAATCTAGCTGTCCTGTAGACGTTTCCACCACTCACCCGGACAGTTTCCACAACAACATGAAGGTCTACCTTCTGAGATCAAGTAAACGGGGTGTTGATAGGCGAGGATCACTTTATCCCAGAGCCTTGTACATATGTACAGCGGGTGTCAGAAAGTCAAGGCTGGCAACCAAAAATACACCAAAACTAGCTTAAAAGGAATGAAGATACAAATCCCAATTACAATCAGGAAGCAACAAGACTCTATAAGCAAAGACTTTGGATATCAAATTTAATATATCTAAAAGGGCACTCTCCCAGGTCAGATGTGAAGGAAATCACATGAGCTAGAAGTAGAGCAATTTGGAGCTTCGACTACATCCAATACTAAGTCTTGCATTAAGTAAATGAACAAAATTGGGTGCTGACAGGTAGAAATGTGTTCACTTACTAAACACAATGGCCTGGCAGAAGCATGTGGTCTTGGCGTGTTTTTTGGTAACTCAACACAATAAAATCAACACAGCTCATGATAGAAGCATAATAGTTAAAATCTGAGTTGATAGAACAATTTTTCACATGCAACAAGTATATTTCTCCAATTCTCGGGGATTATTAATGAAAATTGGTGGTCTAGGGCCACGGTGAAAAGTAGCATTTTTGGTGTATTTTTGGTTGCCAGCCTTGACTTTCTGACACCCGCTGTACCTACATATAATCCTCTTCCCAACCAATCACCATCGAATGTCTTGGTAGGGGGTCTATATAGATAGAAATAAACATATACCCCGATTAATTCCTGTACCCGCTATCCATCATAAGAACCTGAAAATGCGAGTGACGGAGATAGGGATAATTTGTATGGAGAACTGTCTTGGTCTATACAAATTATCCTTGCTATCGGCACCTGCATTTTTAGGTTCTTATGGTGGATAGCGAGTATAGTCACTCACGGGGCGAAGGCGGATCCTGTCTGATGGCGGTCAGGGATTTGAGGCAAATAGCAGAGTTAAGTTTTGGACGCCAAGGGTAAATTACTACTAACACAACCATCAGACAGGATCCGCCGTCTCTAGGTGAGCGGCTGTACATATGTAGTTGTCACAGTTGCCGGACTGAAATTAAGGTTAAGGAGTTGTGCCGGATGCCGTTGCCTTGGCCGTCCCTCGCTTAGTGGCAGCAACGAAACATTTCAGCCCAATAACATGCATGGTCACCAATGGTAATGGGACTCATAAAGACTCATAGTTTTCCTAGAAATCTCGTGGAACCCCAGGTTTAGACGACAATAGGTGAGTCTCGTTACCAAACGACCGCGCGCGGGTTTAAATTCGAACAATTCATCCCCTTGATCATGAACAAATACATCTGTCTATAAATTGGGTTCAGTACTAAATCAAAACTCCATGATTGCTACACCCCGGGCCTTGTGGTCGCCTCTAGTGACCATCAAAGTAAGTGGGTGTACATCTGAGCTCAAGTCATAAGTACATGTACCTAGGTACCCTTCATATCATAGGGCTGAGATATGTCTCACGACTGAGCTGACTATAGGCCGGTCGAACCCCTGTGACCACCTAGCGTTTACGTCTCCATACTTATCAATATAACAGGATACACTCAGAAGGACGCTGGATTCTTAGAATATAAACCACAGCCTCAAGCCTTAACCTAAATTCATATAAAACTGGCAGTACTGATGACCCTTATCGTGCTAAGATATCAATATACCCATTTCCCTTTGTAAACACTCACCATGTCGTTTGAATTCAATATCGGAGAATTTATCGCAGCTATCGGAGATGCCTTTAGGGCGAGCTCGGAGATCAATGGTTCCGAGGCTGAACGGGCTGAGCTTACCCAACAACTCGGAAAGTTTCGTCTATCACTGGCAAATGTTAAACAGTTGACTATCGATCTAAAGTTGTCTCAAACCTCTATTGAATCCGTTGAGAAACAGCAACTTGCAATTGACGCCTTGAATATTGACCGGAGTGTAGGGAAGATAAAAAGAAAACCCCTCGGTGGAAGAATCCCGGTCCCCTTAAAACCAGCCTTGAATGGGAACTTTCTAGGTCGGGATGTAGTAGCTTGCAAGGAAGGGAACATGAAGGAGACATTGGATGATCTTAGGAAGAAGATAGTGTTGTTAGAACTTCTCCTGCGGGAGTGTAACTCGTAATCATCCTTTCCATTTTTCCCTACATTACTTTAGCCACTGTGTTTACTGACTTCATGACCTCCAAAGAAACACGATCCTAGATATCGATAGCTATACCTCCGTAAGACAACCGCTCGATTTCGAGGTCATCTATTTTATAGACGCATTTGATAGACAGCGTGTTTTTGACTTTGACATGTGTAAAAAGTGGGGGGTATGGTGCTTACACTCATATTCTATAGTGTCTTGTTAAAGCTAACTCTTACTCTACTGCTCTTTGGCAGGACTTCCACGACCTTGTAAAATTTAATTTCAAAGACTCGGCCGGCAAGGGCTGGGTGAATACCGGGCAATACGAGATATCGGATGAGGCCACAGGAATTGTGTTGACTGCAAAGAAGTGGGATACGCTCATCAGCCCAGGAATGACGCTTTCCATGGCCATGATACTCGAAATCGAAGTTGAGAATGCAGAAGAGAACAACAACTGTCCATCATGTGACTCAACACAGTATGGGATGAAAGTTAATGACCTTCAACAGTTATGTTGGTAAGCTAAGTGTATATTCTATACATGTAACAGTGGTTTAGACGCAAATCTAACGCGTGATCCGGTATATGTATATAGCCCCGAATGCGCAGCGGTGTTCAAAACCACGTCAAGACGGCGAGTTGGCCGACTCGTGGGCGGTGGCGCCGTTATAACTGACTGTAAATTTGATAGCGGCGATATCGGCGCAAAATTAGACGAAGAGCCTCAATTTCTCGAAATTTCGGACCTGAAAACCTTCCGCCGGTTTCATGTATACAAAAATATATTTCACTGTGAAGAGTGGACTCCGTAAACAACCTATTGGTCCCACGTGCTACCGACAGACGTTACTGATCTTCTGTCACTTGTGGGCCTCACAGACCAAGTGCTTAATTATAGCATTGGCACACAAGCTACTTGCGTAAAACCTAATTGATGCGGACCTATTTACGCCCTTGCAACTATCCGCTTTCGCTTCTCAAAAATCAACTATGCAACTGAAATCGATACAGATTTATCGAATATGGATGCAGCAGTGAGGGGCTTAAGCTCGGGGCGAGAGCCATAAGATCTTATTGTGAGTTAAAAGTGTCAAGATAGAAACAAGAGGAAAGAGATTCGAATGTGTATTGTAACCAATTAAAACACAAAAGGTTGTAATGAAATCACTGAAGCTGCCCAAAATTGAGCCTGAAATGTGAAATAGCTTGATCAACTGATCCGGACCGTCTCAGGGGAACAGCTATGCTTGTGGGAGCAAATATAAAAACTCAAATCGAGATATCGAGACAGCTTGCTCTTGACTCGTAGACAACACAACATAAAATTAAAAGGTTGTCCGTCGCGCAACTGATGTGCCATATAATTATCACCAAATCCGACGCAACCCCACCCTAGGCATTCTTTCAAGACGCCTAGATTCGCTGGTTGTAAAATCTTTACTGGGTACATGTACATGTAGTTTCTTGCGGCGTGCGTGGATTGGTCTCTTGATAGCGTCAATTCATGTCGTGATCTCTGCGTTCTTCGTGGGCGTAGAATGGATCTGCTTGCATGGGTCGAATATCTCTATGGCCTTATATGGTTATTATTGCGTACGATGGAAATAAATAAGTCAGGTATCTCTATCATCACGAAATATCTCAATAGGATGGTTAGCTGCCTCCGATTTCTGTGGTCTGGCGGGTACCGGGCTATAGCTGTCAATAGACAAAGAACGGGGTTCTAAACGACATACATGGATGTTTTTAAATCTTCATTTAAATGGCAAACCCTAAGCACTATCGATCAATATTGGCTCTACTCCGGAATTACAACCTCGCGCGAGCGAGGGGGGGCCCAGCTCGCGATCGACTGCGTGCGTGAATTACATGCATATGATGCGCCCAGCCTTAAAGGTGACACGCCGCATATGGAAGTGGAACAATCGTGGCTGCAATCTGACTCCAAAGGCCAATAAATGGGTCACTTTCTAGCCAGCTTGAAATTAGTGCCTCACTGCCACAGCTCAGGCATGTTTGATTTTAGGGGTATAAATGGGTATAATACTGTTTGTTCAGTCTTGGCGCTTTTTACATACAAAAATCGTCGTTTTCAAGCCTGTTCCTTTACCACCACTATTCATCACTACTATTAATAAGTTCTAACAAATTTTCTTATTCGAGCTTAACTTTTCGTTACCTTTAAGATCGGGCACACCATACCGATATCTATTTCACACCATTAGTATACACCGAGCCCGACGCCTACCTGAGCCATTCTGAGCCATTCTGAGCCATTGAACAGGGCAGGGTCTTCGTACATGTTCCTTTATTTAATGGCGGTTCCTCGAGCTGGTGATTGGTTTCGTATGTGGTCGGAGGTCGCTCCTCACTAGTACAGTACCTTAGTACTAGGACAGAAGTTTTGGTAATATACCTTTTTACAGCGAAAGTAGCCATGTTGGGCTGCCCAAAACAACCACTCAACCTCATAAAAAAATTCTAACCCTTCAGGGATAGTTGGAAATTATCTCGGAATGGAGCTTAAAGAACTCTAGAATTTTCTGTCCCTTCTCCAGGCCCTTGCACTACAATTTTTAAAGTGATGATTTGGGTGTTTCTGATTTTGTGTGGTGTTCCCATACAAATTTTGTGTTGCAACGGCAACCAAAAATTATCAAAACTCCTGTACATGTACCGGGTGTGCGCGTTAAATACCGAGACGCCTGGAAGGATTGGTTGATTTTGTAATGAATTTTGGTCTTAGCCCTGAAATTTGTATGTAGGAAAAAAATACACGTTATCAAGGGAGTTTTGGTGGAGTTCGAAAAGAACAGGAGTAGAAAAGAGGTTGAGAAGGTTGCTTTGCGAAAGCTGCGGGACACACTACCCGAATACCTGCTTGGCTGCCAATTGTCAAAAATATTTATATCAATCCAATCACAGGCCTTTTCAAACCCTCACTTTCAAAAATTACCCAAAACGGGGTTCTCAGTACTTACCCTTAACCCCCGGTACATGTAGTTGTGTTGAATTCGGAAACATCATAATTCACGGATATGATGTAGTTACATAGCACAGATATAGAATAAACCTTCTGATAGCTCTTTATAAAAAAGCGTAATCTTAGTTATAGCAGATTTTACAATCTGTGGACATGCATTGTTTACTTGTGTTCACAGTTTGTCACTCGGTCACTCACTATCACTCGAGTCATAAACCATCACTCGTGTTATGATTGGGCAAGACGAATCAAACCAGGGGAGATTCGGGATATGAGCTTCGTCTATCGTCTATATATACCTTCTATAATATCAAAAATATACCTACTCAACAATATGACCTTAGTTGTACCGGACTCGCATATATATATAGCATACAAAGCTTATCACAACTTGATGTTCAACCAATGCTTTAGTGATGCCAGGAAGCTTCGTTCATGAGTGCACCATATATCTCCTCCAATGGAACCTATCTTCGGGTGTCGGTGATGCAAACCAACTCCAAATCACCATACAAAATGGCGTGACCAGGTGGCGCACTCAACGTTCAATAAAAAAAATTCCGGAGCTTTCTAGAGGAGCTGCGTCAAACACGAGAGTTATGCAGTGGTCGATGCCCCGCATCTTATTAACCATCACCATTTAGATCACCGTTGCCGCAGTGAAACAAGAATTGCCTGTTACTGCGTGGTTCGCATCTGCAGATCGGTTTATCAATAGCATGATTCTCAAACTGTCCAGTTTTTTAGACCCTCTGGTAAAGTCTCGATCTCGCGGTTACAAGTCCTGACATCAAGATTAGCCTGAATGTACGTGTTAAAGCTAGCTTTCATGAATGAGAACTAGAAAAAGGCGGCTGATGAACTTGGAGTACAGATTATACAAGAGAACATATATGGCGATCAAGCTATCTTGATGTATGAACATTTTGTTGCAACAATAGATGCGCTTGGTAGCGGGGAGGAGACCGGAGAGCACGGGCAGCCCGGTTCGTTGCTGTAAAAAGAGGAGAAGCTTTAAAATTTGTGGCCCTAAAACCATGCCTAAGGCGAGCAATCCATCGCGGCGCGGTATATACGTATCCCTTCTTTCAGAAGCAACCTTCAATGCTCTTATGATGCATGACTGAAGTCTGTAACTCAATTCAATCATGGAGAAGTCTGGATGAGATATGTGCCAACGACTACGACTTGGATCTCTACAACTGGTTACCGCCTAGAATCAAATTTCATCAAAGCAGTTGAAGCTTCAATAATGTCAATGTTGAAACTATGCTGGAATACTAATTCCTCCAGCTCTGCAACGTGCGGACAAGTAGACACAGAAGAAATATCTCAAGGTACTTAACGATGGTGGCGTCACGGTTGAGTACTCCTAAGGGATTAGTAGAGTACATGACCCTTGGCGGCCGGTAGTCCCGCCGGCGAGTTTTTCGACCACTCCCATTGTAGGAGTTTGGTTATACATTGCCAGATGTGCTAGATCCAATCACGCCCCAATCAAATCTCTTGAGATGACTACCTATGTCCGGCGCTACCTAAGATATCCCCGAGCGGGGAGCTAGTTCTATCAATGATAGCTGGGCTTCGATCTTATGGGACGATAACCTAGGCTTAATTCATGTCGGCCTAGCTTTTTTCGCGCTTGGAGATCTAGAGCTATGCCAGGACGGCCATGCGTAACAGACATTCCTCTCGGACATATCCCATGTAAGGGCCCTTACCGTTTCGAGAAGCCTTCCGGACGTTGCCCTTCCGCTTTTAGGATGCGATTTGGAATAGTTATTTGATGCTGGTAACCATCAATTTTGTCAATTTTATAATTACATACCTGTTTGCTTTTTCAACAAGGATTTTGTTGGCATTAGATTCGTTTTTGTATGTACTCATCACCATATTTTTGAGTTTTTATATCGTGATCCTGTTTTAACATGTCTATCGAGATTGTTCTATTTTTCTTAACTTGACGAAGAACCTGTTATTTACCTTGTAGTTCTTAGTGTATTTATATCGCAAGTCGAATATGAGAGAGTATTCAACCGCTCAAATTTTCTGCGTTGATATAGCGTTTCACCGGGAACGCAATCGGCACCGGGAACGCAATCAGGCATGACATGAACGGGATCGCAAATTGCTGTGAAAATTCAAAATTACCCAGAATTACGGGACTAAATACTCTAAAGTCATTTTAAGATATCTTTCGAACATTTCTGATCTTTACTAATAGGTACATGTAGTGAGTATGTAGCTGTGGGAGGGTCATTAAACCTTGATAACCCTCCCACAGCTATATACTCATTATTTTTTTTTGTTTAATTCATTAATTACATGCAACCTTTTGGTTATGGTAATATCGCACCCCCCAGAACCTCCCGGATCCCATCTTCCACCGCCTCGTACACATATGAAAAGTAGATAGCAACACACACCAGATACACAAAGCGTCTTGACCGCGCACGTTCCCCTTCTTCTTCTCCGTCTTTCTCTAGTCCTCCGTACCCTTTCCTTGCTTCTCTCTCTTCCTCTTCCGTTCCTCACCTCTTCCTTCCCGCTGTTTTCGCCATTCTGTGAACTATCTCCATATCTCCAGGGCCACATTCAGTCCCTCCTTGGTCCAAAGCAGTCTTTCGACTGTCGTGGTTTCTTTGTGCATGTTTCTCGTTTCTTTCGTGGCCTCGCACTGCGTCATGGTTCCACATCTTGGATCCCCTTCCCGCATTCGCACTCTACATTATATATAATGCATTGAACCAAAAAAAAGACGTCCATTTACCACGTATCAAGAAGTTTGAAATGAGACTTATTCGAATTTGATCTTGTCCCTTAATAGATACTACATACATGTACGTATAGATTGAAGGCAATATCTTGGGCAGATACATGTACCGTAACTCAACCAGGTGGCGGTAACCTAAGCGGAGACATAAGCAAACTGGCAAGGAAGGATAACGTCATGTCACAATAACTACTGAACTGTAACCTACGAGAATAGAACATCATCTTGTTTCGGTTTTTAGGACTTGCCAACGGTGTTCAGTAAAATGTGTAAAATCGCGACCGGCGCAACGCCTGTTTTCACGACCTTTTGATTTAACTCAAGGCCTTAGCTATAGTATAGTATGCATGGCGTATATATATCAAATCCCACTATATGTACATACAAGTAAGTACTCGTAGTTTCATGGCGTTTCCGGACACGACTGCTATTGCATACCATACACAAAAGCACCAAATCCACCCTTTTGTATGCCATGCAATATTGGTCGTGCTCGGAAACGCTATGAGGCTACGAGTACATACTGCACAGTACTAGATGTTATATATAGTTAGTTGCGCGGAAATATTAGTTACATATATCAGAAAGCCGCGGATATGTTGGTCAGCCTTCAGTCATACATAATCTCTCTCCCTTCTTTTTTTTTTTTTTTTTTTTTGTGTCAAGTTCAATTGATTCTAGGTACAATGAGTCGCATGCAGGAAATCCTATAGCGTAAAGACCTATCCCTAAAATGCCAGTTCCCCTAGTTATAGTAACTATGGTATGCTACCAACCGCACTCCTCTTACAAGGTTGATGACTAAGGAAACCCCCGCCTGAGAAAAGTAAAGGAAAAAAAAGTACAAAAACAAAGGAAAAAAGCAAAAACAAGCGGACGAAGACCGAACAGTGGCATAATGCCGAGGTGCCCGCAGTGGGACTTTCGGATGAGAGTGAGGGCGCGGTGCCCCGAGGTGAGAGTAGAGGGGACCTGTATGAAAGGCCCCCAGGGAGGTGGGAACTTGTCAATGAAGACAAGAACTAGGATGAGGTTGACGAAGGCTCTCCAGGCGATCGTGCGAAATGTCACTCCTTTTTATGTGACCCGAGTCATGGGAGGAAAAGGATCGGTGCGGCTAATCTTTGGTGATGAAGCCAAAGAAAAGTCTTTATTAATCTCTCTCCCTTCTCTTACCTGGAAAATATATCGTGCGCGTACGCACGCAGTAACTTTCGTTTCACGTATATAGGTCAGTCTGGTGATCTTAACAGTTAACCTACATGATCCTCCTGTCGCACGACATGTACATGTGAAAACCACATGCATGCTGGATATAGAGGCCACATTCGAATTATATGCCCACTGAAGTTTAATATCCTAGCCGTGCGCGGGAGCATCTTCCGAAGCTCAATCGCTCTGCGTATGAAAGCTCTGCAGCGGCCACGGGAACTGCAGTACCAAAAAGGGGATGTAATACGTACTGTACCAATACGGAATTGTGAATTAAATCGGAATTCTATATATTATACCGTAGCAATACCGTAGTTTTGTGGTATTTTGCTAGGTGTGGTACTGGATCCACCCGTTTTTTTGTACTGTACATACATTCCTTGCATAGATTCGAAAACGTTTGCCTCCAGAAATGTTTAATTAGCAATCATAATCCAAGAAGATCTTACTGTCACCATCTATTTAGTCCCATGAGTATATATAAGTAACTACTTATAAGCACTAACGTCTATTTGCTCCATAATTTCGAGTGCTATCATCTTTTCCCTTCTAGATAGCCTGTTTTCATCTACACAGATAAACCAGTTACTTAATTCTACCTATCTTCTCCCGCCTTTGTTAAGAAACCAATGGCTCCAGAAACCAAGAGCCTTACGTTGGCCGGCAATGGGCACGATGATATCCAAAAAGGAGGCGAGATCGAAGCCACATGGCAGGACAATATCTCAAAGTTATTCAGTGCTCCATATTGGCTTCCTGAAGATACCCGCGAATCTATCAGAGCTTCATGGATCGCCATGATGAAATTTTGGGGACCCACCGACCTGTCAAACTACAACCATGTTAAGGGAGGGCTACATCTATTTACTAGTACTGTCGATCTAAGTCCATGCCTCTCACGAATGATCCATCTCAGTACTTCTCCGAGGAAGCTCTCGAGCTCATTCGACACTGGGTAAATCAAGGGTACAGGAAAAGGTCGACGGACCCCTTTGTCCGTGAGACCGTCCTTCCGGAACCCCAAGATCCACCAGCGACATTGAGGAAAAGAAAGGATATTCGTAATTGGTCTCCAGAAGAGCTGCAGACGTACCGAGCTACGCTCTAGCACTCGTCGATGATCCAGGCCCAGAGAAACATAGATCTATAAAAAGTGATCCGATATTGTATTCGAGAGAGGCTAGTGAAGAATGGAACCGCAAAGTTAGGATGTTTGAGCTTTATCAGGGGTGAATCGGATTTTCTTTATAGCAAGAGATATATAGCCAGCCGATGAGTATAACTCAAGAGCAAGGGCTACCTTACGGCAAATATCCCTGAATTCGACGAAGAGTAACCAGAGGAAGACTATCCTTATCTAATAGACTTTGACGGGCTATTTGAACAGCCTCGTGATAATATTCACCGATTGATTGGCCCTCATATTGTTAGTGATATATTCTCAAGAGTTCCAAGTGTTTCAAACATGTTTTCTAAACCATTATATAGGCCAACAATTCTTTTACCACATTCGACCCTGCGTTTCTAAGTTATCATCTGGATCACCTAAATATTACCCCTGTCTCGGCCTGGTCTTACATTCACGTCAAGCTTTCCCCTCCGCCCTTTCATCAACCAAGCTCGAGAATTGAGCTATTCAGACCCACGCGAATGGATCTATACTACAATTGGTGACATGGCCAAAATACAAAAAATTACAATTACATATATGCCTCACCAGCCTCACTTGACCAAGTACATCTTCTACCAACCATCAGGGGTAGTGGTAGGCCCAAAGGTGCACCATACGCTATTTTCAGGAATATGCGCTGTAATGACAGGAGCTTTCATATCGATGTCTTTACTCCATTCGCAATATCTCTTAAGCCAGGCCCAGCGGAAACGCTGGCTATATTGGAAGAGACACCACGCATGGGTCCCGGTAGAAGCGGGAGAGGACCAGGAAGTACAGATAGGTGTGTCAAGAAGGATATAACAAGAATTTAGATACTTCTATATTTAAAGACGCGTTGCGGAAGGATTTTGGTAGCGACTTACGTATAAAACAGTTAGTTACTAGTCTGGAAACAGGTATTGTCGTACCTGAAGAGATGTGGAGGTCATGGGATGGGTTTCAAGCGGAGTTAGTTGGGGAAAGCTTTGACTAAACGAACGTTGATCGATTCACATAAAGTTATTTCTCCTATTTCCACATATATATATCCATTTGAGCCCCTTCAAAATAAATATGAAGGGAAATTCTCTTGGGAGCAGCCCAAAGTCCAGTAATTCACGTTTCAGGTTTTCTCGTAGAATTGTGGCATGCCATAAACTCGATAGTGATATGAATGTGTGGTGCTTATCGCAATGATATTGAACAAGTCTAAATTACTGGCCTTCTAAGGGGATAGGGTATCAAGAGTTAATTTCTGGCAACTGGGCCTGTCGTGTTTTATTAGGCGAATCAGGTATCCTTAATCATTGACATGCCATCTGATACCTAAGCGTACTTAGTGAAACAAGAACTTCACAATCGTCTTTTCACTCATATATCCTCTGTACTAGAGAAGTAAATACATCTTTGGATGCATTTCCCATACAAGGAATCAAAGGAAATGCATCAAAAGATGTATTAACTGACGAACTTGTATGGAAATACATGCATCCAAAGATGCCTTTCCCTGTCATTTCCTGATGCATTTCCGCACCACACATTCTGTACACATTTCTGTACACATTTCTGTACACATTCTGTACACATTCTGTACACATTCTGTACACATCTCGAAGTGGAAAGCCATCAGGAATTTCGGTGTTTTCCTAGGTTAAAGGGGTTAGTATAGGCCGTTTTTCTACAGCTAATTATCCATAGTCTAATGGTTTTATCCTGCTCTAGATACTTTATATATTCCAGCCGGTTCGATTCCTAGCATAAGCATCATTCTATTTTAATATTTTACTATGGGTATGTAGAAGGAAAGTGGTTGGGAAAGTCGTCCAGCTGCAGAGATTCATTTCCCGAATTTTTTTTTGTTTAATTCATTACTTATTATTCATTTCCTGATTTTCTGGGTTGCATTTCTTGATGCCTTTCCCCATTGTAGATTGACGCATTTCCAGTTTCATTACCGGGTACGTTTTTAATTTTATAATACATCATTTAACAACTTTAAATTTCCCAATGCCTTCCCTGATTCCTTTCCCGATACCTTTCCCGCGTGAAGATATAGGCATAAGGGGGATGCACTTCCTGATGTATTTACGTTTCTACTAGATCCTGCAGCACCGTTAGAGACGATACTAATCCACAGTAGTGTCTCGACTTGCAGCTTGTGAAATGAAGATATCGGTCTCCTCATGTCTTGGCTGTCTCGGGACGGGCTTGGCGAAGTCAGGTGATTATTTGTGAGCCAAGACACTAAACGCTTTGCCAGTCTCGAGAGCAAGAATATTTAGTGTCGGGCTGTTTGAGGTAAAAGTCCCAAGACAAGATTTCAAGACACCTGAGATCACCGAGAACACTCCGGATATTTACTCAGTAAATCCCCATTCAGAAAATTGCGTGATAAATACCATTCCACTTAGACGCCCCACCCAGAAACAAAGTCTAGTTGGTATTCATCATGGCGACTGGATGAGAAAGACACGTATGTTATCGACCTTAATAACAACCCCAAAATAATAATTGCGATAGTTTCTGCTATCTTGGCGACGGAGCTGTTCAATCGCGCATGTTGAATGGCGACGGAAATCAACTGGACTCACAGTGTAACGAGCAACACATATACGTCTACCAGGCTATTCCTTGGTCCGGCAACACTGCCCACCTATGCTCGAACATCAAAATTCAGGCGTGCGGTCGATTAACTAAATGGAGTGTGAGATCGAGAGTAAAGCTAAAATATTAGCACCAAAACTGAATTGGCAGCATCTTTCGCCCCGGGCCTAGCCTAGGGATAGCGACATTCTTGAACATAAGATCTTAGCTATCATAAGTACTGGTAGGCCAGAACGGCAGATAGTAGATATCCCCGCACCGTGCACCATCTTTAGTAATCTACTATCCAGGGTTTCTTGGGGCCCGTTTGTAGCGTTGACCTAGGTATTGGACTTATTGTGAAGTCTGACCAACCAGTTTTCTTGGCTTGGTTTTTGGGTGAAGTGGCCAACAGATTGACTGAAATAAAATTTCACTTCAGCCAGCTTTTTTAAGCCGTCGTCCAATCGCCTCCAACAGCTAGTGTTAAATAAAAGGTCTCACTTATAAAATAACAAGTCATCGACTTACTTAACAGGCGAATTATTCAGCCTTGAAGAGTTGGTTGATCAGCGAATCGGTTGCTACATCCACGAACATTCAGATAGTAGGTATATTCCTGGTCCGCTAATTCATGCGTTGGTTGCCTCCTGCCTATTCGTCCCGAGAGTCGAGTGACAGTCCATGAATATGCCACTCAGGTGAGTCTCGCTTGCTCAAACCGGCCTAACAACTGACAGTCGGCCCTATTCCTACATGTAGTTCTTGTATCGGAGTCATGCATGTTTCATGCGTTGCGCTTCTCTAAATATAAAAGTTAGCTAATCTAATCAGATCACGGCCCGTAATGACTAATCCTAGACCTAAAGCCCAAATCAAAGCCAATGAGCAAAGTGCATATTTTATGATTCGCCTGCGCAGCTGCGGGACGCCGCCCGCTTCCCAACAAGCACTGTGACCGTGACTCTAGTTACATTGCCTAAGGCATGTGGACTTTCGCAAACTCTCCGAGTGAACATGTACCCACATGTATCTGGTGTACACAAAAGCTCCGAGCCGTGTCAAGTAACAGATCCGAGCCGTAAAGTGCCTACGAAGAAGTACATGTAGGTATTCGTCGTTGCTGCCTCGCCTGAAGTGAAGTCGGAATCAAGACTACTCCATCTCGCTCCGCTCCCGCATCTCTTCTTCCAGTGGTCAAGCGCGCGGGCGTGCATCGAAGCGAGGCCGGATGCACATGTATGTGGGAGGGAAGATCGAGAATAGATATCGCGGGATGGGAATTGGAACTTTGTCCATCCAGGTGTATACTCTAGTAGAGTACCTACTGCGGTACCTACACACTTTCTATAAATACCAGTAGCTGAGTTGTAAGCCTTGTGGCTGTCGGTGATTGGCAATGTGTGGTTTCCAGGAGAGAAATGGATTCTTGCACTTTCGTCTGATCTGGGGATGATCCGCACGAATAGAAACTAGATGTATTGTGGCCGAGAGACCAGTTGTTGCCTTGGAGGTGGTTGAAATAAGCTTTTTTCCAGTTGTTTCTAGTCTTGCATGCAGATGGGTGCTCCCTTCCATGCTTAGTTCCTGTACTGTAAACCTCCTTAGACCCGGATCTAGGTGATCTGGGGGCCATTTGGCTGACCCCCCTGACCAAAGGAACACACAGTTACTAGGATTGATTATGAACTGATGTAGAGAGTTCCTATTGTATAGCGATACTATGTCATGTGCCTATATGGAGCTAGTGTGCAGAGGTAGTCTAGCTCGTCTTCAGACCAATATGTTTTTTTGTTTTTCTTTTGCGTGGTGGTTTATACGTTGATTCCAAACGATAAGACATGCTTGGCGTAACGCTCTATCCCCTAGGCCTTGGATTAGTAATTAATCATAATTATAAGCAATTGGTCATCTTTCAGGCCATTGAATGAATGGAGACTCAAAGTCAGTCTTGTCAAACCGGCTACGTACAAGTACATGTAGGTACATACATGTAGAGTACTCGTATTTTCCTGACGTTTGTGGACGTGACTGATATTGTATGCCATACAAAATCACGGCAAGCTCATGAGTTTGGGTGCATGCAATAATGACCATGTATGTAGTTCAAAAACGTCAGGAAAACACGAGTACATGTAGTCAGTGTGGGCGAGGGTTTCTGCCACACGGCCTAGGACAAATGTGTCTAAACCGCAAACTGAGGCTTGAAGCTTGTTTAGACGCCTAGGTACATGTAGCTACATACATACATGTCTTGTCTAGATCTACGGGTAAACATCAGAACGAAATACATGCCATCCTTAAACCGTACGCCATCTCTATGGGCCTAATTTAATTACGAGTGCTTGTACTGTGATTAGAACACCAACCACTCCACGTCCTAAGGGCCATAGGATGATCATATAGAGTTTCGTCCTATCTTCATACAGTTGGTGATACCACATCAGGACTCCGGATCCCCACCCATTCCTGGAGAATCGCTTTAGAGCCAGCATGAATGTATGGCTAGGGTGCGTCTCTCGTTCAACAGTTAAGGTTATTGGATTCTGCATTGAGATGTAATCAAGAATTAATCATTCAATTGAGCTAGCTATTCGCTAACTACATGTAGTGCACTGCTTTTGAACGGTCAGCTATCAATGACCGAGAACTAAGAACCATCCACCTAGTCTCAGCTCGCAATTCTGACCGGACTGCACGGCAACGGCTGTCTCCGTCTGATTATTATCCACCTACTCCACCACCGAGTTATCACCGAAGAATTGCCGAGTTTTTTTTCGAGACAGGCCATTCAACAATAGAAAGTAGCTCTCTGTGGAGAAATGCGGGGGCCCGAGACATTCATGTATCACTCGTCCTTTCCACGGACAAGCGTGAGATCGACTTGACTTATCCCGATACGGGATTAATGGCGTTGTATTGACCACAGAATGGGGTGGTAGTACACAGGAATCCGCTCATGGTTTACCCAGTGGTCGGTTGCTTGTTTATCCGATGGATAATCAAGATCAGGTTGAGGTTTGGGTTAGTAGCAATGGGCTCTACTCTATTGTGGAGCCAGGGGAATACATTCTATGGGGCATGCGCATGATGAGCAAATATTAAATAGAGTTAGGCAGGCGTTCGATATATTAAGCTAGAGGTAGAATAGTTCTACACGCGCGTTCGTCTTGATTAATTCTCCGAATGGACTGACCGATAGTATTAATACAGTGATGCATGTGCTGTTCTTGGGGTTATATGGATAATCAGGCAGGGGAATAAAGTAAGGTACAGAAAGTGCGAAGTACAGGGAACAGAGGCACTGTAATTTATATTAGCTAAGTGCCCACCGCGCTTCAATCTTTAATTGCCTGAGCTTTGTTCTTTGTTCTGTAAGTTAATCGACCCCAACATGCTGATAACCAACTGCTATCAAGCTATGATTATTATATTGTGGGGATTATAATTGAGGCTTTACAGCTGCTACTAACTACGTACTGTACGGAGTTGCCAATAATAATACTCATATAATGTAGCTATATAGCTATATAGCAACACCGTGAAGAGAAAGACGCCACAACAACAATTCAGTAACTCGCACCATTTTAATCGCACAAATACATAGCCACAACACCTTAGCTACCAAGCGCTAGTATATACCCCCCGTCAATTGAGTACATACATGTAGGTACATGTATATGTGCTCCCCTCTATATACTATAGTGAATTCATTTACGGTTCCCTAGACGCCACAAGGAGAACAATACTTGAATAGCCGCGGTTCGAACGGGCTACTCTTGCGTTGATCTCCCACATACACATCAACTACGCGAGCTCTAACTCTCTCTGTGCCAGTGTTGAAAGCGATTAACTACAACGTTAATTGCGGGCTTTTACACCCCGGTCCCCAGGCATAAGGGAATTATCCAACTACCTCAAGGGGTAATATAACGCTACCCCGGAATCATCTTTCGGTACCTGCCTTAATTAATACTACTCCAGAACGCCCCAGATCCGCATATATGCGCGGGGTAAACGGGCCATCATATCATTGCCAGATCTACCGACGGTAGAATAAACTCTGTAGGTTCTATGGCAAAGACCCGCCGCCTCCATAGGCACAAACAGTATCCCAGCCAACTACTGTATTTTTCCGTCTTCGTCCGCCGATTTAGCCCCCAAATTTAAGTCAAACCTGGATTTTGAGGATGGGATGGTGGTATAAAGAGCTTGATCTCTCTCGCCCCATTAGAAGCAACTTTTTGTTCTACCCTCACCACTCACCACTCAGCAGTCAGTACAGCAGAATGCGTTCCTCCACCATGAGATCCAGTACCCTCCTCGCCCTCACGGCGCATGTTCTCACCGCCGCTGCCCTCGTCGCAAAAGACGGCAAGACCGGAAAGCTTCCCGCGTTGGGCTTTAACTCATGGAACGCCTTCCGCTGCGACATCCACGAAGACAAGTTCCTCGTACTTCCCCCATACTCCCCCTCTTCTTTTTCTGTAACTAACACATCAATTCCGATGCATACAGATCGCGGCACAGGAAATCATAGACCTGGGTCTCAAGGATGCCGGTTATGAGTACATCAACATTGATGACTGCTGGTCGCTTCTGTCCCGCGACAATGCCACAAAGCGCATTCAGCCCGACCTTGAAAGGTTCCCCGATGGCATCAGCGGAACTGCGGACAAAGTCCACGCTCTGGGCCTCAAGATCGGAATCTACTCTGATGCTGGTCCCCTTACTTGCGCCGGATATCCCGGGTCCCTTGGCTATGAGGAAATTGACGCGAAGACATGGGATGAGTGGGGTATTGACTGTATGTCGCCTATCCCCTTATGGTTTGAGGGTAGCACTGATGGAAGCAGACTTAAAATATGACAACTGCAATGTCCCCACAAACTGGACAGACGAATATCAGTACTGGCCCGAGTACTGGTACGGTGACCACGAAAACCAGGTCGGTGGCACTCCCGCTCCGGCCGGCTACGACTGGTCGACCTCAAAGACGGCGCTGCGCTACAACCGTATGCGTGATGCGCTTCTGGCGCAGTCGCGTACGCTGCTGTACTCGCTTTGTAACTGGGGATACTCGCACGTTGAGCAGTGGGGCAACCAGACGGGGCAGAGCTGGCGCATGTGGGGTGATATTATTCCCGTCTGGGAAGGGAGGGATGACTATTCATGGGGCTTTAGTAAGTGCTCAACTCAATATCATAGCATATTACGAGGATAGGAACTGACTGTAGACGTTGATAGTGCCAATTATCAACCACGGTATCTTCTTCCTGGAGTGGAGCAACTTCTGGGGACACAATGATCTCGACATGCTCGAAGTCGGAAACGGGAACCTGACGGCCGAGGAGACACGGACTCACTTTGGCATCTGGGCTGCCCTCAAGTCACCACTCCTCATCGGCACACCCGTAAGCTCCTCCCCTCCCCCTATGAAAACTAACAAAGCTAACACCACATCACCAGCTCGATGTAATCCCCGAAGAAGACCTCGAGGTTCTCAAGAACTGGGAGATCCTCGCCTTCAACCAAGACTCCACCTGGGGTGCTCCTGCCCTCCCTTACAAATGGGGAATTAACCCCGCCTGGACCTGGAACCAGACCCATCCCGCCGAGTACTACAGCGGTGGCTCCAAGCGTGGTATCCACGTCTTCATGATGAACACACTCAACAAGACTGTGACCAAGAGTGCCGTCTGGGGCGAGATTCCCGGCCTCAAGGCGGGCAAGAAGTACGAGGTCACTGACATGTGGACCCACAAGAAACTCGGAAGCTTCTCCAAGAAGATTGACGTCAAGCTCGCGGCCCATGATACCGCCGCATTGTTGGTGACGGAGGTTGGCGGGAAGCACCCGCTCCCTAACCCGGCAGCGTTACCAAAACCAAAGATTTATGAGACGAAGCCGAAGAGGTGGTTGGCGCCAGAGCTCATCTGAGGGTTGTTGTTGGAATGATGACACGAACGGGCGAGTGTTGTAGACATGATAGACGTCTCTGCAAATTAAGTGTTGTGTTGTGAAAATTATGTATTAAATAAATGCATGCAATATTAAGATTGATCCAGTACCGATTGATCCCGTACCCTATCTACCTACCTAGAGTTCTGTGCAGGCCGAGAATGTTGCTACTCTCGGACCGGATTATTACACATGTAGTTACTTAGTATTCTTCCTCACTCGATTGATCAAGCCACCAGTGACCGTAGGGGGAATTAATACATGCCTACACAACCCATTCGACTTCTAGACTTCATTATTCGTCTGCCGCCGTCACTAGAGACACTGACAGCGAAATGTGAACCCGGCGGGCCATGAACCACAGGGCAGGCCTGCTACTCCAGCGGCCTGCCCCTGATCTGTCCACAATTCACCGACGGCGACAATGGGCCTGAACCGCGTGGAGTGTTCCATCCTCTCTGGAACTACAACCTCGGAAGTGCATGTCTCGCACAGGTCACGACATGTCGTCACGAATCAAATATCGAAAACTGGGACCATGCGCCCAATTGGTTATCACGGGTCATGCCGAAACCTGTGGGGGGAGCGATAGAGGGAGGAAGGTATCATGGAAATAGAGTCTCGAGAGTCGAGTACATTATGCTCTACATTCTTGCTAGGTAGACTGCTCGACAATATTACATACATTCAGTACATGTGTGTGTGTATGTATGTAGAGTATGTAATATGTAGAGTATGTACTATGTATGTACTCATGGCTATTTCAGCCCCCCCACCTCGGGGCCAAGCCCGTATTCAATCTGTCAGGCGTTGTATGTATGTCCTTGTATACATACATGTACCTACATACTTCATGTGTTGTGTTTCTAGGCAGAATTAGACCTACATGCTTTACATGCAGACACTACATCATACTTTGTACTTTATGCTGACAATTATATTAATCGGTCAACCTAATAGGTAGACATTCAACAAACATAATTCTTGTTCGCTACTTGACATCTATATCTTGTGGTAAGATTACTGTATATAGAAGATACCAGCCATACAAACCCTCCCGTTTCTACAATAATGTTACCCCTCGCTGTACTCCGAATGAACACAAAGCGTTTATCTCGTGCAACACAACGATGGAGATGATGATGATGACAAAAAAGGAAACCATCACCACCATCATCATGCAGCGAATCGGATCGTCACTCGTAATTTAGGTTCACTCCAGTTAGAAATTTGCACTTCTTTCTCGCTGACAGGAATGGAATGTGTCCGCGAGTCCGGGCCCTCCCTCCCCCCCCACCCCCCCCCGGGGACGGAACGATATGTGCACTTTGCGTGACGCTGTTGCGTGTTAAAGGGGAAATCGGTATTGATTGGCGTTGACTGGGGTTTATGGGCAGCGGGAGACGACAGGGAAAGGAGATCTTGGGCTGGGGCGGCGCGGAGCACGTAGACGAGCCAATCACCTGGATGGTGGTATCTAAATAGCTTTCATGAAATCGTGGAATGCATTATTTCTCTTTCTAAAAGGCTAAATCTAATCGTTCGTGTGTATATCTAACTACATTGAAGATCTTTCTTTCTTTTCTTTTCTTCTCTTTTCGTTTTTCGTGGTAAGCTATTACAATTAAGCAGATAGACAAACGTAACATTTAGTTTCCTTTTTCTTTTTTCTCCGCCAATATCATTATGGTGGAGATATCCGCCCACCCACACCCGCCTCCTCCTCGAGCCCATCAAACCAACCCAGCCCATTAACCAATAACCAATGAAACCAAAGCAAGAAAAGACAAAAGAAAAACGCCATAGTACCCAGAAATGGAGTCGTTTATGACCTGTACCAGTTACCGGACGGGTCACCCAAGCACTCACCAAGCGTCACCACTAATTATCACACCTGTTAGCCAATGCCCCTAACCCACACAGCCAGCAGAGAAATTGGAAAGGAAAAAAAAAAGAATAAAACTCACTCCTGTATCCAGCTTCTGCAAACCTTCTAATCATATATGGCGCCAGATCATTGCTCGTCTGTGGGTGGATATCATGCGCAATGCTCAAAAAGCTCTTCGAATTCGGGCTCGTTCCTGCCATTGCTCTGTCGACGTTATCCTTGCTGTTCTGGATGTTTCCGAGCTGGTTATAGTCGTCGGTATCAAGGTCGAAGTAGATGATATGGTACCCAAGGTCGGCCATCGTCGCCTGGCACGCGCCAGTGCATGAGGAGTACGGAGGCCTCATGTATGTAGGGAAGCGGCCAATGATCTTGACAAGCGCAGCTTCAAGGTGGTACATTTCGTTTCTACGTGCCTCCTCAGAGAGGGCAGAGAGATCCTGGTGAGACCAGGTGTGTGAGGCGACCTGATGCCCGTTGCTGTACATGCGCTGGATCACTTTGTCCCAGCCCTTTGACGCGTCGTCGATGTTACCTTTATCGAGGTTGCTTCCGCTATTTACCTCTCTCTCTCTCAGTATCAATTCGAACCATTAAAGAGAAGGCATTTTTCTTACGTGACAAAGAAGGTTGCCTTTGCGCCATAATTTGCCAAAGTGTCAAGGAGAGAGTTGGTGTATCTGCAGTTGACAGATGATTGTTAGCAAGGGTTAGGGTTGGGATGTCCGGAAAGAGGGCTTAATTACAGGTATGGCCCGTCGTCAAACGTCAAGGCAACCGTCCCAGCGTTCACGCAGCGGTAGACACCACCGCCGCCTAGAGAAAGTTAGTAAGCTTTACGATTAGCTATATGGAGTAGGATTGGGAGACATACCGTAGAGGACGTTCCCGGACTTTACTCTTCCAGTGTTTGACGTGCTGCCACCGGGGGTACCAGAGTTGGGCGCATCGCAGCGCTATAGAATATAACAGTAAGCAGTGCACCTTCAGTCATAGATAAAGATATAATATAATATGAGCAAGCACTTACACCGAACGCAGACTGGCAGCCAGCACCGCAGTATGCCGCGGTTTCGCCGCACCATCTGTTATTGAATATATTGTGAGTATTTTTGCTGTATGCTGTATGGAGATGTATCAGGGTTCTTCCTACCCATTCTGAGAGCAGCAAGGGCCGCCGACACCACCGGCCGAGTTACAGGTTTGGCCCTTGTTAACACCAGCACCGACATTTCCGCAGGTGCCATCACTGCTACCGCGACTCTGGAGGTTCTGGAAGGTGGGGGTTGCCAGCACGAGGGCCGGAGCGAGTGTTAGAAGGAAAGTGGAAAAATGCATTTTTTGAACGAGGGTGTATGAGAGCGAGTATTAGATTAAGGTGATTGTATTAGAGTGGCGATTGAGCTGTGTGATGGAGAATATTGTGAGGGAGGAGGACCGATGGAGGGGTTTATATGGTGGTGGCGGGACTTGTAAAATACCAAGACCAAGTCAATTCAATTCGACTATGTTATAAAAGAGAAAATATAGAACGAAAGAGACAAAAAGAAGAAGAAAAAAAGAAGATTCATGGAGATTCACAAAGACAGCACAGCAGGAGTAGGGCAACACAGTTCAGATGGATGCACCAAGATTAGGTTAGTTTAGTTCGGGCCAGTAGGTGCATAGACTAGGTCACTGTTATTATTTAAACTGTGAACCCACTCCAATTGCAAGTACTCAAACCCTCACGGATCAGTGTCTTGAATGTCTGATTCGCGGGGGGGCGGCTGTTCAAACAAACCTTGCAGATGCCAGCCGGGTCAGTGAGGGTCCAGAAGGACAATACCTAGTCTAGCTCCGCATCAATGAGAGAGAGAGGGGGGGGAGGAAAAAATAGTTGTTATATTTAGTGACGGTTCGCCTTCTTTCAGGGGGCCGGGATGCTGTCTCGGCGCTCTCGGCGGAGAGAATCGATTGGCCAATTGGGTGCAACTACATTTGACTGTTTTTATGTTGGCCGACCACTTCCGAAAGGAATCGGATAGGTATTCAGGTAGCAGCAGAGGAGCATGCCGTAGGAATGCAGTAGCCTACCCGCTTTAGATGTAGAACAGAGAGAGAGAGGGCCCATGTAGATACTCTACGTAGGGTGAAACATCTTGTAGCTAGGGTAGGTAAACTCAAGCTCGAGCTCGTAGAACACCGTCAGACAGACGGGGGCCAACTGGGTGAATGCATGCGCGATAGAGTACCTACATACATAATACTCTACGGTAATACCAGCCAGCTAGCCAGCCAGACGGAGAACAAAATTAAATGCAAATTATGCAATGCACCTTTACTGAGCCTCTACTCTAGTCAGCGGTGGAATTCTCAACCTGCCCACACAAGGTTACAACCCTCCACCCCCGGCCACCCCAAAAGAAGAACATTCTGTGACTCTGTCTGTCTCGATTTGCAAACCTAGCACTACACTCAGACAGACTGACATTCATTTTTGCACTCATCCTTTCCTTTCTTTCCTTCCTTCTCAATTCCGCCCCTGAAGATCAATCAGATCGGAACAAGATGGCCGTCGTATGGCGAGTCGCAACCTTAGACACGGGATAAGCGCTCCCCTTTTCGGATATCTTTTTGCACTTTGCACGTTGTCGCGACATTCAATCCTGCGTAAACAAATCAGAGCGGTCCAATTATCGTTTCCGCCATTCCCCTACCAAGACAACCACTTACCTATTTCTATTCTTGTCGGCGGCGGCGATTCCTGGGTCACGCTTGGCAGGTGCAAATACCAACGATCACAATATCTAGTGGAGGACACTAATGACACGAGCACTTAATTCAGCTTCAGCCTTTCTCTCTTGCTTTGCTTTGCTGTCATGCCTCGTCGGCCAGAGTAATGTTTCCATAACGTGCAGTTGCACGTTGCAGCACCAAGATATCTTGGTATTCTACATCTGTCACTTTGTGAAGGGCTGAAATTGATCGCTGCAGATCGCCAAGGTAAATAAGCGAACAATGCACGTGAGTGGGACGTTTTGACAAATGAAAGCTACGTATGTGGCTTGCATACTGGGAGAAAGGTTGAATGTAAGTACTACAGGCATGGGAATGAGCGGAAGGAGGTTGGGTTGTGCGAGTGGCTTGTTGGGCGGTGTGATTCGGTGTAATCACGCAATAGACTACATGTAGGTATGTGGAGTCCATAGTTCGTAAAACCTTGTTTTTGTTTCCATGTCGTGAGAATCATTGACATGAAGTTTCGAATCAACAGCTCCTATGCCTAGTCGAGTAAGTCTCTTCCAAGCTCCATGGGAGCCAAATTGCCCAAGAATCACTATAAAGCTTGTCTCTACCCCGATACTCGGAGTTTGTTCGGAGATGGCTAGGGAAAAGACTATTGATGCAAGGGGGCCCATAATGTTCTTGGCGGGCTCACTAGTTATATCCCGGGGCGCGCACTAGCAATAGAGGCTTTTACTACATGTCACGTCTTGGTATTTGAATTCTGGTGATAGAGTGTGTCACTGTATGTGTGTGTATGTGGGGGGGGGGGGGGACGGAATCCATTCCGCGGCTTACAAGGCATTTACCCATAAGAAAATAATTATAACCCATGACCGCATGGCCCTTGCAATTGGACTCAATATTCTTGTGCACATGGTGTGTCACGCAGCGTATGTAGATAGACGGCAATCTCTGCATGAGAGTACAAAACACCGTTTGGCTGTGGAGTAACAGATAGCTACGGTGCCCCCATAGTACACAGTCAGTGATAGTTCAAGTGGTCGTACGTACGGTTTAGAGGTTTAGGTTTGCTCCAAGATTTACAATATCTGGAGTACCTACGTAATTGATTCCCCCTTTTCCCGTACTACATATGTACCTACATACTACGGTGATGGTGGTGGTGGTATGTATTTCGAAGCAGCTCCCCATTAAAGGAGTCTCGTGGTGATGGCGGAACTTGCATGTGCGTCCACACACAGAGCAGTTATGGGTAAGGCAAATGTGTGTATAGGATCGAGTGGGAGTAGCCATAAGCTATAAGCGTTACTCACGTAGAGCTGGGGGACCGGACGTGACAGGTGTCTGAATGATTATGTGAACACCTGACACCTGTGCCAATAACTACAGCACCCGGTGGTAATTTTAATGCTGTGCGAATTCTCTAGCTAGCACCCCCGCTGCTTTTGCACTAGCTTATCTTCACAAACTATCACCCGGATTCCTTGCTCACACAGCGATCATTGATATCTGCCTGCTACAAGTGTACATACATGTATACATGTATTTGATTGAAAAAATCCATTAACCATTAAAGCTCAGAGACTATGGCAATGTTTTAACAGCAGTAAAAGTAAGAAATAAGAAATGAACCAAGTGATCTCATAACGCAAATTGTCCCGGATCGACCTAGCTTTCTTTTCTCACTCTTTTCCCCAGTTCCTTAATTGCTTCCTCTTTCCGCTCGATGTAGCCATTGAAGAAATTAACTCAAGATTTTCGAGGCAGTCGGGATACCTGTATATCTAATAAGCATATAATTATAACCTGCATATGCAATGTGCTTTTATAGTCCTCTGATTGGCTCATTGCGAGATTTTGTTTCACTTGAAACATGTTGTGTTGGATATTAACATAGGGTATTGTGCTGAGTGGTGTTAGATTGTTAATAGGGTTTCTACTGGTTCTGGAATTCGAGTAATAGTTGGATTCTAGAGCCTTTGTGGCTATTAAGAATATACTTGCAGCTTGAACTGGAGGTATTTCTGACTGATATATGGGCGATATCAGAAAAGGCATATATAGATCGACCAGAGCGGATATAGTGATCTTTGCCTGCCAGGAGGGGTCGAGGGCCGCGCAGCGGCCTGAGAGCCCCGACTGACAGGCAAATAGAGAATAAGCCGGAAGGCGGCTTGCCTGATATTGGACTGATTGATATACGTGTAGTACCGGCCGAAGGCCGGAAACCACTTGTATATATATATAGCGACGGCAGTGGGACTGCTCGAGACAAGACTCACCGCTTCTGAGAATGACTAGCAATGATGAGCCCGTTGCAACCATATTAATCCAGTCTGGTACGGACTATACTCCCGCTGTAAAGACTAGCTTGAATGGCAAGAACTAACACGCACGTCTAGTTATCAATTCCTGATTGACACTTGATGCCAACCTCTTCCCTTTCTCGCAGTCTAAAGATATATAGCGTTATATATAACAGGCAATTAATTTTTTTTAGAGTGTTTCTCATCAGAACAATCCACTTCCCCCCTGAAATGTATCACTTCTAGTGATGGGCACGAGACTTGAGGTCTCGAGCTTTCCAAACGAGACAAGACAAGACTAACGAAAACTGCCTCCAAATTATCACGAGACTGTTTTGGGTTGGTCTCGAAACGTCTCGCGAGACCATTTTTGGCCTTTTTGAGGAGGTTTTGGAACTATTTTGGACTACTCTGGAGATAATTCTTCCGTGAGATGATAATTAGCATAAACATTAGGACACATTATTACCTTTGTTGCTCGCGCACTAATTAAACGGTCGGATATCGTTGAAAACAAATGCTTACTAGAGGTTCTGGCGATTTAACAAACGATCAAGTATATTTCGCCTTTTTCGCAAAGTCTCGAGACCTCTCGAGACTTTGCCAAAAGTCCCGAGACAAAACAAAAACCTAATACCCCCCAATATGGCCTCGTCTTGTCTCCAGTTCAAAAATGAACGGACAACGCCCAAACACACTAAAACATCGACTTTCTTTGAAGCTCTGCCCTGACACCACCATCAATAGATAGAACTCCAAATTAATAACTTAAGTTATGAAATGTCTATATTACCCATCTTCAGGCTTTGGACCGATAACGTCGAACTATGTGTGCTGCAGCAAGTCTGAAAGTTTAGGGATATTTGGATTCCAACAACCCCTTGCACGAGATTTTTTACCGCCGACACACCAATGATTTAATTTTTTGATATAAGCGCTGCCTTGGATGCTATCCGAGATTCCACGGCTTCTGATACATTGCCATGTACCAAGAAGTGTTGCTGAAATATGTGGAAAGTCTTGGATTTTTTGGTTGCTGTCCGGTCATTTTTGAACAAGAACTACCAATACAAGCGTAATCTCGTTTATGCTATGTACAGCAACAAGGAAATAAGTGATGGAACGCCCTGAGATACGGTTATACCTGCAAACACCGTATGTTGGTGGCGTTTTACTCAAAGCAGGTATCACTCTGTCTTAGGGCGTTCCATCACTTATTACCCACGGCTGTACAGCTCCTACCCAGAATAGGTGGAACCAAGTCCAAAGTGTAGAACCACAACACAATCACTTATAACGATGAACAGAGGTAAATTTCTTTACCCCTTGGGAGAAGCCTTTTGAACATTTTTGAATTGGTAAAAGGGAGTGGTTAAGGTGTAATAAAATATTGGAGTGGAGAACCCCATTGCTAGGTAGATTTTGTATGGGGGTTTTACCACTCAACTACTTTCGGGTTTTCACGAGAACTTTTGGGTATGTAGGGACTTTACATATATAGTTTGCACCGTCTCGGGGCATTTCTTTGTTCTTGCTGCCGGCCAGGATATATAAGTATTCTTAATTGAGATTGACCAATGGTCCCGAGAAACCCCAGGCTCGCCCCCACCATCGCTATATATATATCTGTCCAGTTGTATTGATTAATGGGGCGCAAAGACGAAACAAGGCGCGAGCACTTGGCCTGATCGTTGTTTCATATGATCCTGACCCGGATCTGGGGGAGCCGTCGATCGAGGTTTAAGCTTGTTACTTACAAGACGTCATGAGTCAGGTATTGCGCAAAGCCCCGAGACCATCAGGTCCTTGGGCGTCTTTGGCGTCTTTGGCGCTTCAATCCCAAGTACATATGGCTCGAGAAGCTATGGTGGGTATGTGTGTAAACTTCGGCGTTTGCAGCCAATCAATCGATAGAAGTTTGGAGATCTACCCTCATACTGGCGCCTAGTCTAACGGTGAAATTTTCTCCAATTCCCATACAAAAGAAGCTCCTCTGAAGTTGACACACCCACCCCCTAATATGCCTTCTCGCGCCATATGTATACAAAACAAAAAGCAAAAAAGTTCAATCTCAATAAGTCCAGGGTTAGGGTTTGTGAATATCTGCGGGAAAAAGAAGAAACCTCCATTTCCAAACATATTCCGATATGTCTCAGGGTCTCCTCAGACAAGCCTCAAGACTAATTAATGTCGGCTTTCCCACCTCCTAGTGCCGTCTTGCCTCGTATTGCCTAGAAAAAGCAAAGTCTCAAGATGTTTTTGTTTCGTTCCCAGCACTACATGTAGTGCTGGTGGTCATTGACCCCTGCCCCAACCCTTACTGTCGGCACCGCAAACCCGCACACAACTCCGCTGCGCTGATTGATAGTTCGTTGATTGATCGTTCAGCACATGGCTGCAAGCAAACGGGCTAGATTTTACAACTATAATACAAGGGGGGGGAGGGGGGGGAGGGGGCAGAAGCCGAGAGAATACACCATGGGCCACAAGAGAGCAGAAATCGAACCGAACCCCGTATTATTTACTACTTCCTAGTTAGCTGGCCATCTCTCTATTTCGACCGTGCTCTGGCTCCCCTCTTCCTCTTCCCCCCCTTCACCTCCCCCTCCCCTCCGCCTCCCCCTCCCCTCCTGCTCCGCCTCCGCCTTCGCCTCCGTCTCCCCTTCACCTCCCCTCCCCTCCCCTCCCACTCCTGCTCCGCCTTCCCCTTCCTCCCGCTCCCGCTCCGCCCGCCTCCGCCTCCCCCTCCCCCTCCCCTTCACCTCCCCTCCCCTCCCCTCCCCTCCCCTCCTGTCCAAGCACCACTGGCAATGCCCGCACTTCCCCCTCCCCACCAACTCCACGTCCCCAAAGTGCCGCGCCAGCACCTTCACAAAGCACGCCTGCCCCGCCACCAGCTCCAGCACCCTCTTCTGCCGCTCCGCTCTCCGCTTCGCATGCATCTTCACCACGCCATGCACCCGCTCCACCACCTCCTCGATCGCCCCCTCCGTCCTAGGTAGCGCACGCAGCACCTCGTACCGCGCCGCGGCACCCAGATTAACAATCTTCACCACGTCGTCGTACTCCCACTTATGCAGCCGCCGCAGCAGCGCCTCCCGCCCCACGCCCGCGCGCTCGCAGACACGCCGCACATCGAAGCCCCACAGCACCTTGCTCTCGCCCCTCTCGCCCCTCTCGCCCCTCTCGCCCCTCTCGCCCCTCTTGCCCCTCTTGCCCCTCTTGCCCCTCTTGCCCCCCTTGCCTCCCTGCTCCTCCTGCTTCCACTCTTCCCACTGTTCCCCCTGCTCCCCGCCGCCGCACGCCACCGACTCCTCGACAACCGCCTCCGCCACCGCGTCGTCTTTGACGAGCCCCTGCAGGCGCGCCAGCCCGTGGTACGACACCTCGCCGTAGTCCATGGGCAGCGCCTTCAGCAGGCCGCACTCCATCTCGATCTTCATGAGCAGCGCCGTCGCGGACACTGTTGCGTCCTCCTTTGCGCGGATGGCCTCCATGAGGGGCGGCTTGCCCCACTTCGCCTCCTCCAGCTTCTGCTTCTTGCGCTTCACGGGCGACATGGCGAAGGCGTACGCGAGCGCGTGGAGGGGCAGCGTGAGGGGGGTGCCTGCGGGCGCAGAGGAATGGGAGAGGGAGATGTGCCAGAGGAGGCGGCGCATGGCGTGTTTGTTCGGGGTGAGGAAGGTGCTGGCGGTGAGGAAGCGGTGGGTAGGGAAGTCGGTGGGGGCCGTGAGGATTAGGCATTTACTTGGGAGGCCGTCGCGGCCTGCGCGGCCGATTTCCTGGCTGCGGGAGAGAGAGAGTCAGTTCTTAAAGTGGAGAACAGGGAAGAGGGGGGGGGAGGTACGCATAGTTCTCGACGGAGAGCGGGGGACCGTAGTGGATGATGTTTCTGATATTGGACTTGTTGATGCCGAGGCCAAAGGCAATTGTGGCGACGATCTGCGCGGGGGTTGGGGGTCAGTCCCTTTGTATCATTGATATCCCACGGTCAGGGGGATACGTACTGTGATGTTGCCATTCTTCATGAAGCGGTCCTGGGTGGCGCTGCGGGTGACCTTGTCCATACCGGCGTGGTAGGGGAGGGCCTTGATACCGGCGCGTTCAAGGAGCTTTGCGACAAGTTCAGCTGTCTGGTGTCAGTCGTCAGTGCCGGTATCTATATTGCAAAAGCTTGGGCTGCGGGGACTGACAGAGCGCTTCAGGGTGTAGACTATCGTTGGGCCGGGGTTCGCGTCCAGGAAGCCGGCGAGGTAGTCGAACTTGTCGGGGCTGTTGGTGAAGGACTGTGAGAGCAGCTGCAGACTAAAGGTGATGTCAGAAATGATCGATATTGCGAGGTGAGAGGTGGGGGGGATGGCTACTTTGGGCGGTAGGTGCTCGTCCTAAACACGCCGTCACTGGGGATCCCAAACGCCGTCGTGATGCTCTCCGTGATCTCTGGCGTAGCCTTGCCATTGCCCCCATCGCTGTTAGTACACCGATTGCTGCAGCCCTGATCTGTGGAGTATCGCCCCGGCGGTGGCGGGGGAGAGTGATGCATTGGTACCTATGGGCAAGCAATCCCACGGAGGCACTCACGGTAGCAGTAACACAGAGCACCCTCTCTGCCTTGATCTTCTTGACGAATATGGGCACTGCGATCGGTCATTACCCCCCAGTTAGCCCACCACACAGTACATCTAGCAGCAGTAGCAGCAGCACCAGACGAACCTCGGAGATACTCCGGCCTGAACGAGTGCCCCCACTCGTAGACGCAGTGGGCCTCGTCGACGGCGATGAGCCGGACCGTGACACTCCTGAGCAGCTCGACGAAGGCGGCGTTGTTGAGGCGCTCGGGGGCGACATAGCTGCCATTGTTGATGTCCAGTTAGCCCCCCCCACACGTTTCCCGTGAGTGGGCGATATATATGCACCGAGTGATATCTGTGAGAAACATACAGCAGTCGAACCTCATTGTTCATCACACGCTTAAACACCGCCTGCACCTCCTTACGCTCCATCGTGCTGTCCACCGCCGCCGCAGCGATGCCCCTCCTCTTCAGGTCCTGCACCTGGTCCTACACCACACCCGCCGTCAGTACCACCATCACCAGCACCAACACCACCAGTACAGAGCTATATACCTTGATCAGCGCAATCAGCGGGCTCACCACCACGGTAACGCCGTCCCCAAAGCCCAGGGCGGCAACCTGGTACAGCAGGCTCTTGCCGGCGCCCGTCGGGAACACGGCCACGGCGCTGCCGCCGTGCAGCAGCCGCGCAATCACGGCCTCCTGCTCGGCGCGGAAGGACGTGTAGCCCCACGCGTCGTGGAGGATCTTGCGCGCGGCGGGGGAGGTTGTGGGGTACTGCACATGAGGTCAACTCGGCTCAATTGGGAGCTAGAGAGGTGGGGAGAGGGGGAGAGAGGGGGGGAGAGGAAGAGAGAGGAAGAGAAATGGAGAGAGAGGGAGAGGGGATTGAAGCACCTCCGATAGCAGCTCTACAGCCCCATCCTCCGCCTCGACGGTCTGCAAGGTGGCAGTGGCATACCCGCGGCTGCGGTGGTGTCTATCTGTATCTGGCACCAGGGCTAGGCTTAGCGGGCGATAAGGATAAGGCTTCAGCAGCGGGGGCGCAGAGGCCAGCCGCAGGGCACCGGTACGGACACCGCGGGCGACAGCGCGCGACAGAAGACGAGAGGTCATCGGTCGGCGTATGTGTGTGTTTGTGTGTATGTGTATGTGTGTGTGTGCGGCTGCGGGCGGGGCAATTGCGGTGGTTGAGTGCGGGCACGGGCGGCGAGCGAGGCATCGTGAGATCCGTGGTTAGAAATTACGTGCGTGTGGCGCAGACAGCCCGGAGTGCGGCAACCAGCCACGAGTGTGGCTCTGCGGCATGGAGGGTCAGGGTCAGGGTCAGGGTCAGGGTCAGGTCAGGGTCAGGGGTAATGATTCAGAGGGGGGGCTTTCTGGGGTTGCAGCTGTGGGCGGTGCGGGTGAAGAGAGGCTGTGGCGGAGGGCAGAGGCGAGAGACGTGCGGCGGAGAGGCCGTGGGGGTGGGCAGGGGCGAAAGACGTGCGGCGGAGGTGGTAGGTAGCTGGTGGGTGCTGTCTTGGGGCCGGCGTGGGTGGGGGAATCCTGTCGGGATGTGCGTGTGGCCTTTCCAGATTGAATGCAATTACGAGTGAGCTCGAGGAGAGGTCATGAGGTTTGGAGTCTCCCTCTCAGTCGGACAGAATCATGTGTTTTTCCTCTCTGACCAGCAGTGGGGATGCTGTTCTGGGGGCTGGTCCAGACAGAATACACACATATATTGCATACATATACATATGTGTTTCAATCAAACGCCTAGGCCAATTGTAAAGCGGTGAAAACACAACAACACAAGACGGAACAAGGTGTGGCCACCCCCTCGTCCATCTAAACTAAACCGCCGCATTAAATCCCCGTGCTCCCAGCAGCACGCTCTCACAGCGAGCCACACCTCGACCGAATGATATCTCATGACCCAACCAACCAACCAACCAACTAACCAAATTAACCCATTGCATTGCAACCCTCCCCCCCCCCTCCCCCCCACGCTGACTTGCATAACTGCGCTCGTGCCGAAGCTATATTAGCACGCAGTCTCGACAAACTAGGGTTTCCTTTCCTCCGACCCCTCTGTCGGCAGCCTTGCCCGATCGAAGATAAAGACTTAAAACCGAGAGCCTGGACTCCCGCCCGCTATCTATGGACCTGTACTGATTTGAAATGCGTGGCTGCTATGACGAGCTCGAGCTCCAGAGCCTCTGCTCGCTGTTGGCTGTCTGGGCCTCCTGGGTATGTCGCGGTATATAGTACCTCGCCGCAGAAACTATATATCGAGGCATCATGTGAGATGGGGCTTATATATATTGACCCCATTGATTGATTTGGTTCAGCTTTCTTGGACCGGTAAAATGCTGTTGGGGCCTGTGATCAGTTTGTGGCTCTCTGTGAGCGTGTTTGTCTTGTTCTTGGAAGGAGGAGGAGGAGGAGGAGGAGGAGGAGCTCTGGATCGAGTGTCACTGCATCCATCACCATCAACGGCCGGCCGGCTGGCTTGCTTGAAGAAAGCACAGACACCCCGCGTTTAGTTGCTGCAATTGCGGAAGGCTCCCACAATTTCCCCGGCTTGAACAGATCGATGGGTGCTACGTGCGTGCTCGACGTAGCGTTATGGCTGATGCCGCAACCTGGGATATGTCGTTTTCTCACCTAAACTAGTAGTACTTGCCACATGCATGGGGGTAATTGAATCGAATCTGGCGCTGCTATACTGCTGTGTATGTATCGTATATTGCACATGTCACGTCTCTACAGATCAAACAGCCTAGGAGGAACGGCCGGAGGAGAGCATCCATACTGGAGCCCGATTGTACAAGTAACGCTGTAACATTTGGCCAATTGGGATAAATTGAATTGGCAGTTGTGTTTTACTTGACGTTTATACCCCACCACCCACCACCCACCACTCTTTCTCTCTCACCCTCTACTGTAGCCAGTCGATCCGGTCCGCGCACCAGTTCTGGGTGAGCTCAGGTTGAACGGTCATGGTGCATACTCGCCTATATGGGTCAGGCCTCGTGCCTTTCAGAGTATATGTATCATTTGATATAGACCCCCTCATGGAGCCAGCTTTTCGGAATAACTCCTTCTGCGGATCCGCCAGAGTCGAGGTTGAGCATGTGCCGGCAGCTGATGTACCACACTGCACTGTTCGTCTCATGCTCATCCACAAGCACCACCGCGCCCATATTATTGCCAACGTAGCTAGCTAGCCAGCCAGGACCTTGAGGATAATTCATGTCTCAATATCTTGCTCACAGCGAGTACTAGCCAGACCTCCTACATAGCTAGATTTAACCTAACCCTGGCCTCCCCTGGCCTGTCTCTCTGCTGCAGGGATGGCTCTCCAGGCCCGAGTACCACTAATCCGGCCAGCTGTGAATGGCCGGCCAATCATCACCAGCTAGCTGCAGTGCAGTGACCGGGCAAACACTCAATTGCGAACACCCAGCCCATGCACATGTACAACAAATAATACCAGTACAGTGCAAGTACTACTGCTGCCAGATATATATATGTAGGGACCGTAATAATTTAATATAGAGATAGGACTAGTAAACAGCTCCCCAGTTAGCGTACGGCGCCTCATCAATCCGTGACAGCACCTACTCAATTCCCCGGACCGTCAAGCCCCAACTCCCCCCCGGTCGTGTTCCCAATTAACTCCCCCCCCCGGCCATCTCTCTGTGCACGCCCTATAGAGTTACATACAATATATCCCATACCTACAGCTATAGCACAGCAGTTATACACCACAGCAGCTCCTGCTCTCTCTCTCCCCTGATCTCGTGTCGGCTGCGGAAAAACGTTGATTCTCCGCTTAATTTAGCCATATTAAGGAAAAGGGGACGTCAATATACACATGCCCGCAACCACCGGAACCAAGGCCCGCCGGGAGCGCTGCGGACAGGGGACAGGGGGCCGGTACTTGGGGGGGGGGGGAACAAACCTGGATTTATCCGCCAGAGAGGGCGCCCATCCCCACTCCAGCTCAGCTACTCCCCCAATATGCCTGCCCCCTGCATGCGGTGCGAAAAATAAGCTCAGTGTGCTGCTCATGCTCATGCAGCGTGGGGATCATCCGTGCTTGTTTAGATGAAATTTGCGGAGCCTTTTTTCTTTATTACTTTTATATCGTTTAATTGTTGTTGTGCATGGGCATACTATGTTGTTGTTGTACATGGACATACTCTGTTGTTGTTTTTCTTTTCTTTCTCTTTTCGCGCGCTGCACTATACTATAGCTTAGACACTGGCTACACTGTACTGGGCTGGACTGCGCTGGACGGCACTACACTACTGCCAGAGTCATGAAACCGGTGGTGGCCGTCCGCCGATCGATATCTCGGGGCGTACTGCTTCCTTGTGGAATTACTAGGGGAGGGGGGGGGGGGCAGCCTGCGTCCGGCCCTTGGTTCGATCTGGAGACATGCTTGCCGCTATAGGCCCAGAGAGGAGCAGCAGGATCCGGAGGAGGGGCATTACGGATATTCAGTACCTGCTAGCTTCCTAGTTGGAACATTCGCGGGGCAGCTTTGCAATTTGATCGATCATGTTGGTTGCTGAGCATACACCAGCTGGTGGGGATCGAATATATAAAGGATGCTTGGGAACTTCTTGGGGGGGGGGAAAGTCTTGGTTGTTGAGATATTATCTTTGAGCTGGTTGTGAATATATATATATATCGGATTGACCCTTTGACTGTATAAGTCGTGCATATATATATATATATATATAACTAACCCCACCATGTTGGCCCCGTTGACCTTTGTTGCTTTGGCAATTATTGGCAGTGTTTCTGCGCAGACTGCTGCTGGCTACCAGCAGTGCGGAGGTTAGTTGGTCACGATATATCACTCACTCTCCCTCACCAATCAGCTAGCTATATGGATAGATCTACTCGTGCTGACAATATGGATCCTGCAGGAGTAAACTTCTCCGGCCCCACCGCCTGCGTGAGCGGATACCACTGCGAGAAGCTCAACGACTACTACTCCCAGTGCCTCCCCGGCGAAGCCTCAGGCACCTCCTCCGTGGCCGCCAGCTCGTCCACCACCACCGCCACCTCCACCACCACTGGCACCCCGACCACCATCACCACCTCCGCCGGCACCAGCGCCATTGCCAGCGCCACCGGAACAGGCCCCGGCGCCACCCTCCTGCCAAACTACTACTGGATTCGTGCCGTCGTGGACCCGAACTTTCATAAGTACTTGCAATCCTCTACCCTTCGTATGGAATCCACTTAGAGCCACACACCCACCCACCCCTCTCCCCCCTCCCCCCTCCCCCTCCCGCACCTGCGGCCAGAGGACAACTAGTACTAGGGCTAACACACACCGCCAGGTACTGCGTCTGATGCCGTCCTCAATGACGCCTCCACCGCCGGCCAGTTCAACATCGTCAACGGCCAGCTCGTGCAGCTCATCGACACCGCCGGCACGCTCCTGTACGCGCACGTCACGCCCCAGACCGACACCTCCGTCACGAAGCTGCTCGTCACGTGGGGCACCACGCCCGACACCTATGGCACGTGGGCCTTCTCAGGTTTGTTGTCACCGCTGCCGCTGTCCCGTTTGCTGTCTGTGATGTGTCCGTGGGCCGCGGGCTGATTGTGTGTGCGCGCGCGTGCGCGGTGTGATGGGAAAAAAAAGGTGATACCACGACGTGGTCGACGCCGGGGATCACGAGGCAGAATAATGCGGCCTTCTTGGTGTGTGAGGAGCAGAGGGTGTACATCAATTTGGGCGCGTATGCGTATTTGACGCCGGCGGGGTGCGCGGATCAGACGGTGAGTGGTTGTGGTTGTGGTTGTGGTTGTGGTTGGCACTGGGCCGCCGCGGTGGTGAGTGGGAGTGAATGTGGTGCTGACCGGTGTTTGTGTGTGCGGCGTACTAGATTCATTATTATAATGGCGCGACGGCGAATGTTTAGACGGGGGGTTATGTGTGGAGTGGAGAGGGTGGGTTGGATGGCGGACAGTGGAGGAGAGGAGAGGAGAGGAGAGGAGAGGAGAGGAGAGGAGAGGAGAGGAGAGGAGGGGAGAGGAGAGGAGAGGAGAGGAGAGGGGGGGGGCTGGAGGAGAGGAAGGACGTGGGAGAGGTGGAGAGTGGTGTTTGTTATACCTAAAAATATTTATATACGCGCCCCGGGAGTGGCTGGCTGTAACCTTTTTCTGTTCTGGCGTTGATTGGTGTGAGTGATACATGTGATGTCTTTGTTATTTTGAAGCCGGTATACGCAGAGAGAGTGGTGAGATTTGATGGCCATGATTGAGTGAGGTAAAATGTCTTTAGGTTCTGTTCGACTGCTATATACTAGCTACAAGTTCCTGGTTTCTGGTGGTGGGAAGGCGTAATTCCGAAAATATCGGCATCACTCTTGCTACTCGTAGGTTCAACACGACCAATATTGCATGCCATACAAAAGATAGCCTTGGCGGGTTTTTTCTGTGTATGCAATCCAAAAAGTTACAAGTATACGAATTATATACATGCAATTACGCGCCTCTGCTCTTCCATCAATCCTAATGTTGATAGGTTTGGAGCCCACTATCATATTATAACCCCGCCAGTCTGGCAAGAACAAGGGGAAAGGCTCGATCGAGAGTCGATTCATATGCTCCACTCGACTCGATCCTCACAATCCAAGTGCTATCCCTCCAACAAGATCAAAACAAAGCAAAAACAAAAACACTAGCACATGATCGCCAGGGTTAGGGGCCTTGAAATCTGAACACTTCTTTGGTTTAGACCAGATGTAAGCAGGGGTAGGCGCTCTAAAAGGCTCGAGGCTTCAAAGTTGAGTAGTGGAGGCCTGGGAGAGTTCAGAACTCGAGGGGGACGGTATATGTCTCGTTGGGTGTATGTGGGCGGTGTGAGTGATAGTTCATGATGCAATATACATACATTCTCTTTTTTTTTTGCACGTGCACGTGGGGTATAGCTAGCTGGAGGTGTAGTGGGATTCTTTCATGGGGCCTAGTTTCACGGGTGGTGAGATTATCCGTAGTGGACTCGTCTTCTACTCTATATATAGCTAGATCTTCCCCTACTAGGAATTGTGTATCTCCTGTGAAGGGGAATAGCAATGCATATATCGGCAATGCACACATCACACATCTGACAATGTGCTGGCAATGGGGGGGGGGGCAATGGGGGGCAATGGAAGGGTAATATATAGCCTGCTGGCAGCCGTCCAGTCCGACTGTAGTCCACTGCAGTCCAATATGCCAAGCCAGTCTGTGGACTGACTGTTGGACTGCATGTGGACTGCATATGGACTGCATAAGCGACAAAAAGAATATA
Source organism: Morchella sp. 2018-W38C (assembly GCA_024713705.1). NCBI lineage: Eukaryota > Fungi > Ascomycota > Pezizomycetes > Pezizales > Morchellaceae > Morchella > Morchella sp. 2018-W38C. The sequence goes on along the minus strand of JAMJEX010000006.1, from coordinate 104,270 downwards.
GTATATTATTTAAAAAAAAATAAAAAAAATTACGACAACTCATAGAAATAGTAATAGTATTTTTCTTCAAAATAATATATTTTTCTCTCATCACTCACGCAGACTTCATTTAGAATACCCCGGAACTTGAATAACCTTTTTTTCTTTAAAAATTTTTTTGGAATGAAGAGAGACAGGCGTTTGATTAGTGATTGGCCAGCAAAAGATCAGATCTCTAGTAGGGTAAATAACTTCAATCAAAAAAAAACACATATATATTTTTTATTTTTACTTCTACATTCAATTTTTTAATTTTTTGAACTGCATGCCGGACTGCATGCCGGACTGGACCGTCCAGTCCATCTCTATGCAGTCCAAGTATGGACGGTTGGCTTTTTACCTGCCCCGAGTATATATAGTGCACCCGGGAAGGGGAGGGCAATGGGAGGGCAATGGGAGGGCAATGGGAGGGCAATGGGAGGGCAATGGGAGGGCAATGGGGGAGGGGCAATGCATCTATTAATGCATCTGTTAATGCACCTGGAAATTTGGGGGCAATTCTTCAGCCAATTAATGCTTCGGAAATGCGTCAAATAAAATCGGCAATGGGATGAGGGCAATGCTTCGGAAGCGTGTCGGATAAATCGAATTTCTCAAAAAACATGATTTGACTTAAAAAGGGTCTGGACCTGTCAACTTCTAATCCTTAGAAGATACTTCATCATATCAGCCATATAACATTTGTTATATCTTTAATCTTGCAGACCACTATATATCCCGCAAATATGGAGAGAAATACATCATCATAAAAGCATCCGGAAAATAATCCCAAAAGGATATCAGGAAAGATATTATAATATATTAGGAAAGGCACCAGGAGTGGTGTCCCAACAGTAACTAAATCACCGGTCAAGGTAAATGCATCAGTTGGTTCATTTACCAAAAGCCTCGACATTAAATACATCTATGGATCAATTTCCTCCACTGTAGGATCTTAGAAAATGCATCATTTGATGCATCAACCCCCGTAGTAGAGTACGCGGTTGGTGGGACCCGGGATCTGGGATGATGTGGTGTACTGTAGATGTTGTTGATAAATGGTTTTCGGATATGCCTGAAATCATGAAGTGGTTTCAATTTATAAACCTTTGGGCGCTGTTGCTTCATCGTGCGGCTTCCAGTCTGGTGGTGTGAGGCAATGAGGGGGGAAGGAGGCGATGGACTAGGTGCTGCACGTGGTGGTACATGGTGGTGGTGGTAATGGGCTCTTGTCTTAAATACATGTATTTTCGGTCATAGAGAGGGGACTTTGAGTTGGAAGGGCCACGCGAACATCTATGTACATTTGCCGAGGTTAAAATGGTTCAGGTACATGTAATAATTCAATTGAGGCGTACATAGACGGAAATTATGAAGTATACTAAAAATGAGCAGGTCATAGTACGTACTTGACTAGACTTGAGGTATTATATAGGCTTGAGACTATCCCGCAAATTGAGCCATGCATGGGGGGAAATTAAATCCTCAGCAAGTCCAGATAGGTGATGGGCAATTTCGCTCCGAAATCGTGGGGAAAGGGGCCGCGATTGGTAGATGCACAAAGAGAATCCTAGGGAGAGGTGGAGACTGTCTATTGTTTTGAGAATCACAAAATTAAAATAGTGCCGTGATTTCCCGGGTTTATGAGTTGCCTCGATGGATGCTGCATGTTGAGAGAGTGCAACATATAAAAGATTAACATTCGAAAGATGTGTTCTCCTTCCGATTCCGAAGTTCTCTGTGCTGTCACTTTTCTTGGTTCTCTAGATTTACTGACTTTCACCCATCATGATCAGTCTTAGAGAGTATCATGTTCTATATATGATTGCCCACGGCCACGCCCTCGCCATTGAACGGGGTCTAGCTACACCAAGGGGATCCGGGACAAAATATGTAACCAAGGGTTAATCGCAGAGAGTAGAGCCGAGATATAATATATAGCAAACTTCCAGTAAAGCTTTAACATAGATACATATAGATACATATAAAGAGTACTAGTATACAGCTTGCGCAAATGTATAGATCAGATCGATAGACCTAGCTGGAGTTATAGGTGCCAGCGATTGAGAGGGGTCGAAATGGTTATAGCCTTGCGCCTGCAATAGAGCACGCATGGGGATATTCAAGTAATATAATTATATGTTCGTACGTAGGTTCATACCACATTCTTCACGATCACCAACTCCGCAGTACTATGATAGTGATCATGACTTCATGACGCGCCCGTTTTTGCACCTAGTACATGTAGTACTCGCCACTTGCTGTGATCTGGGACTACGTGTGTAATCTTATAATAAGACCTCATATATACACCAATCAACTTGGCCATATACATGTATAGTATATAAACAGAGTCGTCTCTTGCGCTTGAATATCGGATACTCTAGAGCTGGGGTTATGCATGCAGCTCTATAGTAAGGCTATGGCAATGCACTTGTATCGATCAATCGCAAACGTGCATGTATATCTAGCTACATGTACAGCGATAGGTAATAGGTGATGGAACGCCCTGAGATACAGTTATACCTACAAACACCGTATTCTTATGGCGTTTTACCAAAAACAGGTGTCGCTCTGTCTCGGCCCGTTCCGTCACTTGTTGCCTGCTGCTGTACCGGGGTCAACCATAAATACCGAGCATCTGATAAGATAAACACAACTATTTCACAGCAAGATTCCCTTATCAGATTCTTCGTATAAGCTTTGGCACCCCCAGTCTCGAAGCTCATGAGTTTAAATCATGATATCAATAACCGGATAAGAATGACTATAAAGAGAAATTTATAGATAGATATTTGCATACTGCTGTATATCACAACACTTTGTATGACCATCTTTCGAGGAAGGGAATCAAAATATTTTGGTTGCAATCGCGGACGTTTTTACAGGCTGCCAAAACTTTGCGGACGTACGTGGCTGTACGTGTGCTATTCAGGTTTCGCCAGTGACATTCGCCCTCTAGTATGTACTGACGATCGAGTAGAAGAATAATCTTGAACATCCATGTTCCAGGTTAGGGATCATGAAGGGTTGAAGAATGGCTGTGCCTTTCTACGTGTTTCGCTCAGGCGTTAAATACGTCAATCACGTGATCAAATACTAGGGTGCGTGGAATTAAGCCTTCATGTAGACGCACGACTTGCATTGAAAACATGAAAAAGCTGCAAAGAACCTCAGAAGAGCTGTGTGCATCCAACCCAAAAATGCTCCAAAGGCTACAGAAAGTGGCCTCAAGCTCTAACCAGCTATCCTTCTCAGACACAGCCAGCGTAACCGGGAGCGTTTGGAGTGCCATGTCCATATATAGTGTCGCTGGCAAGCTTTGAATATATATCTTTCCCGATCACGATTGTATATACAAGCGGCTACACAGAAACATTCAAAAAGAGTCGGGTTCTGGCCAGATCATGCCTCGAGGATGGTCTGTACACCCTGGCATCAGCCTTTCTAAGGTATCCAACACCGCGGTCTATCGTTTAGACATACCGCTCAACTACGTCTACAAATTCCAGCGGTACACCACAATCACCCCTTCATCTCCTCTCCAGCGTCTTTCTGCCTATCGTAACAGAAATGGACAAAACGAGAGACCAATTTTTAAAGGAGAGAGTTCTTGAAGCTGTTGTCAATGGGCCTTTGACACGGACAAAACACTAGATAGACAGGTGGATATGAAGACCTTAGATGCCGTTCTAACAAGGTTTCATGACTCCCGCTCACAAGAACATGTGGTGGACTCACTTTTCGACAGGACACATTCTCGAAATTCTTGTTATATGTTGCTTGCATTGAAGGGTGGAATGACATTGTGAAATTACTTCTAGACAACGGGGCCATTATCGAGTCGAAGGATCTTCACGGCTGGACCCCATTTATATTATGCACACAGCGGTAGCGGGTCGAACTCGTACCTTACGCCTGCTCCTAGACCGCGGAACAGATATGAAATCCTTGGACAAATCAGGGCGATCAGTACTTCTCCTCGCTACGGAGACCCATAAGTCAGACATCGTCAAGGTCCTGCTGGAACGCGGCGCGAATATTGGCGAAAATGATCTTTCAGGGCGAACAGCACTTCTCCGAGCTGCAGACTGCGGTAGTTTTCACGTCGTCAAAACTCTTATTTGAAGGCGGCGCCAGTGTTGAACAAAGGGATTGCGCGGGACGATCAGCACTTCAAACTTGCGCAATAGCTCGTGTAGTGTCCGCTGACATTGTTAGGCTGCTTATGGACTATGGGGCTATAATCGGCTCAAGAGATAGCAAAGGATAAACACTACTGATACTTACTAGTATAGAGTCAAATATTTTGTAAATATATAAAAAGCTAACATTCATTGATGGCGCGGACGCTAACGAGACGGGTGATCAGGGAGTGCAAAGAGCTGATTGAGGCACTGATATCCTTCGGTGCCGAGACGACTTGGGAGAGCAATAAAACTAGCCGCTGAGAGAGGCAGCACACTGGATTCGAATAAAATCGGGCGCAAGATTTCAAGAATCCAAGAAAGCATTACATATTAATGAGTTATACCCTTAAACTGCCCCACGTTGGGTTTCCTTACTTTTTATTTACCTCCATCTATATATCTACTTTGGTTATCGAATTATCATTGATTTACACCTCCTTGCCCTCTTTCATCTTGTTTGATTAGACCTGTCATCGCGTACTTTTAATTTATCCTACAATGCCCTTGACTACTAACTAGATCACAGCACTACATGCTCTTTGTTCTGCCTTCCGAGTTTGTATATACCTATCATTCATGGAGTGCCCTCTATCTTGGGGTCCAACTTCCTACCCTCTCCTAGGACTAGTCACAAATCACCGTCATGGCCAGTCACTTACTTGATGAGTAGAAATTATCGATTAAAGGTTTGAAGGCCTAGGCCCAAGTGCAAGTCGGAAATACATACAGAGCCATGCCATCAACCAGGCAAATGATACTCTGCTTTCTCTACATAGACGAAAGACCATGTATTAGGGTTTCAGAAGTGTACCAACGTGCAACACTGAATCAATTGATTCTGCAAGATGAGACTACGGCTAAGCTGCGATCGAGTACCGTAAAATCTGACAAGTTTCGTTGCGCTGCAGCAGGGATCTTTTACACCACAGCTTGCAGATTGACGTTAAAAGACTGCCTCTGATAGGTCAATATACGCCTATTCGGTTAACACTGAATTAGTTACAATCCACACCTCTGGAAGCAATTGTTTTATTAGGCCCAATTCATGTGTCAACCGAACAGGCCTTAAAACAGTAGGTACAGTCACTCACGGGGTTAAGACGGACACTAGGTGCTGACGGACAGGGGGATCTCAACGAATAAGAATCCTGAAAGGGTGTTTATCACCGTACTTAGACTCACTAGCAGTCAACACCCAGTGTCCGTCTTCACCCTGTGAACGACTGTAATCCTTATTGCGCCAGTCCCCGCATCATGAGTTTCTGCATAGAGTGGCTCGTGCCGCATGAATACAGTGTATTTTGTTTGCAGGCTGCTCGATCATGGGGTTGTTTTATACTCGGGGCAGGTAATAAGAACCTAAAAATGCCAGCTGCAAGCAGGGGCTCAATTTGGTGTAGGTTTTCGCCATGCGCGAATCAGAGATCGCTACCATCAAAAGTCATTTTCAGGTTCTTCTTACCTGCCCCGAGTATGTACCTACATAACTCGTAACTTTTTAGCGTTTCCGGACTACTCTAGACTGGGCCTGCATGCCACCAAAATATGGTTCTCACGCACGATTTACGCCCATATATATGCAGACCCAGCCCAGTCCGCGGGCGCCAAAAAAACTACGAGTACTATCCCTTGGACGAATGAGACATTGGAAAATCTCTCTCATGCGCCATATATATCATGTAATCTCTATATTTTGCTGAGAAAACGTCCGGGTAAGCAACCTGCTGTATTTGCCAGTGTTTATATTACGCTGGTATGCCATGTATTCCGCAGCATGCTGCCTTAAGTTCAGTCGATCACTTCTTTTATAGAACACACTAATGCATGAGAGAGATTTTCCAATGTCTCATTCGTCCAAGGGGTATATACAGTCGTCCACAGGGTCTGGGTGTTGACGCACAGGGGTTCTAAGCATGGCGAGAAACAGCCAAGCTTCACAAATAACATATTCTTTTTAAGGGTTCTCATCCGTTGAGATCCCCCCCTGTCCGTCAACAGTGCCAGTGTCCGTATTCACCCCGTGAACGACTGTAACTACAGCGATTCACAGGCATTTGGCGAATACCCCCATTTGACGAACAGGGATTACGGCCAATAAGAATCAGTATATCCAAGTCAAACTCGCAGTTTGACTGGTTGCTGGCTGGTTGCTACATACAAATTCGCCAAATGGGGGTATTCGCCAAATGCCTGTGAATCGCTGTACGTATTTACATACATATGTACCGTTTCCTTGATGACGTACATTATGGGCGTTCCGCACCACACATATCGCTGACCCATAAGCCATGATGCTAGTCTAGCCATACAGATACCCCCGGCTGTGTGCATTGCATAAAGAGGTAAGATAGAGTAATAGGTATGGGAAACAGCGGCCGAGTGATAATCCATGATTAGACATTGATTTCGTGTATATATTGCTCTACAGCACCATCTGTTAACTTAAGCCGGGCGATGCCATGCAAGTGCTATCCAAGTTGATTGGTCGTATATCATAAAATAAGCTAACGGGCAAAACAGAAATAACTACATGTTTGTGTTGTGTGTGTGGTATGCACGATTTACTCCAAATCCCCTCCCCCGCTTTCTGGCCGCGGCCATCAAGTCACTAGGTGATATCCCCTTCCTGGTCCCAAAAGTGTGTCTCGGGCCTAATAGTCCTCTTCGGGCTTCTGGGCATAATATACGTGACTACACATGCCCGATTAGTCCACCACCCAAAAGGAAAGAGGAAAATAAATGAACGAGAAAAAAAGGAGGGAGAACAACTTACTGTAGTGAATAGCCGTGAATCAACTTGTCCCTCGCCTGGCTCAGCACTTGTCCGCAAAACTCCTTCGCCTCCTCCTCCGTCATGTTCAACACCTCGGTAAATGGCTTCATCCCGAACGCCTCAAACCCGCTCTCCACACTCAGCAGTAGGTATGCGCCAATCTCCTTCTGCTTCTTTTCGCGTGGCCACATGCCGGTGGGGCATTTGATCACCTTGTGCACTATGTTTGTAAACCCGCTGCGTTTTAGGAGGGGCTCGAGCTTGGCCGCGAGCTGGTAGTCACGGCCTGTGATGGCAGTCAGTATGAATGCACTCTAGCCAGAGCTGGGACGCGGTGGTGGTTACCAGTCTTTATGGCAGCTTGGGCTACAAACTCGTAGAACTTGAAGTACTGCAGGTCGGGGGTGACGGTGCCGTCATCGCTAAAGATGGCCATCTCATACTCGGTCATGTGGACCCAACCGCCGGGCTTAGTGTGCCTGCACTCGCCCACCTTTTATTAGCGCTGTGTTTGCAGGGGGGGGAGGAAGGAGAAGGATTCTCACTCAAAACACTCATCAATGACATGCTCCCAGTTGGCGACACCGCCCATGAGATTGCGGATGTGGATCAGGTCAAAGTGGTTCTTGTTGAACGTCCATGACTGCTCCACATCGTCAATCTGGAAGCTTACGTTGGGCGGGACCCAGGACGGTTGAATCGGGCTGAGATCCGTACCGATGACATTGGCGGAGGGATACTGTCTGTTTTTGCATTGGGTCAGTTTTCGGGGGGGCTTGGGGAGGATGGGCGGAGAGCAGATGCATACTCGGCGCAGTCGATGGCCCAGATACCGGTACCAGTACCAATATCCAGGATATTTTGAGGGTTGGGATCGATAGGCGCTAGGTGGAGTTTGCCTCCGTGCATGAGATTATAGACGTGGTTGATGATGTCGAGGCTGTTGAGGTGGGGGGGGGGGGGTCAGTGTTGAATGGGGAATAGTGTCACAGAGGGGGAAACGGACCGGTCTTGCTCTGTCTGTGATGTATAAGCTCATTGTCCAAAGAACGTCGTGGTTCTTGGGGATTGGGGGGGGGGGGTTAATACCTCGTCATTGGGAAGCATGTATTTCCTATTATTATCCCGAGATCTGTCAGTAATCCTATCCCCCTCCCTTTCCTGGTGGTCAACACATTGAGGATTATATCACATACCCTGCTTTGTATGCGTGATACCGACGGCCGTTCTCGTACCGGTACCTGAGATGCGCTCATATCATTAGTTTACCAGCCAAGGAACATGGAAGGACTATGCTTGGTGAGGGGGGAGGGGGGAGGGGGTGTACGTACTCGTAGATGGACGAGCTCAGCGACTCCGTTGAATACAAGCTTCTGTTGAAGGTCATACGTTATGTCAGCCAGTTACGTTATGGTCAATGGTAAATGAGCGTGAACTGCAGTTGGTCCGGGGGGCGCCGGGCGAGGGAGTGGATTGATAACCTACGCATCGGTCCCATAGGTAGACGACGCATCATCATCCGACTAAGAGTGAAGTTAGTGCGAGCTTGACCTCCGAGAGTAAAGAATGGGCGGGGATGAGCGGTGGGTAGAGAACATTACAAGAAGAAGCAACAGAGATCTCGGGAGCTATGGTGTCAGCGTTAACTACGGGATCACTGCCAGTGGACATGGCTGATGAATCGAGTGATTGATGATGGTGGAGGTGGACCGAGGGGATGGAGAGGTGAGGTTTTGGGGTGGGTTGTGGGTTGTGGTGGGGTGGTGGTGGTGGTGGTGGTGGTAGTTGAAGTCTTCAAGATGGGTCAGAGCGAGTACTGGTGGGTTTATACTTATTTTTTTTTCTTTCTCTCTTCTGCGGGGGGACTGTAGGTACATGTAGATACGTTCATACCGTATATACCGTACTTTGCACTTGCCCCCAAAACTACCCTGCATGTAGGTACATATGTACATGTATGTACACACACACACGGGATTCCCAATCGGGGCTGGTTGGTGTCTGGCGCGGCGGGGACGGTGTGGCTTGGGCCAAGAACACACTTGTGCAACCCGGATGTGGCCACTCGCATGAGGCAGCTGGACGAATGCGGCTGTGTATGTCAGTGTGTGTGACGGCGCTTGGACTACTGGAAATCTCCTGGATATGCGGTTCGTCTCGTCTACCTATGTACCCCTGTTAGGAACTAAACCCGGTAGCATGTACTCGGGTTCTCCCAGAGTACTCTAGAGTAGGTACATGTAGGTACGTGTAATATCCTCAACATGCACCAATACCTACATGTACCTACTCTAGAGTACTCTACACTCTGGGCCAGAGAATTCGGGTGTCCCACATAGGTACAGTCGCACCTCGCTATCTCGTAATTCGGTATCTCGGATCTCTTGCTGTCTCAGGCACTGCCTTCCTCCCATTTACTATCTATCTCGTATGGGCCTAGTAGGTGGGCTCCTAGAATACGCTAACGACATAACGAGGTGCGACTATACCTACATGTGCTCTAGACCATTAAAACAGCTCACGATCGGCGCAGTCGGCGACAACGAAAAGGGAAACTACATGTACTAGGGTGTAGCGAAAAGTGATCAGAATCTGATAAGAGAAATACACGTATTCACCGCAGCATTTACTTATCAGATTCTGATCACTTATGCTCAACACCCGGTACCTATAGCAATCAAAATCTCGGACGGACTGGCTTGGCTTGGCTTGGCTTGGCTTGGCTAGAGAGGATCCCCCGTCCCTGTAGACCCATAGGCTATTAACAATACACCAGAGCCAGACAGTTCAGCGGTCACAAGCGATCACTCGTCATTGATTATATATGGGCCGAGTGATTTCTCATGCCCAAAATGCCATCTGACGGATATCCACCCAGGCCCCGTTCGGAGCGCCCGCAATCAAAATAGAGCGTTTGGATGATGGGTGTGAGCATCCATACCATTGAAATTGAGTCATTATCCCTTGAACGGATGAAAGTGGTCAAATTCGCGACATATGTGTGTACCTCTTTCGGCTATCACAAGTTCCCTGTGGTAACTATTGCAACTTCTTGATTGGCTCTGTTGTTGTTATAAACCGTAAAACGAGAGGCAGTTCCCTTAGCAAATGGTGCACGGTTCAGGTCCACTTTCATCCGTCCATGGCATACAGTCCTTTTGGGGGCAACGACGAGATTGATTGAACGACGATTCACAAGGATCTTTGTCAGTCGAGACAGTGGCGCTCAGGCAGATATGAAATCACTTGGTTGACTGAAATCTGTATTTCCGTCGTTGCCCCAGGCCCGTCGCCGCCCAAAGGTTGACTGTACTGTACAAGCAAAGCTAAAACACCATTATGCACCTAGAGTGCTTTGTAGGTTACGGTCTGCAACTTTACTTATCCCTTAATAAGCTGTCGATGCGGAGCCCCCTATATATAATAGAGGAACTAGGCTTGTATTAGAGATCTATTATTTTATAAGAAAGATAACGGGATCTGTTAGGAAATTTAAGCCACACCAAATTTGCTTTTTATTGGGGGGTCAGCATTTTCGCAACAGCTTAAGGGATACATTTGATAGGTGGGGCACAACTGACTGTACTCGTTTACCACGAAATTGGAGCGATTTGGCCAACGACCTCTGAATGTAAATGTTTAGTTATTGGCGACAGATTTTGGTGTGAAAATCCCGCCAAGAAGTCAAAATTTGAGCTCAAATTTGAAAAACAGGGATTGACCAAATCGCTCTATTAAAAGAGAACCAGGAAAATGCAGTTGCGCAGGGCAAGGATAGTTTATATAGAGTGGCGGTGATCTCTCATACCCTGTGGTTCATCGTGCCGCACGTTTTCGGGCTGTTTAGAGTATTCCGTGATTAGGTCTTTGATAATCCTTTTTTCCTCGCTTATGCTCTATTACTCAATCGGGTCTTATTTGCTCTGGCTATGACAAACGAAAGAAAGAATGAATTAGGTATTGTGTGACAGGATGATAGGATGATGATTACATGCAGGTGAGACAGAGCTCCTATAAGTCCAGAGCAATTAAGCCGCCACGTTTCCCAAGCCACGTCTCCTCATCCACACTACATGGTTAAGCCTCCGCCTCATTTCCTAATCCCGCGTCGCCACAACGTGAGGTGTTTAGTTTAAACCCTTTTGCGGTTTTTTGGGGGTTTGGACAAACCTGGGCCTATTATAGGTTGGTATTTGAGTAATTAAACCTTTTTGTGATTTAAACAGACACAGGAGTAATTGAAAGTACTAAAATTTAAATATTCTATAGGGTTATATAATGATATTCAACCCATCTATCAACTACTCTGGTAGTATAGGGCTTTATACCCTGATTTTACTCCTGGGAGTTAGAGGGCTGCAGGTTCAAATCTCAGTGATTCCTGATCTTTTTGTTCCTCTGTACCCTGCTGATTTCCGATTTCCTTTTGTGGTTTAATGGGGGTTTAATGAGGGTTTCGTTAAACGCTATTGTGGTGCAGTTGGGCCCTGTTGTGATTTGAATATGAAGTGATTGTGGTATAGTTAAACGCTATAGTTGCATATTTAAACGCTATTGTGGTCTAAAAAACGTTTAGTTAAACGCTCAGGATTAAAGTGCTGTTTGGTCTTTTGGTCAAGTGAAGGGAGTGTTTAAACCACACGGTGGTTTAAAAGTGGGGTTTCACTTATAAACACCCCCAAAACGAGTAGATCGGAGTACAGCTGTAACTCAACTCAATTGACGAATGCTGGCAGTCGACGAATAGGGGACTTTGGGCCAATAGAAATCAAAAAAAAAAAAACTGGAGGTCTCGCGGCTTGGCTGTTGTGGACGTTGACCGTTTCTTGCCTGTTCGTCAAATGGCAGTACTAGTAATATTGGTCAAGAGGCGATGAGCGACTGTAGGTACTTTAGATGCTGACTAGTCTCTAACCGATGAACACATACCCATCGCTGTGCATCTTGAAGTGTGCTAGCGCTCTCCTCCGGCATTGGTAACATATAAACATCTTCAGACACTTCCACGACTCAATGTATAATTATGAAATACCCAAGTTCACTAGTGTATCACCGTTAACAGTACGTACTCTGTAGCGACATGAGTGCGGGTAACGGATTTCGAGCCTGGAGGAGAAGTTTATTCATACAGGAAACAATGAGATAAAGCAATGTTATCATGGGATGGCAAGGACATAGGAGTTAGCAGCACAAGGCGAAGAAGATCCAGTCTTTTGCTATTCTTAATTACAGTGGAACTAATGTAAATCTACTAGAGTTAGGGGGAGGAAGATCTTCAACCTTTTACCTTGGCAAGCCCCCGAATAACTTAAGATCTAGCGATGCCGATTCTGTGATTCTCATATTCTTTCTTTATATCTAGATTTTGTCTTCCCAATCCGCTTTGCACCTCCAGTGACTCATGTGTATTGTGCGTACGTCTCCACACACGAGCGCTGGCCGCGGGAGAGAGATGGAAAACAGATTTATATTCAAATTCAATATGGGGAAATTTATAAGCCCTTCTCAAAGCCCTAGAACCCGCCACTTTACGATGTACTTATAGCAAGTAGTGAAGAACATCTTAATGATTAATTGGGAGAATCATATGAAAGCTTCATCTAATCTCAAGAGATAATCATTGTACCATAATTATTGGAACAGTATTTTATCAGGTTGTTCTCCAACTAGACCGCCAATTTGTGTGGGGTCTTGGCGAAATCTGGAAATTGCAAGTATAACTTCCCACACACCGGATGAATAGATCTATAGCTTGAATTACAAGTGGTTTCCGGCCTTCGGCCGGTACTACACGTGTGTCAGTCAGTCCAATATACAGGCAAGCCGCCTTGCGGCTTATTTCTCTACTTGCCTGTCAGTCGGGGCTCTCAGGCCGCTGCGCGGCCCTCGACCCCTCCTGGAAGGCAAAGTTCATCACTATATCCGCTCTGGTCGATCTATATGTGCCTTTTCTGATATCCCCCATATATCAGTCAGAAATACCTCCAGTTCAAGCTGCAAGTATATCCTTAATAGCCACAAAGCCTCTAATCTAACTATCAATCGATTTCCAGAACCAGTAGAAACCCTATTAACAAATCTAACACCACTCAGGGGCAGTGCGATATTACCATAGACTACGGTCTGCATGTAATTATTGAGTTAAACAAAAAAAAAGAGAGTGAACGGGAAGCGCGAGTGATAATCTATGATGTGACACACGCACACAGAGTGACCGAGTGATAGATTATGAAGCCAGTTAATTTAGGTCTTTTTGTTCAATTTATGAATTGTAATTATAGGACACCGACGATGAGTGAGAGATTCCTGCTGGAAGTGGAAAGCCCAGTTGGCAGCAGATATATGGGATATTTTGATTCAAGATAAGAAATGAGTAAAACAGCGGCTCAAGACTAGATATCATGATCGAGTTCTTGGGGAAATGTGATATGAGGAGAGCAATACTATAAACTAGGTTATCTAACTACCACATTCACCACTGGACGAGCATTATCATCCGAGGATTGTCAGTATAACCAAAGTGGGTTGAGAGCTAAGTTTAAAGGTTTACCAGGCATTATCTTCTCCCTCGGCGCGGAGGGGATCACTCATAAAATTGTGACAAGTGACAATCATTGAGGGGTGGCTCGGATGCTCTTGCAATAGACTCTATGGCGGAGTCCGAATTTTAAGATTTACCAGATATACATATGGGTATCACGTCGATCTGGTAAAGCCGTCCGCGTACATATATATATATATATATGCATAACCAAATCCTATTACGAAGAACCACGCGGGGGTCAGCTTGGTGAGGGCCCAGGATCATGTTTTTCGCTATTTGTCCGTTGTAGGCTGTAGAGTGCGGTAGTGAACTGTATGTATATGTATTTACCTTTTACATAATTGCACGTACGTTCACCCATATATCAAAAGGTGTTGGGTTGCTAATAAATATGGCTCTATATCTGTCCTTGGTACCATGTAGGCGAAGAATATGTCGGTGATTACACATATATACATATAGTCGGGGTTAATTCATATTATGCTACTGCAGTACGTAGTCAATCACCGAGTAGAAAAAACATAACAAAGCACTAGGCATAAGGTAGGGCGATCAGCATATCCTCACCGCGAACTTTCCATATCTATATATACCGCAGAATCTCAGGAATAACGAATCTGACTGGGCTGGAATACAACTTACCCATTGGCCAAGACGACCAAAAGCTACGCTTTGGGTCTGTCGAATTGAGGCTCAACAAGTATTTGACCAATCCGAAGCCCAATGTTCCGGTCGGGTTCGATTCGTTATTCCCGAGATTTTGCGGTATATTCTGGGACTTTATAGGTGGAGAGTATAACGTGCTCGTAAGACGTCATGTCCGGGGGCTCATATTTGGAAAATCCGAGTATGCATATAGAAGATTGGACTTGAACTTTTATCCTAAAGAATAGGTCTTACAGATAAGTAACTTTGGGATAGCCGGATATTTCTGAGCGTATTTGTACTATCTCGGGCCAACACACTCAGGCACAAATTGATGTTGATATATAGGTCACATATGCATCTTTGCCGTACTTACATTGAGCTGGGCTTTGGTCTGGGGTGGTGTCAGGAAATTGAAATTAGTGGCGATTATCATTGTGCAATGGAACATCTCTGTTTGGAAATGTTATTGGTGGGGCACGGTTGGAGGAGATTTCAGCGGGTAAAATGTCTCAAGCTTCGACGGGTTGCATACAAAGGATTAACAACAACAACGAGGAGATGGGTACCCGGGTGGGCGCGGGGGTTTCTCGAGCGTAAGCAAAACTTTACTCCCCGAAACGTTGCCTACCCTTGCAACCTCCTAATTGTTGACCATGAGAAGCGAGAGCTCGGAATAAAATAAACGTGCAGAGCTTGAGTAGGTACTTGCAGGCGCATAATGACAGTCCCAATAAAGTGGGGTATTGACTATCTGAAGCCGCGCTCTACGAGTAATATATATATTGTGTCCCGTAAGAAAGTATTTGTATTGTTTATCTTGAACATTCCATATCGCATTGATCCATCATGTTAAATAAAATCCGATTCCACCACCTTGACAAAAGCATAAATTCATAATTATTAACCTCATATCGACGTACTTGAAGTGGAAAAGCATAATACAAAGGAGAGAAAGCCACTGCCGACGGTTCCATGACAACTCGAAGGGTAATTATAGGTGAAAAGAAGGAGAAGAAACATAAATATAAAAAAAAGAAAGCGATTAACGGCCTAGGGGCAGCTCTGCGGTCCACGACTTGATCTCATATGTCCTGGCGTCCTCCGCCCGGAGGATGGCAAATGACTCTGCCAACAATGCGACTGATGCAAGGAGATATACGAACTCCAGCAACCATTTCAGGGTGAGAAATCCCAGAAACCAATCCAGGGTGAACCACTTCAGCTTCTCCTTATCCTTTGCATCCTGTGGCGTTCCGCCCTTCTCCAGCTCGCCGGGGTTTTTTTCTTCATCACCATTCCAAAGAGACCACAAGTATTTCATGTATTCACTTGCTGCGCCCACTGCAGGCACAACTGCTACTGCGATGCAAGCGCCTCGCCAGAGCCACTTTTCTTGCCAAGTCGGAAAGTTTTCTATGCCCCAAACTGTGGCGTGTAAGCCTGCGTAGGCGATGTAGAACCACATGGCACGCCTATTGCTCTCAAACTTGGCCTTCGTAAGAAGGCTTTTGCGGTAAGGTTCACACTCGGGCCGAGCGTGTTTGGGGGGGTTGGGGGGGAAATGGGAGGTATTGCTACGAGACGGCGTGTTCTTGTCTGTTTCGGATCTATTCGGGACGGCAAGGCGGGGGGCAGGGGGTTCTAGCACGCCAGCCTTGCCTTCGAAACGCATCTCATTGATTTGTTTGATGGTGAGAGCAAGAGCCTTGGCCTGTTCCGCTTTCGCCATGGCGAGTGTTGCACGTGTCTCGATCCTCAACCACACCAATGGGTCAAACCTTTTCCAGAATCTTTGCCAGGATACGAATCGTGTAGGCGGGAGAGCCCTTTCGGGGTAATAGCTCCACATGGGGTCCGGGGCGAAGTACCGGTCACCGATATCGAGTACCATGGGTTCGTTGACGTCGAGCTGCTTATACCACCAATAGCTGTAGAGAAGACCGGCGATGAGGATGTGGCAGAATATGTGCAGCTCAAGCACTGCGACAGACAGTCCCATGGCCTTTCGACCAATCATCTGCAACACGAGCTTGGTGACCTGTGCCATGATGATGAGCTTTGCAATGTTGCTTGCGTTGCCTTTGTCGAGGATGTCCTTCTCCTTGCTCTTGATCAACCTGCGAAACTTGTCGGGGTTTCTGGCATAGGCATTGAAGAAGTCCTCGGGGGTGATTTTGAAAATGGGAAGCCTGGCTTTGGCCAGCTTGGCTTTGGCCTTGGCCAGCTTGTGCTCGGCCTTTGCCAGCTTGCGCTCGGCCTTGGCTTCGGCATTGGCATTGGTGAGCTCGGCCTTGACGGTGGCCAGCTCGGTCTCAGCTTTGCGCAGCTTGTTCTCGGCCTTGCGCAGCTTATTCTCCTTCCGGATGGTCAAGGTTTCGTTTGGGGGCGGGGGCTTTTGGTGGTTTGGGGGGGTCGTGGCACCCCCGCCGGCCGCAGGCAGGGCGTTTTCTCTCCCGGGCCTGACAAACCCGCCCATGACGACGAAGAAACAAACCTCTTTGCTGAAGGGATAATGGGGGTCTTCCGGCTTTTCGGCCATTCCAATGACTCTCTTGAACCATGTGCTCTTGGGGAAACTCCCATTTGATGGTTCCTGGCTGGCGGCGTCTGGGCTCATGTTGATAGGAGCCGGCACTGGTGATGAGTAAGTTATCGACGCACCTTTCGCTGATTCCTGGCTGGTGTCGTCTGGGATGGGGCTGGCACTCTCGATCGGATCTTTCTCTGATTCTTCCTGGCTGGCGGCGTCCTTTGGGTTCTCCACCTGTAGTACTAGTGCCGACGGCTCCGGTCTGGTATCGGCCATGATTTTACGTAGATTTGCCAAACCCTCATACAGCCGTGTCATCTCTGCCCACTCATCATGGGCGCTTTCCACCACAAGATTAGGGAATATCAACGCCTTGACAGAAGTGGCCACCTTGCGCCTGAGCCGATAGAAGGATAGCCGATCAATCTGAACATTCACATGTATCGACGTCCAAACGCACAGGCCCAATGTGACAATACAGGTAGTGACGATGGTCATGGAGCCTCGCGTGTCTGGCTCACCCACCCAGCCCGTGGTTTCATTTCTTGAGCTGTATCTGGATAAATCCCCCACGGCCGATCCGTCATCGTCTATAAGATGGCAGTCGTTACTGATCTTGGCCTGGACGGACGCTATGAAGAGAGCAAAGACGAGGCCGAGGATGGAGCCACGGCCCATGATGACCGTTTGAGCCGGGAGCTGATCCATAGAGACGCGACGGAATTCCTAGGAGAAGATGCAATGGTGCCCACGAGTATGTTCCCTATATATAGCTAGCATCAGTAAATGGCTATTGAACCTGTATGTATTATATATAGTATCGTCGGATTTACATACCACCAAGAGAAATATCAGACAATAAGGCTACGTACTTGAAAGGCCGGCTAGGAGAAGAGGCAAAATATGCTAGTGATATAGAATTACAGTCAAACCAACATATCGAAAGCTCGGTGATCTAAGGAGGGTGAGGAGGATTGCCTTTGTTTTAAAGTTCCAGCGAGCCTGAAAAAAGAACACCCATGTCAAAGTATGCATGATCGAATTCGAATTCTAATCCGAACTGGACTCGCCAGGGTGTGATGTAGACAGTATTTGCACTTCCATTAGGGACACACATGATCCATTGCTATAAGAGAAAAAGAAAGAAAAAATGGAGGCCAAGGAAGGTGGCTTAGGTTGATCAATTGAAGGTATGTGGATGCCCCCGCCCTCCTCGAAAAAAGGAAGAAAAAAGAAAAAGAAGAAAAAAGCCTACCCAGAAGGCGGATTCCTCTAGATCTCCAATATAAGCTTTTATTGGTTCCTAGCTGATCAATCCCGTACAGTCGTGGCTGACGGGCCAGGGGACTTTGGGCCGCCGAGAGAAATTCATTAAATTAAATGGAATGGAGAGTTCGCAGATTGGCTGTTGTTTGCCCCTGCTCGGAATATTCAAGTGGCACTCGAGAGACGGTGAACGCCTGATGGACCTCAATGTTTTCAGATACATATATATATATGTCCATATAAATTAAACCATGTGGGATTTCCCGGTCAATATATTCTTACCTTCTATCCTAGTGAAAGAGGTTTTGGCAGCCTAATTGTCCTAGAGGCCTCTGACTAATCCTCAACCATACATTCATCTTGTGCTATCTCAGGTTGTGGGTGGTCTTGTCCAGCATACAATGAAAAATTGGCTCCCCAGGGTTGCATGCTTTTAGGCGCGTGCGCAGATTAATGTGACTTTAACGCACATTGGTACCGCCAATAATGCTCAGCACGGCAATACTCTGAATAGAGCTACATGGCCGGTTCTTTCTTTTTTGTTTGGGCAGAACTCAGCCTTGTCAGTATTATGACCGCGATAAGATTGACCAAGAAACCTCTCATGGTGTATTCGAGTGGGCGGAATCTGCTTTGGGTTCTGGTTGGTTCACATCATATATAGTTACAGCTGGATTATCATCTTTGACGCAGGCCTAAAAAACATAACAACTATGTGCGTTTACTTTATCTCATTACCTAACAATAACTAACAGCGAGTCCAACCAAAAGCGATACGGGCCTCTTCGCACAAGGAAAAGAAAAGAAGTACATCGGCATTTGCATACAAATGTGGATGCCTAACCGCGAATCTAATAAGCCGCCCGAGATACATTGTACCTACAATGCTTCGAAGACCGTCTCTCAAGAAACTGGAAATTATTTGCGAGACATTCGATGTGTGTGCGTGAAATAAAAATTCTATTTAGGATAGCAAACATTTATGGGAAGTTATTGGGGTTAGCAGCGGGGGATGGAAAACGTACCTACTCTAGGTAACCGGAGGATCTCGTACGAGAAAGTATGTAAATACCTAGATATCAAGCTCCGGCATAACACTACGCCATAGTACAGTCGCACCTCGCTATCTCGTAATTCGATATCTCGGATCTCTTGCTGTCTCGTACGAGTTTGCGGGACAGGTACTGCCTTCCTCCACATAAACCTATTTGCTGTCTCGTATATTTTGGTATATTTGCTATCTCGTATGGGTTGGGCTCCCAAAATACGCTAACGACATAAAGAGGTGCGACTGTATTAACTTTATGCGACCATTCTGTACCTAGAAACAGAATTGACATGACTTAAAAAAACAAAGCTCCGGCATAGCACTCTGCGACTGCGAGAGAGTGATTTTGCCTATGGCTTCCCTAAACACGCGGGGAAATGATATATGATATGCAATCTACATGCCCTACCATACAACCAGACATAAAGCCGACTCGATATGTCTAGCAACCCATGGCGAAGAAAAGCAAACGCGTATAGTGCGCAGGAAAGCAGCCCAAGTTGGGTAGCCGCCGCCGACTCGCCGGGCACAGAAGCTATCCCTGTTCAGAGGCTTTTGCGTTATCTTTCTTATCAGGGAATACACATCCCATAAGGCCATCAGCATTGGCAGAAAAACCGCAAGAGGTGAATGTCCATGGTAGCAGCCAATTGATAAACAATTAATCGTGAGTGTTTCGATCTTCTACGTATGATAGGAGCTGGCGTAGCTGTTACACCGGAGACATGCTCGTTGGTTCTGTGCTTCTAGAATATCATTGTCTATCAACGCGCATATGTACGAAATAAGAAGTACTCGCAATGTCCTGACGTTTTTAGACGCGACTGTTATTGCATACCATACAAGAGTTCGCCAAGCTTCGGATTTTTGGTGTATGCAATAGTGGCCCAGTTCAAAAACGTCAGGACATTGCGAGTACATAGAGTACTCACAGTATGTATGTATGCGTGCGTACTTTGGACAGGCCAGCGAATCACGGGGCAGGCCTACCAAGAATTCGCTAATAGTGACCTCTAGAGTAGGTGGTGGTAAAGCCTAGCTGGACATCGATTGTATTGGTTAGAGCGGAGAGCATTTAACATTTAGCCTACTGGGGGATTGTGGGTGACACTCATACATGCATTCAGATTTACTCACCGGAACTGCGCCCCCCCCTCGGTGAAATATCGCCATTATATAACTGGTAGCAACTTTATCTCTTGAACCCGGTTTCGATCAATCAATAGGCGAGCATGCCTGGAGTCTGCATTATGTAGGAAGAATTAAGCTTGATCAGTTGAATTCATGTACTATCCTCGTCATACGGGCATACCGCCACAGTGGAAGGAGGGCTAGATCGGATCGATTTGATAACCTGACGAGCATGTGTTGCTGGGTGTTTTCTGCGCACTACTTCCATTGGTTGGTGCTGCTTAGAACATTTTAATCGACTTATCATGTAAAATAATATCTGGTCCGTTTTTAATTACCCGTTTGCTCACTAGACGCCGACCTAATTTGTTTATCATTGCAATGCCACCAGCTTAGCTACCACAAACGCAGAATTAAAGAATCCATAACGAGTCCTGAGAATATGTTACAGCCACCACTTAATTCAACAAATTTAGCAGAATTGTGTTACAATCGTAAGCGCGGTACCTAATATAATAGGTTATTGTATCTATATGGGGTTCCGAATTAAACTGGATCCTAAATATCGTAAGATCCGCGTTGCGAGACAGCAGGGTAATACTTAGGCCAACCAGAGGCAGTCTTTGATACGCAGGGTGTCCGAAAATGATGCATATATACCGCGCGTGAGAGACAGTCGGGGAATGCAGTTTACATTAGAGCATACCAAGGTCAATTGAAATAATGTCTGCCATCAATGGTCTTCTGGGCTCTTTATAATTGTAATTACTACATAAGAATGTATATATTTTCTGCACCTCGCGCGCTCGCAGTGAATTTTTGTTTTGAAAGTGCCAGTGTATATTCGAAAGTGTATATTTTATAATTATCTTCGAGCAGTGCTGGGCAATGCATTTTCAGGCATAATATCAGAGAGGATGTTTATATTGGTGCATTAAATACATGTAGTCAGGTGTAGTTATAGCCAATCTTTATCCAACTAGATCGGATCCAGGGACCCCAGGTCTCGTCCCGATCCGACACCATGGTGCGTGCCAGGGGTAAGCCAACACCAGCAAGGGTTAGCCTTGCAAATACGACTGCGCTGCGCCCAACGAGACTACCATAAAATGCAGGTGCCGATGACAAGGATAATTTGTATGGACCAAAACAATTCTCCATACCAATTATCCCTGCCTCCGTCACTCGCATTTTCAGGTTCTTATGGTTGATAGCGAGTACTTTTTTTTTTTTTTTTTATATCATTTCGATTTCTGTTTCTAGGTACACAATGATCGCATAAAGTATAAACTATGGCGTAAAGAAACCTATCCCCTGACAAAACGTATAACTCGTCCCCTGTACATACCACACCTATCATATATTACTTTTTGAAAGTGAACACCGTGCAGAGTACTCGAGTAATCCACTTTGTCAATTCCTACTGTTCAGATCCCATATCCGTCAACACCTATAATTGCCCGCTTTCACCCTGCAAATGCCAGTAGTCCACATTGAGAATCTTCTGTGGTCTCGGATTTTCGGATTTTGGACATGAAAAGCATGATTATCACAATAAACGAATAAGGCTGGCCTCGTTGCAGAGATTTGGCTGCATCAGTCAGTGATACCCTGAGACCACAGACTTCGATTTTCCAGCAAGTACTCTAGAGTAGGTAGAGTGGAGTATGTATGTTCCTAGTACATACCTAGTTAATTGTAGATACATCATGAGGGCTTCGTGTAGTAGATCCGGTTAGCGGAGCCACTGAGGGGTCGCGATCGTTGAAGGCCTTGGAAGATGAAATCGATCCTCACCAGGGTACCTGTATTCGGATCCCTGCTCTTTGAGCATGCGCACTCTACCCTCTGCTGCAAAAAATTGTAAACCGTGGCACCAATTAATGATTTTTCATCTGATTTGCTTCACTCAAGTTTCTTCCTTGGTGACCCGCTGTGGCGTGTCAGCTGGTTAAATGTCACCCATAAGTGGAGGCTTGAATATTAAACATCAAGACTGCGTGCGCGTTTTCAAATTTTGAAATTTTGAAAGAAGCACACATCACCCAGTGCTGCCTATGGAATATGGTAGACACATATACGTACCTAAACATGTGGATCTAGTACTGTTATCCGGATGATAATTCATGCATGTATGTCCTCACCAATTCGCGGACTGTCACCAGCAACTCTCCTAGTAGGTATACGCGGGGCAAGTAAAAAGCAGAGTGACAAAGAGTACCATTACCCTGAGCTTTCGCCCTGAAGGACCAGTAGGTGCTCGGAATCTGGGATTTCTAGGTAATAGGTCTATAAAGTCAGAGTTATACGAGTGGTTTTATTGACCCAATAAACTGTAGCAATAATCGTGATACATGCACGTGCACATGTATATCTGTTTCTACTCTCTCTAGCTCTTAGCTTCTAATCTATATACTCGTTTACCACGGAAAGAACGTTAACCAGAAAATGCAAGTGACGGAGACAAGGATAATTTGTATGAGAGATCACCACCACTCCATACAAATCATCCTTGCCCTGAGCAACTGCATTTTCTGGTTCTTTCCGTGGTAAACGAGTACCTAAATCCGTTGGGATTCCCATACAGAAATGCGTTTACTAAAAGTCAACGGTACTCTGGGTGCTGTGCCGCATACGCGGAGGACTACTACTAGTAGGTGGACTGCGTACTTAGAATTCAATTAAAACAAGTCTCCAGTTACTCATGCTAACTCCAATCATACATATCGTGCTGCATCGAAGATGCTCTCCCAGGAATCGAGCCAACTAGGCAGGACACACAACGGATGGGTAATGCCAGTAGTCAGGCAAGGGACGGCACGACTATGCTCAGGGTGCTCGGCGTGCTCTGAGGACTGTGGGCGCAGAGAGGCCGATGTCCTCCACACTGACCGAAATTTGATTTGTCTTTAAAATTTGGAGCATATCTAAGGGCGGGGTTGTTGCCCTATTCTCGGCGTGATTGTCGATCCCTGTTTCCACAATAATTCTAGCAGAAGCTGTATCATGGTTATGGTGGTGGTTGATAGCGACTTGCTATCATGTAGTAACGGAGCAGGCATTCAAGGAGCAATCATGTACTGGAAAAATATGTATCCCTTCGTCTGTCGATGCTGCTCACCCTATAATTGGGAAGTTGAATTTGCATGAGAGTTCTGTTATTTGATAAGAGAAATAATGAAATCTGTTAGTAGAGCCACACCGAACTTACATTAGACCCTTTGCGCAGATAGAGCTGGCTCTAAATTCCACGTTTATGATTGGTTGACGGAGGATCGGCGCCAATCAGGTTACCGGAATTTGGAGCTGGAGTCTTTTGCGCAAAGTCTCTATTTCTTCAGACGAAGGGATAGATCTGGCCTGGCATACCAGTGCACGTGTCCGAGTTCTGGGGTCCGGAAGTCAATCGTAAAACGACACGTTCTGCATCCATTGAACCGATAGAATTGACTAATTAGAATAGGAGGTGATTTACTTATATCCCAGGCACAGAATCAAGGCTCTCTCGATGTCCATCCCACCTGTGGCTGATGCTTTGGCCAATGAACCGTGTTTGTCTGATTAAATATTAATCATAATTAATCTGCAAGAGGTGGTCGGTCACTAGTACTCCTTACCCCGCTCCAGCTGCTATAAGGCTTGGGCCGGCAGTCATTGATCAATCTATCTGCCAGATTGATACCCATCCCAACCCGCAGGTTCCGGCCAAGCTTAATTCGCAGATCTATGGTGCGCACACTCTTAAGGGTGATGGGTAGCTCCACTTTGTTCAGTCTTGGCGCTTTTTACATACTAAAATACTGAATTTCAAGCTTGAATAACTTTTTAACCGGAGAGATATCAAAAATCTGGTCAGTAAAATCATACTTCATCACTAGTACTTCAATTTTACAGACCAGATTTTGCATAATCTGTTTCATTGCAAAGTTATTCAACCTCGACCTCACCCCAATTTTTGACTACCTTTATGACTGGGCGCACCATACCTAGAACGTGCATATATAGCCTCATGCATACAGGCTCAGAGGAATATCGTGGCGCTAGATTGATCCACTCTCTGTTGAACCGTATATGTAGGTATCTGTCTATACGCTGAAGGTCGTCCATTAATATTCCGCACGCGGCGAAATCTTTAACTCCACCGCCACCAATATTCTCAGCATGAGTCTTCAGCAACATCATAGCTAGGAGCCGTGTTTCCGCAATAAGTAGGTGATATAAACTGGCCGACCAACTTAAATTTCAATCTTGATAGATATCAAGGTTCTATAAAGTAATATAATTATAAGGTCACAAACCTTTCAATGAAAACTTATCAGCCCTCCTCCTAATAGAGGCAGATACTTCGTTAGTTCGTCGACACTACTCTCACCTCGAGGCACCGCGCCCTCACCCACACACCCAAAAGTCCCACTGCGGGCACCTCGGCATGATGCCACTGTCAGATGTTTGCCTTTTTTTATCCCCGCAAAAAGATATATGACTCAGTTTATCTTTAGGTAAAGATACAGATTTCAGGTTACCTTTACCTAAAGATACAGGTTTCAGAATAGGTTATCTTTTCCCGTGGATATATGTCCTTTCCTATAGATGTAATCTAATATCACATCATAAGGATACGGACTTTTACATAGAATAAAGTGTTCTCCTGCTGATAGTATTTCACATCCCTAGCAATTTTAGACTTGGACAAATTCGGTTGATTTCTTTGGCTGTCGAATTTTTAAACCTGAGGTTGATAGTGGTAATTTGTATAGGGTCTGTATCTAAACCACTAGCATAGTTAGTAGCATCCGAGTCTACTAGATGCAATCGTCAATGTGTAAGTTCGGTTCCCCTAATCTACGTTTTTTAGATTTAAAGTCTTGATGGTATCCGCTACAAAGGGTAGGATATCTCCTACCAGTCAGAACATGCCCACCTCCATGAAATACCTCCCCTTAACTGAGGACCCCGGCGAAAAAGGATAACTTATCCAGCAAAATGAAGGGTAGTACCCAATAGTTAAGATATCATATCCTACCTAATGGGATTGGGCATCCCTCTACAACATGATATCATATCCCACAACGGGTATAAAATAGGCCCAAAACAGTATGGCGCTGACGGGGATATGTTATCCGATGTACCGCCAAAACTCGATAAATTGGCTATCTCCGGCCAGGGATTATTTCTTTAATGATTGGTTAAAGGCTAAAGATCAGCCTCAGAGGTGCCCATTAGTAGTAATTTTGATATTGCATGCATAGCCAATTTCTCGAGTTTTGGCGGTATTCTGTACACTGGGGGAGTCAAACAAAAAAACAAAATAAACACGAAAAGTACTGCGAAAAGGTAAGGTCGGCTCAAGGGCGGGCCGCGGGTGGAGAGTACGGCATTAACACATAGAGAGGGCTACATGTACTTGTAGTTTTGTAAAAGAAAATCTATTAGCATCAGGTTATGGAAACAAAACGAATCGTGGAGTTATAATATCTGCCTGATCTACCACTCATGTTAGTGGCGTTCCGTCCGACGACTTATTACCTACCGCTGTACATGTAATTGCCGGATTGATATATGGCTGCTACTTAATGTATGGGCAGATTTCAATTGTAAAAAAGGATTTGATTTACCCCGCTCTTTCATGGCTTGGATTCAAAATAAGAGTGCAATGTGTAACTACTTATGTGTTTGGATGTATAGCCACTCTGCAAAAGTGTTCGTGATTTGGTTTTAATGTCAGTGCGCAGTGTGGCGCACCCGTAATGTTGATTTTGTTTTTTTGTTTAACTCATTAATTACATGCAGACCGTAGTCTATGGTAATATCGCACTGCCCCTGAACTACCCGTTCTCATCCACCGCACAGTGTCCGTACTAGAAAACAAAACCAAAACCTCCCCAAAAATAAAACGCACCGCACCCTCGTAATGTTGATGTTACCTTCAATGTTAAAACTCAAAACATGATGAATATAGATAAAGAAGGTAGGCCATTAATCGCGTTCCTCATTGATTCCGCGTACCATTGGTCACTTTGAAACCTTTGAGGGGGTTTTTGATGGTCCGCCACGATTACATAATGAAATGTCTCCCTCCGAAATCTGAATCACGAACACTTTGCAGAGTGGCTGTACATGTACTTATGTCTTTTACACTATATTTTCGGGGGGCATAATGAGCAGGTCAGCTAGGCCTACGATATGCTAAATAGAGCCTGGCTAATGATCTTCCATCCCGGGATAAACGTGAAGATAAAACGACCGCGGACACTCTGGGAGACATAAAACTATTTTATGACTACAAAATAAATGGCTTAGAGAATAACCAAGTTGACTCTGATAGCCGACGTCAATATCTCGCTATCAAGGTGTGGTGCGTTAGACTATATATGGCCTATGCGGATCGTTCTTAATCTTGCGATATTACTCAGTCTCCGCGAAGGGAACTCTGAGTTTCTTTTCTTTCTTTATTTTTAATTCATGTAGATTTTATATACGGAATACTGTAATTATTTTCTTGCTCATTCGGCATGGTGGTAGATAATAGGTCTATATATATATACAAGTCGTTCCCGGCCTTCAGCCGGTGAGGACAATCATTAGGTTTGTATCGTTATTGATAGAATACCAACAAAAGCAACATCACTCTCAGCCTACATGATGTAAGTTAAGCCCCGAACCATAACTAATATCAATAATTACCACCATTACCAATACTAACAAAAATGTAACTCCGAATAGCCACCAATATCAACACTAACAAAAAGGAGGCCTCGAATTGTCCATACCAATACTAACAAAAAGCAAACCCAAGTTGCCACCAAACACCAACCCAAATTACTAAATCTAGGGAAATATAATTGTCAAATTCTCATGCCTAGCCAATCAAAACATTTAAATTGCACATTGTATATCGGGTATACCTATATACTTATTAGATATACCAACAGCAAGCGGCAGGAACATGTTCTAAGCATTTTTATCAAGGTATTCTAGGCCCCCCCGAATAATCCTGGAGAATCAGTTTTGGCAATAAAGTAAAAGGTGTATCGCATCAAAACTCTAGGAATACCTCTACCTGGGTATTTATTTGCCAGGCTCGAAAGTACAAATCAACCGACTTTGTAACGATTGGTTGATTGATAACTCATGCTCATTAATTGCCTGTAGCAGGCAATTCTGTACATGTACATATATATGTAGCTTTTGATTGATTGATTGAGAATTCATTAATTTTGTAGTTTGCGGTGCGGAATGCGACAGTAGGTACATTTATTTTTTAGCTATGATTGCGTGGTGCATAAAAATAGAGGTTTATATCCGAATCTATAACTATGTACTAGAGTAATGATTTTCCGAGGTTCTTGCAGTCTGATTGGTCGAGAGTGACAGGGTATTTGGGAAGCACGACACATCAAATTTGGTGTCTTTGGTGCCTGCTTTGGTATTGCTGGCGGTTGCTCTCAGCACGGTGCGAGCGCTTGGGGGTGGAAAGCGTAGAGCCCTAAGCTGACTAAATCCTGTATGGCAACCAGCAATGATACGAACTCTGTATAATTAATATAATAAGCCTAATTATTAAATAATCTAACTATGAGCAGTCGGAGTGGAAGAGGGGGGAAGGGGTTGGCGGTGGAGAGGAAGGTGGAGGGAAGGTGGAGGAGCGGTGGAGGAGGGGGGGTCAGCGGGTGGAAGCAATATGATCGCAGTACCGGGTGGCATTAACTGAAGCTGACATTAGTTGAAGCTGGTATTGGAGCTGGCATTGGAGCTGGCATTGGAGCTGGCATTGGAGCTAGCATTGGAGCTGGCATTGGAGCTGGCATTGGAGCTGGCATTGGAGCTGGCAGATTGGAGCAGGCATAAATTGAGATAAACCTATAAGGGTGGGAGAGGGGTTGGGAATTTAACTCTCAGGTTCGAAAGGCAAAATACACAAATGTCTTGAGAATGTCAATACTAGGAGAGCACGCTCATCTTTCTGGGCTGTAAGTAACAAAGGTCTCTGGCTCCCTTTGATAGCTTGAATAGATTGCTTCACATATTGTATGATAGCTACAATCATTAGTCATAGAGGATATCCGCAGATCAGTACACGTACAGCGCCTACTGCGGGGGCCGTGAGTTTTGGTGTGACTATGTCAGAGTTTTAAAGCATTCATCTACCCTATTCCCCTGGCAGCCACCGCCGCTGTCCCTCCAGGGTCATCGTCACCATATGCATCCTCTTCTGCGTCATCCTCACTTTCACTTTGAACATCGCTCAAGGCATCCTGAGCGGTTGTTACTTTTCTTACGCTCCTAGGCCTTCTCACCGGTGTCTCTAGCTCTTCCCCTGGTAACTACCGACGGTGTCGATCCCCTTGCGGAGCTGCTTCTTGGAGAACTGCTCCTTGTCTTTCCGCCTGATTTTTCCCTGTGCATCTATGCTTCGCGCCCAAGTCTACCTACTATCTCTGCCCGCCGAAGCTTAACACGCTCATACAATGACAAATCACCAATACCTAATTGTAACAACACATGATGATAATGATGGGAGTTGCCAGCACAGCCAGCTGCTGGGAACAGAGTGTCACGTGATCACACCGCGCGCCAAAGACAGGAACAGCCAGTGCAAATCATGGCACATGTCCCTGCAGTACTTACCAGTACCACCACGGCCAGCACCACGGACTCTGGGTACTCAAGCATGACATATCACTCGCGCCAAGAATAAATTGGATTCCCCATGATGCATGGCCATCATTCCCGAACGAGTAATCCCATTAAACATACACACATAACTTCTCCCGCTCAAGAGCCACCGTGAATACATGTATGTACCCATAGAGCGGCTAGCATACATGTATCAAGGCTCTTCACTTCACCCGTTGCTGCAGCCAGTCACACAACATCACTCGCGCCAAGACATCCGATGTGACCCGTGAGCTATCCAAAATACAACGCCACAGCCACAGCTACAGCCTCCCAGCACAATTCCGCAACTAAGGCCTCACGCGGGCACTGGTCTGGTATCTCCAGGCTCTGCTTGCTTGTAAACTGCTCATATTGTATGCATATACCCCTCCCTCGCCAGTAAATAACCCCCACCCTCAAGCACACCATATCACTCGGCTCAAGAACACCCCGACGAGTGATCAACCATTGATGCATCAAGTCGCCACCACCCTCCCAAGCGAATACCGTATGCATGAATGCATGGAGCAGCCTCTTCCCTGGAGTATAGCGACTGCAGAACCCCAACAACCCACAGGAGGCACAATCACTCTTAAAAGCAACCGACTGATCGCTAGCTTGAAACATGCATACATGTAGTTCCCAGGATACATAATATCTACCTTCACTTTAGGATTAAGACATCCCCCAAACCCCCAAGAGTGCGTGAGGTGCGATGGTCCGCAGGTACAAACGGCGTTCCTAGATGACAGAGTAGGTGGTGGTGTGAGGTGGTTCTAGCTGCGCCCACACCTACGTCTCCAGCTCCTCTAGTATACAAGCATTTCCAACTCGCGGCGAACTCCATCTCCGTCTCCACCTCCACATCCACATCCACGCCCTCCTCGCCGCCGCTGCTGCTTCCGCCTCGCGCCCACCACCTCAATCTTGCGGTGGCATTCACCTCACTTACCTTGCTCGCGCAGCGGGCCTATAACCCTTGCTGGCGTTACCTCGTCCTCTGGAGCTTCTCGTGGCGCTTATGGGCGCTGGCCCGCAAACCCATATCTGGTCTAGGAGGAGCAAAGACAGATTATATTTACAGGCCATAGTTTAGGAGGTTTCATGGTCACATATGCAAATAGTGAGATTCGTGACTCCAAAGAGTAAGGAGGATGATTTGCTGCGCAAGAAATTAGACTATAGTTAATTCACTTTAATTCCGCTAATGAAAGCAATCATTTTCTTTGGCACACATCACCGCGGTCTCGGGGAACACGCGAAAAACATCTTGGACGTCGTGGATGAAGATTTGGCCAGGCCTACCCTAGTAAGATCGCTACAGGTAGCATCACGCGAGATCAATGCCGCCTTGGCCCTGAGATCTTTTATTTGCCTACTCTTGGAACATCGTCCGAAAACCATCATTTTATACGAGCCGAAAGAGACATTTGCGCTAGAAAGAGTGTATATATCCTAACCTCCTCCTTATTGATGAAACCCTTGGACTAATGAGGTTTAGGATAAAGAGCGGTAGGCCCATTATATTAGACAGGAAGGAGGAAGATCATACGTTGCTCTTGAGCCTGAAGCAACCTGGGTTGGGTACCGTGTGAGAGAAGCATACCGGCTCATAAAGTGCACTCGGAAGTGGTGAAGTTTGATTCAATTTACAGCGACCGGTAATAAGTGATGGAACGCCCTGAGATACGGTTATACATACCTGCAAACACCGTATGTTGGTGGCGTTTTACCCTAAACAGGGATCACTCTGTCTCAGTCCGTTCCATCACTTACTCGTATTTTAGTGACGTTTGTAAAAGGAACCACTATTGCATACCATATAAATACGCGCCAAATCCACAATTTGGTCTATGGTATGCAATAGCGGTTCCTTTTACAAACGTCAGGAAAATACGAGTATTACCTCCCGCTGTACCTACAGCTGATGTTGAATCTCATGTTTCGCAGTTATCGGTGGATTTGATTGGCTCTCGGGTTATTGTTATTCGGAAAAGAAGAGAAAGATTATCCGAAAAGATACATGCACGGATCAAGCTGCGAACCTCTAAAGGATAAATATCCCGCTGCAGTTACCCACGGGGTGAAGGCCGATTCTGTCTAAGGGCGGCCAGTGATTTGAGGCCAATAGCAGAATTAAGTTTGAGACTCCAAGGGTAAATTACTGCAAACAGCCATTAGACTAAAGAGGTGAACGACTGCATCTTCTCGTTAATTCATGCGATATTAGTCGAGTTCGAAAGGGTATGGGGTTGATGGTGTTTGTTGAAGGGAGACCTCGCCGTGATTTGCCGCATCAACCACCTAGACATTTGTTATCTTTTTCTAGGCCACCTCTCGCTAGGTCTGGACTCTTGCTAACCATTGATCACAGGCTGGGCTTCGGCGGATGTTTGCTTTTGTGTACTTTCTTTTTCGATATCTGATCTTTTGCTGGTTAATGCTGCCACCTTATCCCTGGGACTGAGACATGTAGGTTCCAGGGCGTCCTGATCGTGGTGTGGTATAAAGCGACCGGAATGATCTACGGAACAACAGCGGGGGTGAAATTGTAGGGTATGGCGAAATGCCTGTGCACCATATATGGTGCGCACACTCTTAAAGGTGATGTGGTGGCATAAGGTGGTATACGGAAGTGGAACTATTGTGGCTGTAATAGGGCCCCATGGGCCAATAAGAGGGCCATTCTGCTGCATTACTGTCAAGGATCTCCCAGGTTTGCTTTTCTGGGGGGTATAAATGGGTATAATACTGTCTCAATTTGCTCAGTCTTGGCACATTTTACATACTAAAATCCACAATTTCAAATTGCTAAGGCTTTTCAACCCAGACAGATATCAAAAACCTGAAAAAATAGAACCAAGCATCGTCTCTTTAGCTAGAGTTCTATTTTTCTACTTTTTTTTTATATAGTTTTCCGTTGCAAAGCGTTAGGCTTTTGAAATTTCGTCACCATAACTGTTTTTTCCATAGATCATTCCTATCACTGTACAGTCGCATCTCGATATCCTAGATCTCAATACGCCCGATCCTGTGCTGTCTCGTATGTAATCCTCTGTTATTTTAATTTTCTTACTGCAAAATTAATTTGGTATCCCGGATTTTTTGCTATGCCGTACGAATTCCTTCGAGTCTTGGAAATTCGGCATATGGAGTTGCGACTGTACAGTCGCAACTCGATATGCCGGATCTCAATACACCGGATCCCTTGCTGTCCCGTACGAAATCCTCTGGGATTTTAATTTTCTTACTGTCGGATGTTTTGCTATCCCGTACGAAATCCTTCAAATCTTGGCAATACGGCATATCGAGTTGCGACTGTACTGAATTATCTGTGACAAATGGTGAGCGTCAGCCAACCTAGAGTTGATATCCAGCTAGGCAAGGAAAAGGGGTCGGTGCATGACTTCTTTTAACTTTTGATATCGGATAAGGCTCGCCATTGGCCGAGGAGGTACACTGGCAGCCAGTGGTAGTGACTGTCATTAGGGAAATGGTCAATTTTACAGAAGCAAAGTCACTCAGCCACCGCATATAGTTCCCTCGTGATAAATTTGGAGAATCTGTATGTTCCACGAGCCTAAGTGATAATCTATGAGTAAAGCACATCGGAGTTTCTAGGATGATCCAATTGCTATTGCACACGCTGGCCTGACGAGGAAAGCAAATATGAACAAGTTATATCTCAACACCGGCCAGCTGTTGCGGGTTGCGCACAAGACTCCGGCTCCAAATTCCGGTAACGTGATTGGCGCCGATCCTCCCATCAACAAATCATTCAAGTAGAATTTAGAGCCAGCTCTATGTGCGCAAAGGGCCTAACGACTGGGTAATACACGCTTAATTGCCTGAGGGGCGGGGAGCATGAGTTTCTTTTTTTTTACCATTGTTTTTGCGATGCACAGAATCTCTCGAGTACAGCGGTACTGTGTGTGGGGTATGCTTAGCTGCTTGTTGGCAAAACATCTAGTTGTCCATTGGCAGCTGATGACCATCACGGAGAGAAATTCGAAATCTTCTGCGGTGTGCTGTATCATGTATGCACGCTTATATGAATCAGGCTACCAATAGAGCGCACTTTCCTCGATTGAATCGATAGCTCTCGCTATGGTAGATTATCCAGCTGAGTAGAGGGCTGGCGTCTATTGAAACAAGAAAGATATCATTGGAAACAGAAGCGTTACATACCAGATTGTACACAGTTCAACCTCGATAAGGTTACCTATTACACGAATCATCACCCCGTAAGATTGAGAGATACCGCATAAGGATACCCCCCTATCTCTTCATCTGGCAGGTTGTCCATTTTTCGTGGTGGCCGTCGAAAGACTCGGAAGCGATCAGTGCATGTCTCGAAGAGTTTAGCAACGATAGAGCAATGATTAATTCACTAGGTATTCTCTATGATACAAATCAAAGCAAATATCGCATACAGAGGTTTTGCAAAAGGGGCGATATGTTCGGGTCTGTTTAGCTCTTTTACCAACCCCATTTGCAACCCGGCGTCCAGTGTTCCCAGAATGTCATGAAGCCGCCAATTACCTATTTCCATTCATCATGGGTTAACCAAATGGGTTTGAACTCTAGATATTCTCTGAATCAATCTCTTCAGTCTCAAGCCTTGCTCCAGTATGATAAACATTGAAGTCCATCTAGTTTTGATATTTGCTCTGTCCCATTCTCGGCTCCTACCCATTCGCGAATCCTACCCATCCACCAGAGATCCATCGAATGGGTATCACATACAGTGGACGCTTTTGTTATTTCGGACGTCAGGGGCATGCTGGGTATCGTTGAACTGATAGATATACTTGTTTACCTCGCCCAATTATGAGCGAAGTACTGGTCCAATTGCAATTTAGTAATTGTAGAATTGAGTGATCTATGAATTATGATGTCGGAGGGCTCGTTACAGCAACAGAGGTGTGTTAGACAGTGAGAGTTGCCTATTATGTATTAAATTAAATGGACGGTTTGAGATTTCTACGCAGATAATATCAACATCATGTTTGTTGATAAATTAAGCATCGATTCAGTGTTGTTTACCCAGTTCGGATCATATGTACTTTTTGAATTGTGTTGAAACGCTTGACAGCCTGCGGGAAGAAGAATTTTCCTTGGTTTCTCCCACTCAAATTAATGATATGATTAATACAATGATGGCTTTAAGAATCAGAAAACGAAAGAAGAAAAAGCACTTTTCTAGTAGAACTCAAGGTGGTAATTGGGCCCTACCGCTACTGTGCTTCTAACTAGCTCAGAATCGACACTGTGATTTGAATCATGCATATATCAAAGCCTTCATCGCCGACGTACATCCCTGTTACTGCTGTTGCCCCTGTCAATATCATGATTATCAGCCTCTTTGTAGTTTATCGCCGACTTGACGGCCAGCAATCTCAGCCGGAGGGGAAGGGTCTGCAGATACTAGGTAATAGGCTTCCCTCGTTGGGGATATCTGGCATAACATTGGCCACCAGCCACGTGTAGTTACAAGTATCCCTTGAACGGATGAAACTGTTAAATTCGCAGCTTGTCTTTTTTTAATCTAATAGTAGCTAGCGCCCTAAGCAGGTATATATATTTCCAACACTTATTTCTGATTGGCTCTAGAACGGTTATTTTCAACCATTAAGGGCTACGGATATAATTTGACGATTTCATCAGTCCAAGGGATAATAATGGGGCCCTTTGCGCAAAAGACTCAGCTCCAAATTCTGGTAACCTGATTGGCGCCGATCCTCCCGTCAACCAACCATACAAGCAGAATCCAGAGCCAGCTCTATCTGCGCACAGGGTCTAATATAATGGGGAAACGAGTACTACTACGAGCCAGGGGGCGGGGGTGCGAGGGAGGTATGTAGAGTAAATAAAAGTAGTACCTATACGTGATTGGTGCATGATTGATATTTTGTTTTAGTACTGTTGTTGAGTCATAGTAAGTTCCCATCCTGGTCTTGACTGCACCCTAATTGACATTTAGGTGTACCTACTTTACGGCGTGGACCGACGATTTGTTTTTTATTGAATTCTTTCTTTGATATATCAAGCTACCGGAACTGTTACTAGTGTTGGTCTTGGACTCCTCTAGCTAGTACTCGATCGGGTTGGTTGAAGATCTTCTTTTTCTCGGCGTAAGAACCTCTGCTACATACTCGCGACCAGCAACAAGAACCCGAATATGCAGCTGCAAGCCTTTGGTTTATTTTTGACTTCTACTCCAATGGAAATTGCAGATTAGGACGTGTATTTTCGGGTTCCTGTTGCTGGTCGCGAGTACATATGGCTCACAATGGTACTGGCGCCTAGCCTCACGGTGGAATTTCGTCCAATTCCCATACAAAAAAGGTTCCTCTGAAGTTGACACACCCACCCCCTATCCCTTCCTCTGTTTTCAAGGTACGGATGTTTAGCCATGGTGGGCAACGGTGTTACTACATCAAGATTTGATTTGTTGCCAATGCCGCTCTGGGTACATCAGCACCTCTCTAGATTTAGCCGTGAAGCATTGCATATTGTGACCTGTATCAACCTCTGCTTGGGGCGATCGACAGCGCCAAAAGGCGGTGGAAATTCCGACAGTTTAAGGGACATATGTCTTCTCGCGCCACCGCTGTCCAAAGAGGATCCTCCAGAAGCTTAATTTAGGACTATTAATGCGCACAATACCGGATTCTGATACAGTCCAGGCGGTATGATATATAAGACAGTGCACATGCAATTGGTGCGCGTGCTCAGGAGGTGCGGGGTCGAGTGAGTGAAACCTGGGTGCTGGCAGCAGCATGCATGCAACTTTACTCTCATCCCTGCGATGAAGGTTCCACGGTTCACTCACACCACCCTGCATACTGTATACTCTACTCTAGAGTTCTTACTATGCATCCAATCGATCCTCCTCACACCTCCAGCCCCTGACGTCATATTCCCTTACGGCGAGACACACCTCCCCCCAGTCGCGCCAGCCAACCACATCCCGCCGCGACGCGGAGCTGAGAAGCGCGGCGTGTCTGGCCTGTACCCTCAGCTGTACGACAGGCATTGCCCTGAGCTGCGCACGGGATTGACTGGATGCGGTGCCGCAGCTATGTGCGCACGAGGGCGGTGGGATATGGGAGGGTGGGAGGAGAGACAGAGACAGAGAGAGAGAGAGCGAGAGAGATAGAGAGAGAGGAAGAGGGGGGGAGAGGGAGGGAGAGGGAGAGGGAGAGAGAGGGAGAGGGGAGGAGTGAGCCGGCCACAGGAAGCATTTAACAGCTGGCCCTCCTGCTGCTTTCTGTCGAGGCCATTATCCCCCCCAGTTGTTGTCGTCGACAGTGGAGCCAGGACTCAGAGTAGAGGAATATCGCTCGCCGTTTTGAATCCTTATTTTGAATACATACATATATATACATATATATTCATCTACACACGCCCTACCCACACAGTAGTTCACTCAACTACGACTGCCGGATTATTCGGCGCGAGAGAGATCAAATATGACCAGCGTGTGGGGGCATGAGATAGTGCTGGATGTAAGGACCCCCCACCCCCCCGAATTCCCAATTCCCAGAGCAGGATGCTATGTTTGCAGTATAGTATACAATTGCTAATACCCCACCCCCCTTATGATCAGGCCGGGAAGGTCTTGTCTATCATCAATACCGCTATCGTCATCAGTATGATTCCTTAACCCTCCTTCCTCACCTGAGCTACTAACTAATCCCCCCCCTCCAGTCCAATACACCCTCCCCCTCTGTATTGGTATCCTCCTGGCCGGCGTGATCGAAAATGCGGCCTCTGCAAACACCTGGTCCGTCATCTCCACCCTCCTCCACAACTCCTGGCTGCACGCCGTCCTCCGCTCCGACAGTATTCCCAGCAAGTACATCGCACGCCCCGTGCGGCTCATCTCGTACCTGAGCATCGCCGCAGCGGGTCTCATGACCCTCACCAGTGTTCTCATTCCCCTCGGTGTCAAGGACGGTCTCGAGGGCCACAGCGTTCCCGGCCTGCGCTTCGAGCTGGCGGTGGATAACGACTCGTTCTCCCTCGGGACCGCGGATAACCAATGGTACTCACTGACGAGGGTGTGCGGCGTGGACTACGACAAGTGTCCAGGGCAAGAGAGCGAGACGGGGGAGGAGGAGGAGGGCAGTTTCCAGGTGGCGTCGTGGAAGCCGTTGGTGACGGCGGAGGACGAGAGTCCGCAATGGGTGGAGACGAGCGCCGCTATCGTAAGGACGAGCGCGAGCGCGAGCACCAGCAGGGCGAGCACAAGCACAAGCCCAAGCCAAAGCCCAAGAGCGAGCACGGCCACCACGCCAAGTACACCCGTCTCGAGCGCCCCGTCGACGGCCTCCCAGACTCAGGCGGCCCCCGTGAGCCAGGCGGCCCCCGCGAGCCAGGCAGCCCCCGTGAGCCAGGCGGCCCCCGCGAGCCAGGCAGCCCCCGTGAGCCAGGCGGCCCCCGTGAGCCAGGCGGCCCCCGTGAGCCAGGCGGCCCCCGTGAGCCAGGCGGCCCCCGTGAGCCAGGCGGCCCCTGCCAGCCAGGCAGCCCCCGTGAGCCAGGCAGCCCCCTCCTCGAGCCCGACCACCGCCGGGAACCTTCTGAATGACCTGATAAGTACGGTGTCGGAAATCATCGCGAGCGCTGCTGCGGCACCCACTACTGCGGCACCCACCTCTACTGGTAGCGCCGGTGACTCCAGCCGGGCCGTGCAGGTGGCCAGACCCCCCCCTAGCCTCCGCCCCCGTGCCCGTGCCCGCCTGGCTCGCCGTGCAAGCGGAAAAAAGTACCGCATTGGCTCAGAGGTGCCCGCATCCCTGCTGGCCCTGTTCGGAAAGGCGTCTCACTACGGCGCGAGCGTGGCGAGTGTCTTTGAGATCCAGTTCCGCAACTACCTCATTCTCCAGAAAGACGAGTACAAGCTCTCCAATGGGCTGAAGTATACCATCGGGCAGTTTCGCTTCCTGGAGACGATGATCCTGCACCCCGGCTACAAGGTCATCGACGGGCTTGTTGTGGACATGAAGGCCGGCGGCGTGGGCTTCCGCGCGCATGCAGTCCCGGACCGCCAGCAGAAGCGCTACGGGGCGAGCTGGGAGGAGACGCTGCTGTGGGTGGTGCCCGAGACGGTGTGTGTGTCAAACAACGTGAGCTTGCGGGTGACCACGGACGACGAGGGCGGGTCAGTGAGCGTCTTGGTGGACAAGGGCGGATCCAGTGCCGCCGGACAGGACCCCAAGGTGGCGCCGGATGTGAAGGGCGTGCCGGACCTGGCGGCCAGGGCATGGAGCGGGGCGTACTTTTTCAACAAGGACATAGGGGCTGGCAGAGGGAAGGAGGGGGAGCCGTATGATATTGAGGGAAACGGTGTGTGGATTGAGACGCTGAGGAAGATGGGCGATGAGCTGGGGAACAGTCTGTTTGCCGTGCGCCGGGTACCTCTGGGGGCGCCGATTGTGAATGGAACAAGGCAGAACAGCACGGGGATTGGTAGGTGTTTTCCTTGTCATTGACCCTTGACATATCATTTCCACCCCCCCCCCCCCATCATGATATTACCAGCCCGACATAACATTTCCACTCCCCCGCCTCCCCCACCGCCCCTTCCACCCCAAACCCTCCTCCTTCCCTCCGCAGTCCCCGCTGACATCCCCCGCAGACACCCACTGCTCCGGCATCACCACCTCCACCGCCTCCGGCGCCCCCCTTGTCACCTGCGGGCTCGTCATTGGTGCCCCCCGCCGCAACGACGGCCAAGGAGACACGCTGGCCGGCGCCTACAACTACCCGCTCTATACCTGCGCCACGGCCCTCCGCGCCTCCTTGCAAACCACACACTTTGGCTCCGAGGGCGTCACCCGCTACCTCGCCTCAGTCAACATCTACAACAGCACACTCATTGACTCGCCTCCGCTCTGGGGTGTCGAGACCCGTGCCAACCTCACAACTGGCCGCTACAGCCCGCTCTGGGGCCTACTGCACCCCGACGATGAGCGCGCTGCCAACGTGACGGCGCGGCGAGCTGACTTCCTGTACCTGCCTGCCGGCCAGGGTGGCGACGGCATCACCGATTCTCTCGCGGGGACGGGCGCGTACCAGTATGCGGCGAGCTTCATCTACAATGATGCCAGCCCCCTGACGCCAGACTATAGCGGGCGGACCAACTATGCCCTGTATCGCCAATGGGACGACATTACGGGCGACGCGGATAGGGCCGCCGCTCTACCGGGCATGATCTGGACAGACGTCTTTGCGAACCTGGCTACGAGCGTGTCTACAGGCGGAAAGGGGGTCGGGCTCGTGCGCGTGCAATACAGCGTGGTGCGGTATAAGTTGTTGTATACGATACCCGGCATGATGCTGCTCCTCCTGTGGCTCTGTGTGTTTGTGGCCGCGATGGTGCTGTGGGCAAGGCGGCGCGTGAGCATGAGGCAGGTGCGCATGCTGCTAAACCAGCTCAGTACAGGGAGGCTGGTGGTCAATATGTTGGCGGGCGGGAGGAACGGGGCGCTGCCGCCAAAGAAGTGGGCAAAGGAGATGGGCAGGACTGTGGTGGGGCTGCAGGTCTGTCACGCCGGCGGGGCGGAGGTGATGACAAAGCTGGACTTGACGAAGGGGATGGATGGGTTGGTTGTCCGGTTTGTGGGCGGGCAGGAGGAGGAGAGGGAAACTCTTCATAGCGTCAACCCGCGCCGGTGGTCAAGCTGGAGGCCGGGGGCCTCGACGATGGGCGTGAGGAGCCCGGACTACACGCCGGGTGACAGTCAGAGTAGGAGGCCGGGCTGGACGCCGGGCAGGAGGCCGGACTGGATGCCAGTCCGTTTTGAGAACGTGCCGGCGGAGGGGGGGAACCCGAAGAGCGAGAAACTGATGTCGAGCGAGGTGCAAGGGGACGAGTGGGTGAAGGGCAGCGAGATATCGCCGGGAAATGCGCCTTCCCCGTTGGTGGTGGTGCCGGTGGAGGCGCCGGAGGATCGGAGTGTGATGGATGTGTTGACCCCCCGGAAGTAATAGCATGTGGGGCGGGCTCTTGTTTTTTGATTGAGTTGGTATTCCACCGGGTTCCTTCTGTCTTAGTTTGTGGGGGGGAGGGTGTGCTTGCACCAGTAGTTAGTTTTGTCTTTTTTTTCGAATGTCTTTTATGTATCTGTCTCTTGCGGCGTGTTGGTTCACTAATGCCATGGGCTATGATTGGGAGTTTTCTTTTGACGAGCTATTGAACTGGGCCAGTCCATTGAAACGGGGGTATTCATGTTGGGATGTACTGTTTCCTTTTGTGTTTGTACGGCCATTACTATTGCCTATTGGGTCACAATGATAATATCTATATTTGACACCCTTCGTTCTTGTTGATTGAATTCTCCCCGCCGCCTCAAGGCTAGAGCTGGCTGGCATCTATACATCTTTGGCTTCTTCTCATCTGTGCATAAGGGGCCTCCGTGGTGGGCAGGCCGAGTTTTCTGCTTAGGGAAGTCAAGCTCCCGTATCGAATACTCATGTGATCTTTGCTTACAGTGTAAAACCCCACCTGCACGATGAGATTCCTACATAATCTTGGGGGCGGGGGAGGAACAGTAAGATCAGGTGTTAGGTGGTGAAGCTGATATTGTGGCCGCGGATGATCACTCGCGATCGTGTGCTTTGAGACGGTGGCCTCTTTCTGTTTTGCCCTGTTTTTGGATTATCTTGGTCTAGCTATATAGCTATGGCCTGCGGACAAAGCCTTGGGGCATCCATGTCGGGTGCCCAACGCATGTACAGCCGCTCATCAAAAGTGTTCGTAATTCACATCAGAGTTAGCCCGTGCGTAATGTGGCTTACCAGACTTTACGGTTAACTTGGGGAACTAAAATGTATCTATTTAGTTGTATCTAGTGAGTGACAGAGAATAGAAATACCATGAATGTCTAATATTGACGTCTTTGACCACCATTGACTGTTGCTGTGTTGAGGTTTTGAACATTTTAATGAGCGCTTTGATTCCTGGCTTGAGCCGGACATGTCACATTAAGTCCGAATCACATACACTCTTGATGAGTGGCTATACTACAGACTCTCTTCTCTATATATATCGTACGCTGCATTGATGCCCTGGTTTCACCCAAACTGAGCCACAACCTCCGTTGAAAGCGAAGACCCCTCTCTCGCGGTGACTACAGCTCCAAACCACAGCCCCCATTCCCTAGTGTACCAGAAACTTTGGATAACTTACCTCCGTCAGCGGGATACTGTTTTTGGTGTATTCATACTCGGTATGGGATATGATACCATAAAGAACTTGGATTTAAAACAAAATGTAGGTTAAGGGAATCGAACTTACACATTGGCGATTGCACCTAGTAGATGTTACCAACTATGAAACTAGTTTAGGTGTGGACTTAGTTAAGATTGCCACTATTAACTTTAGGTTTAAAATTAGACAACTAAAAAATGAATCGAATTTGCCCAAGTCCAAAATTGCTAGGGATGCGAAATACTACCAGCAGAAGAACAGTTTATTGTATGTCAAAATCCGTATCCTTATGAAAGGATATAAGATTATACCCGCAGGAAAGATACATATTCACGGAAAAAGATATCCTATCACCGAATACAGTATCCTGTGCTAAATATATACATGCATCCCCTCGAAAAGATGAGCTGAGACATATATCCCTTGCAATTGGCGGAGATGTTTTATGTGAATTTCCTGCTTAGGCTATGACTAACCCCGTGATATCTCCCTATAGGGTATAAGCTATCCAAAAGCGCCCAAATGTTTCAATCTTATCCTCCCACGAGATAGCATATCCGGAATTTGGGATATGCTATCGCGATCTCTAGGAATGTTGGCTCTATGGTACAATATGAGATGATAACCTATCAAAGAAAATGGGATATCATTTTTGGTGCTGTTGTATCTTCTGAAACCCTGTGAGTTGGCCTCAAAATCTGGGGTAACACAACTCTTATCTCTGAATAGAGGATTGAGAAAGTGTCAGAAGGCGGCAGGAGACAGCAGGAAAGCAGGATACCGCATGAGAGCAGGAGATCGCACAAGGCCGCCGGGGTGGCCGGGGTGGCGGGTATGGCACAGAGGTGTGACAGCGGTGCGGGGACGGCAAGCCTGCGTAGCAGCTGCGTGACAGAGGTAGCAGACCAAAAAGCTCCAAGTCACGTATGTACACTTACATATATGTATATGTAGGCATCACTACGATTATAATCATCCATCACCATCATGA
Organism: Morchella sp. 2018-W38C; assembly: GCA_024713705.1. Classification (NCBI taxonomy): domain Eukaryota; kingdom Fungi; phylum Ascomycota; class Pezizomycetes; order Pezizales; family Morchellaceae; genus Morchella; species Morchella sp. 2018-W38C. Next base: position 62,256 of record JAMJEX010000006.1, on the reverse strand, counting down.
TCACCATCATCATGATTGATATCGTACAGAGGCGGATATGGGTGTGGTATAGCTCGCCCATGGCCGCGTAATTTCGCCAGACTCGTGTGCATGTTATTCTTTGAACAATTGTATTTTCCTAACCCCTACAGGCCCATCAATGAAGGAGGTGATCTGAAGACGTAGTTGATGAGATTAGATACATATATATGTTGGCTAGTGAATTGAGGGATAATTCGGTGGGGAGGTGAAACCTCACGATAAAGCTCAACACTATAATCTGGCTTTAACCTACTAGAAACGATAAATAATGTTTAACATGAGCTAGACCACCTCGAGCCTAAAGTGTTGTCTTCCCAAAGTGGAACTCCAAGTCCCTATTTATGCTCGCTCCACAAGAGTGATAACTTACCCCGTTTACACAAAAACGATTGTCTGTACATTGATACTTTACATAAGGCATTTCTTGGTCATCGGGTGTTGAGCGCCAGCACATCCATAACTTTCCGTGTGTAAACCTTAGGTAAGTCTAGATCTCGCCAAACACACATCCCCTTTCTTCCATGAGTAGGGGTGTTCATCGGTAAGAACTGGGTGTTTGCCCATGCGAACTGGTTCATGTCTGCTTGATGTATTGTTTTCGTTGGCTGCAAATAGATAAGATAGAAGATAGAAGATGCCACAGTACATTTCGCTGCCTCTTATGGTAAAAAATGTATAGTTCCTTTCGAAGTCCGGGCCTACCTATTTAGCCCGAGCCTCCAAACCCACATCATTCCAGGAAGGGACAGGGGTGCGTCATGGTCAATCACTCGATACCCTCACCCTCGACTCGGCCCGCCACCTCCGGCCGCCACGCCTCCCGATCTCCACCGTGCCCATCTCGCCCAAATCCTCCACCTTGCGCCCCCGCCCCCCCACCAAGAGTTCGCCGCCTCGTCGACTACCAGAAACGCCTCGAACTCTAAACGCTGGCACCTTGCTCCAATATCTACACCCTGCCGGATGAATATCCCCCGCGAAATGGTTATCAAGTGCCCACTACCAGTGCGGCCACCTGTGCCACGTCCATCTCCATGGCCCCCATACCGCGCACCTCCGCCTCCACACCTCTCACTTTCAAATACCTCTTTTTACACAATGTCTCTGCGCCTGCTAACTGCCACTCCCCACACCTCTCGACCTCCCGACCTCCACGCCTCCACTCGCATCATGTACGGAGGGGCGCCCAATTGGGTCATACAGTGTCATTCGGTAGTGAATTAACCGACTCCACCGCCACCTCCACCTTGATTGATTGATTGATTGACTGATTGATAACTTCAGTACACATATCCAAGCTGGGGCTCTTTTATGACGAGAGGAACCACAAATACAAAGCGGTCTCCTTGCTCCCAGCGGATGCGGTACACCAGAAATGGCGAGTCACCTTTGAACCTGTGCCCATCCCGACCACTGCCTCCAGTCCCTGCGTGCATCAAGCTTGCCCTGACCCTCACCTGCACCCCCACAAACGCCACTACCGCGTTTCCATCTCTACTAACAAAACATCTCAGCCAGAAGATCGTCCATTGAGCCTAAGAGGGAAATATATTACGTATTAGACCGCCGTATGTGTACTGTTGATTCCTAGCACATTGCGTACAGGTCCATACAATCTTATAGATACCCAAACCTCCATCCTTCTCTACTCGTGGGTGGTTGCTATGGGGCGCAATCCGGGAACTATCCAGACACGGGTGTATATAGTAGATAGTAGATGATAGATAGTAGAAGTAGATAAGCTCTTGGTCTTTTCCACGCGTCACATTGTTCTGTTCGATTTGGTTCGGTTCGATGGCAGCAAGATTGCTGTGGCTGGGGGAAAACCCCCTGCCGCTCACGCGGGGAGACATAGATGGCGATATCACAAGGGTTTACGACATGGACTGGATCTAAATGTATACGGTATTCTCAGATTCTTTGAAGGTTCTTTATATATGGAAAAGAGAAGCTCTATCGATTTGCTTGACAGCTAGACAATCATTATAAAAACGACGACAGAAGAGAATGCGAAGTAAGGAACATGACCTAAACACGAGCTCACCCAATACAGCCGTCCCACTCCCCCCTCAACACCGACAAGTAATCTTTCATCCAACATGTGGCAAGAAGTCACTCCATCTCGGGGTTTGAAAAACCTCCACAGGAGGGCCACGCATAGCTATATAGGACTCGACCGTGAGGTAGAGCGAACTTAAGTTTACCGCAAGAAGTATGATAATACAGGTCCAACTGAGAGTGTATTGAAACAAAATGCAGCATCCGCCTACGAACGTCTTCCAGGGTCCTTCTCGTATGTTCATCTTGTCTAACCATTCGTTCCTCTGGTTGATGGTAAATCGGTGGGTTTTGTTGAAAGCGTATTTCAAAAAGTCATTGTCTGCCATCGCCCCAAAACGAACATTCCACACTGTTCGAACTCGATCCTCGAAGTTTTTGGTAAAGTAGAGGATAGGGACGGCGATGAACGGCAGGAAAACCATGCAAAAACAGGAGATCAACCACAACTTATGCTCCACGGGCGTGATAAAGTAGACGCCCAATGCGAGTAAGTGAAGCCCCCCCACAACAACGACAAGGACCCCTTGCACCAATAACAGATGCTTATTTCCCCCCGCCCCCCCGCCGAGCAGCGGGGAGGTGATATCTAAGAAGGCCTTCAACATTACTGTAAGTGCAGTACTATCGGACTCCCCTGTAGTCAGAAAATGGAGATCGGTATTTTCTTTGCTCTTGTAGTACTGCTTCTTGATATCGGAGAGCGTATCAAAACTCGGCACCTCGGGTTTTTCCGCTTCCTTTGGAGTATTCAAGGTCACGACGATAGGCTCGGCAACATCCAATGGCTTGTCCCACCAGCAAATATATGTGAAGCCCGCGCAGGCAAGCTGGAGGAGCACATGGACCTCGAGCAGAGTCAGTGGGAGCTGTGGATCGCTCCGCCAACGTGCAAGCGATTGCACCACAAGCCACAGAGCCTGAGCAGATGCCAGGACCTTTCCGACCATGTTAGCCTTTCCCTTGTCAGCCATGGCGTGCCTGTCGAAACTTTTTCCGTCTATCAAGTTATGCTCCAAGCAGTACCTGAAGCCGGCGGGGGTGATGACCGTCCTGTATTCACCGGGTAGCAGGTCTTTCTCCTCTTCCGGCTCTGTGCAAGCCGGGCTAAAGCTTCCTCTTGTTCCGACGATTGTATACGAGCTACGTCTCGAGCTCTTGTGGCTGGTCGGGGGGGGCTGACTATGAGTGCTAGCGATGGTGCCTGGGGTCTGGCTCAAGCCCAGGGGTCTGGGGTCGGCCCCGATCTGATCGTCCGAGAGGGAACCCGCACACGCAGGCTTGCTTGGGCCGTCAGGGCAGGGGGCGGCTGACTTGGTAGAGGTGCTACCCGGCGTGGTCGGTGGTGGGTGCCGCCAGCCCGGGGTCTTGTTCTTCGTGACCAGCGGCACCCCCTCCCGCTCCGGCTCCGGGAACTTCAGCTTTGTTCTGTTGATGAGAAAGCCGCCCATGACGACAAAGTATGCCGCTTCCATTGGGAACTTTGCTTTCGCTCTCTCCAGAGCCTTCCCGTGGTGTGTTTTCTCCACCTTCTTTTCCCAATTCTTTCGAAGTCTCCGCGCCTGCTGCCTCTCGCCGTAAGCGGAGACCATGATCCCTTCTGGCATCAATATCGCGAAAATCACCATCACCACCTTGTACCAGAGTCGGGTTTTCCTCGTGCTGCCAGCGAGGATATTTGGGCGTAAGCTAGTCCATACGCAAAAGATGTACGTCGCCGTGCAGCTTATGAGAATTCCCACGGTGCCGCGACCAACCGGCTCCGCAGCATACACAACTTGGCCTATCTCTTCCTTGTTCTTAATATTCACAGAGATATACCTTCTGTCTTCGATATAGAACGGAAGTGCAAAGACACGCACGCTCCATATGCTCAGCAGTATCAATGCGAAGAGAGGTAATCTGCGCAGCATTACTGTACCCATAGTAAGATTGGCAGTGTGTCGTTTTTCCGCAGGCGTCTGCTTCTGGCTACCCATCTTCATTAGTAAATGAGTTTTGCAGTCTTCTTAATGCCTAGGGATATGTGGAATACCTCGAATGACTACCGTAACCTGTTGACTCCCAACTTCAAATCTCCAAAGTACCCCGCAAAGGCTGATAATGATAAAATCAATGGACCCAATTTAGTACTGTCGATAAAATAGCTAGAGTTAGGTTTGTGCCCCAAGCTTTCTCGGTCTAACAGCAATGTTGATCAGGTCGTTGGAGTATATGCCTAGTCTGGAGTAGATCTCTTATATATCTACCTGGCGTCTAGAGATTTAATATCCGAGAGAAGCCGTGAGCGAGTTTTAGGAGCTAGAGCAAAGGATCCAATATGCAACGAGAAGGTAGGGGCTGTGAATAACCTGGGGGATATGTCATCTGAATCTGGGTCCCCTCAATAACGGATTTGCGGTGTATGCCTTTGTGCGTCAGTGCCATGGAAACTTTGTTTTTCTCTAGTCTGCTTTCCAATTCTGCTGGAAAAAGGAAAGAAATAACCCCGCCATTGAAGGGATGACAGCAATGGATCTCAGATATTGCACTTGGATCCTGCGTGGATATGAAAGAAATCTTCAGCCTCCTTCATCGCGGCTGTAGATTATATATTTAGTAGTAAACATATATATCCCGTATATAGATGTCGATCCGTTCATGCATATGTACGCGTAAAGTTCAGATGCTTCTAGACCGGGCTGCTATACCATACCAGACAAGAAGGTACCAATTCAATCATCTTGTGAGGGATGCAATAGCAGTCGAGTCTAACACCCTTCTATACAAAAAGCTTCCTAGTGATCAGCATGCCCTAAAACCCCGGATTTTAATCTAGACGCAGAATATCGAACCACTGCCCCTACCAGGAAAGGTAATATGCTGTACAACTCCAACAATCAGCCCCAGTCTCAGGTTGAGCCTCATCTTCAGGTAGTATTTTCGTCAAGGCTTGAGGCCTTTACCCGAGGGTACTCAAGATATGGGGCCGAAGAGGGGAGTATGCTCAAGGTTTAGGTAATAATTGCTGCCAGTAGGAATAAATATGGCTTTGACTAGGGCAAAGATAGTAATTATCTGGCTCTAGCCAAATCATACCATACTAGAAGCGAGTGACTAAATAGGCAGCGATTCTGGATTAACGCACCGGCATGCTAGAAAGCATTTCACCTAATAGCTAGAGACTCAGCTGTTACTGGACAGGTAAATGCACATATTCACCTACCAGCACCAAGGACCCCCCCCCCCCAGCCTACACTGCTCCTGGTGCCACTCATAATACTGCCTGCACGCATCAGCAAAAAATTGGGTCTGCTCTGACGTGCTTGGGCGTACCCAGGCGCACCAGACGCAATTGGGCGCACCAGGCGCATGAGACGTTTTCTTACCTGCATCCGTACGCCCCGGCGCAAAAAGACATCGTCTCGAAGGGAAAATACGAACATCTCTCCCGTTCTCGTCTTTTGGTCAAAAGACGAGTTCGTCTTTTGACGAAGTTACCTCGTCTTTTGACCCTAAAACGAACACCGGGTCCACACCTGGGTAGCTTTTGCCCGGTTAACGGCTGGACTAGGACAATAGTTCCGCGCAAATGTCACGTTTATTGATCCACATGTCTACGTAATTCTATGTACATATTTGCTAGCGACCCACCTGCCCCTGCCGACATTCTGCCCGTTGAGCTGCCCGCTGAGCTCGCCGCTGAGCTGCCTGCCAGCCCTCCTGCCCGCTGAGCTACCTGCCTGCCCACTGAGCTCGGCGCTGAGCTGCCTGCCTGCCCTCCTGCCCGCTGAGCTGCCTGTCTGCCTGCGGAGCTCGCTGCTGAGCTGCCTGCCTGCCCGCTGAGCTACCTGCCTGCCTGCTGAGCTCGCTGCTGAGCTGCCTGCCCACTGAGCTCGCCGCTGAGCTGGCTGCCCTCCTGCCCGCTGACCTCCCTGCTGCCTGCCTTCCTGCCCGCTGAGCTGCCTGCCCGCTGACCTCCCTGCCTGGTAGGTGTCTATTTGGTGTAGTATTCGTGACTGATAGCTGTAGCATTCGCTGCCTAGGGGTGTCCATATGGTGCAGTATTCGCTGCCTGGGGGTGTCCAAATGGTGCAGTATTCGGTGACTGGTAGCTGCAGCATTCGCCGCCTGGGGGTGTCCAAATGGTGCAGGATTGGTGACTGATAGCTGCAGCTTTGGTGCCTGCTGCGGTGTCAGTATACTGTGAATTTGACGCCTCCAGCGGCGTGAATATACTGCCCAATCTGACGCCTCCAGCGGCGTCAATATACTGGGAATTTGACGCCTCCAGCGGCGTTGATATACTGCATGATTTGGAGCCTGCAGCGCAGTCAGTAAAGGCGTCAAAATGCAGAGGAAGGTAAATACGTATCTAGGCGTCGGTAGAGGCAGGAGGTCGAATATACCCGTTCTGGGTGGTGTGAGGGTCGGGTTAAGGCTAGATTTTAGGCAAAAAATGGTCAAATTTCGCAAATTCGTAAAAGCTACCCCGTACGGGAGGTATTTGATGGCACTTTTGGCACAAAACGTGCCCGTACGGGAGGAATTTGAATTCATTGATAGCACCAAAAAGTCCCATGCGGGGTGATTCCGGACCTCTGTCTGCGCTAAAAGATCCCGTACAGGGAGATTCCTGAGCGCTGTCTGTGCTAAAAAGTCCCGTACGGGGGTATTACTGAGCCCTGTCTGTGCTCAAAGGGCCCGTACGGGGACATTCCGAAATAGAGTCTGTGCCAAAACGACCCGTACAGGGAGCTTTCAAATTGCTGTCTGTGCCGAAAAGACCCATACAGGAGATATCTGATGGCGATATCTGTGCCGAATTGGGCGTACGGGAAGATTCCAAGGGACTGGGTGTTCGAAAAGGACCCGCATGGGGAGATTTCAATGCACAGCATCTTCTTACGGGCCCCGTAGGGCAGACACTGTCAGAGATTTATTCTGGTAATAGCCCCGTACGGTAGAGACTGTCAGAGCTTTACTCTGGCTATGGCCCCATACGGTAGAGACTGTCTGAGCTTTATTCTGGTAATGGCCCTGTACAACGGACACTCTCAGAGCTTTACTCTGGAATGGCCCGTACGGTAGAGACTGTCAGATCTTTACTCTAGCAATGCTGCCGTACGGGGAAGACTGACAATGATTTCGTTAACAAAGGCAGCGTACGATGGGTAGTGTCAAGCAATTTGATTGTCAGTCGCCCCGTACTGAGCAACGTGCACAAGCAGAGTTGTCTGATACCTCCCATACGAGAGCCATCTGCCTCTGGTTTCTTCAAAAATGCTCCCGTACGGGAGGTATCTGATCACTCTGCTTGTGCAAAATGCCCCCGTACAAGAGCAAGGTACAGGCAGCTGAATTTGCAAAATCCTGCCGTACGGGAGTTATTTCACAACTCTGCCTCCGCAGATTACCTGTACAAGAGGTATATTCAAGCAGTTGACTCTGCAAAATCGTCCCGTACGGGAGTTGTTTGACAACTCTGTCTCTGCAAATTGCCCCGTACGGGAGGTACATGCAGCCAGTTGAGTCCGCAAAATCCTCCCGTACGGGAGGTATTTGCAAACTGTTTTCTTGTAAAATGCTCCCGTACGGGTGGTATTTGACAACTCTGTTTCTGCAAGATGCTCTCGTACGACAGTCAGGCGCAGGCAGTAGACTCTGCAAAATCTTCCAGTACTGGGGTATTTGATTACTCTTACTCTGCAAAATCCCCCCGTACGGGGGTATTATATTACTGTCACTCCGCAAATCACTCCCGTACGAGAGGTAAATTCAGGCAGTTGACTATGCAAAATCCTCCCGTACGGGAGTTATTTGACAACTCTGTCTCTGCTAATTGCCCCATACGGGAGGAATATGCAGCCAGTTGAGTGTGCAAAAACCTCCCGTACGAGAGGTATGAGCAAAATCCTTTCTAGAACAATGCTCCCGTACGGGAGGTAATTGGCCACTCTGCCTCTGAAAACCGCCCCGTACGAGAGACAAGTGCATGTGGTTTACTCACTAAAATCCCCCATACGTAAGTTATTTGAAACTCTGCCTGTGCAAAATACTCCCGTGCGAGAGCCTGGTGCAGGCAGTTGAATCTGAAAAATGCTACCGTACGGGTGCATTGTGCAAAAGGTTTTCTAGCAAAATCATACCATACGGGAGGTATTTGACAACTCTGTTTCTGCAAATTTCCCCGTACAAGAGGTAGATGCAGCCAGTTGCCTCTGCAAATCGCCCCGTACGGGTGTAATTTGGCAACTGTGTTACTGCAAACCCCCCGTGTGGGAGGTATGTGCAAATGGTTTTCTTGTATAATCTCCCCGTTCGAGGGATAGATGAAACCAGTTGACTCTGTAAAATACTCCCGTACGGGAGGTATTTGACATCTCTGTCTCTGCAAGTTGCCCCGTACGGGAGGTAGATGCAACCAGTTGACTCTGCAAAATCCTCCTGTACGGGGGGTATTTGACAACTCTGGCTCTGCAAATCGCCCCGTACAGGAGGTAGATGCAACCAGTTGACTCAGCAAAATCCTCCCGTACGGGGGTTATTTGACAACTCTGTCTCTGTAAAATGCTCCCATACGGGAGTTATTTGACAACTTTGTTTCTGCAAATCACCCCGGACGAGAGCTAGGTATAGGTAGTTAACTGCAAAATGCTCCCGTACGGGAGGTATCTGACCACTGTCTCCGTAAAATGCTCCTGTACGACAGCAAGGCTCAGGCAGGTGACTCTGCGAATCCTCTCGTACGGGAGGTGTTTGACCTCTCTAACTCTGCAAAATCCCCAGTGCAAGAGCAAGGTGCAGGTAGTTGACTGCACAATGCTTCAGTACAGGACTTATTTTACAAATCTGTCTCTGCATGTCAACCGTACGAGAGCCAGGTGCAGGTAGTTGACTGCAAAATCCTACCGTACAGGGTTATTTAACAACACTGTCTCTGTGAAATGCTCCCATACAGGGGTTATTTAACAACACTGTCTCTGTAAAATGCTCCCGTATGGGAGTTAGATGCAACCAGTTGAGTCTGCAAAACCCTCCCGTACAGGGGTTATTTGACAACTCTGTCTCCGTAAAATGCTCCCGTACGGGAGTTATGTGACAACTCTGTCTCTGTAAAATTCTCCAGTACGGGAAGCGGATGACTTCGCTGACTCTGTTAAACAATCCCATACTGGCAGTATTCGATAGCTCTCATTCTGCAAAGTTCGCCTATACGGAGGTATTTTGGCAGCTCTGCCTCTGTAAATCACCCGTACGAGCGACATGCACATTATACCCGTTCTGGGTGGTGTGAGAGTCGGGTTAAGGCTAGATTTTAGGCCTAAAATGGTCAAATCTCGCAAATTCGTAAAAGCTATCCCGTACGGGAGGTATTCGATGGCACTTTTATCACAAAACGTCCCCGTACGGGGGGAATCTGAATGCATTGATAGCACCAAAAGATGCCGTACGGGGAGATTCCAGAGCTCTGTCTGTGCTTAAAAGTCCTGTATGGGGAGATTGCTGAGCGGTGTCTGTACTAAAAAGTCGTCTGAGGTATTCTTGAGCCTGTCTGTCTTGGGCCCGTCTGAGACGTTAAAATAGAGTCTGTGCCAAAAGCTTGGCCGTGCAGGGGAGCTTTCAAATTGCTGTCTGTGCCACAAAGACCCGTATAGGGGATATCTGATGGCGCTATCTGTGCCAAATTGGCCGTACGGGTAAGTTCCAAGGGACTGTGTATCCCAAAAAGACCCATGCGGGGAGATTCGAAGGGACTGTCTGTGTCAAAAGACCCCGTACGTAGAGATTCCAATGCACCGCATCTCCTTACGGGCCCCGTAGGGCAGACACAGTCAGAGCTTTATTCTAGTAATGGCCCAGTGGGGTAGAGGCTGTCAGAGCTACACTCTGGTAATGGCCCTGTGCGGTAGAGGGGGTTAGAGATTTACTCTGGCAATGCTGCCGTACGGGGAAGACTGACAACGGTTTCGTTAGCAAAGGCAGCGTAGGATAGGTAGTATCAAGCAATTGGAATGTCAATTGCCCCGTACGGGGCAACGTGCACAGGCAGAGTTGTCAGATACCTCCTGTACGAGAGCCATTTGCCTGTGGTTGACTCTTCAAACTGCTACCGTACGGTAGGTATGTGACCACTCTGCCTGTGCAAAATGCTCCCGTACGGGAGGTATCTGACCACTCTGTCTCCGTAAAATGCTCCCGTATGACGACAAGGCTCAGGCAGTTGACTCTGTGAATCCTCTCGTACGGGAGATGTTTGACCTCGCTAACTCTGCAAAATCCCTGTACAAGAGCCAGGTGCGGGTGGTTGACTGCAAAATGCTCCCGTACGGGACTTATTTGACAACTCAATCTCTGCAATATGCTCCTGTACGGGAGGTAGACGCAACCAGTTTAGTCTGCAAAATTCTCCCCTACGGGAGTAATTTAGCAACTGTGTCTCTGCAAATCGCCCCGTGCGGGAGGTATGCGCAAATGGCTTTCTTGTACAATGCCCCCGTACGGGAGATAGATGCAACCAGTTGACTCTGCAAAATCCTCCCGTACGGAGGTTATTTGACAACTCTGTCTCTGTAAAATACTCCCGTATGGGAGTTATTTGGCAACTCTGTCTCTGTAAAATGCTCCCGTACGTCAGGTATGGGCCAAATGATTTCTTGGAAAATACTTCCGTATGGGAGGTATTTGACCACTCTGCCTCTACAAATCACCCCGTACAAGAGCCAGATGTATGTGGTTGACTCTGCAAACCACCCCGTACGGGAGCATCCTCCAGATTCAACTGCCTGAACCTGGCTCTCGTACTGGAGGTATTTGACCACTCTCTCTGTGCAAAATACCCAAGTACAAGAGGTATCTGACCAGTCTGTCAGTGTACAGTACGTCCCGTACGTGAGCCAGGTGCACGCAGTTGACTCTGTAAAATGCTTCCGTACAGGAGCTTTTTGACAACTCTGTTTCTGCAAAATGCTTCCATACGAGGGCCAGGTGCAGGCAGTTGACTCCGCAAAGTTCAACCTTATTGGGGATATGCGCAGATGATTTTCTTGCAAAGTGCTCCCATATAGGAGGTAGATGCGACCAGTTGACTCTCCAAAATCATCCTGTACGGGGGTTATTCAACAACACTGTCTCTGCAAATTGCCCAGTACGGGAGGTAGATACAGGCAATTGAATCTGCAAAATTTTCCCGTACAGGGGTTACTTAACAACACTGTCTCTGTAAAATGCTCCCGTATGGGAGTTAGATGCAACCAATTGAGCCTGCAAAACCCTCCCGTACAGGGGTTATTTGACAACTCTGTCTCCGTAAAATGCTCCCGTACGGGAATTATGTGACAACTCTATCTCGGTAAAATTCTCCCGTACTGGAAGTGTATGACTTCGCTGACTCTGTTAAATAATCCCATACTGGCAGTATTCAATAGCTCTCATTCTGCAAAGTTCGCCTATACGGAGGTATTTTGACAGCTCTGCCTCTGTAAATCACCCGTAGGAGCGCCATGCACATATGGTTGACTTTCCCAATTACCCTGTACAAGAGATAAATGTATATATGTAGTTAACTGCAAAACACCCGTACTGGAGTTATTTGATAACTCTGTCTCAGTAAATTGTCTCTGTAAATTGCCAATAGCAAAGCCAAGTGCATGGGTTGACTCTGCGATAACCCCATACCGGCGGTATTTTACAACTTTGTTTCTGCAAATCGCTTCAAAATCCTTCTATTACTGGAAGTCGAGTGAGCAACCATGATTCTAGGAAGGACAGGTAAACAGAGACCGAACACAGGACGGGTAACCAGAGATCCAGCATAGGGAGGTATCGAAATAAGCAGTTGCAGACCGACACTGGCAGCTGTTTCATCTTATCAGACTGAGTTTACAGCTATAGCCTGTTCGAGAAGTAAAGATAATGAACAAAAGTCCTATGGTCCAAGTCAGGTACCGATAGCGCACTTGATTGACATTCGGATGAAGAGAGAGAGAGATGAAGAAAGGAAAGAAGAATATTAAGCAGGACCAGGACAGGGAGAATAAGACCAGGATAGGGGCAATGGAGAAGGGAACCAGAACCGGATAGGGGCAGCGGAAAAGGGAACCAGAACCAGATAGGGGCTGCGGAAAAGGGAATCAGAACCAGAGAAGCGAGCTGGCTGACTAAAAGAATTATGCTTTGTCATAAATAGATCTTGGTTTTGATTACGTCTGCTGAGTTAAACAAGAAAACAGTAATACTCTATACCACAGTACACCGAATAAACCACCCAGAAGAGCAATACTTTACACCACTGTACACCGAATACACCACCCGCAATATAGTAAAAATATAATAATACAGTAAGATATTACACCACCACGATATAGTGAAATATAACACATGTTCATATATCCCAGAACCACAACGCCAACAAAAAAACCCCACTCAATCTGCCTCATCTACCCAACTCAATCATATCATGTAAAACTTAACACCTTCTTTCAACTCTCTATCCAATTCCTCCAGCATAAACCCACCCTCCAAAGCGCTAACAATCCATGACCTCGTCATTTCAACTATTTTCTACCGAGTATCACAGGTATCAGTACCCATTTGGAAATAACGGCAGCAGTAAAACATTATTAAAACTTTAGTAAAACTTACCCGTAGTTTCACCATACTCGTGATGATGTGCAGCAATTGCCCCAAACCCCCGTTAAGTCCAGCAGGAATAGTAAGTACATCCTCACGTTTGAGCAAGCAGATATTACCCACAGGGTTGACCATACGAGAGTATTCGAATTTAGATCCTGAATTCATGATTCCGATGGCCTGTAGGTGTGGCAAAAACCTTGGGTTATGATTAGCTTGCAGCTCTAGGACGTTCATCATATCGCGTAGCCCCCTCCTAATCTTGAGCCAATCATCTAGGTATTTGGTCGATATCTCACCACCATTTTCCGACCTTGAAGCCTCAAGCACCACGTATTCAACATAACCTTCACCGATTGAATGGATTATACCGTCGTAATGCCGACCACTCTTACGATAATTCCCCTTGCCAGTTCGTGTTTGGGAACGGTTCTTCCGGATGCCGGTTGCTCGGAGTTGGGTCTCTTTTCGGTCGAGGGTTATACCTGAGATTGACATTATGTAATTATCGATTATTGAGGCCAACACGGAGGACGTAAACCAATCCTCGAGGTGATCACTAGTCAGCGGCCTATTCGGGGATGCATATACGTTTAGCCTACAAAGGATGTTTGAGGATTGCGAAACAGAGTGGATATATTCCTCATTCGTCATACATACATGTTCTTCAAGGCCAAGTAGGCATAGCACTTATTGCCATCTCGAGCATTGTCAAAGGTACAACCCTCTGGAATGTAATGGTTCTTGTGAAGCGTAGCTCTCAGTTTTTCGACAGATGTGACACTGGCAAACTCTCCAAGATAACCCAACAGAACATCGTCCAGTGGAGGCAAGCTTGGCATCGCTGCGGTGATTTCATCCAATTCGGGGGGGAGGAAGAGGCGCATGACATCCTCATCCCCCAAATCGATAACGAAGGATGGCAAAAGTGATGATTTAGTCATGAAATTCGAGTCAGTAGCAATGCAGGCATCATATATGATATCCTCTACCACACGTTCGGTAGACTTTAGTTTCCATTTCTCCGGGATGTCACGGTAAACGGCCCAGAGGTTCTGCTGCGCTGAGGTTGATTCCGGGCTTGGAGTGCGCGGGCTAGGTGTGTCCTCTAACACAGATTGAACAGAATGGCCCTATTGTCAAGCAGTGATGATAAGCATGGGAACAAAAGCGGCAGACAGAAAGCAAAACCGGCAGACAGGAAGCAAAACCGGCAGACAGGAAGCAAAAGTGGCAGACAGGAAGCAAAAGTGGCAGACAGGAAGCAAAAGTGGCAGACAGGAAGCAAACGCGTACCTCATTATTTGAATGGTTTCCACAGTTGGTATAGTGAGCGATATTGGTGACAACAACACTTTGGTTGAATGTGATATCATCCGTTACAATAGCGGCAGGTCCCGTGCCCCTGGATCTTCGAGAAGTTGGGGGGGGGAAGTTTTCGGCAAACCACGCGCGAAATAACCGTCTAATCTGTATAGAAGGGTTAGTTAGTTGAACATAAAACAATATTTTAAACAGGTGCGCCAGAAATACTACCCCACCTGTAACGGCGTACGGGACCAACCCCAGTCTGTTCCCGTTCCTTGTTTCCTTGTTCCTGTTTCCTGTTCCCTTGGTCTCGTTTCCTGTTCCTCGTGTTCTGTTTCTTGCTTTCCTGTCCCTGTTTCCCTGTCTCCGTCTCTGTTTCCCTGTTTCCTTGCCGTCGGGTCACATCCCCGGCCGCAAGCCCCCGTTTCTTTTTCCTTTCGTCAACCATCCTGTACCCCTGTCCACCCTTAGCCCCTAGTCTCCCCGCTCCTGAGTCCTAGTTTCCCCGATCCCCTGTAGGCTCTTCCCTGCTCTGGCTTTACCCCTGTCAACCTTTATCGTCGCGGGACTATTCAACCCGGACGTATTGGAAGATGGCTTTGGTACCTGGAAGCACATCCTACGGCCCGAGAAGGTTTCCTATGTCTTGGCCATGCCTCGATCCTCTTATCATCCTCCGATCCCCGTTGCACTTCGTGAGGTAATGCCCAGCCTATAACGGAGCCATTCTAACTGGATGGCATGAGAGCATGCTAACCAGGGCCCGCTATATGCTGAGAGTTATTGTTAGGAGCCAGTACTCGGTGACATACAGGTACCTGCAGTGTGGATCGCCACCAGCTGCAAGAGTAACCATATTCCGGTGACTAGGAAGAGGGTCTATTCACAGAGGACAGACTGGCCAGTCTATCTTGCTGACTGACTAGAAGGGACTCTGATTGCCCGGCGACCCTCTGTATCCTCTGAGCATTAGAAGTGCCGCTATAGCGCTAGCACTCTGCCTGGGAAGCCTACAATAAGCTATGAGCTCTACAGCAACTAAAGCCGGCTAGTCCTGCAGGCAAAGGTTGTGTGACAACCAAGCGGCAGATTACCTATAGGCTTTGACTAAGGGTGGCACTGAAGGTCTTGGAAACTCCTGCTGGCGCTTAAAGGAAAGCGGGGTAGCAGAGGAATGTTTGCAAGCACCCGAACTCAGTCCCGCCGGAACTTAGTAGGAGAACTTGGAGCAGAGAATAGAAGGCTTTGGAGTATAAGTACTCAGCTTCATTCCCGCCCATTAGTTCTCCAGTTTCCATCCTCAGACCTATCGGCAAGCAGAAGCAAGAGCCTTAAGATTATTCTAAGTTCTAGCGAGAAGAATCTTGAACCTGTAACCTGATTTCTATTCTGCTCCGGCCGTCTCTATTCTATTACATTTTAGTAGTCTAGGACCCCCGTTACACAGCCCTAGCGTCTCACATGTCGCTAGGGTATTTGCCGATCGATTCCAGTCTGTGCTCCAGTCCCCGTCTCTGTCGCCTCGCCTCGCCTCGTCCTGCCTTGTCCTGTCCTGTTTCCTGTTTCCTAGACTCCTGTACTTCCCTAGTTCGTTCTAGCCTCTGTCTTCGTTCCTGTCGCTGTTCTCGTTCCTGTCGCTGTTCTCGTTCCTGTCTTTGTCTTCGCTTCTGTTCTCCGTTCCTGTTTTCCTCTGCGTTCCTGTCTCCGTTCTTCGCCTGTTCTTTCCTCGTCTCGTTCTCGTTCTCGTCTCGTTCTGCTTTTCCTGTCTCGGCTCTGCTTCCGCGTTCTCGTTCTTGCGTCGTCTGGATTAATCAGCGGCGTTATGATTCTTGTATATAAGGGGGCTCTCTCTCTCTCTTCGAGGGGCTTTCTTTTTAGTTCTCAAGCCTTTCCTCCTTGTACCTCCTGTACCCTTCAATACAGTCTTTCGCCTAGAGAATCGTTTCCCTCGTAGACCACGTTCCTTCCTCCGGGGCTCCTCGCTTCGGGGGAGGACTCATGAATCCTCGTCCCCGTTTCGCGTCCAGGCTCCGCTCTTCCTAGAGCCTGTCCAGTCCCGTTCTTGTTCCGTCTGCGTCTGCGTGCTGGCTCCGCTTCCCTTTGAGCTTGTCCTAGAACCTCTGCCTTCTTCCTCGCCCTGTCCCCATCTCGCGTGCTGGCTCCGCTTCCCTTAGAGCTTGTCCTAGAACCTCTGCCTTCCTCCTCGCCCTGTCCCCGTCTCGCGTGCTGGCTCCGCCTTTCTCTAGAGCCTGACCTAGAACTCTCGTCCTCTTCCCACGGCCCGACCATCGCTCCTCGTCTGGTCCGCCGTGCCCTGTCTCCCGCCTCCGCTCCGCCCGGCTATCGCTCCATCTAGCCGTCCCTGATCCAGTCCTCGGTCGACTCTCTTCTGTTAGCCATCGCGTCCTGTCTGGCTTAGAGTCTCCTCCCTGTTCTGCTCTCCCGTTCTTCCACCAGCTGGGGGGTGAACCCCAGTACCCGTCCTGCTCTGTCCCTCGGCTCCCGTCCCCGCCTCGCACCCTTCGCCCCGCCACCGACCTCTGTCCCGTCCTGTCTCCCGTCCTGCTCCTCGTCCCCGTCGGTGGCCCCCCGTTCTCAGTCCTGTCCTGTCCTCGCCCCGTCTCCCCGTCCCCCGGAATCTGCTATTGCTCCCCTTCTAGCTTTCCGTATCTCGTCTCGCCTCCCGTTCCCGTCCTAGGTCCATCTCCTGCCTACCCAGCCCAGCCAAGAACCTTAGTCGCTACGAATCTACGAGGGCCCCTGCTCGAAGACACTCTCTTCCACGAAGCAACGCCATTCGCCCGTAACACCACCCCACCCCCACCTCGTACCATTCCACAGTTGTAACTAGATTGACACAGCAAGCAGGTTAACCAGCACATTCCATGAAGGTAGTCTCAGGCGAGTTAACCATCACATACCGTGATGGTAGTCTCTGGGCGAGTTAACCATCACATACCGTGATGGTAGTCTCAGGGGCGAGTTAACCATCACATAACGTGATGGTATCTCAAGGAGGGGGGGGGATGAGAGGAGGGAAGGGGGTGGTTAACCCTTTCTTTACCACCATCGCTCAAGAGGGCTTTCGCTTTCCCGCATCTCCTAGTCCCCTCCTCCTCCTTGAAGCAATGCAAGGCCATGCCCCATCGATAGGTATTGATGCTATGCAACTTCTGATTCTTCGAGGGTGGTCGGCTCCTGTCAAGGTATTGTAGTCCATGCTTCGAGGCTTCACTGCGCTGGGCCGAAAATTGGATATACTGAGCCGCATCCCACTGGTCAACTGCATCAGCAAAAAAAAAATCCTCCAAGACGAATTGTACGTCCAGACGTACCGATTCGTCTTTTGGGCAAAAGTTGTCGTCTTTCCCGTCAAAATTGGCACCCGGCCCGTCAAATTCCCGGTCATTTTCCCGGGCATTTTGACGGCTCGTCTTTTTCCCAAAAACTCTCGTCTTTTTTCCGGGCATTTTGAAGGCCCGTCTTTTGACTAAAAATGCCCGTCTTTTTCCCGGGCATTTCGGGCTCTTCGTCTTTTGACGAAAAATGCCCGTCTTTTTCCCGGGCATTTTGATGGCTTGTATTCTCATTAAAAAGCCTATTTCACTGTATTCACGTTCTCGACACATGTAATCCGTTCAAGCATATAGCCAATATATATTACTAATTATTCTACAAAGTAAAGATTCTACCAAGTAAAACTGCCCGTCAAACTGCCTGGGAAGTTGACGAGGAATCCCTTCCGTCGTTCCCCAAAGTAAAACTGCCTGTCAATTCGCCTGGGAAGTTGACGAGGAAGCCCTCCCGTCATTCCCCAAACTAAAACTGCCCGTCAATTCGCCTGGGAAGTTGACGATGATTAAAACTGCCCGTCAATTCGCCTGGGAAGTTGACGATGATGCCCTCCCGTCATTCCCCAAAGTAAAGCTCCTCGCCAAACTGCCTGGGAAGGTGACGACGGCATGAGCGTCGTCAATCACGATCATCTTCGTCACCCCACGATGTAAAGGTCCCCGTCAAACTGCCTGGGAAGTTGACGAGGATGCCTCCTCGTCCTTCCTCGAATTTGATTTGCTCGCAAACTGCCTGGGAAAGTGACGAGGATAACTCCTCGTCATTCACCGAAGCCAAGTTGCTCGTCAAACTGCCCGGGAAAACGACGAGGATGCCTCCTCGTCCTTCCTCGAATTTGATTTGCTCGCAAACTGCCTGGGAAAGTGACGAGGATGCCTCCTTGTCATTCGCCGAACTTTAGCTGTTAGTCAAAAGCGCGCAGGAAAATGACGAGGATACCTCCTCATCAATCCTCGAACTTGAGTTGCCCGTAAAGCCGCCTGGGAAGTTGATGAGGACGTCCCCTAGTCATTCCTCGAACTTGAGTTGCTCATCAAAACGCCTGGGAAATTCCTCGTTATTTCACGAG
The DNA here is from genome assembly GCA_024713705.1 of Morchella sp. 2018-W38C. Lineage (NCBI taxonomy): Eukaryota > Fungi > Ascomycota > Pezizomycetes > Pezizales > Morchellaceae > Morchella > Morchella sp. 2018-W38C. The sequence continues at coordinate 43,835 of JAMJEX010000006.1, read as the reverse complement.
GGAGAGCCAGCCGTCAAACTGCCCGGGAAGTTGACGAGGACATAGAGCATCCTCGTCTACCCATGAAACAAAGCTGCCTGTCAAAACTGCCCTGGAAGTTGACGAGGATGCATCCTCATTCCACGAGGTAACTCTGCCCATAAAACCGCCTGGGAAGCTGACGAGGAAGTCTTCTCGTTATTCTACGAAGTACTGCTGTCCGCCAAATTGCCTGTGAAATAACAAGGAAGCCTTCTCGTCCACAAAATGAAGCTGCCAGTCAATCTGTCTGGGAAGCTGACGAGGATGCTCTGTATCCTCGCCATTCCTTAAAGTTGAGGCCCCAGTCAATCGGGCTGGGAAGTTGACGACGATGCACCGATTTGGATTCTCGGCGCATAATCGGCGCATATCGGCGCATGAAACGTTTCTCGGCGCTCTACCCCCCCCCCTCCCTACCCCGAGTTGATATGGTATTATCGACTGAGATAAATGAAGTGTTGAAGTTGTATGAATTGGAACTTTGATTTTATCCGCGTCAATTCAACTGTACATTAGGCAAATATCTGAACAAACACCGCTTAATGCCCATCGTCAAATGCCCATCGTCAAATGTTATCGCTGAATGCCCATCGTCAAATGTTATTGCTGAATGCCCATCGTCAAATGTTATCGTCAAATGTTATCGTCAAATGCCCATCGCCGAATGCGTACGTCAAATCTCGTCGTCAAATATCATCCCGAATGCCCATCGTCAAATGCCATGTGAGGTTAGTAAATGGACCCGTAAGTTGACAGGTCAATTGTAGTGATTGATAAACCACCGGCTATTAAGTGGCGATTTAGATTGAAACAAGATGGCGGCCAGGATCTTTCTTGATATTCACCACCATATATCGTCAAAAGCGTTGGCGTGGCGTGATCTTATCAAGCCGTGGTGGGCATTTGGCGTACCGTTGAAGTCCGGTTTCAGTGGGCAAATCGCCGCCAACAGCCTTGCTTCTCTCCGTCCCGGATCTGTCAGCTTAAACACCGCCAGTAGAGTTGCCGGGCAAAGGCCCTGCAAGGGCTCCAGGTCAGCGGGTTTTTGACGGAACCAGACCCAATCATTCCTGGCCTCCCCTCTCCTGTAATTTGCCGTTCCCGTTGTGTGAAGAGTGTGCACCGTCCTTTAAATCGCCCGCACCGTGCAAAAGGGCGGGCACCTTGCCTGAATGTCGTAGGAATCGATATCGCTCGGGAATCTCGTCAAAATCCGCCTCAGTTCCTCATGAAGTATCTCCGGATGTAGAACTCGAGAGATTTGCTGCTGCCCGGGATATTGACGTTTTTGACGACCGTCAAATCTATCGGGGTTTTGACCAAGCGCTTCTCCACAGGCTCCTCCTTTGGGAAACATCCCATGGGTGCGATCAGCCCCAGTCGAATCGCCGGATCGTCCTGGGGATTAGCCAGCTCGCGCCTTGCGCGGTGCAGCCTCCTCTTTAGATTCGGCTCCAATACCTCGAGATTGTCCACAAGATCCGATGTGGAGAATCCGTCCCGGGCAATCTGCAGAAGATTCAACCCGTGCATGGCGAAGATGTAATCTCTGTTGAACGTCCGGAGTATCTGCATGGCGGGATTGACGCGATTGCTCCGACGATATGGTATCTTCAGCTGGTCCCTGTGCGCAGTCTCGCAAGACTCCGTCGAATAGTCGGGAATATTCCCGTACTGGCGGATATGCTCCGTGAAGTGGCTCATCAGGTGAAGCCGGGAAGTTGAAGTCGGATTCTTCCGTAGATTTCGTCGGTCTCCGCCTGGAGATTCAATCGCTGACCAGCGACAACCCGCCGTCTCTGGGTCGAGGATTCATCGAGGGCTGCTAGCTCCGCATTGTACTCTTCACGGGCTCTTTCGCCACTCATTCTGAGCCTCTCCGTTTCCCGATTAGCGGTATTTCCTGAAGATATCCTTCGTTCGATGGAATCTTGCGGAGATAGCTGTCTAATAGATCAATCGTCAATTCGTTGTGGGAGCGGTCTGGGCAACCAGTCAATCGATTAATCTTGAAACCTTGAAAGGCTTTCCTGAAAAGCTCCGCCTGACTGGCGGAGGATTCTGAGCGGATGCCAGCGCTGGCAGGATCATCTTCTGGAAGCCGTGCATCTCTTTCTGCCACTGACTGACGGCTTGGTAGGGTTTGACGGCGAACAAAAGCGGGTATGGCGGCATCTTGGTCCATATGAGGTTGAATCCGTCCAGGCGGTCAAATTCCTGCAGGAAATCCTCCAGCCACTGCATCAAATGCTTCAGGATTCGAGGTAGACGACGTGCAGCATATCGGGCTTATGGAGCTCATATGCCTGGACGAAGGGCAATTCCCAGAAGGGATTGTACAGCGGCCGCAGACCCCGCTTCTCAAACCACTTTGCCAACGCTTTCAACTCCCTCTTCTGGTCCCTGTTGGGATTTTCCAGGTCCTTGAGTGCAGTGAATTGCCGATACATCCTGCGGTATTCGCCCTGGTCGGCGTAAATCTTGTTAGGCTCGGCCTGGTACTCTCCTCAGTTTATTGGCGGGAATCTCGCATTTCGGGCGCATGTTGAATTTAGTGCTCAGGAGATTACAGTTCTCCACATGGTCGGCCAGCCATGCCAGGATGAGCCAGCACGCCGTATCCGTCCGAAAGCATCCCGTCAAAATCTGCGCTCTGGTCAAAATGCAGGAAGCGGCTCAAGAACGACGGACAGGGCGGCTGCGGAGTGTCTCCGCCGCCCATGCTCGAGTCGACCTTTCGGCGCTGCATTCCCGATGACCTTCGGAGGAATGGGCAATAAGCGCCAAGCAGCAGGTCTTGCCTTATTTGGCCGGCTTTGACCGTATCCTTCCGGGATATTTCCTATCGTCAAATATATAGGCCGCTCTTTTTGTCTCGGAGAAATTAAATCAAATCGTGATGTCCGAGCTGCAGATGATGGGCACAATCGTCGCCCCAGGGTAAACTTCTCCTCGTATTCCACCACCAGTCGGCCGTGTCATCTCCGAATAGAGCTGATGCCCGTCGGGTCGTATATCTTTTCGGGCGGTATACTATTGATTGAATAGCAGCGCTGCCCAGCAGATATCTGGCGCATTCGACGGGATTGCGGTAATACAGCTCCGTCGTTTTCGAAGCCGTCGACGGTCTGCGTACAGGAAGTTCGGGGGCCCTCCGGGCATTTTGTCGAGCTGCTTCTGTAATGTGTATGCGGATTGAAAAGTGCGTTCGGACCTCAAGGATTTGTGCAGTCCCTGATTGAAGTAGGCGTCGATTGAGATGGCCGTCAATTTGTGCTCGATAAAGAACCGGGCAAGCCTCCATTCAGCTGCGTCCTTGAACGGTGCCCAGGGCTTCCAGTCGTCCTTCAAATGATCCCGATAGCCCGGAACCCTTCTGAGGATTTGCCCACTATTCGGCGCGTAAACCGTGGTGCTCTGCTCAGTATCTGAATTCCCGTTCGCGTTGGGAACAGCGCCGTCATCGTCAGACTCGGCGTCAAAGTCGGACTCCATCTCGGAATTTTCCTCGGAGTCGGTATCATCGTCGTCGCCGTCAATTATCGTGGTCAATGTGCCGGGTCCGTCTCCCAGTCCATGCTCTTCGCCGCTGTGAGCCATGTAAATGTGCCTCGCCAGATGCCCAGCGCGGCGGTAATGCCGCGGGCAAAGGGGGCAGGGTGTAGATGCTATTTCGTTCTTTGTTCTGTGCCACACAGTGTTTTGCATCGTAACTTTAGTACATTCCTTTCTCTATGGAGTCATTTGTCAAGCTCACCGGTCGTTTGCCTGGGCCCTCGTTAGATTGCCCGGCACCTCGTTCGAATGCCCGGCCCCTCGGTCGTTTTCCTGGCCCTCGTTCGAATGCCTGGCTCTCTCAGTTAATTGCCTGTTTCTCTCGCTTGATTGCCTGCCACTCGGTCATTTACCTATCACTCCGTCAATTGCCTGCCACTCGGTCGTTTCCCCAGCACTCGGTCGCTTGCCTGACACTCGGTCAATTACCCAGCACTCGGTCGTATGCCTGGCACTCGGTCAATTACCCAGCACTCGGTCGTATGCCTGGCACTCGGTCAGTTATACCAGCACTCGATGCGTTTGCCTGGGCGGGCGAACAATTATACCGCCGTCGAGTGGCGCGAAAATAGCGTGTGTGGTAAATTGACGATCGTTTCCTAGGCGGCAATCATTGAATTAGCCGTGCCAAGTGTTATGAAAGCAATGATAGTGGCGTCAATTATCACAACATCACATCGTCCGAGCTCAGCGCCAACACTCAACACCAACCTCTAAACCATACTCAACACCATCTGTTCTACTCTAAGCAAACATCCACCACCAACATCCACCAACATCCACCAGCGATTGACGGTGCAAACATCAGGCATTCCATCCCATCCGTGGGATTTTTGACCGCATTGGGCAAAGAGGCGCTGATGCATTCGTCTTTTTCTTTGTTTGCAGGATGAATCGTTACGAATTGCCGATTCCAGCACACCCTCTCGATGATTGTTTGCGGATTCCCGTACACCCTCACGATGATTCTTTGCGGATTCCCGTACACCTTCGGGATTCTTCCGGTCGTGCTCTTTGTTCTATATAAGGAACCGAATCCTCCGTCCTTTCCTCAGGCTCAGGCTCTCCCGTCCTTTATCCAGCCTTCACTATTCCCACAGTACTCGTTCGCCGTCAATCATCCAGAGCGCTCAAAATGCCCAAGTCAAATTCCGGGTCAAAGAAACCTGCCAATCGGCAAGCACCCAAATCGGCCCCACCCTCACCATCATCTCCTGGGAAATCCCGGTTGAGAACGAAGAAAGCCGATGCGTGGATATTGCATGTGCCGAAGGCGGAGTGCCTGCAGCAGGTATGACAATCGCTGGTTCCCTCTTCTCCGTCCTATTCCCGTCCTCCTCCTCGTTGTATTCCCGTCCTCCTCCTCGTCGTATTCCCGTCCTCTTCCTCGTCGAATTCCCGTCCTCTTCCTCGTCGAATTCCCGTCCTCCTCCTCGTCGTATTCCCATCCTCTTCCTCGTCATATTCCCGTCCTCTTCCTCGTCGCATTCCCGTCCTCTTCCTTGTCCTATTCCCGTCCTTTGACCATTGTCTAACGCCTGCTTAGGGGTATGCCGACTTGCCCACCCTCAATATCACCACCATCAGATCCATCATGGGCTTCACGCCTGCGCAATGGGAGGCTGTAAAGAACCATGGGCGGAGGCTTGGCGGTCGGGTCGAGGGACATCGTTGGATTCCCAAAGGGAAGAGCGAGGGCTCGCACGAGGGCGAGGAGTGGGACAGTGGCCTGTACGAGGACAGGGAGCGAGGCAGCGACGAAGGTCTGTACGGCGACAGAGGAGTGAACAGCAGTGAGGGTCTGCACGAGGGCAGAGACGGCGGTCCGTACGAAGACGGAGAAGGCAGCGGTCGGCATGGTAACCGAGAAGAGCAATACGAGCATAGTAGTCACAGCGGCGAACATAGCGAGGGATGCGAAGAGCATGATAAACGGCAGACGTAACGTGGACTAAGAGTAAAGAAGTGTATTGAAGCGAAGTAAATCCCCCAAAGTAATAACCCAAAGTAATAAACAAGATGTTGCGTAAGGAAAGAGAAAGAAAGACAACGAAGACATAAGCGACCCTTTATACCCCGCACCTCGCACCCGATTACCAATCCCGCAGAACCTTCCAGCATTCCCGATGACTCATCCACGTTCGTGTCGCGACGGGGTTCGTAACAGTTTAGCTCCTCCTCCGAGAAGGCGAGCTCCTGTGAGCTAGTAGCGTGATAAGGAAACAGTAACAAGTTAGCAACGAAGACATGGTGCAGGCACCGGGAGACGTAAGATAGGGCGGTTTCATTTTGCTAAAGAAACCGTAAGAAAATTATACTTGCGCACGCGGGATCTTCTTCGGGGCGGCAGCGGGTTTGGAGGGGTACAGCGAGTGGAAACGTTGCAGTGATCCTAACTCCGTGTCGAGGTTCCGGGCAGGCTCCCAGGTGGGTTGTTCGTACCCGGTCCACTTGACCAGGTATTGCAGTTGCCGGTGACGTATTCGGGAATCTAATACCTCTTGTACTTCAAACTCCTCTTCTCCTTCGACAATGACCGGCGGCGGGGGTGGCTGGATGTGGCCTGGCAAGGGCTGCGTGCGCGCTGGTTCCAACAGCGAGACGTGAAACACCGGGTGAGACTTCATCGACGCGGGGAGTTCCAGTCGGTAAGCGTGGGACCCGATGCGTTCCAGTATCTTGAACTTTCCTAGCCGTTTGTGGTCCAACTTGTCCGAGGGCCGAGTGGTGCGTATGTGTTTTCGCGACAACCATACCAAATCTCCTACCTCTAGACGTGGTTCCGGGAGACGAGCGGCATTGGCGCTATCAGCGGCGGCTGCTTGGGCGTACAGGATCTCGGATCTCAAAGCGGTTTGCAAGGTAGAAATCGAATTGGCAAAGGCCACCACTTCCTTCGGCTGAGCTTCGTGTCGTTCTCCGGCGGGAAGTACGTCCAGTTGGGGATTATACCCGTAGTTTGCGAAGAAAGGACTCACCCCCAATGGTTCCGTGCTGGCATTGTTGTGTGCGAACTCGGCGAGAGGGAGAAATTCGGCCCAGTTATCTTGTTGGTAGTTGACATACCCGCGTAGGTATTGCTCCAAGATAGCGTTGACCCTCTCAGTCTGTCCGTCCGTCTGGGGGTGGAAGGCGGTACTGAACCGTGGTTTGATGTCCAGTTGGTTGCACAGGGCTTTCCAGAACTGCGAAGTGAAGGTGGTCCCTCTGTCCGATACTATATCCTTGGGCAGCCCGTGAGCTTTCCAGACATGTTGTAGGAATAATCGGGCCAGTTCGGGGGCGTCGGCGGTGTCCCTGGTGGGGATATAGTGGGCCATCTTTGTGAGTCGGTCGACCACCACCAGGATAGCATTAGATCCTTGAGACTCGGGTAGGCCGGTGACATGGTCCATTGATAATGAGGACCACGGTTTGACGGGGGGAGCTATCGGTTTGAGGAGACCGTACGGGGCATGTCGGACCGGCTTGATTCGGGAGCAGGTGTCGCAATGGTCCACGTATCGGGCAACGTACTTCCTCATTTGGGGCCAGTAGTAGTTCCGGGACAGTAGTTCCAGAGTGCGAGCGCGTCCGGGGTGTCCAGCTGAGGGGGCGTCGTGCTGGGAGCGGAGGATCTCTAACTTGATCGCAGCATCGTCGGGAACGTATAGCAGGCCCTGGTAGTATAACAATCCCTCTTGGATTGAGCACTCACCTATGGGAAGGGTACGAGAGTGTTTTCTCCTGGCGGCAATGTCCTTTATTAACTGTTTGGACAATGGATCCTTTGCTAGTGCGGTTTTTAGGTCGTCACGGCGGGAGGGCGATACTTCGGCGGCTGTTGGGACCTTGAGGACGGCGGCTAGGCGGAGGTTCTTGGGCTTGAGTACAACCTGGTGCTGTTGGGTTAATCTTTCATCCCCCTCTTTAGGGAGATCTCCAGATCGACGTGTGAGGGCATCAGGTTTCCCATTCTTCGCCCCCGGGGGGTAGGAGATCGCGAAGTTGAACGAGGACAGCGTTAGGGACCAACGAGCTTGGCGGCGGTTAAGGATCTTGGTGGTCATGAAGTGTTCCAAGTTCTTATGATCGCAGTACACCATGGTTTCCTGGTTACTGGGTTCCAAGTATTTGCGCCATTCTTCGAAAGCCCGGACGATGGCCAGCAATTCCTTGTCATAGATGTCGTAATTGCATTCCGCGGGTGTCATCTTATGGGAGTAGAAGGCCACAGGGTGTAGGACTCCATGGTCGTCTTCCTGCGAGAGTACGGCGGCGGCGACAAAGTCAGAGGCCTCGGTTTCCAAGGTGCAGGCCTTTTCGGGGTCAAAGTGCTGCAGTATCGGTGCTGTGGAAAAAGCTTCCTTGAGTGCGCTAAAGGCCTGGTCCGCGGCTGGGGTCCAGGAGAACGGGGTGTCCTTCTTCAGCAGGGTCGTCATCGGGGACACCACCTTGGAATAGTCGCGAATGAACCTTCGATAGAAGTTTGCGAATCCCAAAAATACTTGGATGTCGTGGACCGAGGTGGGGGTCTTCCATTCCTGGATCGCCTGGGTTTTATCGGTTGCCATCGTGACCCCTTCGCCCGATATGATGTACCCCAGGTATTCCGTACGAGTAACGTGGAATTCGCACTTCTCTGGTTTACAATGGAGCCCGGCCGCTTGTAGCTTGTCCAGGACGCATTGGACGTGTTGCTGGTGTTCCTTTTCCGTCTTCGAGTAGATCAGAATGTCATCGAGGTATACGGTGCAGAAGTCATCCAGGTGGGTCCGGAGTGTGTCGTTCATGAACGTTTGGAAGGTGGCCGGAGCGTTGGTGAGTCCGAAGGGCATGACCAAGTACTCGAACAGACCATACCGAGTCCGGAACGCGGTTTTCCATTCTTCCCCGTCCTTGATCCTTATTTGGTTGTACCCATTACGGAGATCCAGCTTGGTGTAGATCTTGGCGTCCTTCAGTCGGTCCAGGGTGTCATTGATCAGCGGCAGCGGGTAACGGTTTTTGACCGTAAGGGCGTTGAGGGCGCGATAATCCACGCATAGTCTGAGGGAGCCGTCCTTCTTCTTGATGAACAGCACGGGGGCTCCGGCAGGGGAGGAAGAGGAACGGGTATAACCTCGGGCTAGTTGGTCATCCAGGTACTCCCGCAGGACTTTTAGTTCCTCTGAGGACATGCCGTACAGGGGGCCGAAGGGCGGTTGTTGGCCTTCGGCCAGCGGGATCTCGTGGTCGACATACCGGTGGGCGGGGAGCGATCGGGCCTCTGCTTCTCGGAACAAGTGGAGGTACTGGTGGTAGCTGGTGGGGACCAGGTGTTCCAAGGACGGGGACGGCGGTGTATTAGGGCTGGCGGGCCTAGCGGCCAGTAGGAGGAGCTGGTTATCCGGTTGTTGTGCCTCTCTTCTGAAGCCGGCGGCGGACAAGGTAATGGTACGGCGGGGAGCGGCGGGTCTTGGAGGTATGGGTGGGGGTGGCAGAGCGGCGGCGGTGGTCAGCGGGGCGGAGGCGAGGGTGGAGGTCCATGAGGCCTGGGTGTGTTGTTGGCAGCGGGCGGAGTGGAAGGAGAGAGATCGGTCGGCGAATTGGATCCTTGCGGCGTGGTGTTGTAGCCAGGGGAGTCCCAGTACCACCTTGGCGTCGCCTAGTTGGGTGACGAAGAGGGCGATGCCCTCTACGTGCGTGCCTACTTGGAGGCGGAGCTTGCAGCAGTGGGTGATAACCCCCGACGCGATTGGTCGGCCGTCAATGACCCGTAGGTGTCTCGGTGAGGGGAGTGCTTCCGTGGGGTAGCCGTGGGAATGTGCAAACGCGGCATCGATGAATCCGTAGCCGGTGGCTCCTGTGTCTACCAGTGCGTGGAGGTGGTCCTGGTTTTTGGACAACTGGATGGGTATCTCGAAGGGCTCGCAGTCGCCGGGGTGGTGGAGTTGCCCGATCTGGAGTTTGGCCCCTATTCTCCTTGACTGTAGGAGTCGCAGGGCGGTGTGTGGGCCCGGGCGGCTTTCGACATGGGCGGTGCCCCGGTGGAGGGTGACGAGGGCGGGGAGTAGAGGGGCCCCGAGCTGGTGGAGGGTGTTCAAGACCTTGACCGGTGATGGGTAAGGTCCTAGGCCCGTGAGGTAGGGATGGAAGTCCCTAGTAGTGAGGGTAAGGAAACACCAACCCGGGTCATTCCCTGTTGGGTTCCCAAACGGGATGGAGCGGCGGAGGAGACGGCGTTGGAGGCGACGGATACATCGGGGCGGCGTTGGTGGTGGGGTTTGGTCTGCGAGGGAGTTCTCCCTAGCCCGGGGACAGAGTCTACCGAAGAGGTAGGCCATAGTCCAAGCTAGGAGAAATAGGGCGGCATATGTGAACAACAATAAGGTGTTCGCGGTCTCCTGGGAGAGTGTGGGTAGCGGTGGTCGCGTAAGCGAGAGGCGTAGGTGGATGTCAGTCGACCATAAGGTACGCAACATAGTGTAAAGAACCATGGGCGGAGGCTTGGCGGTCGGGTCGAGGGACATCGTTGGATTCCCAAAGGGAAGAGCGAGGGCTCGCACGAGGGCGAGGAGTGGGACAGTGGCCTGTACGAGGACAGGGAGCGAGGCAGCGACGAAGGTCTGTACGGCGACAGAGGAGTGAACAGCAGTGAGGGTCTGCACGAGGGCAGAGACGGCGGTCCGTACGAAGACGGAGAAGGCAGCGGTCGGCATGGTAACCGAGAAGAGCAATACGAGCATAGTAGTCTGGCGGCGAACATGGCGAGGATCTGAAGAGCATGATAAGCGGCAGGCGTAGCGTGGACTAAGAGTAAAGAAGTGTATTGAGCGAAGTAAATCCCCCGTAATAGCAAAGTAATAAACAAGATGTTGCGTAAGGAAGAAAGAAAGAAAGACCGCGAAGACATGGCGACCCTTTATACCCCGCACCCGATTACCAATCGCAGAACCTTCCAGCATTCGATGACTCATCGCGTTAGGTAATGCGGCGGGGTTAAATAACAGAGTATGAGGGATTCGGTCTTGCGACTTCTTCATCAACAATGGAATTGCCAGCAAGACCTCTGCATCACCGGCCCAGTGGGAAGAAGCACGAAGGCTCTTGCTCAGCCATGAGCCTGGCCCTATACCACCTCGCCGAGCAAGAAGGCGATAAGATCGCGATCTGAAGCATCTTGGTCGACGTCTCCATCAGCTCCCTGCTCTGCGATCTATGCCGTCGAAAGTCGGCAAATGACAGGGCTAGGCCCAACCTAGCGAGGGCAAATCACCTAGCAAAGACCAAGAAGCAGCAGAAGGCGGCCAGCATGGCGGCGGCCAGAGCAAATATAAAAAAGAACAAGGGCAAAGGACGAGCAGATGGGCCCTCGGAGCCTGCACCAAGTCCGGGGAGGAAAAGGACGAAGATTGCCCGACCCTTGCGGAGGAGGAGGTCTGACCTGACATGTCACAATTCCTGCCCTCGGAAGATGAGAATTAGTAGGAACCCCGTGGAGGCGTCTGGGAGCAGACAGGAATAGGAGGAAGAAGGAAAACAAGCGCAGGAGCGAAGCAGGCAGAGAAAAAGCGCAGGAGGAGCCGGTGGTGGTGGAGGAGGAGGAGGAGGAGTGTGAGCTTTTCTGCATGAGCCCTTCAAAACAGACCTGGGAGCCGTATCTGAGTCGACCGCCCGTCGGCGTTACCACTGCTACCCGACATGCTACGCTACAGTGCCCAAAGTAAGGTTGAGATGGGTAAGGAGGTGGGCGGACGGCCGGAAGGTTTGGGATATCTTGATTGGACCCCTAGGAACTTTGCGGGCATCCCTTCCTTACCTACAGCTCCCTCCGGGCCCATATCTCTCGAGGTGGTGAGGATGGTCAAGTGCTCATCGCAGCTAGATTCGGACGTCCATGCGGTACAGATGAAGATCAAGCGCATCCGGCAATTAAATCGCTGATTGGGGCACTTGTGCTGTGAAAGATTCTCAAAAGGTCGAGGCTCTCGGCCATCTCCCGTCCCAGCACCTTGCAGGTAATCTTCCTGCTCAGCGATAAGGACGTCCGGGTCTGGCTAAGTGCCTGCGAGATTTGCCCTGCCTCCGCCTCAGGTTGTCTACCACGAGAAGGATATCAACGGGAAGCAGACCCCCCCCCCAAGCCTGTACCCATACTTCATGGGAGACTGGGAGACTCTGATGGACAATCAACTGCGGATTAACCGGAGGTCGTCGGGCTTTACTGAAGAGAAGCAGGGAAATTTCTGGGCAACAGGGAAGAGAAAAAGGCCCGAGATCATCGAGCTCAGTGGCAGCGAGGCGAGAATGCCGGGAATATGACAAAGATGAGGAAGATGAACTGGCAGGGCCTACCACTGCTCGTCCAAAATCAGCGGCAATACTAGTAGGAGCAAGGCTGGGCAAATCTCTGGAAGCCCAAAGAAAAAATGCCGGGAAGGGCAACAGCGAGAGGAAGTGGAGGAAGAGGAAGAGGAAGAGGAATAGGAAGAGGAAGAGGGAAGAGGAAGAGGAAGGGGAGGATGAGGATGAGGGCGAGGAAGATGGCCGAGGAAGATGGCCGAGGAAGGCAGCAGCGATGGCGACAACAGCGGCAACGACGGCGAGGAGGAGGAGCTTCTAACAAGAGATCGAGAGCAGGAAGGCATCTGGTCAGAGTACTTAAGCACCGAGATTGACTGGAAACCCTCAGGTCGTCAAAGTCCCCATGAAAGTCTCATCGCCAAAGTCACTTCCTCCAGGTCAGAAGGCTTCTGGCCCCAAAGGCGTCTATCTTAAAGAATTCAGCCCCCAAAACGCCGGCAAGGACCCCAGCAGCTGCCTCAGCGCAGAGGTGGAAAAAAATCGGTGTAAGTCAGAATAATTGCGTCAGTCGTCAGGATCTACTAATGCCTATGATGCGTTGTTAGACAGATGGTGCAGGGGCGAACCTGCGGAGAATCCGCCGCTGAGTACAGCCTCAGGACCGGCAGGAAAATGACTGTGATGGAGGGAAGATGCGGGCGGAGCAGCAGAATGCGGGCGGGGCAGGTCAGCAGAAGGAAGGGGCGAAGCTGCCCCAATTTCTACCTTCATCGCCAGGCATGCACAAGCCACTTTCCCTCAGGGTGGGACTTTCGTCTTTGGACAGGAGCCTGACAATTACTCTTCTAACACTTCTGACTCTTCTGACTCCATGAAATCTTGGAAATCAAGCTCTCCCTGTCTTGCGCCGGTCTTGCGTCTTGCAACAGGAAGCTTGCCGTCTTGAAGTCTGGGTGAGTCGTCAATCATTCTGCCCATAGTATGTGTTTTGCTAACGCCGTTCAGGCTGATCAGCCGCTAGGCAATCCTCAGCCTAGCATGTCAGCTTCGGTCAATTTCCTTTGTTCAAGTTCAATCTCTTCGGGCGATCCTCAGGCTAGCAGATCTCTTCGGTCAATTTCCTTTGTTCAATCTCTTCGGGCAATTCTCTTTATACATCTCTTTGGGCAATCATTTGCTTTGGGCAATCGTTTTCTTTGGGCAATCGTTTTCTTTGGGCAATCTCACACGGTTTCCGATTCGTTGATGGTAATATTCCCCATCCTTGTACGAGCTTGAAGTATCCGAGTATCAAGCTGATCTCCGTCTAGATTACTCTGACGACTGTATTATTCCCTGTCCTTTATTGCTTCGTGTTTTTTGACGGCTGTATCATTCCTCGTCCTTTACCGATTCTTATTTTTTGGCTGCTGTATCGTTCCCGTCCTTTACCTATCCGTGTTTTTTGACGGCTGTATTATTCCCCGTCCTTTACCTATCCCTGTTTTTTGACGGCTGTATTATTCCCCGTCCTTTATCGATTGGTGTTTTTTGACTTCCGTATTATTCCCACTCCTCATATGGGCTTCTATTTGTTTTGGGCAATCTGTTTGGCATTTGATATCGCTCTGTGATTATTGACTGCTGTATTATTACCGGTAGTGATCTGAAAGGAATCTATGCTTGTATTCTGCGTTTGATATCGATATGTGATTTTTTGGCAACTTGTATCATTACGTCGGTATTTAGGACTAGTAAATCTACTTTTGGTTAAGTTCATACCATGCGGAAGGCATTTCCTGGCTTTTCTTTGCATCTCCCGAATTGCCTGGCATTGCGATATTGCCCATGTAGGCCTAGCTTGCCGAGATATTAGCACATGTAGGATTTGCGTATCAATTATATCGTTCTTCCCATTCTTATTTGTGAAGTCGGTCTTGCCCACCCCCCTCCCCAGATGCAATGGGGTGTGATAAAAGTCGGGTGAGGTATCTGCATTCCTGCTGCATCTGCGATCTCAACAACCCTGGCGGAATCTTCCGCCATGCGAAAAATGCCAGAGCGACTCCCACCGTCAAAAATCTGGCACGATTAGCAGGGACAAATGGTCATCTAGTCAGCGGCATGCACGTTCATCACAGGAGGTTCCTAGCACCTTTTCTAAGGATTCTAACAGGCGAAGAACCACCACGTCAAAATCCCAGAGGCGAGAGCCGGATATCGGGGAAGAGGCTTCCGAGTACGAGGAGGAATTCCAGACGCATTCCCAAATCGATCTCCAGCTTCATGGCGAGCGGTCGTTGGCCAAAGACGGGAGCTTGAATGCCCGGCATTTCACCAGCTCTCCGCTCTCAAGCTCACCCCGCGATTCTCAATCCCACCGGCAATTGTCAAAGGATCCGGTAAGCTCATTCAGATAATTGCCCAAAGCAAATGGCGTCGTTCTCATCTAACTTTGGGCAATTGCAGGAAAGCGTTTACGACGACCCAGCCGGCAGTAGTCAAGTCTTCTCGCCACGGGCATCTTCCCAAATCACCTCGCTCGCCCGTCAAAAATCTAGGACCCATCAGCGGGAACCCACACCCAGTCGTTAAAAATCTAGGTCGAATCGTCAAATTCCCGAATCGAGTCATCAAAGTTCGAGTCTTAAATCGTAGCGCCAACCCGTGGACTCTCTACGGAATCCGGCAGAAGGGCGTGTTTTCGAGCAGCGTGGGCTAAAGCGTTTTGACATGAGCTACAGGTTCATCGCTGGAGAAGGCGGGCTGGGATATTACCAAAACCCTCTTCGTCAATCCGCTCCCTTCCTTGATGGAAATGCCGGTCATGATCCGGAAGGCTTGGGATACTGCGACGGAGGGTAGTGAGCATACCGAGGATTTGACCATGAACGTGAGTGCCCAGATCAGATACTACCATCAACGGGCGAGATCCCATATGATGGAGAAGGCAAAGAGCTTCGTCATTTCCTCGTACGGGCTTTCGGGGCTGTCCCCCGAGGGATTGAAAGACCGGGTCGATTATCTTCTGACGGACGACCGTTTCAACTGTGATCCGGAACATTACGAGGTATGCATTCTCCGTAATATTCCCAGTGAATGGGCAATTGACTGATGCGTTTAGCCCGTCGAATGGCAGTTTTCCGCACCCCAGATACCGCGCTTCATTGTGTACTGCTACTACAAGACGAATCGAGGCATCGCCGTCAATCATCCGGAGTTTGAGAGCTGCATCAACCAGACATTCATCTGCCGGGGGGGGGGGGGGGGGGGGGGGGGCGTTGAGAGTGCACGTAATTGGGGGCAGTAACTGGAAGAACGGTGTCTTCAACAAGGACTATTGCGGCAGTGAGTTTCTCATTTTCCGCCATCCTGTCATTTTCCCACCCTACCTGTCATTTTCACAGTCTACCATTACCTCCCACGCCGTCCTGGCATATTCTCAGTCTATCCGTCACTTTCACCGTCGTGCTGTCATGTTCCCCGCTGTCCTGTCATTCCCACGCCGTCCTGGCATATTCCCACGCCTCCCTGCCATTTTCCCAGTTTATCCGTCATTTCCCTGGACTATGCGTCCTCTTCCTGGCTTTTGCGGCCTTCCCTGTCATTTTCCCTGGCATCCTTTCATTCTCGCAGTCTGTCTGCTATTCCGTGCCCTTTCCATTATCTTCCTGGCACCTCCGTAATCTTCCCGGTCTTCCATCGTTCTCCTAGCATTTCCGTCATTTTGCACTGGTCATTCTCCTGACATTTCCGTCATTTTGCACTGGCAGCGTTCCCTTCGTTCTCCTGACATTTCCGTGATTTCTGTCATTTTGCACTGGCAGCGTTCCCGTCGTTCTCCCGGAGTTCTCCTGGCATTTACCTCGTTTTGCACTGGCAGCCTTCTCGTCATTTTCTGGCATTTCCGTCGTTTTGCACAGGCAGCGTTCCCGTCATCCTCCTGGCATTTCCAACATTTCCGTCGTTTTGCACTGGCAGCGTTCCCGTCGTTCTCCTGGCATTTCCGTCATTTCCCTCATTTCGCACTGGCAGCGTTCCCGTCGTTTCCTGGCGAGGTTAGCTAATTGACGGGCATACCAGTAATCTGACCTGGAATCGATCCTTCCCAGAATCACTTGGAATCGTCGATGCTGGTTTTGACCGGCGTTCGGCGAGATAACCAGCGTGTGAAAATGACCAACTGCTGCAAGCGCCCATCAATGGAAGTAGGGAAGCCCTTGTTGATCCAGGCGTGGGAAGTTTCCTGGCGGGTCTTAGAGCGAAAGCTCAATAGCGGTAATGAGATTGGCCTCTACCTGACGACCTCGAATCGGGCTTGGTTAATGATGACGATATGAATGGCTGTGGGGAAATTGACGAGGCAGAGCATAGTGACGGTGCAGAGCATATTGACGATGCAGAGCGCGGCGCGGGCAATTCCTCGGGGCGTCAAGTGGTGCTGGAAAATGACGAGCTGGAAAATGGCCGAGTCAATCTGACGGTGGTGGAAGCGAGGATTCCCAGGACAATGTCCCTGTGCGGAGGAAGGCAGTAAGAGAAGAGGGCGAGGGCGAAGAGCTAGATAGACAGACTAGGAGATGTATATAATTAAGTAATTTGAGCGTGATTGCATAAATTAACAATGCCGACGAGTCTTTAAAACACCAGGCGTCGTATCGTGAAATGCCGACGAGGTGCCCAAAACACCAGGCGTCGTATCGTGAAATGCCGACGAGATTGCCTAAACATCAGACGTAGTAATGTGAGCTTTTGACGATATATTCCATCAAATGGCCAGACATGAAATGGATGTGGCCATGAATGCAAGGTTTGAAGTTAGTGAAATAGCGATGCGGGAGGGCAAGAGGCGAGCAACCGTCAAAAGGCCTGGGAATATAATGGGCTAAAGGCGAAGGGTTCTTCAAAGGCCTGGGAAAATGGCGGGCATAAAGCGGGGTATTTAAATCGAATCTTGGGAATTTGAGCGTAAGACGGAGACGTTTAAATCAAATCTTGAGATTTGGCAGGCGTAAAATGGGACGTTCGTCAAATTCCTGGGAATTTGTGTGAAATGGGAAAAATAGCGAGAATTGTGACACTCGTCTTTTGGTCAAAAAAACGACAGCGGCAGAGCAGGAGAGATGTTCGTTTTTCTCGTCGAGACAATGATATCGTTTCTTGTGCGTATGGATGCAGGTAAGAAAAACTTCTCATGCGCCTGGTGCGCCTGCTGCTGCGCCAAGCCGTCAGACGGACCCAATTTTTTCTTGATGAATACTGTCATACAGCAATGTAGCAGGAACTTATATCAAATCATCCTTATCACGAATCATCCATCTGAACCATCCCATGTGCGAATCATCATCTGGGAGATGTTTGACAACACTGTCTCTGTAAAATGCTTCCGTCTGACATTTGATAACTGTCTCTTTGCAATACTGCCAGTGCAGTCTGGCGATATTTAACAACTCTACGAAAATCGCTTCCTATTACTGGAAGTCGAGTGACCGCCTATGACTCTAGGAAGGACGGGTAACTAGAGACTCGGCCTAGGAAGATATCAAGATGGGTAGCTGCAGACAGACGCTGGCAGCCTTATATACCCGGTATACCACCACACCCGTTTCATATTAATTATACTTAATAAAATAAAGTCATCGATGAAAGGGATGAAGAGGTAAGGTAAAGGGATGAAGAGGTAAAGGAATGAAGAGGTAAGGTAAAGAGATAAAGAGGTAAAGGGATGAAGGAAGGAAGAAGAACGTTAAGCAAGACCAGGATGGGGAGAATAAGACAGGATAGGGGCAACGGAGAAGGAAGCCGTATAGGGGCAGCGGAGAAAGGAACTGGAACTGGAGAAGGGAGCCGGCTGACTAAAAGAATTATGCTTTGTTATAAATAGATCTTGATTTTGATTACGTCCGCTGAGTTAAACAAAAAACAGTAATACTGTATCCCATGGTAGGATGAAACTTGTCACAGTTGCGACCTCCCTTTTCCAGCCTTCACTAGCTTAGTGTGGTAGTTCTTAGAAATTCTTGATTGGCTGTTCCGTAAAAAGCAAGATAATTTCTTCTCTAAGTCGTGCACGGTCCAGGTCGGATACAACAGTACACCGAACACACCACAGTACACCGAATACACCACCACGATATAGTAAAAATATAACAAATATTCATATATCCCAGAACCATAACGCCAATAAGAAACATCAATAAGAAACACCAAAAGAAAGCAGTACGTCAATCTACCTCATCTGCCCAACTCAACCGTGCCGGGTAAGACTTAACACCTTCTCTCAACTCTCTATCCAACTCCTCCGGCATAAACTCAACCGTGCTGGGTAAGACGTAACACCTTCTCTCAACTCTCTATCCAACTCCTCCGGCATAAACCCGCCCTCCACAGCACTAAATTAAAACTTTAGTAAAACTTACCCGTAGTTTCACCATACTCGTGATGATGTGCAGCAATTGCCCCAAACCCCCGTTAAGTCCAGCAGGAATAATAAGTACATCCTCACGTTTGAGCAAGCAGATGTTACCCACAGGGTTGACGATACGAGAATATTGGAATGTAGATCCTGAATTCATGATTCCGATCGCCTGGAGGTGTGGCAAAAACCTTGGGTTATGATTAGCTTGCAGCTGCAGGAGGTTCATCATGTCGCGTAGCCCCCTCCCAATCTTGAGCCAATCATCTAAGTATTTGGTCGATGTCTCACCACCCTTTTCCGACCTTGAAGCCTAAAGCACCACGTATTCAACACAACCTTCACCGATTGAATGGATTATACCATCGTAATGCCGACCACTCTTACGATGATTCCTTATTCGTGTTAAAGAGGAAGTTCTTCCGGATCTTAGTTGCTTCGGAGGTGGAGTCTCCTTCGGTCAGGGTTCTCGAGATCGACATTATGTAATTATCGATTATTGAGGCCCAAACGGAGGTCGTAAACCAATCCTCGAGGTGATCACTGGTCAGCAGCCGATTCGGGGATGCATATACGTTAGGGTTAGTGATCAAGTGTGTTTATTCGACTCTAGCTAGGGAGATAGTTACTAGACTAACTACAAATACGACAGGCTAACCTACAGTATAAGCTGCTAACTAACCACTCAGCGGGGATGAAGAAATAATTAAAGTACAAGCTCCATCAACAGCAAGTACAGCGGAGTAAGGAATAAAACAGATTGGAGAATTGAATAACGAATAGTAATCAAAAAAGGAATCCAGAGAAACAATAATTGGAAAATAAGAAGAGTATCTCAAAGGCTAAGGGCCAACGAAAAGATCTTAACCTAAATTACCAAGTTAGTATTCCCCATCCAGTTATCATACTTTCTTCGAACAATCCAAATCCAAAAATATCTAAAACCAAACGAAAGCGGCCCCATACCTCCACACCACCCCATTGATTTTCCAAGACTTATATAAAAAATAAACATTAGTATACAAGCCAAATGAAAACAATTGTGATATAAGTAAATATAGAAATCCAAGGTAATGCCATCAGCAAAAAATTGGGTCTGCTCTGACGTGCTTGGGCGTACCCAGGCGCACCAGACGCAATTGGGCGCACCAGGCGCATGAGAAGTTTTCTTACCTGCATCCATACGCCCCGGCGCAAAACGATATCGTCTCGACGAGAAAAAACGAATATCTCTCCCGTTCTCGTCGCGACGTCGTCTTTTGGTCAAAAGACGGGTTCGTCTCGGGTTCGTCTTTTGACCAAATGACGTCGTCTTTGACTAAAGAGGGCGTCTTTTGACCCCAAATCGAACCCAAAACGAACACCGGGTCCACATCTGTGTAGCCTTTGCCCGGTTAACGGCTGGCATAATGAGGTCACTCGGCAATCGGTACATAGACTAGGACAGTAGTTCCGCGCAAATGTCACGTATATTGATCCACATGTCTACGTAATTCTATGTACATTTCTAAGCGCCCCACCCACCTCCGCTTACTCCTGCCCCGGGCTCTGTCCTCCTGCGCAATGAGCTGCCCCGCTAAGCTGCCTGCCTGCTGTGCTCCCCGCTGAGCTGCCCGCTGAGCTGCCTGGCCGCTGAGCTCGCCGCTGAGCTGCCTGGCCGCTGAGCTCGCCGCTGAGCTGCCTGCCCGCTGAGCTCGACGCTGATCTCCCTGCCTGCTGAGCTCCCCGCTGAGCTCCCCGCTGAGCTGCCTGCCTGCCCTCCTGCCCGCTGAGCTGCCTGCCCACTGAGCTCGCTGCTGCCTGCCCTCCTACCCATGGTGAGCTCGCCGCTGAGCTGCCTGCCCACTGAGCTCGCCGCTGAGCTGCCTGCCTGCTGAGCTCGCCGCTGAGCTGCCTGCCTGCCGAGCTCCCCACTGAGCTGCCTGACCTCCTGCCCGCTGAGCTCGCCCCTGAGCTGCCTGTCCTCCTGTCCGCTGAGCTCCCCACTGGGCTGCCTGCCCCCTGAGCTCGCCGCTGAGCTGCCTCCCCACTGAGCTCGCCGCTGAGCTGCCAGCCCGCTGAGCTCCCCGCTGAACTGCCTGCCCGCTGAGCTGCCTGCCTGGGAGGTGTCGATTTGGACCAGTATTCGGTGACTGGTAGGTGTCCATATGGTGCAGTATTCGCTGCCTAGGAGGTGTCGAAATGGAGCAGTATTCGCTGCCTAGGAGGTGTCGAAATGGAGCAGTATTCGCTGCCTAGGAGGTGTCCAAATGGTGCAGTATTCGCTGCCTAGGGGGTGCAGGATTCGCTGCCTAGGAGGTGTCCAAATGGTCAGGATTCGCTGCCTAGGAGGTGTCCAAATGGTGCAGGATTCGCTGCCTAGGAGGTGTCCAAATGGTGCAGGATTCGCTGCCCAGGAGGTGTCCAAATGGTGCAGCATTCGGTGACTGGTAGCTGCAGGATTCGCTGCCTGGGGGTGTCCATTTGGTGCAGTATTGGTGACTGGTAGCTGTCAATTTGGAGCCTGCAGCGGCGTCAATATATTGCAGGATTTGGAACCTGCAGCGGCGTCAGCAGCGGCGCCAATATACTGGGGTATTTACCTGCAGCGGCGTCAGTACAGCGTCAATATACTGGGTATTTGACGCTTTCAGCAGCGTCAGCAGCTGAGTCAATATACTGGGGTATTTACCTGCAGCGGCGTCAGTACAGCGTCAATATACTGGGTATTTGACGCTTTCAGCAGCGTCAGCAGCGGCGTCAATATACTGGGGTATTTACCTGCAGCGGAGTCAGTATAATCGCCAATATACTGGGAATTTGACGCCTCCAGCGGCGTCGATATACTGCATGGTTTGGAGCCTGCAGCGGAGTCAGTACAGGCGTCAAAAAGCAGAGGAAGGTAAATACGTATCTAGGCGACGATACAGGCAGGAGGTAGGCGTCGATAGAGGCAGGAGGTAGGCGTCGATACAGGCAGGAGGTAGGCGTCGATACAGGCAGGAGGTAGGCGTCGATACAGGTAGGAGGTAGGCGTCGATACAGGCAGGAGGTGAGGTAGGAGGTGAGGTAGGAGGTAGGAGGTGAGGTAGGAGGTAGGAGGTGAAGTAGGAGGTGAGGTAGGAGGCGAGGTAGCTAGGTGTATATGTGGAGGTGGAGGTGGAGGTGTGGGTGGATCCTCGAGGTGTGGAGGAGTCAAATCTGACGTCATTAGCTAGCGCTATTAGCATTAGCGCCAGTACTTAGGCGGAATATCACATCCGTGATGTCAAAAACGAGCTATCGCATTTGGGGAAAGCGAACTAGGCGTCAAAAGGCGAGGTGTCGCATTTGGGACGCATACTAAGGCGCTAAAAACGGCGTGTCATATTTGAACTCCGGGGCAGACGACAAAAGCAGTATTTGGGTGCAAAAGACGAGGTTTTGGTCGCAAAAGACGAATCGGTACGTCTGGACGTACAATTCGTCTTGGCGGTTCGTTTTTTTTGCTGATGGCTAATTCGTTAAGAAACTGTTCGGATAATATTTTATTCCACTTGACCAAGATTTGATATGCACGCCTTTGACCCCCGATATTGAGTAAATAATCGATGATGGTATATTTTGTTGATAGTGGAAGTAAAGCTTTATCAAGCTCCATGAAATCCGTTTCTGATACGCTTAAAATACCGTCAAATAATCCTAATTTTTCCATGCATTGAACATGCCCTCGATCAAATCTTATTCCGCAAATACACTTTTTACCCCAACCAAAAATACCCCTTCGCCAATCCTATGAATCCTTTTGCATCTTCGGATCATCAATTGCTACAAATACTATTAGCGTTCATACTAAATATTTTTATTTTGAAGAATCATTCACCTAACACATCGATCATATCGAAATTCTTCAAACGTGGATGAGGTTCGACAATTGCCAATAGTTTACTCATTTTTTCATTCCTGTAGATGATATTGCTTGTTTTGTCTCGAAGAAGAAAAGAGCGTAATCGTATTTTGGAAGGTTGACGTGTTATCAAAGCGGAATTCTCCTCTATTATGAACAGATCATACAATTTATCGTTCATAATAATACTAAAGCCTCTTTGCATTTTTTTTCGGTAGTTGGTTAATGATTGTTCTTAATGGATTGCTTTCGCTCATGCTTTCTAAATGCAATTGGAAACTGCAACGAAGATGTTGCAGACGTTTTCGATATTCAAAATCTCGCATAGGTTTCCGCGTGATTTTTGGTCTTTTTGAGCTACCTACCCAATACTATCCCAAACTCTTTCTAAAGGTTTAAAAGCGTCTGTTCCTTTTGGACTGCATATATGGCTGAAATAGTTCATATTTATATTAATCGTTGGCGTAATATATATTTTATGCGTATTGAGTCGAACTCTTGGTGTCCATGAATCCGAATGGAACTGAAGAAATCCTTTTAATCTCATTGTTTTTTCGATAAGATTATCGCGATGCCTTTCAAAATCAATTCCATCACATCCTATAGGAAATCCCAAATAACGATAGGTAGTCACAATAGGTATCGGTACATCATAGAGACATAATTGAATAGTTTGTTCTTTTTGAAGATCCAGTTTATCAATTACACCACACTTTGAGACATTGAATCTCATTGCGTGATTGTTGGCCCATCTCTCACATATTTGTAACATTGCGATTGCATCTCAAGGGGCGGCGTAGATGCGTGTATTCCGCAGGGTACGAGTAGTAACAGTAGTAGCTGTCAGATTAATCAAGCGAAGTACAGCGGTCTTCGTAAGAAGAGAGAAACCAGCGTATATAATAATAACCAGCGTAATATTGCAATGGCTCAACCTAGCGTGATATGCTAGTTGAGGACGAACGTTCGTAATGAGTACAAAAACAGTAGAAGAGAGAGAGAGAGATTTTATTGCTTAGAAGCGAGACGCTTATCGCACAACTATACTACCCGAACTACAACCTCCGCCGACTAACCCAAAACAAAACGCGAGGACAAAAACGAAACCGAAGACAAGATAAAAACAAGCGAGAAGATAAAACAATCAACTAGTTACCGCGGCGGGTGAGGCCGCAGATGACACAGGGTGAAAGAATAAGAGAGAGGAAGGAAAAACGTTTAAGCGAGACAAGTCAAACCTAAATATTTCCCATGTCGTGGTCTTTATCACCTGGAGCCGGTGCCGGTGTTGCGGGTACTTGGATGGTAGAGCTCGGCGCCGTTGAGGCCACGACCGCTGGGGCCGGGACTACTGGGGCCGGGACTACTGGTGCCGGGGCTGCTGGAGCCACGGGGATGAGGGCCGGAGCTATTTTCTGGGGTCTGGATTCGTTGAATCTCAGCGATGCTTTCAATGTTGCCAGCGCTCTGGGCGCTTCGATCGATTCTTTGTAAGCCCTTGCAGTTATAACATCGATAGGCGAATGGGTGCATTTACTCCTCGGGCAGGACTTGCAGGTGGTTATCTAATGGTATGGTCCTCTGCGCAATGTCCGCATCGGCCTGATTCGTGAAACATTGTTCCTGTCGGTCTTGAATTCGAGGCAGTTTCTGCATTGGGTGTCTTCTCTGATGTTGAGGTAGGTCTCAAGGGAACAGCGGCGGTCAAAAAGGAGAAGGGATCCGAGCCCTAAAGTTTGGGTGGTGTAGGATCCTGGTATCGCAATGATCATTGTGGAGTGTTGTTTCCCGGTTCTCTTTTCTGGAGTGGTTATCCATCTAGGAATCTGGGCAAGTTCGAACTTTTCCCCATAGTTGTTTCTGATTTCGGACGCGACCAGCTGGCCCGCGTCGAGTCCATCCCCGATTGATGTCGGGATCTTTGTGCAAAAATTTTGACCATTTTGAGTTGGCCTTAATGTCGTCGCGTAAATTCTCATTCCGTGAGCAACGTCGTAATTCGTGCTTATGGCGCTGTTTGTGAGTATGTCGTATTTCGTTTCCAATACAATGTTGTGGTTAATGGTTTTCCTTGCCGCAATGAAGTGGCATTTGGCGTCTGGGATTCCGGCATTAATTTTCGCTCGGATTTCGGAGGGGGTTTGGTTGCACGGAGCTTGGTCGGAGGGGGCGTTGCATTCAACAATAATTTCTCTGTTGGTCCTGGAAAAATCGGATTTAAAAAGTGGGTCTGGTTTCTTGGAGGCCTTTTTCCTTTGTACCACTTGGAAAGTTTCTTGGTTCGGGTTGTTTGCCCGAGCCACATTCGCGAAAGATCGAGGAGGTTGTTGCTGTGTTTGTTGTTGTTTTGGCAGTTGTTGTTGTTGTGGTTGCTGTAGTTGTTGTGGTTGTTCTTGAACCGTCTGCGTTAATTGAGGCGGCGGGTTGAGCTTTCGAGGCGAGGATTAGGCGAACGCGGGTAGAAGGAAGAGGGGGGGGAGGTGGGTTGGGTCTGCTGAGGCGGAGGGCTTGGGATTCCTCGAGCTTAGTAATTTGTTTTATGAGGAGTTCTTGTCCCTCCTCTGTTTTCTTAATAAGGGGGTAGAAGGTTTGGACGAGTCCTTCCCGTACTATGTCGAGGGCTTTTTCCTGCTTCTCGTTTTGATTGGCGAGGTTTTTTATTTGGTACGGTAGGTTCTTGATCGTTGTTTTGCAGTCTCGTATTTCTTTAAGAGCTAAGTCCGATGCGAGTTTTGTTGCTTCGAGGTCTCTGCGGATTGTCTCTTGGGCGTTTTTTATCGGTTCGATGTTGGTCATTATGGCGTGTCTAATGGCCCATGAAATATAATTCAGGTCTATTCTGTTGTGCCAGTTTTCTGGGACATTGCTAGGATTGAGGTAGTCGACTGTGG
This sequence comes from Morchella sp. 2018-W38C, assembly GCA_024713705.1. NCBI lineage: Eukaryota > Fungi > Ascomycota > Pezizomycetes > Pezizales > Morchellaceae > Morchella > Morchella sp. 2018-W38C. Next base: position 18,844 of record JAMJEX010000006.1, on the reverse strand, counting down.
GATCGTAAGGAACCTGATAGTCTACTGTAGTCGCGGATACGGAGAGGAGTCCGGGTATGGGATGCTCCTGATTTTGGTCTTGGGACTGGGTTTGGTCGAAGCGAGGAGGGGCTGGGGTGCCTGGGGGGGGCTCCGCCGCAAAGTAGCTGGAGAGGGACGCCTGGGAAGTCATTTCAAAGGCAGATCTGTTCGGAGATGGTGCGGGGGAAAGGAATCTCTTCCTTCCCTTCGGTAGACCTGAATTCGAGGAGGATTCGTTTGAATCCAGCTTAGAAGTTTTTTCTTTCGCTTAAAAACAAACAACAACTGACCGTCTGTAAGCGATAAAATGAGCAGCCTAGTATGATATCTTAGGGTGAGCAGATTCTTGCGAGAATAAAATAAAAAGAATAAAGAATCCGATAATAATGTTTGTTCGTAGCGAATTTGTTCGAAAAGGAGTAGAAGAGAGAGAGAGATATTTATTTCGCTTGGAAGCCGTAAAGAACTGTCATGTAATAAATAAAACCATCGAAAGCTAACTAAACTAAACTAAATACATATGGGTCGCCCTCGAAGAGGGGGCAGATAACGCGAGTGGTACAGGTGAGCAGAATCTAAGCGACATCAAAGAAACCTCCCCGTCGTAAGAATGAAACCCCAACTTCTCCGTCAGACTAAACTAAGCGAGGTATCCCTTCCGAACCGTTCACACAAAATGGATCATTACTGGGAACCGTGGACCTTATCAGTGGAGCCGAACCTTAACTGAGTCGGTGGAATCCGAACGCGAGGCGCTAAAGGAATATACAAAGCCGTCGTCAGGTGCGAAAGCTAGGGGGTGGTGTCAAGAGTGGTGCCCTGGGAATCTACTTGTCAGGTAGCAGGGCGGTTGAGAGTGAAGGGAAGAGGGAGCACGGCGCGAAGCTGGCTATTAAAAAACCTCAACCGTGGTAATAGTGGGGTGGGGTCGTCGGTCCCAGGAGCAACGGCTAAAGACTGTGCCCGAGTCGTGTTTGATGTGAAGTCCTCTGGAGGGGACGTGCGAGAGGGGTGAGTCTGGGACTCAGTGTATGTGGTGGTCGCAATCGTGGGTGCCGACCGTTGTTGAAGGGTGGTCTCGGGGACCAGTGTGTATGTGGGTGAGGGGATCGAAGCCGCCTCGGTTAAAAATGGGGAGTTGGGGCTGCCAACTCGGTATGTGTATGGGTGGTCGCAATCGAAAGTGCCGACCGTGGTATTGAGTGGTGGTATCGGGGGACCGGTATGTGTGGGTGGTGAGGGGATCGGGGCCGCCTCGGTTGAGAATGGGTGGCCTGATTAGGGCCGAGAAAAAAGGAGGGGTAAGGTCACGTGGGGACCTCGGGTAAAAATTTGACGAATGTTTACGAAGGAGCATAAAACCATGCGGGCTGTCGAGCGCTTTGGCCGTAGAACCTCGCTGACTAGAGGAACGGACAGTGTGCGAACCCGACGTGTGTGGTGCTCGTGCGATGAGCGGCCAAAAAAGGGGGAACGACCGTCGAAAGGTGGCCGTCGGTTTGAGGAGTTGGTGCGTGATGGAAGCATCCCGTGAGGGCATCAACGCGGTGAAAGGGGGGAAGGGAGAGGGAGACTCGTGTCGTAGAAGGGGAACTGGCCACCCGTAGGCTAAACCAGAACTCTGGGTATCCGACTTGTCGACGAGGAGGGCGTCCCTCAGGCGGTCAGGCCCGAGAGGAGTAGAGAGAGAGAGAGATTTTCTATTGCTTAGAAGCGTAAACGCTTATCGCGCTATACTACCCGAACTACAACCTCCGCCGACTAACCCAAAACAAAACGCGAGAACAAAACGGAAAAACACAGACAAGCGACATGACGATCAACAAGTTACCACGGCGGGTGAGGCCGCGGATGATACAGGAAAAAAGAGTAAGAAGGAGAGAGAAAAAAAGACTAAGCGAGACCAAAATCAAACCTAGGCATTTCCCATGTCGTGATCATTAACTACCGGAGCCGGTGCCGGTGTTGCGGGAACTTGAATGGTAGAGTTCGGAGCCGTTGAGGCCACGACCACTGGGGCCAGGACTGCTGGGGCTGGGACTACTGGTGCAGGGGCTGCTGGAGCCACTGGGATGAGAGGCGGGCTATCTTCTGGGGTCTGGATTCGTTGAATCTCAGTGATCTTCTTAGTGTTGCTTTTGCGCTCTGGGCGCTTCGATCGATTGCTTTAGGGAAGCCCTGGCAGTTGTAACACCTGATGGGCGAGTGGGTGCACTTGACTCCTCCGGGCAGGACTTGCGGGTGGTGCGTCTGTAATATGGTCTTGGCTAATCTCGCATCGGCCTGTTTCGTTGGAACACTGTTCCTGTCGGTGCCCGAATTCGAGGCAGTTTCTGCATTGGGTGTCTTCTCTGATATTGAGGTAGGTCTCAAGAGAGCAGCGGCGGTCGAAGAGAAGGAGGGATCCGAGCCCTAGAGTTTGGGTGGTATAGGATCCTGGTATCGCAATAATCATTGTGCAATGTTGTTTCCCGGCTCTCTTCTCCGGGGTGGTTATCCATCTAGGAATCTGGGCAAGTTCAAACTTTTCCCCGTAGTTGTTTCTAATTTCAGACGCGACCAGCTGGCCCGTGTCAAGTCCATCCCCGATTGTTGTCGGGATGCTGTGTAAGAGGAATTTTGACCATTTCGAATTGGCTTTGATGTCGATCACGTAGATTCTCATTGCCGTGAGCACGTCCTTGATTTCGTGCTTGTAGGCGAGCGCTATTTCGGCGGAGGTGTCGTACTTGGTTTCTAGTACGATGTTGTGGTTGATGGTTTTTCTTGCCGCAATGAAGTGACATTTAGCGTCTGGGATACCGGCATTAATCTTCGCACGGATTTCGGAGGTGGTTTGATTTGCCGGGGCTTGGTCAGAGGGGGCGTTGCATTCGACGATGATTTCTCTGTTGACCCTGGAGAAATCGGCTTTAAAGAGTGGGTCTGGTTTCTTAGGGGCCTTTTTCCTTTTTACCACTTGGAAGGTTTCCTGGTTCGGGTTGTTTGCCCGAGCCACACTAGCGAAAGATCGAGGGGGTTGCTGCTGTGCTTGTTGTTGTTGTGGTTGTTGTTGTGATTGTTGTGGTTGTTGTGGTTGTTGTGGTTGTGGTTGTTGTGGTATTTGTTGTTCTTTGGGCCATCTGCGCTGATCGAACCTTGGCGGGTTAATTTCGGCGGGGATGGAGTCTGAGGCGGGAGAGCAGGAGGAGGGGGAGGTGGGTTGGGTTTGTTGCGAAGAAGGGTTTGAGTCTCTTCGGAGTATTTGGCGACTTGTTTTATGCGGAGCGTTTGTTCCTCCTCTGTCTTTTTAATAGCGGGGTAAATTGTTTGGGCGAGTGCTTCTCGCATCAATTCGTGGGTGTTGGCCTGTTTGGTGGTCTGTTCGGCGAGGGTTCTCACTTGGTAGGAGAGGTTCCTAACCGTTGCTGTGAGGTCTCGTAGTTCTTTGAGGTTTAATTCCTGCGTGGTTTTCGTTGCTGCGATTTCCTTAAGGAGTTTGTCCTGATATGTTTCCTGAAGTGTCTTCATCGAATTGGTATTAGTCGTTATAGCGTGTCTGATGGCCAATGAAATATAATTCAGGTCCATTCTGTTGTGCCAGTCACCTGGGACAATGCTGGGATTGAGGAAGTCGGTTATGGGGACGTAAGGAGCCTCATAGTCCGCCGTAGTCGCGAATTTGGAGAGGGGTTCCTGGGGTTGGTCCTGGTCTTGGGATTGGGTTTGGTCGAAGCGAGGAGGGGCTGGGGTGCCTGGGGGCTCCGCAAAATGCTGGAGAGACGCGCTGGGAAGTCATGTAATGGCGGATCTGTTCGAGGATGGTCTTGAGAAAGAATCTCTTCCTTCCTTGGTAGTCCTGAATTTGAGGATTCGTTTGAATCCAGTTTATAACTCTTGTTCCTTAAAAACAACAACAAGCGACCGTTAAAAATAAAATAGTATGATATCTTAGGGTAAACCGTAAAATAAAAATAAAAAGAATAAAGTATCCAATAATAGTAGTTGTTAAATGGCGAGTTTGTTAGAAAAGGAGTAGAAAGGCGTTCTTAAGGAAAGAAAGAAAACAGGAGCGAAGCGAGGAATAGTATCAAAATCCATCGATGACTAATCCCAATGACTCACACCGCGTAACTGAACAGAAACCCGTAGAACCCAACAGAAACATCCTGACTAATCCGACTCCTCAACACCCAGCGTCCCCACTTATCGATCCATGAAATTGCATGACCCCAATCAGTGGCAAGCAAAACACCGTCATCCGCAAAGAACAAGGCTGAAGGTAATGAATTCTTTGTAAGAATTGTGGGATTCAGTTCAGAAACAAGCGAGTTGATGAATTTTTCGAAAATAACCGGTGAGAGTGGTGATCCCTGTGGCAATCCAATAATTTGATAAAGATTCCTTGACGCTATACCATTCACAACGATATGATATGACATTGAGTGAAAAAGGAGGCTTATAAGCAGAGAGATAAGATATTGAGGCATTCCATGATCGATTAACTCTTGCACCAATATTTCTTTACTAACTTTATCAAATGCAGCTTCAAGATCCAAAAAGACTGTGAGAGGTTGTTCTTCAGAGCCAAGACTATGATGGAGGATCAAAGCATGAGTTTGAGTTGAATAACCAGACCGAAAACCACCTCGACAAGGATTCATTTGATTGAAATCCCATATTGGATCTTCAAATATTGGTAAAATTAGACTCTCAAATATGCGTCTAAACATGACAGGAATAGAAATAGGCCTTGTATTTGATGGCATATAAGGCTTTGCTGAATTTTTTTATAATGGATAGAGGATCGAACTGTTCCAACGTCCAGGAGTTGAAAACGTTTCTATACACATTTGATAGAGAAATGATAAATCTGTAATGAATTCGGTTTCAATCAGATTCTTAATCTGTAAAATATGAATTCCGTCCTCCCCGCATGCTTTCGTTGCTGACAATTTTGCAACAAATTTTTTAATTTTATCAACAGTCACCAATTGCAATAAAGAGTTTTGATATAATCTATCGTGTGCGGATGGAAAATGTCGGATATAGGTATTCCGGCTCATACTTTGGGTGTCATAAACCTTTGAATATTTGTTTTCCAGTTCATGCATTACTGTTACTAAATTGTTGTCCGAACTCATTATCCTCGATTTGGGTGAAGATCGTTGTAAACGTTTGAAGAGACTAACTGTTGAGCCTGATCGTTGGAACTAACTAAATCTTAACGTATTTATCTGGACAAAGTCTTTCCTGATAAAGCGAAATAGTTCATACTACCTCGAGGCAGTTTGTACCTTACTCATTAAAATAACATCTAATAAATCTATATCTTTCTTTATCGTGGCAATCTTTCTCTGAGCGAACAATGTAAATCAATAATTTAGTAACAATCGGAGAACTTCATACGTATCGAAGGAAATAATGAAACCGTCAAGTAGAATTGATATTGATGTTTGAATGTGATGGTGTTTTGTGTTTAAGCTTGTTTATTCAATAGCGATAAATATGATGGTAATTGTGCTCATAATTGAACGCAGAACTGGAATCATTCTTGAGAGATAATTTCAGAATATACTTGTGATCGGTATGAATACCAGCATTTGCTGTGGATTCAAGCGACAGTTTTTGTAACGGCGTGCCAAGACTCAAGGGAGAAGTTCGGGAAGGAGAAGGATTAGTAATCAGGTTTCGTTAGTTAGGTTTCGTTTAGGTTTTCGCTCACGGTTGGGTTTTCTTTCTATGGGTTTCTGTTACACGGATTAGTCATTGGGATTTGGAGGTTATATATATGGCTGCAATTTCCCTTTGTTCTTTCTTACTTTTCTCCTTATCCGAACTTCCTGTTATATAGGAATACATTCTAGTTTTGTTCTCGAACCTCTACGAACCCAAGTTGTATAACCTCTCGGTTGTGCCCCTTGGTCCCCGTCCTAGAATCACTTGGCCTCACCTAGCGTATCATACTAGGCGAAGCCATTCTGAACCTGTTTCCGTTTGTTTTCTTCGATACCTCATCGTTAGGAAACTCCATCTAGTATCTATCGGTATCGAGCCCGATATCCCTGAACCCTGACCCTGACCCCGCACGAGGAGAAGAGTTTTCACCCACGTGATTCTAACTCAGCTTCTACCGAGAACTCTTGAACCCGTTTCTCGTGTCTCCCGAGCCGGCCCGTAACAGTTTTGGGGTTTGATTGCGTAATCGGTTTTTAATGAATGCATGATCCGTGCCGAGTTCCAGCGCTTTGCCGTCTGGTCGCATTCTAGACAATCCCGCCACTAGTTCCCAGTCCTGCATAACTTTCAATTTATCCAACGGTCCAATTTTTTTCTGATCGCCAAATCGAATATTAATGTCGCCTAGTAATATATCAATTACAGGTAACGCTGCTAGTTGGATTTGAACGTCCAAAGCATTCATTGTCGTGGGAGGAAAGTAAACTCCAGCAAATGCGATATCTTCTAACCATGCTATCAAAGTGTGCTGCGTACCTTCCACCTTTAGAACCTTGTTTCGCCAAAATTGTGAAGCTAACAAATATATACCACCGCTAAACCTCCCTTTCTTCTTTTCTGCTATTGTTGATACAGGTAAAATCGTTGTTCCAATCACCGCCGGATTGGACATTCGACTACTATGATTGGTATACTAGTACCAATGCTCGGCTAAAAACAAAAAATCGTATTCATGTTCTAACATTTTAAGGATATGATAAAACTTTCTGTCCTGTAAAGAATGAACATTCACATAACCGATTTTCATTGTGTCGCTCATAATTCCATTGATCCTTCGAATTCAAGACTAGATTTCGATTCACGGAAGGTATTCGACACTAAAGCTTGTTAGCAGGTTAAAAATCAAAGCGAACATCTTTTAGATATAGAGAACACTATCCAGAATAGCATACCAGGAGCATTCGCATATGAATTTCTGGATTTGGTTAATTGAACCTTGAATTCATTACACCATCCACGTTTTCTTATCCAATCTTTTATATAATCCTTTGTTTTAGGATTGCTTGAATCATTTGAGGAGTGAGCGAGACGTTTGATCATTGCGCGCCTTAAGGATTTCCTCATAGCATCATATTTGACATTGGACTGTTCAATATCAGGGTTATAAGATTTTGGATTCAATGGATCAAAGTTGTCTAGTACCGATAACGAAGATATAATTGAAATTTTTTCTTTCAATTTTGTGGTATAAGACGAGAGAACAACGATTTCTAAGATATCATTATTGATCCAACTTAGGTTCAATAGCTTTCGCAACTGAACTTTGCATGATGATTTCAGAAAAGTTTTTGTTGAACTGTATGACGCCCGAACAAAACCATTTATATATATATGATCGCATGTTGGTATGATATTTTCTGGTCGTTTTTGTCGCCTATTATTGTTTGATGCAGTAGGTATTTGATGTTCCCTTTGGTGCTTAACTGGTAATGCCGGGGATAACTGTGAATCAAGTTTCGGTACAAAAATGTCTGCTGATTCTATTCAATTCATTAGCAAACATTTCTGATCAAGTTCGCCTTAAGGGATATGGCGATTATTCTTTACTTGTTCTTGTATTTCTTGGGGTCCATATCTTGACATTGGACTTATTAGTCTCCATTAGGTCTAGCCTTTCCAATAATTGTTGCAACTGTAGTTGTATATTGATAATCTCCGTTTTTAAGTCTCTCATCTCATCATCATCGGAGCGTAAAAGTGGTTTGTCAGTTCGATCATCGCTTCCTGCCAATCGAATTGGTAATAGATTCTTATGTCTACGTTTTGCCGTTGGTTGAGAATCATTTGTTTCAACACTAACTCTTTTTTTGCTATGAGAAAGCCCAGTCGTTTGAAAATCCTCCTTTGCTTTACTGAGTATTTCTCATTCCCAATCAATGGAATTTGACGGCAATGTTTGATGAAGTCAGTAGTACTAAGTGTTTTGGTGCAATTCTTTTGTACAGATGATTGGTTTGCAAATGAGCTCAGGAGCTCCCCACATTTGCATACAAATCTTCTATATCTCGTTGACCTTTTGAATTCATGTTTCCGCATTCTTTCTTTCTAAAAGTTCCATTACTTCCAACTCTCAAGCATTGTGGACACGATATAATCGAATTGTACTTGTTGTGAATTTGGTCCGCAAGTTCTGCCTTAGTACCTTCCTTCGCATGTTGTTTGATAATCTTTTAGCGTGCAGCCATAATCATCTTATACTGAGTTTTTAGTTCCATCGAGCTTATCAAAATTGTATAATTTGAAATAATAATCACCTTTTGCGCAGTATCAATTGTACAATAGAAGTGATGTTTGAACTAACGATTTCTGGGGTTTTGTAAAACGATTTGTATAGAAAATTGAAAGGTTTCGATACCAAACAAGAATAACTCTGTGGAAGAAGGACGCTGATCTCCAAATCTTGAAGGGGATACGAAGCCCTATATATAAGTAGTTTGGGTAGAAAAAAACATTAATAATTGAAACTGTAATAAAATAAATTGGCTCAGCCTGGTATGCCATACCAGGCTGAGCCATTTTGGTAACAGTTCCCGGTTCAAAAGCTATTCGAATTACAAAACGTTAATTGGCTCAGCCTGGTATGCCATACCAGGCTGAGCCATTTTGGTAACAGTTCCCGGTTCAAAATCTAGTCGAATTACAAAACGTTAATTGGCTCAGCCTGGTATGCCATATCAGGCTGAGCCATTTTGGTAACAGTTCCAAGTTCAAAACCTTCCCGAATCGCAAAATATTACATACAATATTCTTTCTAGGGATGAAATATTTAAAATAATTTGCTTGATATATCCTTTTGGAGTTATATGTTAATTATATATATAAGAAAATATCCGTAAGCAAAGAATAGAGTTTAATATTACTAAATCAGCAAAAATGGGGTTCGTCCGGACAAACATAGCAGTGCCCAGACAAAGCAGGCACTATTAGGCGCATCAAGCACAAAAAAAGTTTTCTTAGATGCATCACTCCGTCCCGGCTCAAAAAGACGTCTTCTTGACAATGAATGAACGAGCGCCTGGTCTTAGTCTTCGCTTGACGCAAAAACGAACAATAATTCCACGCAGATGTCAAGTTTATTGATCGAAATGTCCACGTAATTCTATGTACATCTTTCTAAGCGTCCCACCTACCTATGCTTACTTTTCCCTCGGGATCTGTTCCCTTGTGCAATGAGCTACCTTGATAAGCTGCCCGTTGAGCTGCCTGACTGCGGAGGCTTCTCTTTGAGCCTTTAAAATTCTTCTCTCTCTTTGATCTCTGCTGGTAGGTGTTCATTTGGTTCAATATTTGCTGCCTGCTAGGTGTCAATTAGGTGCTTGCAGCTGCTTCAATATACTACAGGATTTGGTTCCTGCAGTGGAGTTAGTCAAGGCGTCTATATAATATGGTATCCATACCAGCAGCGGCGTCAGCAGTGGCGACAATATAGTGGGAATTTGAAACCTTCGGCAGCGTCGATATATTGGCAATTTGACGGCTCCAGCGATGTCAATATACTGTAGTATTCGCCCACAATAGCGTCAATACCCCATGATTTTTGTATCTGCAGTGGCGTCAGTATAATCAACAACATACAGGGCATTTAATATCTCCAGCGGTGTCAATATCCTGGAGTATTTGGTGGTCCAGCGGTGTCAATTTACTGGGTATTTGACGTCTTCAGCTGTGTCAATATACTGCATGATTTGGTGCCTGTAGCGTCGACGATATCTCTGCGATATTTGGAGCCTGCTTGATCAGTAAAGAAATCTGGAGGAAGATAAATATGTATCCAGGTGTTGAGTCAGGCAAGAAATAGGTGTAGATACAAGCATGAGGTAGGTGTCGATGCAGTCAGAAGATAGGTGCGAATACAGAGGGAAGGTAAGTGTCGGTACAGTGAGCAGATGGGTGTCGACAGAGGCAGAGGAGAGGGTAGGTGTCGGGGTGTGGGCAGACCTGAGGGTTTGGAGAAATCGTCGAATCCGATATCAGTAGTAGCCAGCAATATTTGCATTAGCGCCACACTTGTAATATTGCAGAATAGCATGTTCAAAGAGATTAAAAATGGCGTCAAAGGACGTTAAAAATAGAGTTAAAGAAAGTTAAATAACGAAATGTCACATTTAGGAGTTGACCTAGTCGTCAAAAGACAAGATTTCACATTTGGGAGTTCCGGGAAGCGCGGGACGACCAAAAGACGAGTGTGCGCGTCTGGACGTATAATTTGTCTTGGCGGTTTTTTTTCTTTGCTGATGTACGTATTGATATATGGGGTGTATGAAATAAATCATATATAGAAAAGACTTTATTATGTGGAATTAAATGTCCTGGTACTATGAGAGGCACAAATTTGTCTTTTATAAATATCAAATGGGGTCCCATCTTTGTGCATCTGGATCTGTAAAGTCTAACAAGTAGCGTTAAATCTGCCAGAGCGTTTTGTTATATGAATCGCTACCCATGGCGCGTTCTGGTCTACAACCACTGGTCTTTTGACCCAAAGATCAATCATGGCGTCCAGATGTCCGTAGCTGTTGCCCGCTCACGGGTTTCATTAAGCGTTTGAGTGCAGAATGGGATTACTTGGCAAAAAATACATAGATTTGTCTGGAGTTCTGGCGATTGTCATGTATATCGATCCAACTGTCCACCTAATTGTATCTACAAATTCTAGCATCTCAACTATCCCAGCTAACTGCCAGTGCCTGCCCTAGCCTACTTTATTCCTGCACCCGGAGTTCCTCTCTGAGCCTGTTGCCTAATAGAGAGCTGAAGAGACTATTTGTACAGTATGATTTGGTATCTGCAGTGGCGTCAATATCTAAGCAATTTGGCGGACTCCACAGCGTCAATATCTTTGGGGGACCTGATGGTATTAGTGTCGTCAATAAATTTGGGCATTTAATGGTATCGGCGGCGTCAGATATAGTCGTCGATGGAAGTGATGTCAATATTGTTAAAAATTGGGCATTCTGACATCAGTTAAGGGAATGACTCATGGAGGAACAGGGTTTCTGATTAGGCTTAGTGCCAATGGATTATGTAATCAGGGATTTAGAATTGTAGTATATAAGGAGCGACGAACTCCCACTTGTATGTTCTTATGTTCACGGCGCAATAGTAATTTTCTTTGCTTCATAATAGTTAATTCTATCTCTACATACAAAGGTCACGTGTTCAAACCACACTCAGTTCGTTCTTTCTCCCACACAACAAACTTCAAATATACTCCAGGATGTGCGGGTAGCGGGGTCGGTATACTTAACATTTACTACCTGTAGCCGCGTCAGTATAGGCGTCAATATATTGGGGAATTTGACAAAGTCTGCAGCGTCCGTATAGTCACGAATATACTAGGTATTTGATGGCATCAGGGACGTCAATTTACTAGAATATTTTGTTCTTTCTGCAGTATATATACAAGAGTATTTGATGAATGAAGCGGTGTCAATATAGAGCGGTATTCACCTCCTATAGCGTTAGTACAAATGTCAATATACTGGGTATCTGAAGCCTTAAATGGCGTGGGGAGGCTGACAATTTGCTACTTGCAGAGGTGTCATGAATGGCGTCAAAAATCAGAGTTCACGTATGGCGTGTCAGGAGATAGAATGTCGATAGAGGCGTTGAGGACATAGCTGTCGATCACGGGCAGAAGTTAAGTGTCGATATTGGAAGTATTGAGGGGTATGTGTTGAGGTAGGTATTGAGGTGTAGGTGGGTCGCCGAGTTTGGTAAGAATATCAAATCAATAGCGTTCGTTCTTATTTATTCGCATTAGCACTGGCGATAGCAGTATGTTGTAATATCATGTCAAACTAGGGTTAAAAGACGTGATAAAATGGAATTAATATACTTTAAAAGAGGAGATATCACATGTAGGATATGACGTTGACCATAAGACGAGGCTTTGGCCGTAAAAGACCATGTTTTGATCGTAAATAAAAGATTGGCGCGTCTATACACACCAGGATGTCTTGGGAAAACGTATTTTTTGTTGATGCAACAAGTATCAGAATAGCACATTTTACTATTTTGGTACCATCCGTTGTGTGAACGTTGCAATATTGAACGGTAATGGCATTGTTTATATTATTACCTACATATCCCTGATTAGGAATTGCACAGAACGAAGGTTAATACTACATTTCCTATTTCAAAGGGATGTGATTTGCAAAAGAATCAATAGTAGGCAATAAGTGTACTACATAACTCTGTTATGTGAAGTTATCCGATTGGACAGAGGTAAATATGTAGGCAGAGGAGTCAGACTTGGAAACGAACAATATTGAGAAATAATAGTACCGTGTAACTCCATGACATGTATTCAATTTGGCGTGGGTTAAGCAGATGTCGCGCATCGTCATATCATGACCGCAGAGGTATCCGATTGAGTAAGCGGTGCAATTTTAGCAATAACAGCACCGTGTAACACTATAACGCGTTACCCTACCTGATTAGTCGCGAATGTAGCAGGCGTATCGCATCGTCATAGCTAACGAAGGTATCCAGGATTGAGTAAGCGGTCGCAATATTTAGCGTAAGCTGCGATTGGAGACAAAAGTCGTGAAGATTAAACCTTAATCTAAGCAGGGGGCTTGAGGTAGACTCTAAGCAAGCGAAATATCTTGAAACACTCTTGTGCGGGAAGAGATCGTGAAACGATAATTTATAGAAGAATCGAACTAATAATATTCTAAAAATACAGGAGGTTGCGTGAAGAAAAGGAAAGGAAGAAAGCAGGATATAAGCGGAAGACAGGACCCTTTATATAACCGAATAATCATAACTTCGAAGATGACTCATAACGAAGTAAAGAAACACCTAGAAACCCATATGACGTTCTCAGGCCGTTCTTGTAACCTCTTGGCATGGCGACACGTCGTCTATTACCTGTCATGACGCCCGTAACAATAACGGCCGTGTAACAGTATAACGTGATCTTCTGCGATTAGATGCAGGTCATGGGTAGTCGCGTAAGCAGCGTCACAACCGGAGGATCACGCAGTAAACGGTGCAATATTTGGCAATACCGGTACCGTGTAACTTCATTACGGGAAGCTACCCTATTGGGCATAACCTAAAGAGTAAGACAATCGCAAATGTTAATATTACCAGCCGAACCAGTATGTCAATATTTGAACATGGGACGAAAACTGCACGGGGATACTGCCTTAGCTCGAAAACTTATATTCATGTGAATAGTCTCTTAATAGAATGATTACGTATGCAAAGTCTCTGACTTCTGAGGGCAAAAAGCGTCAAGTGATGACAGATCATATCTGAAACAATTCACGATATAAGTACTGCCTAGCCATTCACTTATCTCTTTTCCTCTCCATCCCTCTTACATACTCCCGCCTGATTAGGAAGTAAGTATATTATTATTTAATTTTATTTTTATTATTGGTTTAGAGTAGTATAATCATACTAGGCTGAGCCAATGTACTGGCTCAGCCTGGTATGGCATACCAGGCTGAGCCATTGTATTTCCGGTCATAATTTCCTTAGTTTTTGAGCTATTGACTTACTTTTTGATGAAAATAAATACTAGAATATGGATAAACTAACATAGTTTTCTACGACAGCTCGAATAATAACATACGACACCACAAACTATACAACGTTTACTGACCCACAATCAGTAAGTTGATTTTCATTTCTTGACCCTAACAATTTTAATTAATTATTTTTAGTGTCATCTCAATCACTCCTCCTGCAAGCTCCAACCCTCGGATAATCAAAATCAAATTTGGACGGATTTTTATCGTGTTAGTGGATTAATTTGTCTTGAAGAATTATATGCTTGGCGTTGAAGAAGGTCGTAGCGTCGTCGATGAAGATTATGGTTTGAATTTCCTTTGATCAGGTAAAAGATTGTTTTCTAACGTTCTAATAGCTTCTGACCAAGACACTCCTCAACGTCCGGTCAGAGATGGCGCGACTATTTCCTTAAATGCGAAATTGCATATCGTGGCAATTATATCGTTAATTGCCTGGCGACCCTTATGGTTCATGCAATGTCGTGAACAAGCAGAACGTATCCATCATAATTATTCGGTTGAATATCAAAAGCTCTGCGAACGGTTTGACGATCAAGACAGAGTTGGTGGCGAAGCTCCAGAAGGTCATGAAGAATTGGAGGAGGAGAAATTGAAACATAGCGAATTGAATGGTTGCAAAATGGAAGGCTCGTGGTTGGGACCGTCAATTGAGAGTTTTGGAGTCTTTTGACAATTATACCCGTTCTGGGTGGTGTGAGGGTTGGGTTAAGGTTAGATTTTAGGCCTAAAATGGCCAAATTTCGCAAATTTGTAAAACCTACGTCACAGGTATTTGATGGCGCTTTTGTGCCAAAATTGCCTGTATGGGAGGAATCTGAATGAATTAATTGCACCAAAAGGTCGTCTGAGATCTTGAAATTTCTTTCTGTGCTAAAAAGATCCCGTCTGAGGAGATTCATGATCTTGTGTGTCTTTGAAAGACCCCGTCTGAGATTCGAAATAATGTCTGTCCCAAAAAAATGTCTGGGAAGCTTTTCAAATTACTGTCTATTAAAACAGACCCATGCGGAGATATCCGATGGTATTATCTGTGCCAAATTAGTCTGAGGAGATTCAAGGACTGTCTGTACCAAAAGCTCTCGTCTGGGGAGATTCTAATCTTTCATCGACAGAAATGACGTCTGACGAATCTTGTTAGAGAACTTTACTGTGATGATGGCCCGTCACGGTAAAGACTGTCAGAGCTTTAGTATGGTAATGGCCCCGTACGGTAGAAACTGAAAGCTCTGCCTCTGCCAAACCTCTCGTACGGGAGGTATTTGACACTCTGCCTCTGTAGAATCCCCCCGTACGGGGAGTACTTGACCTCGATTACTATGCAAATTGCTCCCGTACCACAGCCAGGTGCAAGCAATAGACTCTGCAAAATAATCCCGTACGGGGAGTACTTGACCTCATTGACTATGCAAAATGCTCCCGTACAACAGCCAGGTTCAAGACATTGACTCTGCAAATGCTTCCGTCTGAGAATGGTAACTGCCTCGCTGCCTCTGACTCCGTTCGACAGCTAGGTGCAGGCAGTTGACTCTCTGAATCCTCCGTAGGGGGTGTTGACAACTCTCTCTGCAAAATTCTCTGTCTGAGAGGTCTTTGAACTTCGCTGAGTCTGTAAAATGCTCGATGCGAGGGTAATTGATCTTCTTGACTATGCAAAATGGTCGTTACAACAGCCAGGTGGATGCAGTTGACTCTCGAATCCTCCGTCTGGGAGGATTTGACTCTGCTCTGCAAAAATCTTTCCCGTCTGGAGGTATTTAGCTTCGCTGACTCTGCAAAAATACTTCACGTCTGAGTCTTTGAGCTTCGTGACTCTCTAAAAAATCTTTGAGATCGGTGACTCTGCAAGATCTTTCCGTCTGAGGAGTAATTGATCTTCTTGTTATGCAAAATCTTTCGTATGACAGCCAGGTGCAGGCAGTAGGGTCTGCAAAATCATCCCGTACGGGAGGTATTTGACAATTCTGCCTATGCAAAATGCGCCCGTAAGACAGCCAGGTGCAGGCAGTAGACTCTGCGAATCCTGTCATTCGGGAGATGTTTGGCGCCACTCTGAAAGATCTTTCGTCTGACAGAAGATGCAGACAGTAGGCTCTGCAAAATTATCCCGTACGGGAGGTATTTGATAACTCTCACTCTACGAATCTAATATCTAATATCTAATATGTCTTTGGAATCTGAATTCTTCTGAACTCTCTGCAATCTGATTGTCATGACAGCAACAGGGGTATTCGATGCGCGACAGCATCAAATTTCGTGTCTTTGGTGTTACCCTACCCAATCTGAGACTGTTACCCTACCTGATTCAGTCACGGTTACCCTACCGATTTAGAGAAATTACCCTGCCTGCTTTGGCGGTTACCCTCCTATTTTGTTAGGGTTCACCTCTATACCAATCCTCTTTGGCATCTTGCTGAAACCCTAGCCCTGAATACCAGCCCACCCAGCGTAATTAAATAATAAATATAATCATTCAATGTGAGAAGTGAAGCAGAGGGGGAGGGGGAGGGGGAGGCTGTGGGACGGGGAGGGAAGGTGGAGGAGGAAGGCCCGGAGGAGGAAGGCGCGGAGGAGGGAGAAGAGGGAGAGGGTGAAGTGGTGGAGGGGGAAGCGGTGGAGGGAGAAGCGATAGAGGGGGAGGGGGAGGGGGACGAGAGGGGAGTGGAACAAGGGGGAAAGTGGTCGAGAGGTGGAGGTGAAGGAACAGGTAAGGGAGCTGGCACTGGAGCTGGAAACGGAGCTGGCACTAGAACTGGAAACGGAACTGGCACTGGACCCGTCACTAGAGCTGGCAATGGGGCTGGGACCGGAGACGGTATATAATAGAGCTGGCACCGGAGCAGGCATTGGAGATGGCATTGCCAGTGGAGCGGGCACCAGCTGGCATTGGAGCTGACACGTTGGGCTGAGCTGATCTTGGAGCTGGCGTATATTTCTTGTTGGTCTTGGGTGACGTTTATTTGAGCCTGTACAGTGGGCCTTAGAGCTGGCACTGGAGCTGGCATTAGCATTCTTAGAGCTGGAGGCGGGCATTAGAGTTGGCATTGGAGTTGGCACGGGGCTAGAAATGGATCGTCTGACAGGACTTGGTCATTTTCTGGAGCTGGCCTTGAGAACTGCCTATGAGATGTATAAGGAAAATTAATTACTATGAGTGGTGAAATACTATCTTGAGGTGGGGAGATATCTGAGGTGGGGAAGACCTTGCGGTTGGGCGTGGTATACACTTGTCTCTTCGTCTGAGAGGTGTTTCACCATTAACTCTTCGATTGCCTGCACTAAAGCCATCAAATCAGCCTGCACATACCGCCTTCAATCTCAGGCTGACTGCTTACACCTGCGAGATCAAATCTGTCTTTGTATGTACCTGCCTGCAATCTTGAAACTTGCACCTGCGCCTGAAGCAGGTGTGTCTGCTTATTAGACTCTAAGCTCAGGCACCATATTGTGCCTAATTGTCACTTGCTGAGTCTATTTTTCTCCTGCGTCTTGTGTTTTCTCTTGGGCGTTGCCAAATCGGCCATTAGAAGCCTGCTTGAGTACCTAGTCGAGAATCAATTTGGGACGGTCGTTGAATGAACTTTGGGGCACCAAATCAAAGACTAAATCAGCATATCTATCAGGCGAAATCAGCACCAAATTTGATGGCAAAAGCGAGTGATATCACATGATGATTTCCGGCCATAGGAAGCGCTAATATCCCTTTGTGTTATAATCTTCGTCTGTCTGACATAGGTACTGGTGCTGGAGTCATCCTATGACAGGTGAGCTTGCGGCACTGCTGGTACCCGCTGCTGGTACCTGCTATTGCTTACGTTACCCTACCACCACCAATGTGGCCTACTCCCTTATGGGTGCGTCCCGTTCAGTCCGAACTCGATGCTCCCACCAAATCCGCATAACCCATGTAAGCCTGCAGCCTTGCACCTCCATACATGCTTGCACCTTAAACTCCACACCCACCTCATTCTGTAAACCATCTTCACTACTTCCCTCACACACCTCGCCTCATCCACTCCTTGCTCCGCCTTCCACTTGTGTGTCACCCTTGCATACCCACCTCCCACCCACCCACCCATACCCACCTACACACCATACAACAAATCTATTAATGGTGACTAAAGCGTGTATTGATTCTGACAGCATCTTCAAATAGGCGGCGATTTCTGAAGATAGCGTCAGCGATTCAGGTACCTCCATTGTATCCCAAGGCTGGATCATCCAGAACAACCGTGCATTCTTGCCGACCGTGTCCTGTCGACCACGTGGGTGTTACAGGTGAGCAGCGTTATACGTTGAAGAAAGTGTTTTAAATGAAGAAGCGCTTGTAGATTTAGTGACTAAGGTTCTTGGCTGGCGGATAGGCAGGAGATGAAGCGGGAATGGAAGGCGCAGGGGCGAGGACAGGACAGGACAGGGCAAGATGGGTCCTGGGGTTTTACAGGTGGTTGAGCGGAGAGCAGAATAAGGAGGAGACTCTAAAAGAGACAGTAGCGATGGCTATGAAGAGTCGGCCAGAGGATTAGCCCATGGCCGGCAGGTGATTGCAGCACCTCACCCAAAATCGAACACCACCCCTTCTACTGCTCTGACCTACAGCACTGCATCGAATTGAGCTCAGCGTCTCTTGGTAGAGTCAGTGTACATATGGCAGGGCCTCACATCTGCCGTGGGAATGGTAGAGTGATCTTCCGTGATCACCAGCGTCATCAAATCCATGCGGATTGAATATTAGCTAAGTGATTCTGCGGTTTCCAGTCGGCTTGGTAGTGGTGGCAGTTAGTAGTTGGGGTTAGGGCGAAAATGTTAAAAGTTAGGAAGTAGGTGTTAGCGTAGTAGGCGTTAAGCACAGCCTAGGGACACCACCACCATGTGCCATGTAGTATACCATGTGGTACCACTGTAGCGATCTTTCTTTCGTGCCTCTGCGGCCTTCTTATCATTCTGCCCAGCATGGCAGAATTCTTGGCAAGTCTTGGCACTACCACTTGCCAGTCACCGTGGATCATGGTACACCCTTCGCCCACCACAATCACCACCACCACTGTGTAGATTCTGGCGATACCTCTACCAGCCATTCTGGCGCTACTTCACTACTTCTCTGAAGGCGTCAGATACCCAGTAGATTGACAGTATACTAACGCCGCTGCAGGTACCAAATTGTCAGTATACCGACACCTCTGAAGGCGTCAAATACCCAGTATAGTTAGGGCTAGTTAGGGTTAGGGGTAGGGTTAGGTAGGGTTAGTTAGGGTTAGTTAGGGTTAGTTTAGGGTTAGTTA